>CM072078.1:7832700-9032700 GCA_036785405.1 Coenonympha arcania
TGTACACTTATTTTCCAATTTGAACTCACTTCGAATTGTACTGAACTGAACACTGTACTAAAACTGAACTAACACTGACTGCGCTGACCAATCAGCGCCCTTTTATACCAAATTTTACGCCATTAGGGTTTTCTAGAAAGTACGCGATTGGTGCATTTGGGTTTATGTAAAACATAAATCTTTCTAGTGCCACAAAAAAGGGTCAAGACGTTTTCAAAACAATAGATCTACATTAAAAATATACTCCACCCAAATGGTCATTCTATTCATTGCACAATTTTTTGTTAGCAAAAAAGGGTGTTAAAGAGGCGTGCTTCTAGAATTTTCATATTTACGAGCGCGCTGATTGGTTAGCCATTGTTTCAAGTGCACGTGTTAGGGACTCGCGCAGTTAAGGCGAATATCTTCGTGATTCCTTAAGGGGAAGTCCTTAAGTCGTCGTGCACAACCAGCTTAGTTTTTGAGTAATTAGGTAAAAGGTCGTTTTTCTGTTATATTCTTCCGCGACGCTGCATGTCGCACCTACCAAATCTCCGTGAGAGTGAGAAAGACAAAAATAAATTCAATAAATCCCCTTAATAACCAAATCAGAGTATATGCCAGTTACCTCGTTATGATATCTCGCGGCAGCTGCCCTCGCTCGATCGCTATCGCTGTCCCGCTCTCCGCACCGCGACACGCCTCGATGCATACTATCCTATCCGCCCTATATAGTCCAGTCATTTTAGACATTTGAAGTTACATTAATTCCCACCAAGCTGAAAATCGGTACGATTGTTTAAAATATCATTAAAAATAAAATTTGAAAGTTCCCCATATTTCTCCTGTAAGGAAAAAATTTTATTCAAGGTCAAAGGTCAAAAAAATGAGTTTTTCGCGATTTTCAGCAAAACGGTTAGTTTTATTAAAAAATACCTCAGACAAAAATTGTAGATCATTTATTGAATTTATTTTTGTCTTTCTCACTCTCACGGAGATTTGGTAGGCGCGACATGCAGCGTCGCGGAAGAATATAGCAGAAAAACGGCCTTTAACCTAATTACTCAAAAACTAAGCCAGTTATCAAAAATCTGTTCTAAGTGTTTTAGGATATTATTATTACCGATACATTAAAACAAAAATTACAATTACATCCATTGTAGTTTCCGATAAAATATAGAAAAACTGAGATATTGGAGCAACTTTTGGGAGAACTTTCTATCGAGAAAATTTTATCCAATCGTGTTTCTGCTTCTAAGCGATTTAAGATTAAAGACCCAAAATACATGACGTGTAAATTTGAAAGTAATTGTCTTTATAGTTTTTGCATAAAACTTCATTCAAAATCACCTAAATACGGCTTGTAGGCCGTTAACTCGATTTTTTTGCAACTGCAAAAAGGGATGCAGTACTAAATGTGGTTGCAAAAAGTCGGACCGTTCCGTTCTCCGGCATGTACACATTGTCAAGGCCGGTTGTGCTCTAATATTGAATCACCAACAGTAGAGGATCCGTTTGATTCCAACGAGGCAACATGCGATACATCGCTATTAACGCACTTTACATGCACTCAGGATGAAGATGAAGAAGAACAAGCACAAAAAGAACAAGACGAACAAGAACATGAAGATCAAGAAGAAGAATTTGAAAGTTGAACGACTCGGACGATTAAATTTCACTACTTTTTTTTAACTTAAATTGCTTTTATCTTCTCAATCTCTGCTAGTATCCATTATTTTTCAATAGTTTCAAATTAAACAGGATCAAAACTGACCCGTGGAATAGGAATACTGGAGAAACCACGTTAAAATTGGTCAAGTGTGAGTCGGGCTCGCGCACTGAGGGTTCCGTACTATCAAGACTCATTCTCAATAGTACGTATAAAGTAAACTTAACACCCCTGCCCATAGAATTTAAAAACCGGACAAGTGCGAGTCGGACGTGCAACGCCATCTGTCGTCATCAAAGTTAAACAAAATATTAGACTTGTTGAATATCAATTCAACACGTATTAAAAAAAACTACTCACTAGATCTCGTTCAAACCAATTTTCGGTGGAAGTTTGCATGGTAATGTACATCATATATTTTTTTTAGTTTTATCATACTCTTATTTTAGAAGTTACAGGGGGGGGACACACATTTTACCACTTTGGAAGTGTCTCTCGCGCAAGCTATTCATTTTAGAAAAAAATGATATTAGAAACCTTAGTATCATTTTTGAAGACCTATCCATAGATACCCAACACATATGGGTTTGATGAAAAAAAATTTTTGAGTTTCAGTTCTAAGTATGGGGCGGGGCACCCCCAAAATTTATTACTTTTTTTAAAATTTTGTGTGAAAACCTTAATGCGGTTCACAGAATACATCTACTTACCAAGTTTCAACAAAAATTTGGAAATAGGAAAGTGGGTGCATATGTAAATATACAATAAACTTTAATATTAATAACTACATAAACGAAACCTACTAAAATACAAAGCAATAACATCCATCTCTAGTTAAAAAATTTCCTCCGAAACGGCTCGACCGATTCTTATGAAATTTTCTGTGGTCTTTCGGTAGGTCTGAAACTATTTTTTTTATATTACTAATGGCTAAACAACGTTAGCCGGGTCAACTACTAATGTGTAAAATTTAGTAACGATATTTGATTCAGTAGGTCTGAGAACAGAGCGTAGTAGATAGGTAAACTACTTTTTATGTGTCATATAAAGTATAAGAAATAGTTTATAATAAATATAAATAAATAATAAATATACCTATATCAGGACAATACACACAACGCAATCTAGTCGCAAATTAAGCGATAGCTTGTTTTAACTGATAAATATATACATACCTACATATACATAAATACAATACTTTGACGCTTAAAATTCGTTTTTTTTGTCACCTCTTTTTTGTTTTTAGAATTAGATTATATGTATTAGTTAAGATTTTATTTTAAGTTTTATACATTTATATAATGTTACGTATGAAATTAAATTCTTTATGGAAAATAAAATACAATCAATATAAACTGAAAAACTTTCATGCTCATCACACAAACATTTACCAGCAGTGGGAATGGAACCCACGACCTCCGACGCAGACGGCAGGTTCGCTACCGCTACGCCATTTGGTCGTCGATTAACATCGGTCGGTCGGCTAGTAACATTTAGAATTACGTATACCGGTACCTGGAGCGAGCATCCCGTCTTCTTCCTCCCCTTCGGAGACGACGGACTCGCTCATCCTCATGAGGTCCGAGGGGTTACCCTCAGACTCGTCATCGGTGATGAGGTCTGAACGGTCCCCCTCCGACTCGTCGTCGGTGATGAGGTCCGAGTAGTCCGTCGCCGCCGGGAGCCTCGTCTCCGGGCGCACAGCTGCGGGCGCGCGTCGCAGCGTGGCCAGTAGGAGCCGCAGGGCGGCGGCGGAGATGCGCCGCGGCGTGTTGAAGATGGCCCGCGCCAGCCCCGCCGCGCTCGCCGCAGCCCAGCGCAGGCGGGCCGCGAGCCGGCTGCGCAGCGGTTGGCGAGAGGCGCCTGCAACAGTTCACTTTTTAATAAATTTGCTCAAAAATTTTACATTTCCATGTGTGTTTAGCGTGCGCAAAGTTATTCTTTTCCGCACTAGTGCTTTTGTGTTTTCCTCCTACGCGGCACCGGAGCGGGCGTACCAGGAGCGCATAAACACGGCATGCAAACACGGAGCAGGCAAACACGTAATAGTACATTGTTACCCTAGGGATGAAAGTAACTTATTTAGTCCCGAGACGGGGTTTGGCTAAAGGGACTAAATAAGTCGTTATCCCGAGGTAAACACTGTGCTTTTCATTACGAATATAAGGAAAGTCAAAATAAAAATAGAAATTAGCTAAAGAAAATTGAATAATTGTGTCAATAAAAATCACTGTTAAACAGAAGCCTAAACAAAACTCTACAACTCGAAAAACAAATGAAGATCGGATTGCCGCTTGCCACTTTCCCGCCTTTTTTTTTCTTTGGCCTAGCCGGCGGGCTATGGATTTAGCTTTTTAATAGTCAAGTATTGTCTATGATTGTCTATGAATGTCTATGAATCAGTTGTCTTTACTTTATGAATAAAGTCTATCTTTCTTCTTGTCTATGGATGCACTCGGGTATGTCGTGTTTCATTTGAACTCCAATAAAAATGTGACAACTAGTTTTTTTAATTATTTGACAGCTGTCAGTTGAAAACGATTCTCCCTAGGGCTGCAAAGTATTACTTTCAACCCGCTTCTCAGGCAACTTCAGACCTACTTTCCGTGTATGAGTAATGAAAAACCATTTTTTTTTCGCAAATGTATTAAAAAACGTCGTTCAATGCACGTGCGGAATTGTCATTTTTACTCGTCCTTATATTTGACCCTCGCCTTAAGCTTGGGTCAACAACCCGGGACTCGTAAAGAAATGACAAACTTTCCGCACTTATATTGAAATGTACTATTCTCGGTTTCCAGCGAAACTAAAAGTTCTATAGAAAAAGTCAAATGACAAAGTTGTAGGTAATAAAAAGATCTAAAACTTTTGTATTTACACTTTTTTCACATAACCTCAAAATTTATGTAAAAAATTCAAAAACCCAAGTTTTTGGTTTCTTATTTTTATCTTTTACAAAAACTTGCCTTTTTATATCCCAAATACGCTGTTATGTGATTAAAAATATTTATTTTTTCACCTTATTTTGAATTAATATCGAAAAAGCATCCTAATTTTCAATCGAAAATTCTCCCGTCAAAATATTAGCTTTTTTCAAAAAGTTGGTA
The DNA here is from genome assembly GCA_036785405.1 of Coenonympha arcania. Lineage (NCBI taxonomy): Eukaryota > Metazoa > Arthropoda > Insecta > Lepidoptera > Nymphalidae > Coenonympha > Coenonympha arcania. The sequence continues at coordinate 7,837,456 of CM072078.1, forward strand.
TGTTTTCTGTTCGTTGAAATCTCTACTTTCCGATGGTGAAAAAAAAAATGTTACTTTAGTAAATCTTCTCAAGATTTCTTACTTGGGTTTCTGATATGAATCTTGAAACTACGACTGTTACTTTATCTAGCCCCGCAGTTCTTTAAACAATTTTACTTAAACATCATAAAAAGAGCCAGTTTGCCCTCTTTAGGCCTTAACTGTCCAAATCCATTCAGTCGTGTGAAAACTTCTTGCAGTCGGGTAAAAATATTAACATATAAAAAGTGTATTATTTTCTATTCTTTACAGTTATTTTTTTTAGATAATTTATTAGATATTATAATAAATTATAAACCTTTTACGAAAAATTAACCTTTTACGGTTATGTTAGTACGGAACCCTAAGTAAACCTTCAGCGGTTAATCATCACAAAAGTAAACTGCAATCTAGGATCTACCCTTACACCTACTACTTTTGAGAACACGCGATTGGTGCAGGATCGCTGAAACCTGTATGCCTAGATTTAAAAAATGAATGTCCTTAAAAGTGTGAAGCCTGCCAACCCGCACTTGGAGAAGCCCCTCTCATATACCTGCGCCCAACCGTGGGATATTACAATCAACTTTGGTAAAAGGTGTGTGAACTCCGCCAACCCGCACTTCACCAGCGCTATGAGCTACGAAGAGACCCCTCTCGTATTGAGAGGATACCTGTGCCAAACAATCTATCATAAAAAGGATCTCACGGGTGTGTGGAACCCGCCATGCCGCACTCGGCCAGCGCGGTGGGCGGTGGACAATTTTTGAATTCACTTCAAATCTTAATCAAAGAGGCTCAATTCTAACCCCTTTAGAGGTAGCACAATAAGGAGCCTCATTTGTAATTAGAATATAAAATTGACATGCCTTAAAAAAGTAGAAATCTGTAAGTAATTGGCATGTTTTTCTCAAATTAATTGATTGAGTAACCTTCGACTGAAGATGGGCTCAGTGACTGAGCAGTGAGCACATCTACAATGAACATTTACCTACCAACAGAACCCGAAAACGCTATGATGACCATACTTCTACACAAATCTTTTCAGATTTACATTAAGGGTACCAATCCGCTATAAAAATAACAAAACCGTCGTCAATTCTACATCGAAACTACTTACTTATTTGTAGGAATAGATACTAAATAATTTCATCTGAAAGTGAATTTTTACTAAATTACAAACGAGTACATATCTACTGCTAGCGCGTGCCGGTCGCCATTGCCGTGTTATACTGTACATTTACTAGTTACAGTGAAATCAGACTCAATATTTTACAATACTAATCTCTAGAAAGAATTATCAAAGTAATAACACTTACAGCTGTACGCGCCCCGTTTTTTCGAGAAGTACGGCATATTAAAGATTCTTCTTAATTAGCGTGGCCGTCGAAACGCACAACAACGGTTGCAATCAGTGAAAGACTAAATTAGACCCAAATATGACAGTCTAATGGATAATCAAAAGTTTTATTTTTCTACCCACATTTGAAATATATTTTTTTAAATGTAGGTGGTTGAGAAAAACTCACTGACACTTGCTGTTGTCGATGTTGTTAATTGCATTCAAATCCTGACAGGCGCATTCCGTACCATACAATGCCATGATAATATTGTACTAGCAGACGTCCGCTGCTTCCCTCGCGTGTAATGTTTATACATGTATAAACCTTCCTCTTGAATCATTCTATCTATTAAAAGAAACCGCATCAAAATCCGTTGCGTAGCTGGAACGAAGTTCCTTATCGCGCGTTGCGAAAGTACGGCGGAGTACTATTTTTTATATCGATGTAGTTAAATACCGTTTCAGCCGACGGACGTCCACTGCTGGACAAAGGCCTCCTGCAATGCTTTCCAGCCCGCACGGTCCTGCGCCATTTGTATCCAGCGCCTTCCCGCGACTCTTTTAATGTAGTCAGTCCATCTGGTCGGAGGTCTGCTAACACTGTGCTTTTCACGGGAAAGCGCAGTGTAGCTATGATTTAAATTTATTGAATAGAGAGCCCCAAAACACTTCAATGTCAATTTTCAAAGACCCCAATATTGAGAAAATAATTCGTATGGAATGCAAGGACTAAAGGTGCAGATACTTATACTCATAACAAGTGCGAGTCGGGCTCGCGTACTGAGGGTTCCGTACTATCAAGACTCATTCTCAATAGTACGTATAAGTAAACTAAACACCCCTGCCCATAGAATTTAAAAACCGGACAAGTGCGAGTCGGACGTGCAACGCCATCTGTCGTCATCAAAGTTAAACAAAATATTAGACTTGTTGAATATCAATTCAACACGTATTAAAAAAAAACTACTCACTAGATCTCGTTCAAACCAATTTTCGGTGGAAGTTTGCATGGTAATGTACATAATATATTTTTTTTTAGTTTTATCATACTCTTATTTTAGAAGTTACAGGGGGTGGGGAACACACATTTTACCACTTTGGAAGTGTCTCTCGCGCAAGCTATTCATTTTAGAAAAAAATGATATTAGAAACCTTTGTATCATTTTTGAAGACCTATCCATAGATAACCCCACACATATGGGTTTGATGAAAAAAAAATTTTTGAGTTTCAGTTCTAAGTATGGGGCACCCACAAAATTTATTACTTTTTTTTTAAATTTTGTGTGAAAACCTTAATGCGGTTCACAGAATACATCTACTTACCAAGTTTCAACAGTAAAGCTCTTATAGTTTCGGAAAAAAGTGGCTGTGACATACGGACGGACAGACGGACAGACGGACAGACGGACAGACGGACAGACGGACAGACGGACAGACAGACATGACGAATTTATAAGGGTTCCGTTTTTTTGCCATTCGGCTACGGAACCCTAAAAAACGCGCTAAGTACACTACCTCATAGGTGGCGAGGAAACGTGTGCATATTAAGACGATTACAACTTTTACAATTTTTTGAATCGTTATATCTCAAAAACGGTGGCTCGTAGAAAAAAAATTAACCGACGTTAACAGGGAGCACCGGCCCGTGCGCTACAGAGAGGCACCGTAGCACTCGGGCACTCGTGGAGGTTGCTTGGCACACACACGTAGTTCCACACATTTTAACACGTGTGTGGTGTGGCACTACGAGGAAGACAACCTCGTAAAAAAATCACCGAAGTGGGCGGGAACGCTCGTCGAGAGGGACAATTACTGTGGCACATCCCTCTCGCAGGAGACGCACCGGTTGCTGGAGGACGAACACCTTTCTTCGGCTTCCGGGTGCGCCGGCCTGCGGGTTACGGACGTAAGGGGCTATGGCGTCCGTTACTCGAACTACATCAACAGGCCGAGGAGGTGGGGCGCCCTTTTCAGGACGCGCCTCCCAGGTGGAGCCGGCGGCGGTCAGGCTGCCGGCAGCAGCGGGACCTGCCGCTCAGGTGGCGGGTCGGGGCCTGGCGGGAGCGCGGTGAATACGCAAGTGAATCCCGTACTCCCGCCAACGAGGTCCGTCGTGGCAAGGGACAGGTTTTAGTGGGTGCAAGCCCCACATAACCCCTCCGTTTCCCCTGACGGAGGGGTATGCGTTAGGCATTTCCTGTCGATAAAAAAAAAAAGGGGGAAATATGGGGAACTTTTATTTTTAATGATATTTAAACAATCTTACCGATTTTCAGCTTGGTGGGAATTTATGTAACCTTACTCCTATTTTTTGGTCTAACTTGACCGGGCTATATAGTAACACAATCCTATCCTATCTCAGCTCTTTTAACTGACTCGTTGGACTAGATTCAAATGCCGTACATGAGTTCCTAAGTTCGATTCCCGAGTCGGGCCCACAGATTAGTAAAAGATTTACTAATCTGTGGTCGGGCCATTAAAATATAGTAAGAACACAATTGTGTTTTTCTATCAGGAAATACTTTAGCAGGTAGGCCTACAACCTAGGCCGGATTTGGAAATTGGCCGTGCTCCACCCCCCTGCCTCAAAAAGCACGTTAAGCCGTCAGTCTATAGCCCGAGATCTATCTTCGGTCGTCTCGGAGCTTCAGATTATGAGAGAGAAGGAATATTACGCAGAGAGGTGTCGAATGTCGATAGCACAAATGGAACGAAATTCAAGAATGTACGACAGTGACAGTGCTCTGCGCGGAAGTCACGTGATCAATTTAGCATCGGCGTTCCGAATTCTTTACGTATTCGAAAGATAGAGAATAACCGCGAATTTGTATAGGATTGTTGTAGCGCCATCTATTGACAACATTTGTAAATTGCTCTAATCCCATACAAATCGGCGGTACTCTCTCGCGATCGAACACGTATATTTAAAAAACTCAGAATCAGTGTGCAGTGTGCCTATTCGGAGTTTTTTACTTAAGGGCCACAAGCTAGGAGATGCTCTCATACATTTTTCACTTGAATTAATCTTGAAAAATATACATTTGTTGTTAAATTTATTGATATTTACGATTTACTTAGGACTTTTTATACCCGCAGTTTAAATATCAGGCGAATATTTACTTTAGTTAAAGAATAATACGGCATTTAAAAAACGCCAAATTTACACATGTGTGCGTATCTAAGTACATACCTTCACCTTGTGTTACTAGCGACATCTATTATAACTACCTAAAACAACTACGTGTCTGACATATTATTTTTGAAGTTGGACAACGCCATCATGATAGATGGCGTTGTATAGATACATGATAAAAATACTTCGCTGGCGCGGCTGTTTACATCCGAATTACATGGTAGGTACCTACTCGAATTTGTTGAGTTCATAAAAATTCTATTTTTCGCAATTATTTAACTAATCCAACGAAGTAGGCTTATGGAATTCACTTTGCGAAAATAAGAGTAGGTAGGTACCTACTAAAATCTTCACAGTTTAATATTTTATGTAAAACTAGATGACCCGGCAAACGTTGTTTTGCCATATAATTCTTGACGTGACAACGTCTTATAAATCGATAGAGCCGGCTGCACGCACAAAAAAACATGACTCATCCGGCGTTACTGGCGTTACCTCGCTCGCGTTACCTCGCTCTGAGGCGTTCCATGTAAGGCTTGAAGTGCAAGCGAGAGTTGTCACGTTCAACTATCGTCAGTAAACCGACTTTACAGACAACCAATTTTTTTTTCTCACTTATAACAATCGGTCCAGCCGTTTCGGAGGAGTTTGGTAATAAAGAAAAGCGAGAAAATTTTATATATTAGAAGAAAAAGATGTTTAAGTACTTGAAAATGTCCAGTTTAGAAATGTAGTTCGAATATCAACCAATTTGTGAATTGCGAACTTCACGTCAAACTCGGCAAACTTTTTTATATAAACCTGTGAAGATGATATTGTTTTTTGACGTGACAACGTCTTATAAATCGAAAGAGCCGGTTGCACGCACGAAAAAACATGACTCATCCGGCGTTACCGGCGTTACCTCGCTCATGCGGCGTTACCTCGCGAGCGCGGAACGAGCGACAAAGAAGACGTTGTCACGTTCAACTATCGTCAGTAAACCGACTTTACAGGCAACCAATTTTTTCGCAAAATGGATGCCATGAGCCTAATTCATTGTACCTACTAGTTAAATATTTGCGAAAACAAAATAAAATTTGAATTTCGCGGGCCGACCTCCGTTTTTTTTACACACTACAAGTAAGTACGTGACTGTGATCTCATCTTATGGTAAGTGACGATGCAGCTGCAGATGTTATCGTACTACCTTGGAAGAGGTAAGCAACCCCTAGCGGTTTCTACACAGCACACACCGGAACGGTAAATCGCTTGGCGGTGCGTCTTTGCTGGTAGGGTGGTGACTAGCCACGGCCGAAGCCTCCCACCAGACCAGATCTGAGCCAAATAAGAAATTATAAAATTGAAAATTCCAAAGTGGCCCGTGGTGGGAATCGAACCCGCGACCTCCCATTCAATCCAGGCGCGCGTCACTGCGCTATAGTAGTGTTATTATCTCGCTGCAGACTCGGTCATAAATCATTCGAGTGTTTCGCTTTTGTTGTTCTTTGTTGAGTTGTGCATTACTGCAGAACAGCAAAAGCGAAACACTCGAATGATTTATGACCGAGTCTGCAGCGAGATAATAACATTACTATAGGAGGTCGTTGTGGCTATGAGTGTCGTTTCGGAGAGTGTAGGAGTTCGGGACCAGCAATAGGCTAATAGATAATTGCGAGACTTGCGAGACTCTTGCTGCAAGACCAAGACCAAGACCAAGACTCGGAGTGCAAGACCAAGACCAAGACCAAGACCACATATACTAGCGCAAGACCAAGACCAAGACTGGCTGAGTCTCGTCTTGTTCTTGCATTTGGGCAACACTTATATTTACCGCGGCAGTCTCCGAGTGCCACAGGTCTTTCTTTTTACTGATATTTTTATACCTAATCATTTTTCATTTTGTGCTAATAAAACAGTCGGGAAGGAGTTTGGCGAGCATATAAAAAGATGGAGTCGAGCATTATATCATTATATAATATTGACACCTCGGGGTAGAAAGGTCGTATAAACCATTTTACCGAAAATGAGTTATGAATGCAGTTTTATTCAAAATTTCCCGCTCTATCGATTTGTCTTTGTGACGCTTTCAAATTCGCAAAATAACGGGTTATACGACCCAGATGACTTCAAAGTTTGAACACAGTTTTTGTGGAATTTATGATGTAAGAACCAAAAAAACTATTATTGCTATAACTATTTGGAGTAATACCATATTAATTTAGAAGTTCAGGGTGTAAAAGACAGTAGATTTGAGCCAAGTATGGTGTAATACCTAAGTAACAAAATGCGCTTGGTTGTAAAAACCAATGATAATTACAATTTAGTTTTTACACCCTGAACTCAAATTGATCAACTGACGATAAAGTATCTACACCCATTCGGAATACATTCGTGAAGTGCAAATTGGCTTTTGCATCCCTAAACAAATAACTTGAAACGAAATTACGTTCGAAAAAATACATTTTAAGAAGATGTAGGTACATCGTCGGCGACTCGTCATACTAATTTTTTACGTTATTATAAAATAATATACTTTTTTTTACAATAATAACGGGCCTCCCATTCCATTTTTTATCAACGTCATAGATTAGAGTAATGCAGATAATAGTTAAAGAATTTAGTTTTAATTTTTGTTTTCTCAAGAGGTCAAGTGGTGTGGTTCAATGAGAACAGATAGTGAATTGACGCCGGTGACAATAGATGTTAAGAAGACGCGCCCCATTCATTCAAAATCGCTTATGTTTTATTCGATTCGCATGGAGTTTGACAGAGTGGGGCGCGTCATTGTAGATTGAAATATCTATACATGGTTTATACACCTTTTGCTTTCAATTGATTTTTTGTTTTGATGATATTAAGGGCTTATACGACGTAGTTTACTATTTCTCAAGGCTTCTACTTCCAAATCACTTTCTTCCTTTTTTATAATATTCAGATGAATAAATTCAAATAATTTAGTTGGAATCTACGGGGACCGTCACTAGAATCCTTCCAATCTCTTTCCCAGCACACTGACTCCTATTAGTAAAGGTTATTTTACATTAACCAACATAATAAAAAGGCAACCAACGTTGACCAACATTAACAACGTAATATAATCGTAAGAAAAAACAATTAATACAAAAATGTTTCGGAAACAACTTGAAGATAAAGGTGAAAGGTACAAAAACAGAGAAGAAGACTCAGAACTATAAAGAACTATGGGACAAAATCCTTGTGAGCCGAACAAAGGGGTCTTACAAAATTTAATAACAATCTATTTACAATTTCTACTGGATAAATACTGCCTTGTAAATTGTACTCAGAAATTTTTACTGTACAGTTAGTCGCATTTTAAAGAATGCAAGGCCAAAAATGACTCAAGGATAGGCAATATCCCTGCCAAATATTCTTCCGATGATAAAGAATACGTAAAGATGTTGATTGAAAAGCTACCTGCGCATTTCCTCAGGAACTCAAAAACGTTATATTTGTGTAGAATTTAAGAAACTTAAGAACCAGAAACAGTGTGAGAGTAATGAAAAATGACTCAAGGATAGGCAATGTCCCTGCCAAATATTTATTTATTTATTTATTTATTTATGTACCAGAAAACTTAACTTAAAATTATACAAAGAAAAGACGTGCACAAAGGACAGCTTATCTCTACTGGAGAGATTTCTTCCAGGAGCCCTTGAATGTGGGAAAAATAAAGTTTGGAAATGCTGAGTAGGTACTGAAAATAGATATTACTATTGATAAAATATAAGATATATATATATATATATTAAAATACATAATATATAAAAAATACATATATAGCAATATATATATATATAAATACATAACTAAATAAATACATATATATATATATATATATATATATATATATATATATATATATATATATATATATATATAAAATATAACATATACATTGATATACCAAAAATTAATTATTTTTAATCCTGGATCGAGAGATAGTGCTGTTTCAGTCTAGCCTTGAATGTACTAATGGAAGGATTGTCACAGAGAATATGGCTTGGGAGCGAGTTCCACAGTTGCGCTGCAAGCACTGCAAATGATTTTGAGTAGAAGCTGGTGTTATACGAGGGCACCTCCAGAGCTTTCACTGCAACACAGGATCGCGTTGGTCTGGCTCGGGGAAGAGCGACCTGAAAACGCTCACACAAGTAGACAGGGGATGACGATTTTAAAATTTTGAAGAGCATTGTAAGAATATGAACATTCCGGCGAAAGCGAATACGGAGCCACTTCAACTGACGTCGGAAGTCTGAGATGTGATCGAATTTGCGCAGTCCGAAAATAAAACGGATGCACAAATTCTGGAGTCGTTCTAATTTGTCGAGTAGCTCCTCTGTTGCATCCAAGTAGCAAACGTCAGCATAATCGATAAGAGGAAGGAGAAGAGAATGAGCTAGCAATATTTTAGTTCTCAAAGGCAAGAAATTCTGCAGTCTTCGTAAGGAATGGAGGGAAAAGTGCAATCGTCTGCTCACTTCATTGATGTGAGCCGACCATGAGAGGTTACTATCGATAATAAGCCCCAGGTTTTTTGCTTTGTCAGTAAAGGGTATACGTGTACCGTTATACATTAAGCTGGGTAAATCCTTAAAATTAACCTTGCAACGCATTCTGCTGCTACCTATTATGAGAGCCTGAGATTTTGTGGGATTTACTAGCAGGCCAAAACTGTCCGCCCATTCTAGTATCTGAGCAAGGTCACGATTCATTGCATCCACTGCAGTGGCAAGGTCAGATACTGCTGCGTGCCTATAAAGCTGCAAATCGTCTGCATAGAGGTGGTAGTGAGAAGATATAACTTTGGAGATTTCATTTATAAAAATGGAGAAAAGTAACGGGGACAGAACACCGCCTTGAGGTACGCCGGCAGTAAGATCAGCCCAATCTGACGTTAACTCGTCAGTGCTAATCCTCTGCCGGCGACCATGAAGATAAGAATGGAACCAATTAACCTCGGAGGATGAAATATTGAGAGAGTGGAGAATAGCCAACATTACATCAAAGTCTACCGAGTTAAAAGCATTACTGAAATCGAGAAGTACGAGGACAGTAAGCTCTTTGTTGTCCATAGCAAGCCTGATATCATCAGTTACTTTGAGCAATGCAGTTGAAGTACTATGAGAGGGACGGAAACCAGACTGAAGAGGACTTAGGAGATTGTTACGTGAAAGGTAGGATGAGATTTGCTTGAAAACGATGTTTTCAAGGACTTTGGAAAGAATGGGTAAGATAGAAATAGGACGAAATTGCGAAAATGAAGATGGGTTTGGTGTTTTAGGCAAAGGAATAACATTAGCCATCTTCCATGCTGAGGGGAAAGTGCTGGATGTAAAGGAAAAATTAAGGATATGAGTGATGACAGGTATTAAGAAATCGATGACTAGTAAAAGCATATCACGACTGATACCGTCATTACCCACTGCCTTGGATGAAATGGATAGAATACCCTTCTTAACATCCTCCTCCGAGATTTGATTGAAGATAAAAGGATCACAATTTGGTGGGGCATCATTATACAATTTTAAAAGTAAAAATTTTTTCTTATTGTCATCGATTCTAACCGGAGGTGTAGAGAAATGTGTATTGAGAGAATTTAGGTCAACAGACTGACTAGGAGCTTGAGGAGATTTACCCACACCCAGTGATTTCAAAAAACTCCAAGTCTGAGCCGGAGTGAAGTGCTCGATTGAGGAGTGTATATGGCGGCGCTTGGCATCCCTACACATCCTATTGCAGCGATTTCGCAGCCTTTTATAGTTAGCAATGTTCTCCTCGCTTGGATTCCTTTTACATAGCTTCTTAGCATTGTTACGTTTCGACATGAGAATTTTTATCTCAGGAGATAGCCAAGGTGCAGGTAGGTATTTAACCCTTACTGGACGGGCAGGAGCATGTGAATCAAATAAGTCCGTAAGAGTTGAATTTAAAATTCCAACCTTGTCATCGACAGTGGATGCATTGAAAAGTGGCGTCCAGTTAATAGCAGAAGCGTCAGTGTGGAGAGCATGTAAATTAATATGCTTCAGATTACGACGCAGAATAGTCTTACCTTTACGCCTAGGGATAGATAAATTGTACCGTATGAATATGAGATCATGGTAAGAAAAAGGGGCATTTAGTTGACCATGAGTTAACACATTATCCGTTTTAGAAACTACAATAAGGTCCAAAAATATTCTTCCGATGATAAAGAATACGTAAAGATGTTGATTGAAAAGCTACCTGCGCACTTCCTCGGGAACTCAAAAACGTTATTTTATACATTACATACATTTGTGTAGAATTTAAGAAACTTAAGAACCAGAAACAGTGTAAGAGTAATGGTAATGATGATCAGATGTAACGTGTTCGAGAATCGGTTTTTACATGATATTATTCAACAATGAATAGAATATCAGTTTTCCTAAGCCAAGGAAAGATATATTTCTTTTGTGTACAATGAGAATATGAATGAAATGAAACAGAAAACTAACATACTTATTTAGTTTCTAGTAACAATTCATCAGCTGATAACATATTGTTATCAGCTGATGAATTGTTACTAGAAACATCCCATCGACTCTCCAACAAACAAGACAGACAAACTCCCATCGACGTAGAGTTTTGTATTTGACAACAAGAAACAATTTACGAGAAAGGATTTCCCGAATTTTCTTCGTCTCGGGATTTTCGTCCCCAGCGATGTACCGTCCGAAAACACACTTTCATTTCAGAAAAATCCAACATATCAGGATTGTAAAGTTTTTAAAAACAAGTACAAATTAAGTATTCTGTATGTGAAGAGGTACTAGAAGAAACAATCAATCTTTATGAAGAATCTATAAAAAGGAAAAAGGGAAAAGGATGAGTACGAATTCACGATAACTGATAAATTCACAAAAATAGAAATAGCGAGCATTTGGTAAATTATTACTAAAGTTGAATGACCATCAGTTCCCTATTTCAACTGCAAAATACAATGATTTGATACGTTTATGTGATGAATAAATCATACTTAAACCATATCAAGATGAATTTTTGAATTTACCCTAATAAACGAAGACGATGAAGATGACCGAGGTGAAAATTAATATAGAAATAAAGTGCTGTCAAAGTTTTATATTTTTGTTAATTTCCAACATAAGAAGATGATGCTCTGATCAGCGTTAATGATAATAATTACTGATTAACGTTGTGTTTTTCGCCTTCTTAAGTATTTTGTACTTTTTTTACTTTGGGCAAACGAAGAGATCCATAGCTACCCGTGTGCTAAATATAAAAACGGTTAGGAATAATGAACCTCAGAAGTCATCGATCGCGGAGAATCTTCTGCAACCAGGTACTACACTGGATTGAGCCCCATGGTTTTATCCACAGACCGTCACTTTATACCTAGGCTGGTTCTAGCTTCTAGAAATTCAAAAACACTGGAATTTCAATCGTGAAGACGGGTTTAAATTAGCCAATACGTGGAATACGATTGTAGAACTGTACAAACCGAAGCAAAGTCGCAATAAAGCAAGGGTGAAAAATGACGTTGTTAGTGTGTGTTTGCGTGACAACTCGCGAAATGAAGTCAAAAAGATCTAGGAGGAGGGTAAACCGATACGGTCTATGCAATTAGAACGAAATATTGGCAAAATATTATGTATTTACAAATAATCGTGGTATGTACTCGTAAAAATCGTTAAATTATGTCTTCAAACCACGAGGAAAGCCTTAAATCACTTTGTACTTTGCTTTAAGTAAATTGATAATGTAAAAAAATACTTAAATAGTAATTTTGATTTATTAACTGGTTAAAAATTGTAATAAGTTCATATGTAGGTACCTGTAGGTACTTAGGTTAAATGGATTTTATCACTCAAGTTTATATTAAGTTATGTAAATTAAAGTAAAGTTATCATAGTTACGACTCTCAACGTCCAGAAGGTACCTATTGATTTTACGACTCTCTCTATTTTATGTTAATGGTTTTTTAGCACAATAACAACGACTTATATCTAGTTACAACTCATTACAATGTCACAACTGAAATAATTAGGGGGTGTATGAACCAAGTTTCAAAAAATTATTGGTCGTAAATCCAAGCTAACTTCTAAACTAAGAGATTGAGAATAAAATAAGGTTATCCATTGCAAAAAACATATAGAATTAATAAAATATCGCTTAATAGGGTCAATATACCTATAAAAACAAAAAAGTTATTTGCCAAAAAGTTTTAAAAATTTTCTTTTTTGCTCGTCCTGAAAAGTAGGGTTTTGGTTTTTACGACCTTTCTACCCCGAGGTAGCAATATTATATACTAGCAGATACCCGCGGCTTCGCCCGCGTAAATTTTAGTTTTCCCTATTCTCACGGGAACCATCGATTTTCCGGAATAAAAAGTAACCTTTGTGTTAATTTATAGCGAAATCTATCTCCATTTTAACTTTCAGTCAAAAATTTCAATAGTTGCAGCGTGAATGAGTATTTCTCCCGCTGGAATAGTGAAAAACAAATATTCACGCGGGAGAAATAACCATTGATTTTAATCCAGAATATAATCTATCTCTATTCCAAATCAGTTCAGTAATATTACGGCATGAAGGCATATTATCTATCACTATTATTATGGAAACCATGAAATTTTCCGGGATGAAAATTTAGCCTATGTATTAATCCAGGATAAAATCTATCTCCTTTCCGAATTTCAGTCATATCAGTTCAGTAAGTGCAGCGTCAAGTAGTATTTTTCGCGCGTGAATATCAATTTTTCAGTTTTCCCGCGAAAACCATGGATTTTTCCGGGTAAGTAGAAAGTAGCCTTTTTATTAACCCAGGATATCATCTATCTCCATTCCAAATTTCAGCCAAATCGGTCTTGTACTTGCAGCGTGAAGATTTTTTTCCGCGTGAATTTCAGTTTTTAACTAATCCCACGGGAACCATGGATTTTCCCGGGATGAAAAGTAGCTTATGTGCTAATCCAAGATGCAATTTATCTCAATTCCAAATTTGAGCCAAATCGGTTCAGTAGTTTTGGCGTGAAGGAGTAGGTATTGAAGCATGGTAAAATACGAACTTTGGAGCCCCGTTTCACCCCTTTAGGGGGGAATTTTGAAAAATCCTTTCTTAGTGCACCCCTAGACCTCATAAGGAACCTGTGTGCCAAATTTGAAGTCTCTAGACCCAGCGGTTTGGGCTGTGCGTTGATATGTCAGTGAATGAGTGAATGAGTCAGTCAGTATCTTCTTTTATATATTTAGATTATGAGCCGAGTAAAGAAAGTAGCAAAATATGTGAGGTACAATATCAAGTATCTACCTAAAGAGGACCTAGTTAGATTATGGCACAGATAATATAATACTATACTAGATTATGGTAATATTTATGTGCTAAAATTGAACTACCGCACCACGTTATACGCGCACACGCGCGTTTTCTATTTTCAACTCTATTGCGTACGGGTAATGTTGTGTATTAGACTAAATATTTTTTGTACATATTGTAATACAGATTTTCGACTTTCGAGTGACGGTTAAAATTTATTGCCTATCCCGAGTCTGATGATAAACGTCGTAACTGTTATGTGTTTAGCAATCAAAATTAAGCCTTACCTACTTCACTTTAAGGTTTATAATAACCCGAAGTTTTTGCTAGTATAAACCTTTTTCTAAAAGAAATCCGTGTTGTGGGTAAATGCAACCATTTTTACGTTGATTTTTAGGGTTCCGTAGCCGAATGGCAAAAAACGGAACCCTTATAAATTCGTCATGTCTGTCTGTCCGTCTGTCCGTCTGTCCGTCCGTATGTCACAGCCACTTTTTTCCGAAACTATAAGAGCTATACTATTGAAACTTGGTAAGTAGATGTATTCTGTGAACCGCATTAAGGTTTTCACACAAATTTTTAAAAAAGTAATAAATTTTGGGGGTACTGTAATACTGTAATAATACTTAGAACTGAAACTCAAAAAATTTTTTTTCATCAAACCCATATGTGTGGGGTATCTATGGATAGGTCTTCAAAAATGATACTAAGGTTTCTTATATCATTTTTTTCTAAAATGAATAGCTTGCGCGAGAGACACTTCCAAAGTGGTAAAATGTGTGTCCCCCCCCCCCCCCTGTAACTTCTAAAATAAGAGTACAGTACGCGCGGCGAGAGTTTGGCTTTGACCTTCGGGTGGAGGGGATAACTGCGCATGGGTACCCATATTCTGATTGGTTGATACCCAATTTCTGATTTCTCTGATTGGTTGATACCCAATTTCTGATTTCTGCGCAATAACGGTCAAAGCCAAACTTTCGCCGCGCGTACTGTATGATAAAACTAAAAAAAATATATGATGTACATTACCATGCAAACTTCCACCGAAAATTGGTTTGAACGAGATCTAATAAGTAGTTTTTTGATATTTACAATAAAACCTCTAAAAACAAAGTTAGTTTTGCGGTTCGATAAGAAAAGTGGTTTTTATGGTTTTATTCCTCCGGTTGAAGTACGGAACCCTCAGTGCGCGAGTCCGACTCGCACTTGACAGGTTTTTTTTTCTTCAGCGGGTGTCAGATTGCTTGCGGGATAAATATATATATATGTATATATAAGTATACAATACTATATATACTTAATATACATAAACTAGCTGACCCGGCAAACGTTGAATTGCCATTAGGAATATAAAAAAAACATAACATCCTGCTCTCAGACCTACCGATCATACACTGCAAACTTCATAACAACCGGTCGAGCCGTTTCGGAGGAGTTTGGTAACAAAATTGGCGAGAGAATTTTAAATATTAGAGAATATAATATTATACATATAATACCTATACTGAAAAACACCCAGACACCGGAAAATATTCCTCCTTATCACACAAACCTTTACCAATAGTGGGAATCGAGCCCACGACCGACTTACGTCGCAACGGCAGGTTCGCTACCGCTACGCGATTCGGTCGTCAAAATAATAGATATCAATATTATAGTATAAGTAGATAGGTATAAACATTTCAATCCACGACGACGCGCCCCACTCCGACAAACTTCATAGGAATCGAATGAAACATTAGCTATTTTCACAAAATGGGGCGCGTCTTCGTGGAGTAAAATGTCTATAGGTAGGTAATTACTTGTTAGATACTTAGTAACAAGGTAGTAGGTGCATAGAGTTACAGTAGTACTGTAATGATTTACCTACTCTATGAGCTCCTTGGTTCGATCCCTGGGTCGGGCAATAACTAGTTTTTTTTTTGTTTTTTATCAAGAAAATTTTAGTACCAGCTCGGAGTTGATTGATCTCTCTCCGAAAATCTGATATTGTGGACTATAAATGATATCTCTGAGTATTGATATACGCCATCTATGTCCTTTTTTACGCTAACAATTGGTAGAAAACGTAAGAACCACAGATCCTGGATTGAAACCATAGCGTCTATGTGTGGGTGCTCGTCGTGTCCCTACGCTGATAGAGATGACAGATTTTTATATTTGAACTAGATAACGAAATGGTTACGTTTTAGTTTAAAATAATGATGTGATAAAATAAAAGGCAACGTTGTACTTCCGCAAAACACATATTATTAAAAATAGTTCATTACGATTGGAGTAAATGATTAAAAACTGTAACTATCTTAAATAGCGCCATCTAGCGGCAATCCTTCCTCGGATAAACCGTTGCATTCACGTTAATCGACAGTGAGAGCGTAAACGCGAATTTGTATAGGATTGTTGTAGCGCTATCTATTGACAATATTTATAAACTGCTCTAATCCCATACAAATCGGCGTTACTCTCTCGCGATCGAACACGTATATTTAAAATACCCAGAATCTGTTGCCCCTATTGCTATTGTACAATGAACCTTCTAAAAACAGAATATTTTTAAGAGGCTCCCAATTCCCATACAACAAACGTGATTTTTTGCCATTTTTATTAATAACGGTACGGAACTCATCGCGCACGAGTCCGACACGCCCTTGGCCAGTTTTTTCGGAAATCGTGGAAAACCAAATAATATTTGAATTTGGCGCGCCGATGGTTGCACTGAGCTACCACATAATCCACAGATAAACAAAAGATTACCAGTAATATTCGTATCGTTAGCTGTGCGCATCCAGATTTTCCGCTTCAACTCTCTACTGAGATATTGAACCGACTTTGGATCATACAAACACGGGTATCTCCAATCTCCATAGAACAAATATTATTGAATTTTGTTCTGTGGGTATCTCTCAATCTCTTTGATAAATCGCACTATCGACTTGATGCACGTCACATTGGCCATCGGAAATGAGCCTGACATTGTAAAAACGACTTTGTTTCATAGTGAATCCGGTTCCATTTTAAATATAGGCCAAAGTTTCGTGTTTACAATAGCAATAATACTATGTGATGCGATCGTCAGTATTGAAGAAAGATGCACAACTGGGGGGCGTTCATGTAACGTTTTTACATACTGAGTGATGTGGAAAAAGAAATAAAATTAACACTGAAAAATTATCTTTACGCCTATTGATTTAGAGTGTAAAATTGAATGTATGTGATCATAGCAAATACAGTACTCGACATTGACGCTCTTAAGTAAAATAATCTGCTTATAAACGTAAATGCCATCACCTTTTTAAATTTTTCACATCACGAAATGTAGCCGACTCGTGACATGAATAGTTCCCCCCCCTGGTTTGGAATGGTCGGTGAAGTTTTTGGTTAGCTTGCTTTGTTTAATGCGCAAACTTTGACTTTTGTAATGATGATCACTGTTGTCTCGGGTTTACCATACATTGGTGCTTTGGTAAGTAAAATGAAAACGACAAAAGACAAGTATTTTTATCAGAAACAAAAAAAAGTTGTGATGACTATCAAAATAGATTTATTTATGGAAAAAGAGAATATCAAGTAGGAAAAATCATCCACTTCGCTACACGACAGAAAGTGAAAAAACAAGTGTATGTACAAATTTCGTACAATTTATCATGACCGTGACGATTCAAACCGCAATCAAATAATTTGACTAGTATTTGAATATTTAAAAAGTCAATCCATCATTACTTTGTCAATTAGTTTTATTACGTCTCTTCTAAATAACCTCATTTGCTGCTCATTAAGATCTTCAATATCAGGCAGAAGGCTGAATAGAAACATCTTTCTAGGATTAAACTCAATGTTTTCACTGAAGAGCCTTGGCTTATCTATTTGACAGCTACTCGTGTCATTTTCATTTCGGTTTTCACTTCCTTTATCCTTTGTTTTACTACCTTCATTTGATGTAGTGTCAATAGTCTCGATCTCTAAATTAGTATAGCCTTTAATTTCATCATTGTCTTCATCATAATCATCATTGCCATCTAGATTAGAATCTTCACTCAAAAACACCTGATGTTCAGAGCTCCCATCTTTATTGCTTTCGGCATCTGAATTCTCTGATTCTTCCCTATTAGCGTCAGTTTCTTCAGTTTCACTATTTTCTGATTTGGATGAACAAAACTTCCCTGTACATGCAGTTTTTCTCTTCATAGGTGATATAAATTTAAGGTGGTTGGCCAAATAGTACGGCCTGCTGAAAGTGCGAACACCGTCATTGTAACTTGGCCTCAAAGTTCTGATATATGCCGTCCTTATTTTTGTCCATTTCTCTTTGCAGTCTGATACTGAAACGAAAATCAATAAATACAACTGAGTATGTATGTACTACTAAAAACACAAACAATTAACAAAAATACTTATGTATAGATTTTTCAGTCATTTATCTTTTTATCGATACCTTTTAATTGGAGTGCCAGTGGTAGTACACATAAGAAAGTAAGTACTTAAGTGAAATATTTTTTGAAGAAAAAAAAAACGGAAAAATATTCATATATTCAGTGTCAAAATTGTTTGACCTCTGAATGTCTGAACTTTTTAGGGCTCCGTACCCAAAGCGTAAAAAACGGGACCCTCTTACTGAGATTTCATCGTCCGTCCGTCTGTCCCTAGGCTGTATCTCTAGAACCGTGATAGTTAGACACCAGAACTTTTCACAAATAATGTTACCGCTGTTAACAATACTAAAAATAAAATAAAATAAATATTCGAGGGCGCCCCCGCTTCCCATACAACAAACGTGTTTTTTTTACAGTTTTTATAGATATAATTATACGGAACCCTATGTGCGCGAGTTCGGCTCGCACTTGGCCGCTTATTTGCTACACGAAAAATTAATTTTGCTAGACAATTCATCGCTCCGGTCTCCTATCCAAGCCGCTCTCCTGTTTTTGCCCTTATTCATACTACAAACGAGTGAGCGAGACACCTATATGTTTACAAACTATTTTACTTGGCAACATCGCTTTCTTTGAAGTCACTGAACCAAAATATTGCATAAAATTAATAGAAATGCAAGAATACTTACCCGTGCTGTTACATTTCCTTGCAATATATATCCAAGTTCTCCGTTTTAGTTCTCGATCCATATACGTGGGTGATTTCGCATCATACAAACACGGATGCCTCTCGATTTCCTTCACAAATCTTATTACGGTTTTCGTGTCTGCTGTTTTAGAGAAAGCGTTTGTTTGTGACATCGTGCGTTACAAAAGGCGACTCTACGTCACTAATTATTTGGGTTTATTTTGAATGCAGCTACAATGCAAGATACAACGTTTTGTCATTGATATATCGCACAACAAACGACACAACCGAATTTTGTAGGAAACATCGTACGACTAGTTGGATGAAACAGAATATCGCGCGACCTCGCTCGATTTCATGACGCTATTCCTATTCTGTGACGATGTTTTGTTGCGACTCGGAAGTCTCTGTCTCTCCAATATACTTCGCGTCTCTTCGTCTCAACTCTAACCAAGTCGAGATTCGAAAATCGAAAACGAGTTCACGAGTTGTCAATTTTGAGAAACCCAGCGTGCGGCAGGTAAGTAGTCGATAGTCGATTTTAGACTTGGGCTGTTAATGTTATCAACTTAACTTGATGGGTAGCCTGAATGTCGGCGCCATTTCAAATCACACAATCACAGATAATATAATACTATACTAGACACAATAATGAACCCTAAGTCCGGAGTAATACAGCAAACGAAGTAATATTGCCAACATGACGGCAGGGGTCAAGTTATATTGAATGGTCTATACCTATTACATTTTGCCACAGCATTTTGCAGAAAAGAAGAAACTCTTTGCTTCTGTGTTTAGGGCAACAAATCGCATGACTAGTTTCAAAACAACGTGTGTTACTTGAAGTAGTGTGACCATCAATTTTGTAATTGGCTTTTAATCTTAGGAATATAATAAGTAAAACGGCTCTATTCTTAAATTATGGATAATTAATAAGTAAAACTAGGAGTCATTATTAAAAGCTTTTATTCACAAAATAGTACTTATCTAAAACTTTTTCATGACCTTAATGTGGGACCTGTTACAGTCACAGTGGCCAATCTCAACAGAAACCAGCAAGCTACACATTGAATTAAAAGCTTATTCACTCATTACATCATCAAGTATTTTTATGACCTGCCTTCTAAAGCTTCTCATTTGAGTTTCACTTAGTTTTTGGATATCAGGCATTAGACTGAAAAGAAACATTTTTCTAGGATTGCATTCAAGACTCTCACAACAAGGATTTCGTTGCATAACTCCGCTATTTAGTTGAGTATCGCTTTTTTGGTGATTAAGATTATCGACACGATAATGACTCCCGCTTTTATTTTGGGTTTGACCATTGTTACTTTTGATATGTTTCACTATTTTTACGTTATCGTTATTCTTACTATTTGTTTGTTTTTCTGATTTGGACATCTTTTTTATTTCACTTGAAATAACTTCTTTGCTATCAATATCACCATCGTTATCATTTATCATTTCTTCATTATCACCAAACTCATCATCATTTATTACATCTGATTCCAAATAATACACATGTTGAGGATTTAAATCGTGCTCATCTAAATGCTCTTCAGATTCGTACTCTGTAAGCGATTCGTCTTCTTCATTCATTTCTATATTATTTATTTCCTCACCTTGTTCCACAGTGTCACTGTTTTCTGATATAGTGCTACACCCTTTTATATATTTGGTAGGTTTAATAAATTTCATATACTTGGCCAAGTAATACCTCTTCTTGCCACTGTTTTGGTAACTTTGTCTCAAAGTTCTCATATAGGCTATCCGTATTTTCGTCCATTTCATTTTGACATCGGCAACTGAAATACGATTTTATAAATAAAAACATATATCATTGATAAATCTTGTATTAAGTACAGTCATCTAATTGTATGTGAAATACCTATCACAATCGGTTAAAACTAGTCCAAAAGACTATGCCCATTCAAGTATCAATAATTGATTGATAGTATAGTGCCCTATATTTTCGATACAACCATCAAAATGAGTTGTATCTGTTCAATGACATCATAAAAATATATTTTGTATAGAATATGATTGCTAGCGGTGTATAGCCAAGTGACACTGGCACTTGGCAGACATAAAAAAATAAAAGTACTAATAATTCCAAAAAGAAATCCCCGAAACAATAATAAAACATCCTTGATAAATTATATTATCATGGTGAATCTAGTCATGCTTACTCACTCTTATCTTGATACTGGAGAACAAGTGTAAGAGAGAACGCTATACATTCATTTTCGTCATCAAGCAACGTTGTTAGGTTGTTAGTCAATATAAAGTTATTCCTTCTCTATCTGTGGTTAAAACACTGAGTTCAACTTCAAATATCACGATAACTCACCAGAACAATTATTCGACTTTGCAATATTTATCCATGCACGTGCTTTCAGCTCACGATTGGAATATTCTTTTGAACTTTGATCGTATAAACATGGGTGCATCTCTATTTGTTTCACCAATTTTATTGTCGCCTTGATATCAGACACTCGCGAGAAAATGTTCGGCCTTGACATTGTGAGAAAATCCAACCTTATTCCATCAAAATACGATTCAATTTTCAATGTATTTAGTTATCTGAAAATATAGACAAAAATAAACTTTATTGCGAGACACATTCGGTTTAATTTTTGTTGTCGTCAAACTATGAACGCCATTTTAAAACAAGACGCCTGCGCGTTAGTATGCTGACGTTTCACCATGCAAAACATTTGGATTGGAAACGAAACATTGTTGTACAAATTATGTTGAAATAAATAAATTTAATTTAAATTAGTTTTAAGAATCGATTCTTTTAATACTTACTAACTACAATGTTTAATGTATTTACGTTTTTAATAAGACTCGAAATTGGCGGAGTCAAACAAACGTGGTTATCGTTCAAGAATCGGTACACGACTGTTTTACTGTAGGTAGGTTTGTAGGTTTCTATTTGGCGCTTGGCAAGGTTTGTTTCGCGCGCTTGTTTTAACTTCACGATTGTGTTGTAGGCCGGTTGATGTAGTGCGTAGAAACATTTGAGTTTCATAAACAAGTTTAGTTTCATAATATCGCGCTACTTTTTACGCGTACCTACCGACTTTGAGGTATTATTATACCTACTTAATATCAACACACCTAGGTACTTTTAAATACAATTTTATACTTATTATTTCATTCCAAATATCAAATTCGCATTCGCGAATATTCACGCATTTATTGACATTTATTTATGGAGTGAGTTAGGAAATTAAATTAGGTATCCAACCAATAATGAATCTTGTTTGTTTTATGTTTGTGTGTGAGTGTGTGTGTTTGTTTGTTTGTTTGTTTCAACGCGATAATCCCAGGAACTATTGGTCAGAATTGGAAAAATATTTTTCACACACACTAACGAAACTAGTGGGAGATATTGTAAACTTGGGCCTCATTGCGTAATAGTCATTTCATAGCACCATCTCTAACATGTAAGTACCTATATGGTACTAGAATGTTAATTTTTGTCTTATTGTTGTATGTTACTGCCACGAATAATACTTTCTCAATATCATCTTAATACTTGTCATCAAGTAATAAGCTGTTGCGTCAAGAGATGGCGCTGTTACACTACACTTTTCTTTGTATTTCAGTCCCCCTCTTTGATGACTTTGAGCTATTCAGGTTAATTAAAGGACAATCTGACGACCTTCCTCGTCTTATTGGTGCACCATAAACCATCTCCGAAGGTATTCCGTATTTACTGTGCCATAAAATAGCAATAGAGTAAGGAAGACGTAATTAAACTGCCCCTTTAGTATCGAGGCCCTGAGTGGGTTCATAAAACAAAATGAATAACTATTATATTTTATTTTAACATTACGAATTATTGATTTTGCACGCCATGTCTAGATGACAACATGTGGTAGGAACAATGTACAATTAGGTGTGTAACCTATACCTAACCACAGATAATATAATACTATACTAGTAACCTAACTATATTTTCGAAATGAACGATTTAGTAGTAAATAGACATTATACCCTGGATAGGGCGATCGGCGTGAAAATTTTTGCCTCCGTTTCCTTAGTTAACAACCCAGTGCAGGTTGCTAACACTGCTAACGATACTGAATCAACCCACGGATCTTTTTTTTCACCTAATGGTAAGTGATGATGCAGCCTAAGATGTTATCGTAATAACTTGGAAGGGTAAGTAAATTTACCCCAACGGTTTCTACAAGCATCGCACCGGAACGCTAAATCGCTTGGCGGTGCGTCTTTGCTGGTAGGGTGGTAACTAGCCACGGCCAAAGCCTCCCACCAGACCAGACCTGAGCCAATTTAGAAATTATAAAATTCCAAAGTGGCCCGTGGCGGAATCGAACCCGCGACCCCCCACTCGAATCCGAGCGCGCCGCCACTGCGCCAGGGAGGTCGACTACTCATTACACAATACAGCAACCAATAGTTACATTCTAACTGTCAGACATAACAAAATAATTATCTCTCTTTTGGATTGTTGTCACCATTTGTTTACGGAACCCCAAACCCGAAATTGCGTCAAAGGCTTCCGCGCTTCGAACAGTTGTATTTACTTTGGAGTTTCCACACAATGCCTACATTGTAGCCACTAGTTGGCTGCCGGTAACACTTACAATACCTTTATGTTACAGTCACGTTTTTAATTAAGTTACTCGCCCACTGCGCATGAGTCAAGTCGAGTGGGAGAGTCGCTGGGTCAAGTACACTATCTCGCCGGCAGTCTCGCGACGGACTGTCTCTTGGCACCACTAATTTAATTAAACAGTACACAGTGCCTTTAAATTCGCAAGTAAGGTTTTATGCTAATTTTGTGTTTTTGGTTTTCAATTTAGATATACACGAATGCCCATTTATAAGTATGTATCTGTGTTAATAAATTGTGAATGTGTGCCTGTTAAGGTAGGGTGGTTTACCCTTTAGGTAATTAAATAGTTGGGTAAGTGGACGTTTTTTAATTGGTCGGGAAGAAGTAGGTTGAAGTTGTTTAGTGTAGCAACCACAGATAATATAATACTGGTAGCAACGTTAAAAATATATACACAGAAGTTAAATTGGTCGGCAATTAAGTAAGTTTGTAAACTCTACAGTTTTAAAAACGTTCTAAAGTTCGGGAATTGGGACGCTGCCTTATATTTATACTAGCTGATCGGGAAAACGTTGTTTTGCCATTAAGGATATTAAAATTAACTTACAACCTACTCTCAGACCTACCGAATGTACACAGAAAATTTCAAAATTATCGGTCAAGCCGTTTCGAAGGAGTTATTGGTTACAAACCCTGCAGTATAGAACGAGAATTTTAGATATTAGACTAGCTGACCGGGCGAACGTTGTTATGCCATATAGGGATATGAAAATAGCTTAGTACCTATTTATAGACCTACCGAAATCCGAATGTAGACAAAAAACATCATAAATATCGGTCTAGCCGTTTCGGAGGAGTTTGGTTATTTAAACACTGTGATACAAAATTTTGTATATTAGAGAATATATTATCATATATTATGTATATATTCTAGTCAGTCAGGGTGCTATAGGACCCTCCGCGCCGTTCTATAATGGGACGGTGGACTATCACTTATAATATCCTCATTCAATTGAACATAAATAAAAGTACTTAACCTCTTTGGTACTTAACAGTTTAATGGTTGATATAACGCGTCAGTAATCAATGAACTACAATATTGATTTTCTAACTTGCTTTGCGAAATATTTTTGTAATTCTTGATTATCGTAAAGTAACACTTTCTCCGTAAAGTGATCTCGCAAAGATTAGTTCGAGGAGTATTTCACATAATCACATTGCAAATTTGCAAATAGTAGCTACCATAGATATTTCAATCCACGATGACGCGCCCCACTCTGTCAAACTCCATACGAATCGACTGAAACATAAGCGATTTTGACAGAGTGGGGCGCGTCTTCGTTGATTGAAATATCTATATCTAAGTTGCTTTTGTCTGGTGGAAGGCATCGGCTGTGGCTATAGTAGTGTTATTATCTCGCTGCAGACTCGGTCATAATTTATTCGAGTGTTTCGCTTTTGTTGTTCTTTGTTGAGTTGTGCATTACTGCAGAACAACAAAAGCGAAACACTCGAATGATTTATGACCGAGTCTGCAGCGAGATAATATCACTACTATAGTTACCACCCTACCAGCAAAGACCACCACCAGCTACCTATATAGCGTTCCATCGCGATGCTGTGTAGAAACCATTAAGGGTACTTACTCCTAAAGTTTCCATGTTTGGCAAGTGAGAATAATAAATCCTCTTTGCTACGAGTTAGATCATCTTAGATTACTCTTGGATATTAGATACCAATAGTTGGATTTTGGATGTAGTTGATACGTGTAGGCCTAATCGCATCTTCTAAGGTTCGAATCCTGACCTAAAAAAACCGGCCAAGTGCGAGTCGGACTCGCGCACCGAGGGTTCCGTACTCAAGAAGTACTGAAGCAAAACAATCAGGCATACTAATGTAGATGTAACACGACCAAAACTGTAACGACCAAAGATGTAAAACAGTAATAATTACCTTTGTTTATGAACCGCAAAACTAACTTTGTTTGTAGAGGTTTATTGTTAATATAAAAAAAACTATGCTAGTTAGAGCATTGGCTATAGTTTTCCTGTAAAATATACGTAAATTCCTATTGACCATAATTATTTGAGATTTTTCGATTGGTAAACTCCGGAGATAAGGGGGGGGGAACGGTATTTTTTTAGACATTTTCCCCGATAAATCAAAAACTATCATGACTAAAAATAATTAAAAATCGGTTTTGGAATGTACAAAGTAAACCCTTTCATACGATACCCCACACAGTACAGTTATCTCACTTTTAAATTTCTACCCTCCGATTTTCCCCCCTTTTTAAATTTTTTTTTTTTTTTTTTTTTTCTCTCACGAAAGTCCCTTAAGGGTACTTTAGCATCGCTACGATCTAGCCTAAAAGCTAATTAGTAACTTAATTTTAACTTAAACTGATATTAAGACCTATATCTAAGAGTCTGTCCAGTGACTTATCTTAGTCTCTTTTGTAATATTGTAGGCACTTTGATCTCGTGACCTTGATGATGCACTAGCACTAGCACTAAGCACAGCACTTCACTTCACTTTCACGCACACTTAAACTAACTCAAACGGCTTAGTCCTTTTGAGTCTTCTTATGAGGTCCGTAGTGTCGAGGAGCTGGATTGCCTCCACGTTTACATGATGATGCAGTCGATGTTCATGGGCTGCGGCATATTTTTGGATGATGATATCTACGAAGTCCATTTGAAGATCTCGGTGAATGTCTTCGTTTCTAACATACCAGGGTGCATTCACGATGCCTCTGAGTACTTTGTTTTGGAATCGTTGTATTATCTGGATGTTGCTTTTTTTGGTACAACCCCAAAGCTGAATACCATAAGTCCACACTGGCATTAGGACTTGTTTATACAAGAGTAACTTGTTTTGCGTTGACAACGACGATGTTCTTCCGATTAGCCAGTACATATTTTTGTACCTCAGCTCTAATTCTGCTCTTTTCTTCTTGACATGAGCTTTCCAGCGTAGCTTTGTGTCAAGCGTCATTCCAAGATATTTTGCTGTATCAGCATACGGTATCTTTTGTTTGTCTATGTAAATAGGATGATATTCTGCCTTCTTATTTGTAAAATCAATATGCGTAGACTTAGTTTCATTTAATTTTATTCTCCATTTTTTCGTCCATTGATGGAGTTTATTCATAGCTATTTGTACCTTTCCCACTGCCTCTTCATGAGTATTCCCCACAGCGATGATGGCAGTGTCATCGGCAAAGGTAGCGATAGTGTTATGTTCGAGTTCTGGAATATCACATGTATAGAGAAGGTATAAGACAGGCCCCAGGACACTTCCTTGTGGTACTCCAGCTTTAATCTCCTTAAGTTCAGAGTAAGCATTTTCATGTCGTACCCTGAATGCTCTATTTGAAAGATATGATTCTAATATACTCGCGTAAGGCGGTGGCAATAGAACTTTTAGTTTATATACAAGACCTTCATGCCAGACTTTGTCAAAGGCTTGTGCTACGTCGAGAAACACAGTTGAACAAACTTTCTTCTCCTCTAAGGTTCTTTCAATGATATTTGTTATTCTGTGCACTTGATCTATCGTAGAATGTTTCTCCCTGAATCCAAACTGATAATCTGGAATTAGGTTATTATTTTCTAAGATAGGTTTAAGTCTGCGTAGTAATAGTTTTTCAAAAAGTTTCGAAATGATTGGTAATAATGAAATCGGTCTATATGATGTAACTTCATTTGGTGGTTTTCCTGGTTTAGCGATCATAATTACTTCTGCAACTTTCCATAAATCAGGAACGTGCTTCAGTCTGAATGACGTGTTAATCAGAGTAGTTAATTTCACAATAGCTTTCCTTGGAATATTTCGCAATATCTCTGTGGTAATAAGATCAAATCCAGGGGATTTTTTCACGCTTAATTTATTTATTTCCTCAAGTACTTCTTTCGGCGTTACAAGCGTAATTGAAGTATTTTCCTGATTTATTTCAGAATTTATAAAGTTAGTGCTGTCTCCTTCATTGGGCTGGAAGATTTTTTCTAGATATTCTGCAAACCTTTTTGCTTTTTGTTCATTATTAATAGCCCATTTTCCATTTTCTTCCTTAATCGGAGGAATATGCAAGAGTGGTCTTTTCATATTCTTAGTGGCTTTCCACAGTGAGTAATCGGTGCTTCGCTCACTCGTGAGGTTCTGGAGGTAATTATTGAGTGATAAACAGTTGTGGCTTCTGATTTTTCTTGTTAAAGCTTTTGTGAGGTTATTTAATAATCTTTTATCAAGTGGGAATCTAGACTGATGCCATTTTTTTCTCTGCTTTCTCTTTTCAGCTATCATATCTAGAATATCTCTAGGGTAGTCAATACATCCCTTGGGCTTTTTTCTGAGTTCTGGTGTATTTTTCCAAGCAGCTTGCTGGATGTTTAATATAAAAAGTTTTACTTCTTCGTTCAGTTGTGCTGTGTTTTTGAGCGGCACATTTAAATTAATACTATTATGTAAATCTACCTTGAAGCTTTCCCAGTCTGTTCCTTTATTTACGAGGACTGGATTAGGTTCTTTATAGATAATTCTTTCATTTATAGTTAACATAATAGGCGAATGATCGGAGTTCATATCATACATTTCGCTAATGTGTAAATATTTCGATGAAATGTTTCTATATATAAAGAAATCAATAAGATCAGGTATTTTCTGTGGATCGGTAGGCCAATAGGTAGGCTTTCCCGTACTTATGACTTCACAGTTCAAGTCTTTAACGGCACTTAGAAGTTCTCTACCTTTGGGGGTAGTCAATCTAGAACCCCAATATGTATTTTTGGCGTTGAAGTCACCTCCAATAATGAACTTGTTCCCGATTTTTTTAAAGAATTTGATGTACGATTCTTTTTTTAATGAATACCTTGGAGGGCTGTATATGGCTACTATGGAAATATCGTATTTTTTCGTTCTTACCTTTACGGCTACAGCTTGTATTTCTTGTTCTTCCCATTTATTTTCTAGGCAGTGACACAAGTTTTCTTTTATTATAATGGCACTTCCGCCTCTAGCTGTATTATTGGGATGCAATGCATGGTATACTTTATAACCGTTAAATTTAATGAATGATTGTTTGGTGAAATGTGTCTCAGATACAAGACATATGTCAATCTTATTTATATCTAGGACTACCTGCAGTTCACGTTGATGTTTAAGTAGTCCATTTGAATTCCATGCGAATATTTTAAGAATATTATTCATTTTCTTGATTTTTTAGTAGCCTGCTTGGTGCCACTTTCAAGATTTTTCAGTCGTTCATCGAACGAAGAAATATATTTTAAAATTTCGTCCAATTTTTTCTCCATGTTAAGCTGAGGCGCTTGAGTGTCTGGTAATTTTTTTGAGACTTTTTGAGCATAGGTTTGGCGCTCGTTTGTGTTCGTACTATGTAGTGTTATCTGGTTCGATTTATTTTGATTTAAATCCTTTATAATCTCAGGTCTTGATGGGCGCTGAGCATTTATTACAGTTCGTTTCTTGGCGTTCTTGTTTTTTAAAGCTTGCATCTCTTTGGCTACTATGCAACCCCTGTAGCTGGCAGGGTGTCCTTCACCGCAGTGAACACATTTAGGTTTTTCATTTGATGGTTTGGTACAGTCTCTTGTCAAATGTTTACCTGTACATTTAACACACCTAGCCTCACGTGCGCAGTACTTCTGCGTGTGACCATAGGCTTGGCATTTTTTACACTGTGGTACCAGTTTGGATGTTTTAATAGGGTGAATTTCAACTTTACACCCTAAAATATATTTGATTTCATAAATTTTATTTATGTCTTCCTCTTTACTAAAAGTAAGGGTGAACATATTAAGTGGGTCCTTACTCCGCCATCTTAATTTGTTAACTGCATCTTCAATTTTATATCCCTTACTTTGAAGGTCTTCTACAATTCTCTGTGGAAGGCATGATGCTGGCAGTTTTTTTGCCATTACTCGTATGGGTCTTTCTTGCTTATTTTCATACGAATGCCATAGAAAGCGGTTTTCGGTCAGGATTTTGGTCACAGATCTGTAGGCATCCTCTGTTAAAGCGTTAATTTTAACGTTATTTCCGTTCATCATTTTTCCGGCAAAGCAAGAGGCGTCGGTTACACTGCTTGACACTAAGTCAAAGAATGTCTGATAGTTATCCACGCCTGAAACCATTATGGGTGGAGGCAATGGCATTTTTTTAGTTTTTTGTTTTAGTTTGTCAGTGCCAGTGGTATCCTCTGAGTGATGGTGTTGAGGAGGTGAAGCACTCAATTTCCTTTTTTTTCTACTTTTGACCCTTATCCACTCCGTTTCCTGGGCCAGATCCTCTTCATCCGTCTGGTATTCCATGGGTTGAGAAGGGTTTTCCTTAGCGGCGGTGGATGAACCACTAGTGCCCACTTTTTTCTCTTCCATGAGGACTTGGATTTGCTGTTGGAGAGCAACAATTTCCTTTTTCAACTCTTCTACGATAATCTTCAGATTTTCTTTAGCAGCCTTTTCATCTTTGTAGGCTTTATACAGAGTATGTTCTGTTTCCGTTGTAATTGAAACCGTTTTTGGGGAGGACGTTCCTGAAGTTTTAGAAAACATGCTCATAATAGTTTTATGTGGAGACTTTGATTTTTGCATATTAAACACAAAACTAGGTCATGTTTACGTATGTACGTGACGCGAACGCGCGTTGCACCGCGGCCGCATTTAATGCGCTGTATCAGCACTTTTCGCGCGAGCACTGACACGGTTGTAGCTAGCGACTGTCAGACACTAACTGACACCCTTTTTAAATAAGAACAAAAATAATTTCCATTTTTTTTTTTATTCCAGTGTCATTGGGCCACTAATATACACAACTATTCCAAAAGTCATATCGATAGCCTCGGTAGTTACTGAAATAATCGAGTGTGACGGACAGACAGACAGACGGACAGACGGACAGACAGACGGAGAAAGTCGCACCATAAGGGTTCCATTTTACCATTTTGGTACGGAACCCTAAAAAAAAAGATACTTTTTATATGATTAATTTTGGGTTACTAAACTTTTTTAACGAAACAAACATCGTGGGAAACTTTGGGGAAACTTGAGAGTACCTATAGTAAAATTATGAAAATCCGAAATGGCCAGTGCCGGTAATCGAAGCGAATTATACCTTTAATATTTTGAATCTTTAATCTTAATTCGCTCCGAAGCATAAACACGCATGAATAAAATTATTTCCATGCAAAGTTATCCCAAAAGTTGCTCCAAAATCTTCATTTTTCTCATTTTTTTAATGTCGTTGATAGTAATATCTTTAATTGCGGACAAACATACATACATACAAATATATGGGTCGAATACAGAACCTCCTTTTTTTAAAGTCGCTCTAAAAATGTTCCGAAACGGTTTTTTGAAAACTGGCTTACATTTTTAGTAATTAAGTCGGTAAAACGTCGTTTTCTTTTATATTCTTCCGCAACGCTGCATGTCGCACCCACCAACATTTTAGTGAGAGTGAGAAGGACAAAAATAAAATCAGTGAATCCTCCAATAGTAGTGTCTCGCTGCAGACTCGGTCATAAATCATTCAAGTGTTTCGCTGTTGTTGTTCTGCAGTAATGCACAACTCAACAAAGAACAACAAAAGCGAAACAATCGAATGATTTATGACCGAGTCTGTAGCGAGATAATAAAACTACTATAATGCTCGGGTTGCAACGGGGAGGTAGTCATAAAAATCACGTGTAGACACATTTCCTCGGTCGTCACTCGTCAGTCAAGTGGCGCGGCGTGTCATTGTGTCTGTCACGTTTTTTCCATACCTACGTCCTACAGTCTACAGCCTTGCTACACCATGCCTCCACGTAGCTACGTTATCTTCGTCGTCAAGGGCTACGCCGTAGCTGCTACGGAGGGACTGGCTCTTGGAGTCTTGAAGGCATTTCCACATTACTACGGTGCGGCGTCGATCCGCGTCATGATATTTTTCGTATATAACCTCTTTTTCAGTAGATGCAGCAATTAGTAAATAGCGACTTAACCTACAATTAGGTTAGGTTAGGGTACAAAGGCGAATTAAACGGGTCTGATTTTAACTGGGTTTTTCCCAGTTTGTAACCTAATAACTCATTGTAGGATTACGGCTGTAATTTTTTTTTAATGTTATGTTGTGTTCATATTCAAATCTATGCTTGAAAGCGTCCATTTGAAGTAATTAGTCAGAGTATCGAGTTTGAAGTGAGTAAACTCGCATATTTTAGACTGATTTCCTTTACTGGATACTTTCAAGCGAAGAAATGTATATAAATGCAAAGTTGACTGAAATTTTATGCATACGTTGAGTTATAGGAGCAGTAAAACCGCGAAAGACCAAATTATATTTTAATTCTGCGGGTCACAACAGCGTTTACTGCCTGCTACTCGACTCTGTTTCTATCTCACCTCACGGTCACCTCTACTTCTTCCGGCACATTGCTGATTAAATTAACCTATCAGGTCGTGCCATGTATTTATTTCTTACTTGTAGCTTATACCTTAAATTCGGAGAGCACGTGAATATGATTACAGCAGCATGCGTTAATCGCCGCGTCACGATAACGTAGATCGTTGTAATGTGGCCGATCCTTTAGTGTTCCATGCATGACAATACTTGAATTTCAACAGGGCGCGTTTCCCATGCTACATAAGTCAATAGGAGACCCGTCACCGTCACAGCTTTATAGTGTCATCTGACCTGTCACACCTTGACTAACTGACCTGTCACAACCTGACTGACCTGTCACAACGTGTCATTTCCCCACAACACTGCGGGGTTCGCCGTAATATAATCCGCGCCTCTATACGCATGTGTGTTAACAAGTCGGGCGTAAAACACAGTATTACGTACCACGTGGGAGTCCACGTGATGAGTTAATACTTACTCTATAGAACTTGTATATACATGAATTAATTCCTTGGGAGTGATAGTGAACTGCTATATAAAACCGCTTAGTTTTCAAGAGCTATTGTAAAATGAGGGCAAAATCCGGCTGAGTTTGTTGTCGGCAGAAGCCAACCTACTATGGGCTGATTTTCTAAGGCAAACTGCCTTACAGAAGTTAGTTAAACAATCTTCATTGGGTTGTTAACTAAGAAAATGTAAGCTTTTTGTACAAATTAGCAACTGCGTTGTCATGAAACCATACAGACCAAGGTTGGTAACTTGTGCGAAAAGACTGCAAAAATAGGATTTTTGCCTCCTTTTTGTTATTTTACAACCCGTTAAAGGTTATTCAATAACAAAATCTATGACACGGAATCAGCCACCAGGCGCGTTAGGACTTCTGATTTTTTTACACGCTACAAGTTAGTTGACTATATTCTTACCCACCTGTAACTATATAGCATTTTGCGATAAGTACGCTAAAAAATATGAAAACGGTCGCTAAATTGGTCATGAGACCTGCGCATTGTTACCTATATTCATTTTTTTGAATTTCGTTCCAAAGCGATGCAATGGTTATCATAAACGCATGGATGGCTAGAGATGCAGGTCTGGGTGGTGGAAGGCTTCGGCCGTGGCTAGCTGCCCTCCTACTAGCAATAACGCACTACCAAGCGTTTTTAGCGTACCAGCGCGATGCAGCCGAACCATCAAATGAAATCACAGTCAACTGTCAAGTAACTACTAAAAGTACAGCGTTCAATTGAACCTCGTAAACTACTTTCCAATAGACATTTACCCTGGACAGGGCGGACGGCACGAAAAAATAACACCAGTTTATCGGTGCCAAAAATGTTTGTTTTGACACCAACAGTATAGCAGTAATTACACGCAGTAATTCGCTCAGCAGCCAGGTATAGAATTTTGACAGATGGCGCTACTATTTGCTTGTACGAAAAACGCTTACGTAAATCGTTCGGGTGCCCATATCCTGAGGTTTCTTATCTGTGGTTAACGTTAATCCCCAATATAATTCTCTGCTCACTTAAAATGAGGTATAATACGAGTATTTTAATCCACACAAAGCTCTAAAATGAGTACACTTCAAAAGCTTACCTTCAAAGACAGAATTTAACAACCACCTCTCACATCAAGGCTGAATGGCTTAAGATCTACCTAGACTTATCCAAGGTCAGGTCATCTGCTAACTCTGAGAATCTTCACAAAAACTTTTGACTTAAGTTTTAAGCTATAGTTATGCATAAATAATGCTATGTATTATACGAGTATATACGTAATTATCATTATTTTTGTATAAGTATAGCTTATTAAAACTTCTATGAATATAGGAAATAAATATATTTTCGTAAACCTCTGTTTTTTTGTATATTTGTTGTTACAGCGGCAATAGAAGTACCTACCTACCTTTTTTTATACTTGGGGAAATCCGTTATGGATACCGGTGTACCACGGGGAGGCACTGCTGTTATGTCGGAGTTGCGCCGACTAAAACCCCACGGTGTTCACCTCATCGCCTGGTGGTTGAGCAACGGGACCGGAAGCACTCGCGCTACCCAGCCAACGATGTCTGCCGAAGCAGACCCTCCGTTCTTCTTGATCTACGTCTAAATTCCCTGACAGAGGTGCATCGTGAACACAGAGATGCACCTCCCGGCTCGAGGGCCATTCTCCATCGGGCGACAAACTCCCCGTGTCTATCGCCTGGGAGCCCTTCTTAAGGGGGCAGGCGGCGGTCATGGGCAGCACGCCTGCGCTCAGCCCTTCTGCGGCGGAGGGGATGAGAGTCCACGTCATCCTCTCTCATCCGCTCCGCAGTCTCCTTCTGCGTCATTACCTCCTCACAGAAGCATTCCATCGCCTTCCAAGACCTGTCATTCTCTATCATGGCCATAACCACAGCCGAGTACCTACCTACCTACACCATCTGTGAAAATTTTAACTGTCTAACATTCACGGTTCAAGAGATACCTGGTGACAGACGGTCTGACGGACAGTGGAGTCTTAGTAATAGGGTCCCATTTTTTACCCTTCTGGTTTGGAACCCTCAAAAGGATGCCCTTACAGGATCATTTTGTTGTTAGTCTGTACACCACACCACATACGGGGCTTTTTCTCCGGATCCGGTAAACAGGTATTAATTACCCTCAAATACATATTCGGGTCCTTTTAATTAGTAAAAAAATAATGCAATCAAAAGATACGCCCATTTATCGCAAATGGTAAACCTTGGATTTTATAAATAAAACGAGTAGTTAGGTGGGAAACCAACCAACACAGATTCGAAATGGACTGTGTTTGAAGTGATCTGAGATGATGGATGACAGAAATAATTAGAATGCTGGATGAAACTGCGAGAGTGCTCCGATGATGTTGGAGGATAGGAAATAGTACATTTCAATCACAGATCAGGGAAGCTCTTTCCGTGGTCTGTGATTTCAATATAAGTGCGGAAAGTTTGTCATTTCTTTAGGAGTCTCGGTTTGTTGACCCAAGCCTAAGGCGAGGGTCAACTATAAGGACGAGTAAAAATGACAATTCCGCACGTGCATTGAACGACGTTTTTTAATAGATTTGCGAAAAAACAATATTGGTTTTACGTGTTTGCCTGCTCCGTGTTTGCATGCCGTGTTCGTGTTCATGCGCTCCTGGTGCGCCCGCTCCGGTGCCGTGTAGGAGGAAAACACAAAAGCACTAGTGCGCAAAAGTATAACTTTGCGCACGCTAAACACACATGGAAATGTCAACTTTTTGAGCAAATGTATTAAAAAAAGCGTTGGATTAATGATGGTCGAGTGTTGAACAAGCATTGGTGGTGCGTTGGTCGAGCGTTGGTTCACCGGCGTGTGTGTTGCAGGTGCTGCTCGACGCATGGAGGCAGCGCGGCATCATGTCGGGCATGACGGGCGCCAGCATGCTGCGTACGCGCAGGAAAGATGTCAACGTCAAGCCCAACCGCAAGTGAGTACACGGCCTTAAATATATTCCTCTTGTACGTAGGTACTACACTTATATAATGGCGAAAGTTTTGAGTGAATATATTAGTGTGTGTGGGTGGGTAGGTACCTAGGTCCAATTTCGAGAAAGAAGTGAACCGCCGAATCCAACTCGGCTGGGCAGCGTTCGGGAAACTCCGCGATGTCTTCTCGTCCAACATCCCTCAGTGCCTGAAGACCAAAGTTTTCGAACAGTGCGTGTTGCCAGTGATAACTTACGGATCAGAGACATGGTCGCTAACTATGGGCCTCATAAGAAGGCTCAGGGTCACTCAGCGAGCGATGGAGAGAGCTATGCTCGGAGTATCTTTGCGCGATCGAATCAGAAATGAGGAGTTCCGCAAAAGAAACAAAGTAACTGATATAAGCTGAAGTGGCAATGGGCGGGGCATATAGCTCGCAGGACCGATGGACGTTGGGGACTCAAGGTGCTGGAATGGCGGCCACGCACCGGGAAGCGCAGTGTCGGTCGACCCCCCACCAGGTGGACGGACGACATTAAGAGGGTCGCGGGGAGTCGCTGGTGCCAGGCGGCGCAAGATCGTGGTGTTTGGCGGTCATTTTAGGAGACCTATGTACAGCATTGGACGTCCATCGGCTGAAACGACGAGGACGACGTGTGGGTATGTTTGTTACTCCTTCACGTTACAATTTCTGAACGGAATTGGCTGGCATTTGGACATGGAACGGGTCGGATCCCGTATCGCATCAGCACGGAGTATCGTGACTGCGTATCACGCGTATCATGATCGCATTTTATATGGATGAATGATACGCGTTTGCAATAACAGATAGAGTGATCGTATCAGGAAAATGATATATCCAGAGCCCGACCTTAAATAGCTTTAAAGAAAGAATGAAAGAGGATATATAGGCTAGCGCGATACAACCTAGACTTGTATGATTGTTGTAAAACTAATTATGAATGCAAAAAATGGGATCACATGACCGAAAACCATACAGGCTACCCTATATTTTTTTTAAACACTTACCAATGCACAAAAAATTGCAGGTTGGACCGCAAGTCTTCGCGGGGCATGCTCTACGAGAACGAGGAGCTGCGTCTGCGCACCATCAACATCAACGCAGAAGTTGAGAGAGGTAGACATAACAACTAGATTTTTTTTTAGGCTGGAGTAATGTCCATTGAGATTTGAGATGTCATAAGAGTAAGTTGGATAATGTGCGATTTTCATCCACTAAAACCCCCTCGGAGGATATCCTCAGCACATGTTGGAAGCCTCTGGAATATCATACGACCACTAGAAGCTCCCTTGCACGAACGCCCGTTGGGTTTGCCTCTGACTAACCACGGAAGCCAATTCCAGGGAAGTAGCCGGCATAGCTGACACCCAAGGTCCCGGACTATTATGGAAGCCAGAGACCTACGGCGAGAGAGATCTACGGCGTCTACGAAAGGAATTAAATCTCTCTAGATCTTTCTCCAAAGCCTCTTTCAACATCATAACAGTCTCACAAAAAGAGGCTGTTACTCTCCACGGCACTTCCCTCATCAGCATAGCCGCTACTACAGCTAGACCTAGGCATTCAAAGGTTCCTATGTATGTACTACAGTACAACCTAGTTTGCTATGAGTCAGATATTAATTATTATACTGTGTTTCAGTCAAAAGGAATCCGTAACTGGTGAAATTATAAAGCATAATGAACCCAGGATCTCAGGATGACGAGCGCAGTGCAGTGCGGTATAACATTGCAATGCAAAATCCTGGAATGTACTGCCTCTGACACACACATCTCCATCACTTAATACTAGGTTGCTTGAAAAAGTGACCAGCAAATCTTTTATTAGTTTCTTATTTTTTTATTTAAACTTGTTTTATTTTCTCAGGCCAATCGGACATAAAAAAGCTAAAGCGGGAAAACGAGCAGCTAAAGAGGGAAATATCAGCTCTTCGTTACGAGTATGACAAACTCGACCGCATGCTGCGCGAGCGACGCTCTTCGCCGGAGCATTCGGACGTACGTACATACAGAGTTATATTGTATACCTAATACCAGAATGCTCTTAGACTATTGTTCCTGGTATTAAACTAAGGACTTTTGTTCTACGTTTTTTTTTGTTTTTTGTGGATTATAAAATGATCAATTTTTTTTCATAGATGTAATGCGCTGTGTTTCATAGATGTAACGCGATGTACTGTTTATTGTACTTTAACGCATGACCCTGTCTAGCAGTCAAAAGTGATTGAATCTGAAGGTGGCTGACCCTGCGCTTGCACATATTTGGTTATACAGAATAATGACACGTTAGAGACGTCGAATTATTTTTTATTCATGGAAATTATACTGAGTTTTAATGATAGACCCTAAAGGCTAAAAGCATTTTGGTTTATTTAATAACATTTTAATATACTTTTGTTTTTATCTTGTTACACCATCCCGAGTTCTATTTATCCTTTCACCAATTGCCTGTAAGAGATTCCTTTAGCAAATACCGCTTTTACACTCTTTTGTATGCCTTCATGTAAATGTTCATCTATCCTGTAATTTTTTGTAGATATATTGTGCTTCCAATAGAGTTAAAAGTAAATATATTATGGAAGATTTTTCTATTTATTTGAAGGTAAATCATATAATTTATGTGCTTATCTATTTTAATTTTTGTGTTTCTTTCCTGCATGCGACACATAGTCTCAAGGAGATCCATATGACTCTGAATATCATAATGTAAGTAATCGTACGGATTAATAACCTAAAAATCCTTAATCAATTAATTCTGTTTAGAATCTCCGACCGAACCGTCTCTTCAATCGATTCTGTTTAGAAAACTGAGATTTCTATGGTCTATAGGAATGACATAAACGTTCTCAAATTATTCCGTGTACGAGTTTCCATACCTACGCATTGTATTTGTGGTTGCATACGCATGCGTGGAGTGTTTTTCCATACGCATTGTAAATATAAGTTTAAACCAAAGACTGCTGGACCATTTAATGCATTATTTTATTTATTTAAAAAATAACGTTTATTTGAATTTGCATGCTATCTTTTAGTCTAACCCTGAGGCTTATGATATAGAAGACGTGCATATTGTAAGTTAAATATTGTGTATTTTTTTATTTGCCCTTTGACTCCAAGTTTTTATGGTTCATCTATTATGATTCTCATCACTTATGTGAGTTATGCCCCAAGATTCAAACAGGGGAGAGGATCACTATTTGAGATTATAGAGTTAAATAAATAAATAAATAAATAAAAATTGCTTTATTTGAATCTTAGGAAAAGGTACAGAAACAAATGGGAAACGATGATCCTGCAGAAGTATAAACTGTGTTGCAGTGATCATCGCCCTCCTCATACAATGACTCAAGTGACAAACAATTATTGTAATAAGTTACAAAATATTATTGTAAATGCATGCTGTGAAGTTTGTGTGTGTGTGTGTGTGTGTGTGTGCGTGTGTGTGTGTGTGCGTGCGTGCGCGTGCGTGCGTGTGTGTGTGTGTGTCTGTGTGTGTGTGTGTGTGTGTGAGTGAATGTACTAAGTGACTTTATTTCAAGACCAAGACTTTACAAGTTGCTCAGATTCATCATAACAAAGAGTTAGAAGCCATTGAGTACATATTTTTTTAACTCTTGCCGCTGTCAAGGGATATATGTGTAAAATTTTGTTGATTCGGTTGTACAATGAAGAACTGATGTGATAATAATGGCGACTCTCAATAGCAGTTCGACGAGGTTTGTAAGTACACACCATATAGGATCTCCGTTTTAAGTTTTCCACTTGAGGGTTGAACGATAGTTCGGAGTGTTTGCGTAGAATTGTTTGTAATATAAATAGCTGGCGGACAGTGAGCAACTGACATA
Organism: Coenonympha arcania; assembly: GCA_036785405.1. Classification (NCBI taxonomy): domain Eukaryota; kingdom Metazoa; phylum Arthropoda; class Insecta; order Lepidoptera; family Nymphalidae; genus Coenonympha; species Coenonympha arcania. Next base: position 7,876,621 of record CM072078.1, read on the forward strand.
TCGAATACAATTCAACAGTAGGAAAAAGAATGGGTTTTTTAAGAATAACTTTTAGAACTGCTCTTTGGGCTCTTTCAACTCTTAGCATGAGCGTTTTCTGAGCTCCGCCCCAAACAGTTATACAGTAAGATAAGACTGACTGAGCAAGGGCATAGTATACGGACTTCAGACACTGTAAGTCAACTACATTCCTTATGTTCTTAAAAACAAACATTAACTTTCTAGTGCGTGAAGCAACGGATTCAATATGTTGCTTCCAAGATAAGGAGCAATCTACTAAAACACCGAGGTACCTTATAAAGGATGTACGTTCAAGAACTGGACAGGAGCAATTCGAGCAACGGTTACTACATCTGTGGGCACGTACACTAAATGAGGCAGGAGCTTGTGTAGCTCTGTTAGGTGTAAATGTGACAAGCTTTGTTTTATTTACGTTTAATGTTAAAAGGTTCAGATTTAACCAGTTTGTAACGGCCCTAACAGAAAACTCCGAATGATCGCTAACATCCTTCCAGTTCTTTCCACTGATAATTAGTGCAGTGTCGTCGGCATAACTGACAATTCTACAATTTGGAAGACGCAGCGAACATAAATCATTGACATAAATTAAGAATAGGGTAGGTCCGAGAACGCTACCTTGCTGTTACATAATGGTGGATCTATATTTTATTGCAACTATACACGAAAAGTATTATAATGAAAAAAAGTCACCTATTTTTATAATGAATTAGTTTAATTTTATTATGATATTTCTGTTTTAGTTCTTCATATTATGTATATGTGAATAAATTTGATACTTTAATTTGTTTATTTTTTTAACATTATGTTTTATACTTTTGCATGAACTAAATCGTAGGAGCCACCCGCCCCGTATGCTGACGAGGATCATAGTGTGAGTGTCAGTAACTACCAGTTATTATTTTTACAACATAATTCTTCGCTTTTCCATATTGTCGCATTGTTGTTGTTGCTGTTGCACCTAAATTATGCGCGGCACTGGCATTTATACGCTCTTGGACAGTAATGTATAATGGGACCCATTTCATGACTGTAGTATCCATAGTGCTACAGTATCATTATTCTATCCTTAAGTACCCTTTACTCTTGTATAACAATTTACCAACTTCTATGTTTACTTGTGTACTTAATTCTACGCGCTATAAAGCCGAACATTTTGTTTGCTTGTTTCAATGAATACGTTTATACAACGTTTAACGAAAAGTTGAAATAATATTGAAGGGTACATACGTAATTATTACTATTTCTGTGGTACATACCCTCCAATATTATTTCAACTTTTTTTTGTGTTATACCTATAATTACGCTTCAGCCGATGTTATGAGCAAAGCATCAATTAAAAGCTTCTGTTTTTGAAATGAAATCTAGTAGGCGGTGTGTTTATCCGTGCGTATCATGATTGCGTATCATCATCCATCCAAATATTATATTATAGGCATGATACGGGTCGGCGATACGGATGCGTGTATCTAATTGTAATGACATGTGGGGTGTGGCTTACGGTGTGGGGTACGGGCTTTAGCTATATCCGCTAAAAGTGGGGGGTGATACGGATGCTGAAAATGCCAAAACGTGATCATATTATACATAAATAAACAATGTTATGTCGAAAAACTTTAACAGTTTTTAAATAATTCGATGACGATCGTCTTCAAGAGACTTCACATCGACTCTACGTCATTCGAGGATTCTCAACATGATCTATGCTCGAATTTTGATTAAGAATTTTGAGGGTCCCTCAAGTACTTAAATTTTTAAGGTAACCATAAGAGTCTGTGGGAAGGTAGTTTTGAGGAAACGTCTAAGAAAAGTCTTTAAAGAGTTAGACCCAGTGACTATGCTTACGATAAAGTGCATCCAATGTTTTCTCGTCCGAGCATCTTTAGGTCTCCAACATCACCGCTGTGTTGCTCTACATGAAACTCAAGTGTGAGGTGATAAAGCACATTTTCAATTGGCAGGACAGCGCGTCAGTGTGCAGCGCGTGCCCCGAGTGCGCGAGCGCAGACGGCTCAGTTCGCGCTGTTGCCTTTCATGATCTGAGCGTCGTGCCTGAGGAGGGGGAGCAAGAGAACAAGGTATTACACTCATTTGTATTATAGCAAGCAAATAGCAAGACTCGTGGCAGTCACGGCTTTAAAAAGAGATAGATAGGGACAACTCTCCAACACCCATGGCCCAATCAACCTCGCGGTTATGGGGGTCGAAACGCGGGAGGGTGCCCGTTCGGTACTTGCTCTTGGCGTATTCCCGGGGCGTCTTCTCGACTCCCTACAAGTTGTTTCCTCTCGCTCCTTGTCCCTATGAACTCACTCTTCCCATTCTGGGGCAGGACGATACAAAATACGGACTCGCCGCGCCGTCGCTGTCCACAGCATAAATTCTCTGTGTCACTCCAAGCCGCTTCGCCTCTTATGCCACACGTGCGCGAACTCCCGTAGCTTTCCGAAGTTGGCCGCCGAACCCACGAGATCCTGATACGAGTAATAAACTGGGCCAGAAACTTCGCGAACGATCCCGTCCAGCAGCAAGCACTGGAGGTCCTCGTATAAGGAGCACTCCCACAAGACATGGTGGAGGTTCTCCTCCGCCAGTCCGCAGAAGCACTTGCCACTCTCGACCAGACACATGTCATGCAGGCGCTTCCGAAAGCGACCGTGCCCCGTCAGCATCTGCGTCAGCATCTGATAATCCAGGACGACCCAAGTCGCATCGAGTCGCCCGGCCACGTCTGCTTTAAAAAGAGATAAGTAGGTGAATCGCTCTCGCTTACTTTTCCAGGCTTGATTCGGGATACCTTAACCTTAGTCGCTTAGCGCAAGTGAGTTGAACCTACCCACCACGTTTTATTGGTGAATTAAGGGAATCAAGGGCACGTGGCCCGCGATTTTTAGGTTTTTAGGGTTCCGTACTCAAATGGTAAAAAAACGGGACGCTATTCCTGAGACTTCTGTAGGTCTGCCCGTCTGTCACCAGGCTATATCTCTTGAACCGCGATAGTTATACACCTGAGATTTTCACAGATAATGTATTTCTATTGCCGCTATAAGAACAAATACTAAAAAATAAAATAAAATGAAGATTGAAGGTGGCTCCCATACAACTAACATGATTCTTTGCTCGTTTTTGGTCAATGATCCAAACTATTTCTACTTGTATAGTAGTAGTAGGTAAATGGGCCTACTGGATCATCTTGCTACGTTATATAGATAGATAATGGTACGGAGCCCTGCGTGTGCAAGTCCTACTCGCACTTGGCCGATTACTATATTTCCATAAATGAGAATGTTGCCCCCAGAACCCACAGCATCTGCCCTAGCCAAATTTTATATTTTGGCCGCGACTGCCACGAATATTATAGATCTAGTAATTTAGTATGACCTATTTTTTATTTATTACATAAAATAGCGTTAATTTATGACCATATAAATTTTTTGAATTACATCTGACAATATGATGAAAAGTTGTTCTGCTTTTGGCATTGGCTAAAAAAGAGCGGAGCTTATATTGAGCGAATAAAGGAAATTTACAATAAGTAAAGTCGTTGTTCGCTCTCGTTTTGCTTGCGCTTCATAAGGCAACTTTGGGATGTTAAAATTTCACCGCCCGAAACAATACAAATTACGAGGCAGATGCGCTAATTAAGTAGGTACGAGGAAATTTCAATTGATATTAAAAGCACATTTCAGAGGACAATTTTTTGAGTTTTTTTTTAGTTTAATAGTATTATAGGTAGTTCAACATTTCACTAAAAAATATCTCTTGATATGCCAGTGCCAAATCAGAATAAAATCTCTATAGATACGCCAATACTTTTTGTTAACGAAACGCAAAACTTGAAAGTTACTACAGGAATTAATTAGTGGAACTCAAGCTGCTCTGACACTGCTCATAAAAACATTATCCATAAGTATATCGTTGTACCAAATACCAATGAACGCTTGACGCAATAATCCAACGCTTTAGAGACGATTATGCCACCAAAATAGATCCATTAGCGGCAGCTAAGCTGCAGAAAACTGTTCAAAGTCAATAAAATATCAATCCCGACGAACGCGAAGGTACGATCTCCATTTTCCGCTGGAGCATACGTTTCTGAGCCAAGGGCGGCCGTGAGCGCAGGAAAATATTGTGGCACCTAAAGAAATTATAAATAAACTCAGTCGAGTTCCGTCGGTCGTTTCGACCACAGTCTGTGTGATTCTGAATTACCTATTAGTGTTATGTCTTCAACCCGTCAAAGGACAAGATGATGGTTTGTTTATTGTATTTATTTTATTGAGCTTTTGCATGGCTCTTGATTGTTTCTCTATTTTGGAACTTACACTCAATTTGAGGCTTCTGTTTCTGTGATAGAATTTATCTGTTTTATTTCTGTGTCTGTAATTTTGTCATGGTTTTCTGTTGGATATTTTGTTTTACGTTTGTTGTCATCTTCATTAACAGCTGTTAATATCGGACTGGGGCCCGTTTCTACTCTCACATCATCATTACTTATAGAAAACAAGTCAGCGATCTTAATCCTTAGACCCTCATTAGCTTAGTGTTTTGAGGTGATATTATAATTTAAGTTGAATAATATATTGATATTTTGGTTAGAACTTTAATTTTAACATTTTTTTTCTACTCTCATCTTATCATTACTAGAGCCAATTTTGTACCAACTTTTTAAAGCTAAACTTAGAGCTTTTGATTTCCATGTAGCATAACCCGTTTCTCTAAAACTGGATAGTTTGACAATATTTATATCGACTCATACTTATGAACCAATACCCGCTATGCTAAGATGGTCTTCACATAGTTAAACTCCTCTAATCACGTTATGATTGTTATTAACAAATTGTTGAATGGGATTTTTTTGCATATCTAGAAAGGCCCAAACATAAATTATTATTTTAACATCTGCGACTCATGCCTATATCTGTATCGACGACACGATTCCTAAAAACCGTATCAATAGAGACTTTTTGGGAATCAATCGTCTGTTAATAATTTTCATGTGTTTCAACCAATACCGTAGCATCACTCGATATCTTTCTAATTAAAAAAAATGAATAGGAAACTTCGCGTAGGGCACATTGTTAATAAATTCATGCAACGCCGACGGAAATGTGACGCACGCGCCGGCCTGCCCAAATCATAATAACGTGACATATTTGTCGAGGTGAATGACGCTACACCTAAATCTGACACCATCTGCCACCGCTCTACCATCGCCGAACATTAAGGTTGACTACCGTATGCGACGGCGACGGTCACCCGTTGAACTTCATTCGCGTAGATTTCTTCATCAAAATCAGTATTATCACTTCACTCAGTATTAGGTACACTTTCCTGGGCTTTCGTCTGTCCTATCCATAGTGCAAGCGCGGCTTCACCGTTGTTGGTTTTATAAGTATGCCCACAACCCTAAATCCTTATGGATTTGTGACATATCATTTACAGAATATATTTAGATGTGAGGTCGATATTACACGACACGAATTTCCCGTGATTTGGAATGAAGCGATCTCCGACTCACACTTAGTTATTTTTGGGTGGTTGTTCCTACAATCATTTTTGAAGGTTGGATCCGCCCTTGCCAGCGTTAGATCCTGCTAAGAACTAGCCAATGATGGTCACGTTTCACACGCCTTTAGACTTAGGCTTGCCGATTTCTTTACAAATGTATTTCTTATATTGATTACTAGCTGTTGCCCGCGGCTCCGCTCGCGTGAAGTAAGGTTTTTTTTGCAAATCGTGTGGGATTCCTTGATTTTTCGCGCGATAAATGAGTGAAGTTCCTGGGTTCGAAAAGCTAATAATGGAGTTTTCTTCCATTCTCTTTATCAACTGTCAATGTGCAGCTCCCTTTCACACAATCTATCCATAACCTCTTTGTTCTTCCTCTTCTTACTAATCAAACTCATCTTATTTTGGGAGGAAAACCACGCCCAGCTATCGTAATGTTAAGAAGAAATTCAATTAGGTCTGATTTGCCTCAAACAGTGTCCGTTTGATTTCAGTCTCCTTTCTTCATGTTTAGACCTTGTTTAGATATTTTAGGATTTCGTTCTACCTAATCTTATGAACGGGTTTCCAATATTTACCCATGTCTGAAACTGTTTGTGCGAAATTACCGAATGTTATTTTTAATTTGCTTAAAACACACGTATGTAAAGCTATGGTGGAGTTCCATGAAAATTCTAAGGAAGTTATTGTTAAATCAAAAGAGAATATATTAAACTTGACGAATAAGTATCCAATTTCTCTAATTAGTGTAATTTACATACAATGTTTCAAATGTGTTGCACTGTATATAAAATTTGCACACGAAATTATAATGCGTGTTTCCGAATTATACTGTGCATGTATTGCATACAATAAAATAAATAGATTGTTTAATGTTCACTAAAGATATTGCATAATAAAGCACGTAATTCACTGTCGTTTAATATTACAGAGACGGTTGATAGTGTAGTTTAAAATTATATTTATCGTTTCAGAGTGGTGGTGTTACGCCGTGTACTTGTGACGAGTGCCAAAAAGATGCAAATGCAACAGCAAAGAGCGCTACAACTAATATCAAGGACGCAATAACAATGAAAGAAACGATCCGACCACCGAACAATGCGCAAACGCAGCCAAATACGCAGGACAATAGCTCTGACCGAACTGTAGACGTACTCGTCCATGACGCTCCCGATGTGCCAAGATTCTTCCAATCAGTGACGACGCAACCTTTCCACATCGTCCCACCACCTCCAGGGTTCGTTGTAGCCTCCTACCAACCTCCGCAGTTTCACACAGGTGGAAACGTGGAAGACTTGCTCGGAGACGTACAACCTTCCTCCATACAGACCACATTCATCCAACAGAACTCCATCTTCATGTGCAACACAAAAAACATCGTCCAGAAAAAGTGCTGCTGTCAGAACCGCGACAAGTTCCAAAGCCCTAAGACTGAAGTTTGCCAGGAGCAAACCCCGAAATGTTACGTCACAGAAAAGAACATAGAACTCACCTACGACTACCCCAGAACCACACCCATTCCAAGTAGCCCTAGTCAGAAATCAGGGGAAGAAGTACAGTCAACCACAACAGAGGTTGCAAGCACTGTTGTTTTTGTTGAAAAGAAAATGCCACCTAAACCGAAGAAATTCGATTTTTTCTTTCGCTCGAGGTCTGCTCCAGTCGGTGATAACGAGGAGCCAATATATGCCACAGTCAATAAGCTACCAAAGAAATTAAGGAGAATGGAGCTCGCTAATCTAGAAAAGGAGGTGGCTTACCGGAATGGAGAACAAGATTCCTCGTCCCGGACCGAAATCACATTGAAAACAGATTCAGAATCTCACGTACCACCTCCCGATGATGACACGAGTCGATCTGAACGAGAGAAATCTACGGTACCTCAAAGACAAGAGTCCCCTAAAGCTAAGAAGCGAAAGAGGTTTTCCTTGACTTTCAAAAAAAGGGAACGGAAAAGAAGGGAGAAGAAAGCAGAAGCAAAGAATGGTGTGAAGAACGGGATTACCGTTCAAGTGGAGAGCGATAATGAGAGGCTGATCGAGGAACAAGACCAGAAGCACAAACACTGCACAAGGCACCGTCAGATGTCAAGGAACGCGCCATCGTCCAGCTATGGCCCGCGGTACAAGCGGGATAGCTATCAGGTACTATTCTGGAACACTGAGTTGTAGAGCTAAAGAGTTTTCTTATCAAGATTAGGGAAGTCCTTGGGTAGTCATACGCGCTGTATCGTGTTGGTTTTCGTCATCTAACAAAATAGATATTGAGCTTAGTACCAGAACTTGTTAAAACATTACATTATTTTCATGAAGTCTTTTATGCCGTAGGCCAATTTTAACTATTTTGGCTAATCTGACTAAGTAGGTCAGTGAAGGAGATGATGCAAATATATAGATGCTGCATTTCCGTAAGCTATTTTTATATTTTCATATTACCTATTTGTTGCATTAGTTAGCTACAGTATTCTTTATAGCAAAGAATGCCGGGAGGTGCAAGACGTTCACCTGATGTTAAGTCTGTCCTTATAAGATGCAGTGCGGTCCAAGACTTTGCATTGCAGTGTCATACAACGCACTGCACTGCGCTCGTTATCCTCAAACATAGTTCTTAAGCCTCAGTATGCCCTGTACCTTGCCCACTATAACGGGAGAATGTTTTTAATGTTCTGATGAGAGAATAAAGATCTTTGATTTTTTGTGATTACTGGTTTTCTATTTGATAATCGATGAGTTGAAATAATTATGTATTTAAAGTAGTTTAAAATATTTTTTCGGTCACCATATAAAATAAATGGGACCATTCTCATTCCCACTGATTCTGAACTACTTTCAAGTTTTGCGTTAACAAATACAACTAACGTTGTAATAAGTAGGTTACTTTTCGCGTTCGGAGTCCACAAACCACATTACTTATGTACAAAAGTATTTTTTAACTAATTTGTATATTATATTATTTAAATCTATGAATAAGTAGGTGTAGGTCCAGTACCTAGAGAAAGTAAGAGGTAGATACATTTTCCTATTTCTAGTGCAGATTTCCGATGTCTATTAAATTTTCTTTGGGCTACGGATTTGTGACAATACGTGGGACTGTGCAACAAATCTGGATTCGGTGTTAAATTTGGCAGGACTGTGGACTGTAGATGTGCTAACCCGACCTCGTACACAATAGGCGAATTTGTCGCGATTCTATCGCGCGACTGTTGCATTCAGAAGGAGCGTGTCAACGCTCGAGCATTTGGGGACTTTATATCCTCCGTATCAAAATTTTGGCGTTTCATTCCATTCGATACCTATACACTATAGAGAGAGTATTTTGAATTCGGTAGTTGACTTTTTCATAAACTAGGATAAAAATAACGACGTCCACAAAAATGAAATTAAAATCAAACAAAGAAATAAAAAAATATATGCGTTTTAACATTTGGAGTAGGGGTCTCCTGTCCCTTTCTTACTTTGACGTCATGGTTCAATACAGCTGTCTCCGTTTAATCTGATATATTAAAACGCTTATTACCTTTTATTATATTTTGATGGATTAATTCAGTTTTTTACCATTTTGTTGACATTTATTCTAGTTTCAAAAATAAATGAAAAAAAATTTTTTTATTTCAGTCAAGTACCTACCCAATTAGCGAGTAATTCTCTTCACGCAAATTTATTCATGCAAAACGTTTGGCTGTGATTTTGTCCTTTCTGGACAAGGTCAATAATTAGGACATCAAGTGAAGAACGTAATATAATATCACACCTACATACCATAATCTTCGTCACTCTGCGTGATAGCTGTGGAAACTGGAGGTTGCAATTTTTTTACCTCCGTATAGTATTATATTATCTGTGCCTCCGTGAAATTAAGTAAAAAACTATTGTTTTCAGGAAATGACGACATCACATTCAGAACACGAGCGCACGAACAGTGTGTGTTCCTCTGTCAACTCCCTCGCGTCGGCGTGCACGCATAAGTCCAGGAAGCTGTCCGCAGCCCCCCAGGACGGCTCCATACCCTGGTGCGGGTGTTGGGGGGCCGGCTGTGTGTGAAGATATACAGTGATGACCTAGGACTTCTTCTTATTCGTTCACTCTTGACTGAGTGGTTATGTTGAATGGTCTGCCAGAGCTACATTAGCGATTATTCTTCAGAAACTCTTGTTGGCAGCATTGCGAGCGCATTCAGTGATGGAGGAACTTTAACGCTCTGGATTAAATGTGTGAAAATGACTCTGTTAAGGACTTACAATACAAAGTGAAACTTAGGGTGGGTAACATCCGACCTCGAATATACAAATTTTATTGTTTTTCCCAAACACATGTTCTCAATATAAACTTTGCTCAAAAATTCCCATTGAACTCATATTGGTTCCCGAAAGATCATTTTCTGTTGTTTCCCAGGTTTATGGAGGCCCAGCTAATTATGGAGGGAACTAAAATGACATAAATGAGTAAATTTTTTTCTGTATGAAAAACATGTCGCAAAACACATTGCCATAAGCCCATGCCTATATTAGTTATTAGTTAGCATAGTATATATAATATATTAGTTATTAGTTAGCATAGGTATATTCGAAAAACTAAAAAAAAATTGAACTTTCGCGGCCGGATGTTCCCATCCACCTTAATGACTGTACCTACCTATCCGTATCTCCGACGCGTATCATGACGGGTGATGATACGCAATCTAACACGTAGGTACTGTTGCAAACAGGACAAACGCGGCTTACACAGCAAACCGAAATACACCTAAAATATTTAAGTATAGCAAACTATAAGCTCTGTAATGCAGAGGCTCCCATTTTTTTAATGTTCATGTGATTGACCTTCTTATTACGTCTCTTGCGATCGTTGCTGTCAAATGTCGCTTTGTACCTATCTAACAACTTTTTATAATTTGTGAATAATTATTGTAATTAAATAAATGACATATATTTTTTAATTTCGTTCCATTTCTATGCCATCGGGAGAAGAAGTGACGTTTGACAGTAACAATCCTCCTGTCGCAACCTATCGCGAGATAGGTACGTAATAAGGAGCTGGAGCAATTCACGTAGGTAACGTTTTCATACGCTGAGTGAAGTAAATCCAGAAATAAATAAAAAATTAACACTGAAAAATTAACTTTACTTCTATCGGTTTGGAGTGTAAGATTGAATGTAGTTCAACATAGAAAATATAATGCCTCAACCGTAACGTAACGTGCAGTGCAACGTAAATTTATTTGACTATTCTCGACCATGTTGCGTCTTGAACTACATTCAATTTTACGCTCTATGACAATAATTGTAAAATAAATTTTTCAGTGTTCTCAAAAAATGTATTGGTTTCAATATCGTCTGTTTACCTATATACCTACCTAAATGCTATGACCTTTTTAAACATTTCACTTCACGAAATGTACTTAGATGATGCATTACGCGAATCGCCTACGTGGATTTGATAGAGAATAACTATAATATGTAGGTACAGTCACGGAACGAAAAGGTTCATCGATTTTCAAATTGATTCGTACAAAGTATCGCGAGCACATAAGACTTTTTGAAACAATGTTACATAATATATTGTTATGTTGGCATACCGGACTCTTGCAGTACTAGTGCAAGCGAAAACCGACACTAAGGTGACGAACCTTTTCATTCCGTGACTGTACTTAGTACTCTTTCTATAAGTATGAGTTATCTCATCAGAAATCGGGAAAAAAAAGGAGACAAGTAAGTTATAAGGGAACAAGGAACTATTATTTTTATACAGTGAACTAAATATGTGTGAAGTGAAGTGTGTATACGTGTGTGTGCGTGTCAAACATGCATAATTACTGTTTTCATAGAAAAATATTAATGAGAAAATTGTTAATAAAGTTTAAATAAGCAACTGGCATTTAAACCATTCTCTGCAATTAGAAATCAATTTAAGTAGAACGTAGGTACTTAACTAAATTCAATTTATGTAAAAAGTGTATTTAAAATAAGCTGTAAGTACTTATCTATGTGAATTAGAATTCTTTTATGTACATACAATAATATTGTAACAAAAACTGTTTTAAAAAAAGATTTAATTTGTTTAACCAACTCCACAGAACTCAACTTTTGAAGTTGGTCTAGTTACATGAAGGTACCTACAATATAATTTAATGTACTTTTGGCATTTTGTATGTCGAATTAGGAACTTTGTTTTTTTGACGTGATAACGTTTAATAAATTAATGAACACCAGCAACGCACATGAAAAATAGTAACGTTCCACCTGAGCCTGTGCGTGCAAGCGAGAGCGCGCAACAAGCAATAGAGAGCCACGATAAAACAAAGCAATTATGACGTTATCACGTAAATCTATAGTCCGTAAACCGACTTTACAGACAACCAATTTTTTTTGTTAAAAATAAGTGTCAGTGAATCAGTGTTAAATATAGTTTGGCAAAAATGAGTAGAGAAAAATGGGGGCGCTACTGTCTACACACAATTAATTTAAATATTTTTTTTAATTTATAATTAACCTCAATCAAGTTTTAAAAACCTTTAAGCAAAGCTTTTTACTTTTTAGTTACCTTCCTTTGAGAGTTGAGGACTGAGGAGGTCTCTTGATTTTAAAGAAAACTAAGTTAAGACTCACTTCGCTCGGCCGCTGTGTGTTTCGCTCATTATAACATTAAGTTAGGTTACATAAAGTCACATTGGTCTACTATACAAAATATTCAAAAACGAATAAAGTTCTCAACTTCTGTTAAAAGTAGTAAGAGTTTTAATACTTACCTGCCCCTAGATTGTCTAAGAAAAACGTGTTCATCCTTATACAATATGAATATAAAAATAAGTCGGGTTTTCCTTCCTGAGTCCTGACGCTATAACTCCAGAACGCACGAACCGATTTCCACGGTTTTGCATTCGTTGGAAAGGTCTCGGGCTCCGTGAGGTTTATAGCGAAGAAAATTCAGGAAAAATTTCAGCAGAAAAAATCTTTTTAGCGGGAAAGCCATCTGGTGGCGAAACGGAGTTCGCCGGGTTTGCTAGTTTTATACAATCGTTTATTAATTCTGTCCGCTGATTGGGTTCCTGATTTGCGTCAGCCAATCGCAGGACAGAATTCGCTAACGATTACGATAAATACGTTTTTCTTACGCAACCAGACCCCAGATCCTTTCTTTTATTATTGTTAGCTTACATTATATTCATGTTGTTTGTAAAAAAAATCCGAAATGATTTTGATTGATTTGACTGATTTTGATGAATTTTTTGTGTATGTTAGGTAGGTCTGAGAATAGATACGTAAACTTTTTCTCAAACCTTTCAAGTGAAAAATAATTTATATGGCAAAACAACGTTCGCCAGGACAGCCAGTAAGTATAAATAAATAAAACACAAAATTGTTACATAGATGGTTATTTATTATAAAATATGACACAATCTTTTGAACTGTGTTTTACAGTTGAGACGCACATAGCAAAATTTTTAACCACTGAAGCTTCATTTGCTGCTATAGGTATACCAAATTAGTGTGCAAAAAAACATGAACTACTAACTCGGCTGTTTTTTTAAGGGCCACCAGTTGTCTAACACGGGAGGCCTAGGGCTCACAAAATCTTCTGATATGCAATCTACATCTCTCATGTAGCCTTAGCCTGTAATGATTGTACAACGTACAGGGATCTTAGACGAGGACTATGGCCACGGAATACATAATAGTACCTAACGGTACAGAAGGTTCACTCCGCAAGATGATTTAAAGAAATAGCGACCCTAGCGCTAACACAAAAAAGTGCAATTCAGTTTGCAATAGCGCCTGGCTCCGCCTCTGATATGCGCCTAAATTCGTGGTAATCTCTTTCGACGTACTAAGGTTGCTTCGCAATTGGGCGCACGCAGCGCGTGAAAAATACCGTACAAGAACTAACGCGTGCAACCGAGCCGGCGCGCGGCGGCCGTCTGAAATCAGTACGTCGAGACGGCTTATTGTAGATTTGGGGTCACGTGATAAGTGAACATGGCCTGCTATGGCCTAAAAGTCTACTAGAAAATATATAACCCGTTCGTTCGCTTTGCCGATGACTTCCCCTCCCACTTCATACTACCGATGCCCGCATTCATCTGATAACTGATGAGTGTGGGTCGCGGTAGTATGAAGTGGGAGGGCAAAACTTTTGCGAACGGGTAGTAGTACTTACCTATAAGTATTCACGTTACACGATGTTCCGAAAGTGGCAATATGTATAATAAGCCTGTCCGAAATTCATATGAGCATGGTGGTTCTCATGATTCTATTGGTTTGTTTTATATAGATGGCGTAACCAGTCCCCTAGCACACGCTGACGAAGCATTCGACGAGCGTTCTATAAATACAACTTCTGACGTCACACGCTCGGATCACAAGTGGTCCCCAGGCATAACACCTGCCTGGAGTGAAATTCATTTGTTTAATATCCATCAACTCTAGAATTTGACAAGTTGCAATAAATCTGGAAGTACTTGTGATGCTTAGTGAAGATAATTGAATTGGTCGAGATTTCAAGTCCATCAAATTGCTAAGTTTTATACTTGCCTAGTTTAGTTAAAAACATAAGGCATATTATGCAGCAAATGAACCTTCAGTAATCGAAGCGTACATTGATTCTACGTTAGAACAACCTACAAGAAAGGAATTTGGACGTAAACACAAAGCATGGATTGGATAATCCACTTTGTTTAGGAATTACAAAATCGCCATAATTCGGCCAAAATAAAATGGCACATAGATAATAAACGAAAGGTGCTGTATTTAAAAAATGAATATAACATAATATTATAGTAATTTAAAACACTCTAAAATTATCATTTAGCAAATATAGTAACAAAATATGTGGCTTTCAAGAATTACAATCATTTAAAAAATTAATAAATTAATTACGAAAACTCAATCAATGTACAATATTTACATCGAATATTTACTTAAATATATAGAAATTTAATTAAGGGGCGATTTTCAATCGCAAAATGATCTTTAACTAAAAATAGATTGAATAAATTAAAGTTTTTCTATACACGAGCTGTAAAAATGTCAGATTTAACTCTCCGTTTGATATTATTTGGTGTTTGAAAAATAAACTAGAATATGCACTTAAAAAACATACAATATTTAAAACTAAAATGACCAACCCAATTTAAACAACCCATAAAATTATTACAAGAAACAAATGTAAATAAATTAAGCACATATTCTGTTAAGAAAACAAAAAATCCATGAAAATCACCCTTAAACAGAAAGGTAAAACGGGAAATCTCGAATCAGAGCACTGTGAGAAGCTAAAAGAAAAATTACAAAAAAAACATCCGAAACGAAAGTACATTTATTTCTTTTTCGATTCATAGTAAAATATAAAAAATTCCCTCGCATCATACCCCTATTGGACACGATTATTTCATCCGCCATTTTGCGTGCGCGCTTTGCGAACAAGATGGCGGAGCGCGCACTCAAAATGGTGGCACTATAATAATAATATTATATCGATAAAAACTTACATAAATACACCTTATCTATGCTTATTAGAGACATCTAGTATATTCAAATATTACTTATGGATAGTTTACATTGATTTCACATTTTTGCGGGGCCCGTGCACTGTGACATTTAAATCGTTACTAGCAACTGTCACTGACGTCACTTTTGACAGTTCTTGTATAAAGATGTGTCAAAGCTGTACATGTCTATCTAACGGAATTGTTCCTTTCTCATTCGCAATCATCAAATGGAAATGGTGTGCAAGTGAGAAGAGGAATAGTTTCGTGACTGTGTAAGAAAAAATGTATTTTTTCGTAATCGTCAACTAACTCTACGCTCTGATTGGCTGAAAATATGTGAACAGCGAATTGGGCGAATCAGTGGCCAGAATTTGTTATCTATAACGATGAATACATTGTTCTTACATTAATATACCCCCCAGATTTCGTATCGATTTCAGCATCACAGAGCATTCAAGACCCTTAAAGCAAACATAAATATTAAATTTATTATCATTATGTATATTATTATAATAATCATTATAATATAGAAATTGCATTTCCTTTTACACGATTGTTTAAAAGCTTCACAAGGATACATTTTGTGTATAAATTGTGTATAAACGAAACCATTGCACTGGATATGAATTTTAAAATAAAAAAAAAATAAAAAAAAACATATATTTAAATGCATTTAAAATCTATATCAATTATAAATAAACACTATAATATAATTGTGAGTCACACATAATATTTCATCGTTGGAGTATACCTATACGTTTTGCAAACAATTTGTTTTCACCGATACTTAACATAATTACAACGTAACTATATTATTGTGAAATTAAAATATAAAAAAATCTATAGTATGAAAATAAAATAAAGATTTTCGCACAAAAAATAATTTCTACAATCAGTCTATGTATAAAACACTTAAATATACAAAATAGGCCATCCGCTTTTAAAACGGAACGGAAATATTAAAGTTCGTTTCACAATCGAAGTTATTAGATTTGAACGGACTTACTCTATAAAAACATCGTAGATATATTTGTATGTGCCGACCATATTCCATACAAATTTACAAAATGCTTGATTTTGTAAATATGTATGGTACGAGTATATGGCCTTAGAACTTTATTCGTGAAACGAACTAAAATTTTGCCTCAAATTTTCAGATTATAACGCCTAAATAAATAAAAAAATTACAATGTGATGTGTTATAAATGCTTTATAGTGTAAAAATTATAAAAATAAAC
Source organism: Coenonympha arcania (assembly GCA_036785405.1). NCBI lineage: Eukaryota > Metazoa > Arthropoda > Insecta > Lepidoptera > Nymphalidae > Coenonympha > Coenonympha arcania. The sequence continues at coordinate 7,892,868 of CM072078.1, forward strand.
AATATAACACATTAAAAATTGTGATTTATTATTACGAAAAAAAGAAGAGATGTTTTTTTGTAAATAACATTTTGAATGAGATCGAATTTTATCTACAAATTATTATAAAACATCTCAGTAATCAAGTTACAGCTACGGATTATAGCGTACGGTTTTGGACGAATAAAATACACAATGACTTATGAAATCGAGGTTAGTTTCATAAAAGAAATGCTGCGATACACATATCTTTACAAGCAATTTTTTTTCTATTAGTTTTATAGCTCTCAATAAATTAAAACAAATCAAAATCAGTCTCTAGTTGAAAAAAGCTACCTTTAAATACAATCAAAAGAGTAAAGCATTTTATCCGATCCAAATGAGATCCGATTCAAAGAGAACCACACAATATTCCACGCGCCCAATTAGGACAATTAAAATTCCACTCAACCAATAAGAAAACTCAGGATTTCATACAATCAATAAGGACGCTCAGGATTCCAGACGACCAATTTAAAGGACACTCAGAATTCCACGCAATCAAATAATGACACCAGGATTTCACGCAACTAAATAGGACACTCAGGATTTCAGTCGACCAAGTTAAATGAGACTCCAGAAGTCCACCCAACCTATACGGACGCTGATATTTCTATTTCTATTTCTATTTGAGTATTTCACGGAACTAAATAGGACACTCAGGATTGAAGTCGAACAAGTTAAAAGAGACTCAGAATTCCACGCAATCAATAAAGACACCTAGGATTTCACGCGAGTAAATAGGACACTCAGGATTGAAGTCGAACAAGTTAAAAGAGACTCAGAATTCCACGCAATCAATAAAGACACCTAGGATTTCACGCGAGTAAATAGGACACTCAGGATTGAAGTCGAACAAGTTAAAAGAGACTCAGAATTCCACGCAATCAATAAAGACACCTAGGATTTCACGCGAGTAAATAGGACACTCAGGATTGAAGTCGAACAAGTTAAAAGAGACTCAGAATTCCACGCAATCAATAAAGACACCTAGGATTTCACGCGAGTAAATAGGACACTCAGGATTGAAGTCGAACAAGTTAAAAGAGACTCAGAATTCCACGCAATCAATAAAGACACCTAGGATTTCACGAGAGTAAATAGGACACTCAGGATTGAAGTCGAACAAGTTAAAAGAGACTCAGAATTCCACGCAATCAATAAAGACACCTAGGATTTCACGCGAGTAAATAGGACACTCAGGATTCCAGTGGAACAAGTTAAAAGAGACTCAGAATTCCACGCAATCAATAAAGACACCTAGGATTTCACGCGAGTAAATAGGACACTCAGGATTCCAGTCGAACAAGTTAAAGGAGACTCAGAATTACACGCAATCATTAAGGACTTCCAGGATTTCACGCGACTAAATATCACTCAGCCCTCAGGATTCCAGGCGACCAATTTAAGGGACGCTCAGGATTCCACGCAATCAATAAGGAAGCTCAGGATTCCAAACGACCAATTTAATGGAGACTCAGAATTCCGCGCAATCAAATAAGGACACCCAGGATTTCACGTAACTAAATAGGACACTCAGGATTAGAGGTGGTCTCCTCTAAAGAAGGAGACTCAAGACCTCGCGACCAATGAGGATACTCAGGATTCCAGACTACTAAATAGGTCACTCTGGATTCCAGACGACTAATTTAAAGAAGACTCAAGAATTCCACGTAATCAATAAAGACACCTAGGATTTCACACTACTAAATAATTACACTCAGGATTCCAGGCAACCAATTTAAAAGAGACTCAGGATTCCATGCTATCAATAAGGACGGTCAGGATTCGAAGCGGCCAAATAGGACACCCCGGATTCCAGGCGACCAACTTACTTAGGATTCTATGGATTTTATAGCGTACACTTCTTATCATGATTTAGTTCACATTTGGATCGGGTATAATGGATAATGCTATATTTTGCTCCTTAGACTCGTTTCGAGTTTACCGTTAGTTTGAATGGCAAGAAATCAAAATAAAATACGCGAAAATTTAAGCACCTCCGGCAAGAGCAATAAAACGAAAAATCATCACAAATTATACAAAAAAACTCTGCTTTCTTTACGAATATTCTGAAAACGAAATCAAATTTGCACGCAAGTATTTATTATACGCAGGTATTTATTATAATTCATAGTTAAGAGATTTTGTTAATCGAGTCACAAATTACCAGCAACAAAAATTAAATTAACAGTATTACATTAACTCATCGAATGAACGGAATATGCTCATAACTTGGTGTTGCCATTAATTGGTAACAATATGTACTTGAAATATAATAATACGATGACAAATATACCGATAATACTTACATTAGAAAACGTGTAACGCCATACTTGTTCCAAAACACAACAGCCGTTTAAAAGATACCTCTTTCGCTAGACTCTAAAGCCCGGTTCCTTGAGCTAACTTTAACAGAAAAATTGTCGTTAAATATGGAGGTCTGACACTTATCTCGAAAAACAAAAGACTCGGTTCGCCATATTTACCCATAACATCTCTCATTTTAATTTTGTAGTGGGTAGATCTATCTATCCCTTTCTCGCGAAACGAAAATGTGTACGAAGTTAACATAGCGTGTGACGTCACAAATGTGTACGAAGTTAACATAGCGTGTGACGTCACATACTTGTTAGCTTAACTGTCTAAAATAAATATTAAAATCACTTATAGCTTCTTTTTTATTTCATTTCATCGATTTAATTCATTTTTCGTCATTTTATTTGAGGGTAAATTCATTTTCACGAATGAATAAAATCCCTATATTCTCATTTGTATCAAATATCCTATTAAATCAGTAACGTCTTCAATTGACGGACCAAGATTATGGCAGCCATTTTCTATTTGTTTGTTTGTTTGCAAAGTTTACACAAACCTTTAATAAAATTAGTACACTATAAGATGCTTACGAAAAAAGTCTCTCCCAAACGGCAGTGGTGTTCAAAAACACGTATAAAGTTAACGTTTTCATTTTTTACTTTACTTTTCGTTAAATACTTTTTTGTGCAGGAATCTTCAACCTTACGCCTAATAGAAATGCGATATAATTTCAATTAACACCTACCTTTAAAATACTGATCCGTGATTTTAGTCATTCATACTTATATAGCAATATCAATAGCTTATCATTCCCGTACACTATTCGACTTGACACTTGACCGGAAAGATAAAAAACCTGGCGTTTTTGTATAATTTGTAAACCTCTTTCTTTCTATCTTACGTGTTTTCGCTATCTACCTTACTCTGTCTAGTCTTAAAGTTGCAACGAAGACAGCGTATATAGCGTCTGGTAAACAGCATAGCTATTTATGTAAGAACATTTTCAACCATATCCCGAGTTTCGAATTCACCTGTCTGTCACAAAAGATCGATGAGAATCAGTGAATGAATATAATTTTATTGCATACTGCAAAGTAATACAGGAGACAACACAAGAGAGGCATAGATGAATTCGAAACTTGATGAAATTTTAAACCACATAATTACAGAATACAACTACGAAAAGTATTCATCACAATCGGCGACAAATTCTGTCCCGTGATTGGCTGAATAAAATACAAACAGAGCATGCAGCCAATCAGGGCTCTCGATTCTTTATTTTCCCGGCCAAACTTATTTTTACCTATACAAAAAGGAAACGCAAGCGCTAAACATTCGTTCACGGAAGCGACGCGGTGTAAACTCTAAGCACAATATTGATATGACACAACACTTGTAAAAATAATCCGCCATTTTCGTCGTCGAATCGTTAAAAACCCTACAATACAACAACAATAGCCGCTCAACGCTTGACTCCCATTACGGACGTATAGTGGCGTCAGACACCCAACCTGGGACGTTCAGTGACGTCTTTCACCCACTGGGGATGCGCAGTGACGTCTTTCACCCACTGGGGATGCGTAGTGACGTCTTTCACCCACTGGGGACGCGCAGTTACGTATAGACCGGGCGCTAGAGGTAAGTGAGTATGCATAATATGAGTACCGAATTTCGCCAACGGATTTAAGTGAAGAAAAAGTCAAAGAATAATAATGTGGATCTTGCCGGTCAATTTTTTGGTCCATATTTTTTTTACCCCCTTATTCGTAAAGGGAATATATTGAGTACAGGATAATATAAAATCATTTTAATGATTATTTTCTTAATTATTTTTTTTTCTAATGGTAAAAGTCAGGGTGGATTCTTAAATAATAAAAATAACAAAAATGAAAGTAATAATTTTTTTATTAATAAAAAAATTAGTTACATATGAAAAACCAGTGAATTCAAGCATAAATATATTCAAAGTAGGTAAAAAATTACTCATTTTTGTCCCTATGTGAGAAAAAATTTATATGGCAAAACAACGTTTGCCAGGTCAGCTAGTCTAATATATAAAATTCTCTCGATTTTCTTTGTAACCGAACTCCTCCGAGACGGCTGGACCGATCGTTGTGAAATTTTCAGGGTGTGATCTCTGGGTCCGGGAGCGGGTTGTTATCTATATTTGATGTCCCTAAACGGCAAAACGAAGTTTGCCCGGTCAGCTAGTGTATATATAAAAACACGACTTAACAAAGCAACGTCTTTACGTCAATAGATGTAGAAACACACGCGCTATGCTTAGGTACTGTATGGGCGAAGAGGGGATATGAAGAGAGCGGAAAGGGACCAGCACACCCGGCGGCAAGATGTGTTTTGTCATTATTTAGGGTCTCAGGTATAAGAATCGGGTCATAGTTGCCGTCACTCGGATTTTGCATACTCAACTACCTCTAGCGCCTGGACTAGTAAGAATCCCACTGCGTATCTACGCAGTGGGATTCTTACTAGTCCAGGCGCATCCAGTCCAGTGCATCTGCACTGACGCCATTCTCGAACAGGAAACGCGCAGTGACGTCAGACTCCCACCGGGAACGTGCAATGACGTCAAAGGAATATAGACACTTATCCGTAACCAATAAAGCCTATAACCGCGTGTTCTTAGCCTTACGCACTATCATTATTATAATATAACCTCACTGGAACGGTACACGGCAATATAACGATATACAATCCACGTTCGAAACGTCACTGTTACAGCTGACGTCACACGTCGTCCATCACGAATGCAACCTGCATTGTGGGTTCCTGGAAACACAAAAACACTCAGTCAATATTTGGAGTCTTTGAAAGTTATCACTCCATCTCAGTGAATGGAGCTTGTTAAGACATATCATTCAAAATAACAACTAAATACACAAAGAGGAATTATTAAAGGTGGTATCAAGTTTTCTCATGAACCAAAACTAAATTTATTCTAGAAAAATAAAATAGTGATTTTTAAGTACAGTCCGCGAGGCGTAAGCTGAGCTTTGCATTTGTGTGAGTGTACATAGATAGTGTAGGTGTAACATTGGCCTAAAGCGCGGCGCGTCCCTTGCTTTTGTATAAAACGGTTTTTACTGCTTTTTGACAATCGGCCTGAGGCGCGGTGCGTCCATCGCACTCTACTTTTAGTGATCACTCACACAAATGCAAATCTCAGCTTACGCCTCGCGGACTGTACCATATTGACACTAGAATTTAGGAATTGGTTTTTCATGTCCGGAATTTAATTTTTCAATGCACATTTCCTGTCATTCAGATTTTATTGAGAAGTACAACTTTTGAAGTAAGTCAAAAATGACACCATCTAGGAGCTCTTCTTGAGGCCCAATAGAAATATTAATTACAAGAGGAGTTGAGTTCCTCTTACTGCTATGAGACGTAATTTTTTTAGGATTTGTCCATAAGTTCGGTCACCCGCAGGGAGAAGTGGCCTAAATCCAAGAAGTGGTCCATCAGAAGCGTGGGCCACCAGTATATGTCGGTGAAGAGATACCCAACGTCTCTGATACTCACACACGGTCCTCACACCATGACGAAGGCCTCCTGGCCGCGGAACAGGAAGGGGTGCTGGTCGATCATGGTCTGCACGATGTCCTCGAGGTAGGGCCGCGTCATCTCGAAGCGGCCCATGTCCGAGAAGTGGACCGGCAGCAGCGTGGGCCACCAGCAGATGTTGGCGAAGATGATACTCACACACGGTCCTCACACCATGACGAAGGCCTCCTGGCCGCGGAACAGGAAGGGGTGCTGGTCGATCATGGTCTGCACGATGTCCTCGAGGTAGGGCCGCGTCATCTCGAAGCGGCCCATGTCCGAGAAGTGGACCGGCAGCAGCGTGGGCCACCAGCAGATGTTGGCGAAGATGATACTCACACACGTTCCTCACACCATGACGAAGGCCTCCTGGCCGCGGAACAGGAAGGGGTGCTGGTCGATCATGGTCTGCACGATGTCCTCGAGGTAGGGCCGCGTCATCTCGAAGCGGCCCATGTCCGAGAAGTGGACCGGCAGCAGCGTGGGCCACCAGCAGATGTTGGCGAAGATGATACTCACACACGGTCCTCACACCATGACGAAGGCCTCCTGGCCGCGGAACAGGAAGGGGTGCTGGTCGATCATGGTCTGCACGATGTCCTCGAGGTAGGGCCGCGTCATCTCGAAGCGGCCCATGTCCGAGAAGTGGACCGGCAGCAGCGTGGGCCACCAGCAGATGTTGGCGAAGATGATACTCACACACGGTCCTCACACCATGACGAAGGCCTCCTGGCCGCGGAACAGGAAGGGGTGCTGGTCGATCATGGTCTGCACGATGTCCTCGAGGTAGGGCCGCGTCATCTCGAAGCGGCCCATGTCCGAGAAGTGGACCGGCAGCAGCGTGGGCCACCAGCAGATGTTGGCGAAGATGATACTCACACACGTTCCTCACACCATGACGAAGGCCTCCTGGCCGCGGAACAGGAAGGGGTGCTGGTCGATCATGGTCTGCACGATGTCCTCGAGGTAGGGCCGCGTCATCTCGAAGCGGCCCATGTCCGAGAAGTGGACCGGCAGCAGCGTGGGCCACCAGCAGATGTTGGCGAAGATGATACTCACACACGGTCCTCACACCATGACGAAGGCCTCCTGGCCGCGGAACAGGAAGGGGTGCTGGTCGATCATGGTCTGCACGATGTCCTCGAGGTAGGGCCGCGTCATCTCGAAGCGGCCCATGTCCGAGAAGTGGACCGGCAGCAGCGTGGGCCACCAGCAGATGTTGGCGAAGATGATACTCACACACGTTCCTCACACCATGACGAAGGCCTCCTGGCCGCGGAACAGGAAGGGGTGCTGGTCGATCATGGTCTGCACGATGTCCTCGAGGTAGGGCCGCGTCATCTCGAAGCGGCCCATGTCCGAGAAGTGGACCGGCAGCAGCGTGGGCCACCAGCAGATGGCGAGGTTCTTGCTGTCCATCGAGTTGAGCTTCGAGTTGTCCGCCACCCTGCGAAGTACAAATAAAGCATTGCAGCAGAATTTGGTGAATTTGTGTATGCGGAGTGTCTGTATACAGCCCGGTTTCCACTAAAGAGGAGCTGTGTTTGAGTAACTAATCAGATTTCGTCATTTCGACATCTCCTCTCCCCTCAGTTTCGGAGAGGTCAAGAAATCTGGTTGGTTACCCAAACACAGCTCCGCTATGGTGGAAACCGGGCCTATTGTGAGCAGATTGAACCAACAGCTTCCTTCAACAGCAACTGCTGTTTCTTGAGCTCTACGCCAGCTACTAAGCAAGTCCCGCATCGTGTATGCAGTCGTGATAAAATGTCGGTAGGGATCCTCATTACCTCACGAAATGGTTCAGCAAGTAGTCCAGGGTCGCCCTGGCGGGCGGCGTGAGCGCGGAGGCGAGCAGCCCGCGTAGAGCCAGCAGCCTCCAACTGCGGTCCTTGAGCTCTACGATAGAATGGTGGGTCTATGGCTACCGTACGCAGCAGTTACCTCGCGAAATGGTTCAGCAAGTAGTCCAGGGTCGCCCTGGCGGGCGGCGTGAGCGCGGAGGCGAGCAGCCCGCGTAGAGCCAGCAGCCTCCAACTGCGGTCCTTGAGCTCTACGATAGAATGGTGGGTCTATGGCTACCGTACGCAGCAGTTACCTCGCGAAATGGTTCAGCAAGTAGTCCAGGGTCGCCCTGGCGGGCGGCGTGAGCGCGGAGGCGAGCAGCCCGCGTAGAGCCAGCAGCCTCCAACTGCGGTCCTTGAGCTCTACGATAGAATGGTGGGTCTATGGCTACCGTACGCAGCAGTTACCTCGCGAAATGGTTCAGCAAGTAGTCCAGGGTCGCCCTGGCGGGCGGCGTGAGCGCGGAGGCGAGCAGCCCGCGTAGAGCCAGCAGCCTCCAACTGCGGTCCTTGAGCTCTACGATAGAATGGTGGGTCTATGGCTACCGTACGCAGCAGTTACCTCGCGAAATGGTTCAGCAAGTAGTCCAGGGTCGCCCTGGCGGGCGGCGTGAGCGCGGAGGCGAGCAGCCCGCGTAGAGCCAGCAGCCTCCAACTGCGGTCCTTGAGCTCTACGATAGAATGGTGGGTCTATGGCTACCGTACGCAGCAGTTACCTCGCGAAATGGTTCAGCAAGTAGTCCAGGGTCGCCCTGGCGGGCGGCGTGAGCGCGGAGGCGAGCAGCCCGCGTAGAGCCAGCAGCCTCCAACTGCGGTCCTTGAGCTCTACGATAGAATGGTGGGTCTATGGCTACCGTACGCAGCAGTTACCTCGCGAAATGGTTCAGCAAGTAGTCCAGGGTCGCCCTGGCGGGCGGCGTGAGCGCGGAGGCGAGCAGCCCGCGTAGAGCCAGCAGCCTCCAACTGCGGTCCTTGAGCTCTACGATAGAATGGTGGGTCTATGGCTACCGTACGCAGCAGTTACCTCGCGAAAAAGTTCAGCAAGTAGTCCAGGGTCGCCCTGGCGGGCGGCGTGAGCGCGGAGGCGAGCAGCCCGCGTAGAGCCAGCAGCCTCCAACTGTGGTCCTTGAGCTCTACGATAGAATGGTGGGTCTATGGCTACCGTACGCAGCAGTTACCTCGCGAAATGGTTCAGCAAGTAGTCCAGGGTCGCCCTGGCGGGCGGCGTGAGCGCGGAGGCGAGCAGCCCGCGTAGAGCCAGCAGCCTCCAACTGCGGTCCTTGAGCTCTACGATAGAATGGTGGGTCTATGGCTACCGTACGCAGCAGTTACCTCGCGAAATGGTTCAGCAAGTAGTCCAGGGTCACCCTGGCGGGCGGCGTGAGCGCGGAGGCGAGCAGCCCGCGTAGAGCCAGCAGCCTCCAACTGCGGTCCTTGAGCTCTACGATAGAATGGTGGGTCTATGGCTACCGTACGCAGCAGTTACCTCGCGAAAAAGTTCAGCAAGTAGTCCAGGGTCGCCCTGGCGGGCGGCGTGAGCGCGGAGGCGAGCAGCCCGCGTAGAGCCAGCAGCCTCCAACTGCGGTCCTTGAGCTCTACGATAGAATGGTGGGTCTATGGCTACCGTACGCAGCAGTTACCTCGCGAAATGGTTCAGCAAGTAGTCCAGGGTCGCCCTGGCGGGCGGCGTGAGCGCGGAGGCGAGCAGCCCGCGTAGAGCCAGCAGCCTCCAACTGCGGTCCTTGAGCTCTACGATAGAATGGTGGGTCTATGGCTACCGTACGCAGCAGTTACCTCGCGAAATGGTTCAGCAAGTAGTCCAGGGTCGCCCTGGCGGGCGGCGTGAGCGCGGAGGCGAGCAGCCCGCGTAGAGCCAGCAGCCTATAACTGCGGTCCTTGAGCTCTACGATAGAATGGTGGGTCTATGGCTACCGTACGCAGCAGTTACCTCGCGAAATGGTTCAGCAAGTAGTCCAGGGTCGCCCTGGCGGGCGGCGTGAGCGCGGAGGCGAGCAGCCCGCGTAGAGCCAGCAGCCTCCAACTGCGGTCCTTGAGCTCTACGATAGAATGGTGGGTCTATGGCTACCGTACGCAGCAGTTACCTCGCGAAATGGTTCAGCAAGTAGTCCAGGGTCGCCCTGGCGGGCGGCGTGAGCGCGGAGGCGAGCAGCCCGCGTAGAGCCAGCAGCCTCCAACTGCGGTCCTTGAGCTCTACGATAGAATGGTGGGTCTATGGCTACCGTACGCAGCAGTTACCTCGCGAAATGGTTCAGCAAGTAGTCCAGGGTCGCCCTGGCGGGCGGCGTGAGCGCGGAGGCGAGCAGCCCGCGTAGAGCCAGCAGCCTATAACTGCGGTCCTTGAGCTCTACGATAGAATGGTGGGTCTATGGCTACCGTACGCAGCAGTTACCTCGCGAAATGGTTCAGCAAGTAGTCCAGGGTCGCCCTGGCGGGCGGCGTGAGCGCGGAGGCGAGCAGCCCGCGTAGAGCCAGCAGCCTCCAACTGCGGTCCTTGAGCTCTACGATAGAATGGTGGGTCTATGGCTACCGTACGCAGCAGTTACCTCGCGAAATGGTTCAGCAAGTAGTCCAGGGTCGCCCTGGCGGGCGGCGTGAGCGCGGAGGCGAGCAGCCCGCGTAGAGCCAGCAGCCTCCAACTGCGGTCCTTGAGCTCTACGATAGAATGGTGGGTCTATGGCTACCGTACGCAGCAGTTACCTCGCGAAATGGTTCAGCAAGTAGTCCAGGCTCGCCCTGGCGGGCGGCGTGAGCGCGGAGGCGAGCAGCCCGCGTAGAGCCAGCAGCCTCCAACTGCGGTCCTTGAGCTCTACGATAGAATGGTGGGTCTATGGCTACCGTACGCAGCAGTTACCTCGCGAAATGGTTCAGCAAGTAGTCCAGGGTCGCCCTGGCGGGCGGCGTGAGCGCGGAGGCGAGCAGCCCGCGTAGAGCCAGCAGCCTCCAACTGCGGTCCTTGAGCTCTACGATAGAATGGTGGGTCTATGGCTACCGTACGCAGCAGTTACCTCGCGAAATGGTTCAGCAAGTAGTCCAGGGTCGCCCTGGCGGGCGGCGTGAGCGCGGAGGCGAGCAGCCCGCGTAGAGCCAGCAGCCTCCAACTGCGGTCCTTGAGCTCTACGATAGAATGGTGGGTCTATGGCTACCGTACGCAGCAGTTACCTCGCGAAATGGTTCAGCAAGTAGTCCAGGGTCGCCCTGGCGGGCGGCGTGAGCGCGGAGGCGAGCAGCCCGCGTAGAGCCAGCAGCCTCCAACTACGGTCCTTGAGCTCTACGCCGCCCGCTATGCAGCCGCGCATCGCTGCGGATAAAATTGCATGATTATAAAGTCCAGTCACTCCCGCGTCAAAATAATGCGGTCACGCACAGGACGGGATCATTGCATCTGTGCGAGCGTGACCGCATTATTTTGACGCGGGAGTGACAGAGACAGGTAGTAACAGGTTAAAGTATGAAATCCTTCGTGCTCCGCGACCGTGCTTTAGTACATTTCGATATAAGTGCGGAAAGCTTGTCATTTCTTTACGAGTCCCGGGATGTTGACCCAAGGCGAAGGCGCGGGTCCATCTATAGGGACGAGTAGAAATGACAATTCCGCACGTGCATTGAACGACGTTTTTGACGTGATAACGTCTTATAAATCGAAAGAGCCGGTTGCACGCACGAAAAAACATGACTCATCCGGCGTTACCTCGCTCATGCGGCGTTACCGGCGTTACCTCGCGAGCGCGGAACGAGCGACAAAGAAAACGTTGTCACGTTCAACTATCGTCAGTAAACCGACTTTACAGGCAACCAATTTTTTAATACATTTGCGAAAAACAATATTGGTTTCATGTGTTTGCCTGCTCCGTGTTCGTGTTCATGCGCGTCCTGGTGCGCTCGCTCCGGTGCCGCGCAGAAGGTAAACAAAAATAAGCACTAGTGCGGAAAAGAATAACTTTCCGCACACAAAACACACATGGAAATGTCTACTTTTTGAGCAAATGTATTAAAAATGATTTTTTATGTAGATCGCCTTACGCATGACGACAATCTTGCCTGAAGAAAAGAATTTATGTCATAATATCTTGAAGGCACCCAGATTTGGCTGGGAACACGAAAGCTGGGAAGGCGTTCCATATATTAGCGGTCCGTAGTAGAAGCGTGAAAGAAAAACGTTTCGTGCGAGTTTGTTGAATGTCATTCATATAAGAAAGCCACCGCTCTCGGCGTCTTGCGGTTCTATGGTAGAAAGGTACTGCCAGTCATTATGGACAGCTACGTTAACAGTTATAGATACGTGAAACCTTAGCCGCCTTACAAATAAAGGTGGACTAGCGATGTAGTTATGCTCTGTTTTGTCCTTCTCTGCCAACATCAATTTGGAATTCAATGGAACAAGAAAAAACAAAGTACCTACAACAATTCCACCTATATACCACGTTATTTGTAAGAGGGTAAAATTTTGGTTATTTTTTTATTATTGAAGATAGGTCCGCGCCTGACGACAATCATGACTGATGGAAAGCAATGATGAGGTCTAGATGGAGCGCGCTTGCCTAGAAAATGCCTATACACTTTTCTCTTGAAGGCACCTAGATTGTACTTGGCTGGAAACACGGAAGCTGGAAGGGCGTTCCACACCTTAGCGGTTCGCATCAGAAACGTGGAGGAAAAACGTTTCGTACGGGTCTTAACAAAAGGGTTATATAGCCGTACTAGAGTTACTATTAAAATACATATGTTAATGTCGTACCCGCAATATCTTCTAACTGCGCCATACTGGCCTCGTCTAGTAGCGGCGGGAGTTTCTTCGAGAAGAAATCTTTGAGCGCCGTCGCTACCGCATTCACGGGGATGTCTAGCAGTTCCAAGTCTATGTTGGGATCTGTAAGAAAAAATTATGCACTGTTTACTGCGGTACCAAAATGGCCGATGCTCTTTCACCTATGTGGTTCATCGTGTTGCTACACAAAAATATATTAGTTATCGAAAAACCTGAAAAAAAATCCCCGACCACCAAAATCCGCCCATTTGTGAAGACGGTCATCAGCGGCTTTATTCATAGTATATTCTACAAGTTGAGTCAACCCTCCACCTTCCCATGGCCCCACCGCCCTCTCGGACTCTTGGGCCGAAACGCGGGAGGACACCCGAAGTGCCTTTTCACACGTACCGGTTGCCGGGTAGCCGGCGCCGGTTACCCGGTGCTGAAGTGTATGGGCATGGTACATAGCTTTCACATAGTACCGGCATAATTTATCCGGCAGGCGGTTGCCGGGTGAGCGCCGGAACCACCACTGTGCGTCCGGTCGCCAGGCATCGGTTAGCCGGCGGCCCAACTGACAGTGGTGTATGGAACTCGCAACTAGCTTTCAGACGCGCCGGCTGGTATTCAGTCTGCGAGAACGGTCCATCTTTGAAACTATAGAACAAGACTGTACTCTTTTCGGCTTTCTAGCCGATACTGCCGGCATCAACCGGGACATGTGAAAGCTTATTTGACACCGGGTAACCGGCGCCGGCTAACCGGCAAGACGGTACGTGTGAAAAGGCACTTCCGGTACTTGCTCTCGGCGCTTTTCCCAGTTCGCGTGCCTTCTTGAGCTCCCTACAAGTTATTTCTCTCTATCCCCTTGTCCCTTTTGCCACTCTCCCCTTTCTGGGGCAGACTCTACTATCACGTTCTTCTTCCGCCGCCGCTCCCAGCCTCCTCCTCTCCCGACGAGCTCCGGTTCGTTTCGCTGCTGCTGCTGCTCTACAAGTTGAGTCGTGAAAAATAAAGATTCCGATGAATTGAGAACCTCCTCCATTTTGTGAAGTCGGTTAAAAAATAATATTTACATAATGTCATCCGCCATTTTGAGGCGGCCATACACACACACACACACACACACACACACACAAACACACACACACACACACACACACACACACACACACACACACAAACACACACACACACACACACACACACGCACACACACGCACGCGCGCACACACAAACACAGACGCGTCAAACTTGTAATACCCCATCGTTTTTACGTCGGTGGTTTCAGGGAGTCGGGGAATTCAGGTTATACTAGTTTTTTTTTAGGGTTCCGTAGCCGAATGGCAAAAAACGGAACCCTTATAGATTCGTCATGTCTGTCTGTCCGTCTGTCCGTCTGTCCGTCTGTCCGTCTGTCCGTCCGTATGTCACAGCCACTTTTTTCCGAAACTATAAGAGCTATACTGTTGAAACTTGGTAAGTAGATGTATTCTGTGAACCGCATTAAGGTTTTCACACAAAATTAAAAAAAAAGTAATAAATTTTGGGGGTGCCCCATACTTAGAACTGAAACTCAAAAATTTTTTTTCATCAAACCCATATGTGTGGGGTATCTATGGATAGGTCTTCAAAAATGATACTAAGGTTTCTAATATCATTTTTTTCTAAAATGAATAGCTTGCGCGAGAGACACTTCCAAAGTGGTAAAATGTGTGTCCCCCCCCCTGTAACTTCTAAAATAAGAGTATGATAAAACTAAAAAAAATACATGATGTACATTACCATGCAAACTTCCACCGAAAATTGGTTTGAACGAGATCTAATAAGTAGTTTTTTGATATTTACAATAAAACCTCTAAAAACAAAGTTAGTTTTGCGGTTCGATAAGAAAAGTGGTTTTTATGGTTTTATTCCTCCGGTTGTAGTACGGAACCCTCAGTGCGCGAGTCCGACTCGCACTTGACAGGTCTTTTTTTTTTTTTTTTTTTAATTAATGCTACCAGGTAGCAAGGCGGCTACTTCCGACTCAGGTCGGAGACTTTATTAGACTTAATTTTGTGAACTAACAATTTTTTAATAAAGTTTAAGTATTTTAAGGATAAAGAGGTTATACTAGTTGTACCTTCATAAAACTTGCTGAACAGCATATCGACGTGCGCCCTGTTGCCGGGCACCCGGTACAGCCCTTCTGACGCTAGGCCCTCTCGCTCGATGAAGTCCACGCACTTCTCAACGAACAGAGGCACTCCATGCGGTCCCTATGGAAATAGTACATTTCAATATAAGTGCGGAAAGTTTGTCATTTCTTTACGAGTCCCGGTTTGTTGACTCAAGCCGAAGGCGAGGGTCAACTATAAGGACGAGTGAAAATGACAATTCCGCACGTGCATTGAACGACGTTTTTTAATACATTTGCGAAAAAAAATATTGGTTTTTGCCTGCTCCGTGTTTGCATGCCGTGTTCGTGTTCATGCGCTCCTGGTACGCCCGCTCCGGTGCCGCGTAGGAGGAAAACACAAAAGCACTAGTGCGGAAAAGAATAACTTTGCGCACGCTAAACATACATGGAAATGTCAACTTTTTGAGCAAATGTATTAAAAATACAGTTACTTAATTATTACCATTACTTGCATTTTTGAAGCGCATTGTTTTGAAGCGCAAACGTTATTCACTATTTTAGTTCTATCGAAAACGGGTGTTCGCAAAGCGATGCTATAGTAGTGTTATTATCTCGCTGCAGACTCGGTCAAAAATCATTCGAGTGTTTCGCTTTTGTTGTTCTTTGTTGAGTTGTGCATTACTGCAGAACAACAAAAGCGAAACACTCGAATGATTCATGACCGAGTCTGCAGCGAGATAATAACACTACTATAGCACAACACTATTAGGCATTTTAATGGGCTTTAATGCAGCAAGAAATTTCGACTCCATCCACTGTACTGACGACTAGCTGATTTGCCTCTACTTTGCCCAGGACACTGCATGAAAAATTTGAAATTCCTTTGCTATCTCTACATCCATTTACGCTTCGCAATTTTACCGAAATAACAACTACATGATAGAGAAGAGTGCGGTGGAGTGTCGGCATAAGATAGATCGTAAGTAAAGTGCACACCTCATTTATTAACGCTAAGAACAGGCAAAAAGTATCTCTGCCCATATAAATTTTTGAGATATCAAAACTATGGAGAGGCGAACTATATTCATTCTACGCCAAGATTTGTTGTCAAAAGTTCATGTACCGAGTTACTGGCCTAGTTGACGCCATCTTTTACACCACTTGACTGATTTAAAATATTCACGCTAACTTTTGTAGATAGGGCCAGTCTATATTGTTTCTTAGATCTTTGATATAAACACTGTTAATCCCGACGTAATTCTTTATTCAATAATAATATTTATAATGGTCTTTCATGTATGTATTCATAATCATCATAAATAAATTTAATACCTGTGGACCCCAATTTTGCGCTGTGGGCGTGTTTTGTACCTGGACTGCGTTCTTTTTGTCTTTGCTCTTCGAGAATTCCTGTAAAGAACGTAAATATTAAGTGGTGATGATGGGGTAGGAATTTGGAGAAATCTTTTCTTATCTTATCCCCTGTCTAGTACGAAGGGAATCTACGATTTTGACGACCTCCCTGGCGCGGTGGCGGCGCGCTCGGATTCGAGGTCGCGGGTCGCGAGTTCGATTCCCGCCACGGGCCAATTTGGAATTTTATAATTTTTAAATTGGCTCACGTCTGGTCTGGTGGGAGGCTTTGGCTAGTTTCCACAAACCATGCGGGAGGCTTTGGCTAGTACCAGCAAAGACGCACCGCCAAGCGATTTAGCGTTCCGGTGCGATGCTTGTAGAAATTTACTTACCCTTCCAAATTAGTATGATAACATCTTAGGCTGCATCAACACTTACCATCAGGTGAGATGGCAGTCAATTACTAACTTGTATAGAGTAAAAAAAAAACTTCGTAAAATTTCAACTTTTTAGGGTCAAGTGTTAAGGCTGGACGATCACTGATCAGTGTATGTGTCTTGTATTCAAGATTAACTATTGAGATCGCTGGTGTAAATATAAACATGTATTTGTTTAGATACTTTATTACAATTTTGATCAATTTGCCTTACAATTACATAGCTGTATCGAAAAGTGACAACGACAAGGATCCGGAAATCGGACATCGGTATTATAATTGTTACCATGGACCAACATATTATTGTGTTAGGGTTCTTGTGAATAAAAAATATGAATAAATGATCGTTTTTTTTTTTATTCTATACAAGTTAGTACTTGACTGCGATCTCAGCTGATGGTAAGTGATGATGCAGCCTAAGATGTTATCGCAATAACTTGGAAGGGTAAGTAAATTTACCCCAAAAGTTTCTACAAGCATCGCACCGGAACGCTAAATCGCTTGGCGGTGCGTCTTTGCTGGTAGGGTGGTAACTAGCCACGGCCAAAGTCTCCCACCAGACCAGACCTGAGCCAATTAAGAAATTATAAAATTCCAAAGTGGCCTGTGGCGGGAATCGAACCCGCGACCTCCCACTCGAATCCGAGCGCGCCACCACTGCGCCAGGGAGGTCGTCAAAGTCTCTGCAAAGTTTTTTCTAAGATCCAGCTAATAAAACACGGCCATACTTTATGTCTTCGGTCGTGTTTTCCGAAGGCGGTGGGTCGTCGTCGAGAGTCCGCGGCACTGGACGAAGAGTTGTCCTGCGCTGACGACGGATATTCGCCCGATAGCATCTAATAAATAAATAGTTTAATTTTATAATGTGTAAAATATATACACACACATACCACACATACTACATACCACCTACTACATACTACATACCACATTAAAATATTATATCTAGGTGCTAATTTAATAATCATAACAAATCCAACTGCTTTCCTATTCATTAATTCCTATTGCGCTAGACTTTTTCCATGGAGAGCAGTTTAAAAAAAATGCATTGTTTTCAGGATTCCGTACACAAAGGGTAAAAACGGGGTCCTATCACGAAGACTTCGCCGTCCGTCCGTCACTGTATCTCTTGAACCGTGATAGAAGACACATGAAATTTTCACAGGTGACGTATTCCTATAACAACAAATACAAATTTTTTACGAGTATATTATTTGTTGTTATAGCAGCAACAGATTCTTTGCTCGTCTTTGAATTTGGTGGGCCTAGGGGTGTTTTGGTTGGAATTGGTCTTTAAGTACAGAACACTCAGTGCGCGAGCCCGACTAGCACTTGACGTTAAACTCAAACTCAAAATATCTTTATTTCACATAGGCCTAACGTACAGGCTCTTGTAAAACGTCAATACGTTGTCGTTGTCGCTATGGTGATAACTACAAGTCGACTTAAAACTGACTTTACATTTTAGATATTAAACCTTATAGGACCATAATATAGTATTTGTCGACTATACGTGTCAATTTTAGAAACAGAGTCATATGCGAACTTTTACCTTATGCGTAGGCTCGTGGTGGGGCGGCGGGGGCAAAGGCCTAGGCCTCCGCGTCTCACCGTCTGAACTGCCTTCGCTGGAGTCACTAGCTGCTGTGGAACCATTAATTTTAAATTAAATTAATTATAAACATAACTTCTAAAAGGCGTTAGGACTTTTCTGCAGAATCCGCCCGGCCTGTAATACATATGTCGCGACCGATTTGCGATAGTCGTAAATGTCGCGACAGGTTTGCGACAGTCGTAAATCTCGCGACAGGTAGTGTCAGATGTGTTATTTCAATCCACGGTGATGCGCCCCCTCTGTCAAATTCCATATGGTATAGGAGCTAGCAACGTTTTCAAGAAAGAATTTTAGGTGAGCTGATTTTGTGATATGTCGTCTTTCTTGCACTTTCGGTTAGACTTTAGAGTCTGGGCCATCTGGCTGCCGGTAGCCGTTGCGTTTATTAGTGCGCATCCTATGTGCAGCTTACGCCTCCCAAAATGTTTATACCAATGTTGTCGGGACTACTAATTGGTACAAGTGCGCCTATTATAAAATTATTATTATATATTAATTATTATGAAAGGAATAATTAATAGGCGCACTTGTACCATTTATGATGACATATGACATTTCATTTTTGTATTAGTCAATTGTCAACCACATACGAGTTAACATTATACCATAAAACTAACGGCTAAAGTTGGTGTTTCATTTGCCCCATTATATGCCTAAACATATAAATTGTCCCAATTTATATGTTTTTATATGAAACGTCATCATAAATGGTACAAGTGCGCCTAAAATAATTTAAGGGCAATTAGTAGCCCAGACAACATTGGTATAAACATTATGGAGGCGTAAGCTGCAACACCTGGACAGACGTAGGATGCGCACTAATGAACGCAACCGCTGCCGCCAGCCAGATGGCCCAGACTCTAACCGAAAGTGCAAGAAGGACGACATATCACAAAATCAGCTCTCCTAAAATTCTTACTTTTTAAACGTTGCTAGCTCCCGTACTAATACGAATCGAATGAAACGTGAACGACTTTTGACGGAGTGGGGCGCGTCTTCGTGGATTGAAATATCTATATATTCAACCGTGAAGTGTGTTAAAGGCACTGATGTGACTTGAGAATAGATATCTCAGAATGACGAGCGCAGTGCAGTGCGTAGTACGATATTGCAATGCTAAGTATTTTGGCTTGCTCGTTGCTGTTAAGAAAAACGTATTCATCGTTATCGTTCAAGTTCTGCTCGCTAATTAATTCTCTGCTTTACGTCAGCCAATCCGGTGGCAGCATTTGCTTACGATTACGATAACGACGAATACGTTTTTCTAACGCAGGAAAGGACCAAAATAATATGAGCAATTGATATGTCTTCATAATTCATAATAATAATATATTTACTGCTTAAACTCTTACATTAAATTTTAAAATCTCTACCCTGAGGTGGCGGAGTCAAGGACAACAAAAGTAATGGATCCCTATTTCTCATCTGAGGAATCTGTAATCTATGGTATGCTTAGAAATACTCACCTTTGTCTTCCTGCGTTCTCGCCCTGTACCCGGTGGGTAGTTCAGGCGGGCCAACAAACATGCCCAGTTTGGGCACTCTAGGACTCTGCACCGCTACTAAGTTGCCTAACGACCTATAAGGAAATAAAAACATTATTTACTTTCAATATAGAAAGCAAAAAACTACTTACTTCCTTATATTCCAACAAACTCGCACGAAACGTTTTTCTTCCACGTTTCTGATACGAACCGCTAAGGTATGGAACGCCCTTCCAGCCTCCGTGTTTCCAGCCAAATACAATCTGGGTGCCTTCAATAGAAGAGTGAATAGGCATTTTCTAGGCAAGCGCGCTCCATCCTAGACCTCATCATTGCTTTCCATCAGGCATGATTGTCGTCAAGCGCAAGCCTATCTTCAATAATAAAAAAAATATATATATTATTTACTCTCTACCGTGACATTACTCTGTATAGCAAATATATGCGAGCGCAGCTGAATGACCTTTTGACCGCAAAACAAGGCGGCAGCTGTCACAGGATAATGAACAGCGCGTACATATATGTATCGTTCTTCTAATATTGTATTAATATAAGTAATTAAAATGAAAAATCTAGCAGAATTTACAATCTTCCGCTGACTCTGTATAACCCTGGATAGATTACCTCTTCTTGTAGTGCCTGGGCGCGTGGTGCGCGTGGTGCGCGTGCCGCCCGACGCCTCGCTCGACCCCGAACTGTCCGTCTCTGTATAACCCTGGATAGATTACCTCTTCTTGTAGTGCCTGGGCGCGTGGTGCGCGTGGTGCGCGTGCCGCCCGACGCCTCGCTCGACCCCGAACTGTCCGTCTCTGTATAACCCTGGATAGATTACCTCTTCTTGTAGTGCCTGGGCGCGTGGTGCGCGTGGTGCGCGTGCCGCCCGACGCCTCGCTCGACCCCGAACTGTCCGTCTCTGTATAACCCTGGATAGATTACCTCTTCTTGTAGTGCCTGGGCGCGTGGTGCGCGTGGTGCGCGTGCCGCCCGACGCCTCGCTCGACCCCGAACTGTCCGTCTCTGTATAACCCTGGATAGATTACCTCTTCTTGTAGTGCCTGGGCGCGTGGTGCGCGTGGTGCGCGTGCCGGCGCCGCACGTGCGCGCGCGCGCCGCCCGACGCCTCGCTCGACCCCGAACTGTCCGTCTCTGTATAACCCTGGATAGATTACCTCTTCTTGTAGTGCCTGGGCGCGTGGTGCGCGTGGTGCGCGTGCCGCCCGACGCCTCGCTCGACCCCGAACTGTCCGTCTCTGTATAACCCTGGATAGATTACCTCTTCTTGTAGTGCCTGGGCGCGTGGTGCGCGTGGTGCGCGTGCCGCCCGACGCCTCGCTCGACCCCGAACTGTCCGTCTCTGTATAACCCTGGATAGATTACCTCTTCTTGTAGTGCCTGGGCGCGTGGTGCGCGTGGTGCGCGTGCCGCCCGACGCCTCGCTCGACCCCGAACTGTCCGTCTCTGTATAACCCTGGATAGATTACCTCTTCTTGTAGTGCCTGGGCGCGTGGTGCGCGTGGTGCGCGTGCCGCCCGACGCCTCGCTCGACCCCGAACTGTCCGTCTCTGTATAACCCTGGATAGATTACCTCTTCTTGTAGTGCCTGGGCGCGTGGTGCGCGTGGTGCGCGTGCCGCCCGACGCCTCGCTCGACCCCGAACTGTCCGTCTCTGTATAACCCTGGATAGATTACCTCTTCTTGTAGTGCCTGGGCGCGTGGTGCGCGTGGTGCGCGTGCCGGCGCCGCACGTGCGCGCGCGCGCCGCCCGACGCCTCGCTCGACCCCGAACTGTCCGTCTCTGTATAACCCTGGATAGATTACCTCTTCTTGTAGTGCCTGGGCGCGTGGTGCGCGTGGTGCGCGTGCCGCCCGACGCCTCGCTCGACCCCGAACTGTCCGTCTCTGTATAACCCTGGATAGATTACCTCTTCTTGTAGTGCCTGGGCGCGTGGTGCGCGTGGTGCGCGTGCCGCCCGACGCCTCGCTCGACCCCGAACTGTCCGTCTCTGTATAACCCTGGATAGATTACCTCTTCTTGTAGTGCCTGGGCGCGTGGTGCGCGTGGTGCGCGTGCCGCCCGACGCCTCGCTCGACCCCGAACTGTCCGTCTCTGTATAACCCTGGATAGATTACCTCTTCTTGTAGTGCCTGGGCGCGTGGTGCGCGTGGTGCGCGTGCCGCCCGACGCCTCGCTCGACCCCGAACTGTCCGTCTCTGTATAACCCTGGATAGATTACCTCTTCTTGTAGTGCCTGGGCGCGTGGTGCGCGTGGTGCGCGTGCCGCCCGACGCCTCGCTCGACCCCGAACTGTCCGTCTCTGTATAACCCTGGATAGATTACCTCTTCTTGTAGTGCCTGGGCGCGTGGTGCGCGTGGTGCGCGTGCCGGCGCCGCACGTGCGCGCGCGCGCCGCCCGACGCCTCGCTCGACCCCGAACTGTCCGTCTCTGTATAACCCTGGATAGATTACCTCTTCTTGTAGTGCCTGGGCGCGTGGTGCGCGTGGTGCGCGTGCCGCCCGACGCCTCGCTCGACCCCGAACTGTCCGTCTCTGTATAACCCTGGATAGATTACCTCTTCTTGTAGTGCCTGGGCGCGTGGTGCGCGTGGTGCGCGTGCCGCCCGACGCCTCGCTCGACCCCGAACTGTCCGTCTCTGTATAACCCTGGATAGATTACCTCTTCTTGTAGTGCCTGGGCGCGTGGTGCGCGTGGTGCGCGTGCCGCCCGACGCCTCGCTCGACCCCGAACTGTCCGTCTCTGTATAACCCTGGATAGATTACCTCTTCTTGTAGTGCCTGGGCGCGTGGTGCGCGTGGTGCGCGTGCCGGCGCCGCACGTGCGCGCGCGCGCCGCCCGACGCCTCGCTCGACCCCGAACTGTCCGTCTCTGTATAACCCTGGATAGATTACCTCTTCTTGTAGTGCCTGGGCGCGTGGTGCGCGTGGTGCGCGTGCCGCCCGACGCCTCGCTCGACCCCGAACTGTCCGTCTCTGTATAACCCTGGATAGATTACCTCTTTTTGTAGTGCCTGGGCGCGTGGTGCGCGTGGTGCGCGTGCCGCCCGACGCCTCGCTCGACCCCGAACTGTCCGTCTCTGTATAACCCTGGATAGATTACCTCTTCTTGTAGTGCCTGGGCGCGTGGTGCGCGTGGTGCGCGTGCCGGCGCCGCACGTGCGCGCGCGCGCCGCCCGACGCCTCGCTCGACCCCGAACTGTCCGTCTCTGTATAACCCTGGATAGATTACCTCTTCTTGTAGTGCCTGGGCGCGTGGTGCGCGTGGTGCGCGTGCCGCCCGACGCCTCGCTCGACCCCGAACTGTCCGTCTCTGTATAACCCTGGATAGATTACCTCTTCTTGTAGTGCCTGGGCGCGTGGTGCGCGTGGTGCGCGTGCCGGCGCCGCACGTGCGCGCGCGCGCCGCCCGACGCCTCGCTCGACCCCGAACTGTCCGTCTCTGTATAACCCTGGATAGATTACCTCTTCTTGTAGTGCCTGGGCGCGTGGTGCGCGTGGTGCGCGTGCCGCCCGACGCCTCGCTCGACCCCGAACTGTCCGTCTCTGTATAACCCTGGATAGATTACCTCTTCTTGTAGTGCCTGGGCGCGTGGTGCGCGTGGTGCGCGTGCCGGCGCCGCACGTGCGCGCGCGCGCCGCCCGACGCCTCGCTCGACCCCGAACTGTCCGTCTCTGTATAACCCTGGATAGATTACCTCTTCTTGTAGTGCCTGGGCGCGTGGTGCGCGTGGTGCGCGTGCCGCCCGACGCCTCGCTCGACCCCGAACTGTCCGTCTCTGTATAACCCTGGATAGATTACCTCTTCTTGTAGTGCCTGGGCGCGTGGTGCGCGTGGTGCGCGTGCCGGCGCCGCACGTGCGCGCGCGCGCCGCCCGACGCCTCGCTCGACCCCGAACTGTCCGTCTCTGTATAACCCTGGATAGATTACCTCTTCTTGTAGTGCCTGGGCGCGTGGTGCGCGTGGTGCGCGTGCCGCCCGACGCCTCGCTCGACCCCGAACTGTCCGTCTCTGTATAACCCTGGATAGATTACCTCTTCTTGTAGTGCCTGGGCGCGTGGTGCGCGTGGTGCGCGTGCCGCCCGACGCCTCGCTCGACCCCGAACTGTCCGTCTCTGTATAACCCTGGATAGATTACCTCTTCTTGTAGTGCCTGGGCGCGTGGTGCGCGTGGTGCGCGTGCCGCCCGACGCCTCGCTCGACCCCGAACTGTCCGTCTCTGTATAACCCTGGATAGATTACCTCTTCTTGTAGTGCCTGGGCGCGTGGTGCGCGTGGTGCGCGTGCCGCCCGACGCCTCGCTCGACCCCGAACTGTCCGTCTCTGTATAACCCTGGATAGATTACCTCTTCTTGTAGTGCCTGGGCGCGTGGTGCGCGTGGTGCGCGTGCCGCCCGACGCCTCGCTCGACCCCGAACTGTCCGTCTCTGTATAACCCTGGATAGATTACCTCTTCTTGTAGTGCCTGGGCGCGTGGTGCGCGTGGTGCGCGTGCCGGCGCCGCACGTGCGCGCGCGCGCCGCCCGACGCCTCGCTCGACCCCGAACTGTCCGTCTCTGTATAACCCTGGATAGATTACCTCTTCTTGTAGTGCCTGGGCGCGTGGTGCGCGTGGTGCGCGTGCCGCCCGACGCCTCGCTCGACCCCGAACTGTCCGTCTCTGTATAACCCTGGATAGATTACCTCTTCTTGTAGTGCCTGGGCGCGTGGTGCGCGTGGTGCGCGTGCCGCCCGACGCCTCGCTCGACCCCGAACTGTCCGTCTCTGTATAACCCTGGATAGATTACCTCTTCTTGTAGTGCCTGGGCGCGTGGTGCGCGTGGTGCGCGTGCCGCCCGACGCCTCGCTCGACCCCGAACTGTCCGTCTCTGTATAACCCTGGATAGATTACCTCTTCTTGTAGTGCCTGGGCGCGTGGTGCGCGTGGTGCGCGTGCCGGCGCCGCACGTGCGCGCGCGCGCCGCCCGACGCCTCGCTCGACCCCGAACTGTCCGTCTCTGTATAACCCTGGATAGATTACCTCTTCTTGTAGTGCCTGGGCGCGTGGTGCGCGTGGTGCGCGTGCCGGCGCCGCACGTGCGCGCGCGCGCCGCCCGACGCCTCGCTCGACCCCGAACTGTCCGTCTCTGTATAACCCTGGATAGATTACCTCTTCTTGTAGTGCCTGGGCGCGTGGTGCGCGTGGTGCGCGTGCCGGCGCCGCACGTGCGCGCGCGCGCCGCCCGACGCCTCGCTCGACCCCGAACTGTCCGTCTCTGTATAACCCTGGATAGATTACCTCTTCTTGTAGTGCCTGGGCGCGTGGTGCGCGTGGTGCGCGTGCCGGCGCCGCACGTGCGCGCGCGCGCCGCCCGACGCCTCGCTCGACCCCGAACTGTCCGTCTCTGTATAACCCTGGATAGATTACCTCTTCTTGTAGTGCCTGGGCGCGTGGTGCGCGTGGTGCGCGTGCCGCCCGACGCCTCGCTCGACCCCGAACTGTCCGTCTCTGTATAACCCTGGATAGATTACCTCTTCTTGTAGTGCCTGGGCGCGTGGTGCGCGTGGTGCGCGTGCCGCCCGACGCCTCGCTCGACCCCGAACTGTCCGTCTCTGTATAACCCTGGATAGATTACCTCTTCTTGTAGTGCCTGGGCGCGTGGTGCGCGTGGTGCGCGTGCCGCCCGACGCCTCGCTCGACCCCGAACTGTCCGTCTCTGTATAACCCTGGATAGATTACCTCTTCTTGTAGTGCCTGGGCGCGTGGTGCGCGTGGTGCGCGTGCCGCCCGACGCCTCGCTCGACCCCGAACTGTCCGTCTCTGTATAACCCTGGATAGATTACCTCTTCTTGTAGTGCCTGGGCGCGTGGTGCGCGTGGTGCGCGTGCCGGCGCCGCACGTGCGCGCGCGCGCCGCCCGACGCCTCGCTCGACCCCGAACTGTCCGTCTCTGTATAACCCTGGATAGATTACCTCTTCTTGTAGTGCCTGGGCGCGTGGTGCGCGTGGTGCGCGTGCCGCCCGACGCCTCGCTCGACCCCGAACTGTCCGTCTCTGTATAACCCTGGACAGATTACCTCTTCTTGTAGTGCCTGGGCGCGTGGTGCGCGTGGTGCGCGTGCCGGCGCCGCACGTGCGCGCGCGCGCCGCCCGACGCCTCGCTCGACCCCGAACTGTCCGTCTCTGTACAACCCTGGATAGATTACCTCTTCTTGTAGTGCCTGGGCGCGTGGTGCGCGTGGTGCGCGTGCCGCCCGACGCCTCGCTCGACCCCGAACTGTCCGTCTCTGTATAACCCTGGATAGATTACCTCTTCTTGTAGTGCCTGGGCGCGTGGTGCGCGTGGTGCGCGTGCCGCCCGACGCCTCGCTCGACCCCGAACTGTCCGTCTCTGTATAACCCTGGATAGATTACCTCTTCTTGTAGTGCCTGGGCGCGTGGTGCGCGTGGTGCGCGTGCCGGCGCCGCACGTGCGCGCGCGCGCCGCCCGACGCCTCGCTCGACCCCGAACTGTCCGTCTCTGTATAACCCTGGATAGATTACCTCTTCTTGTAGTGCCTGGGCGCGTGGTGCGCGTGGTGCGCGTGCCGCCCGACGCCTCGCTCGACCCCGAACTGTCCGTCTCTGTATAACCCTGGATAGATTACCTCTTCTTGTAGTGCCTGGGCGCGTGGTGCGCGTGGTGCGCGTGCCGGCGCCGCACGTGCGCGCGCGCGCCGCCCGACGCCTCGCTCGACCCCGAACTGTCCGTCTCTGTATAACCCTGGATAGATTACCTCTTCTTGTAGTGCCTGGGCGCGTGGTGCGCGTGGTGCGCGTGCCGGCGCCGCACGTGCGCGCGCGCGCCGCCCGACGCCTCGCTCGACCCCGAACTGTCCGTCTCTGTATAACCCTGGATAGATTACCTCTTCTTGTAGTGCCTGGGCGCGTGGTGCGCGTGGTGCGCGTGCCGCCCGACGCCTCGCTCGACCCCGAACTGTCCGTCTCTGTATAACCCTGGATAGATTACCTCTTCTTGTAGTGCCTGGGCGCGTGGTGCGCGTGGTGCGCGTGCCGGCGCCGCACGTGCGCGCGCGCGCCGCCCGACGCCTCGCTCGACCCAGAACTGTCCGTCTCTGTATAACCCTGGATAGATTACCTCTTCTTGTAGTGCCTGGGCGCGTGGTGCGCGTGGTGCGCGTGCCGCCCGACGCCTCGCTCGACCCCGAACTGTCCGTCTCTGTATAACCCTGGATAGATTACCTCTTCTTGTAGTGCCTGGGCGCGTGGTGCGCGTGGTGCGCGTGCCGGCGCCGCACGTGCGCGCGCGCGCCGCCCGACGCCTCGCTCGACCCCGAACTGTCCGTCTCTGTATAACCCTGGATAGATTACCTCTTCTTGTAGTGCCTGGGCGCGTGGTGCGCGTGGTGCGCGTGCCGCCCGACGCCTCGCTCGACCCCGAACTGTCCGTCTCTGTATAACCCTGGATAGATTACCTCTTCTTGTAGTGCCTGGGCGCGTGGTGCGCGTGGTGCGCGTGCCGCCCGACGCCTCGCTCGACCCCGAACTGTCCGTCTCTGTATAACCCTGGATAGATTACCTCTTCTTGTAGTGCCTGGGCGCGTGGTGCGCGTGGTGCGCGTGCCGGCGCCGCACGTGCGCGCGCGCGCCGCCCGACGCCTCGCTCGACCCCGAACTGTCCGTCTCTGTATAACCCTGGATAGATTACCTCTTCTTGTAGTGCCTGGGCGCGTGGTGCGCGTGGTGCGCGTGCCGCCCGACGCCTCGCTCGACCCCGAACTGTCCGTCTCTGTATAACCCTGGATAGATTACCTCTTCTTGTAGTGCCTGGGCGCGTGGTGCGCGTGGTGCGCGTGCCGCCCGAC
Source organism: Coenonympha arcania (assembly GCA_036785405.1). Lineage (NCBI taxonomy): Eukaryota > Metazoa > Arthropoda > Insecta > Lepidoptera > Nymphalidae > Coenonympha > Coenonympha arcania. The sequence goes on from CM072078.1 coordinate 7,920,252, forward strand.
GCCTCGCTCGACCCCGAACTGTCCGTCTCTGTATAACCCTGGATAGATTACCTCTTCTTGTAGTGCCTGGGCGCGTGGTGCGCGTGGTGCGCGTGCCGGCGCCGCACGTGCGCGCGCGCGCCGCCCGACGCCTCGCTCGACCCCGAACTGTCCGTCTCTGTATAACCCTGGATAGATTACCTCTTCTTGTAGTGCCTGGGCGCGTGGTGCGCGTGGTGCGCGTGCCGCCCGACGCCTCGCTCGACCCCGAACTGTCCGTCTCTGTATAACCCTGGATAGATTACCTCTTCTTGTAGTGCCTGGGCGCGTGGTGCGCGTGGTGCGCGTGCCGGCGCCGCACGTGCGCGCGCGCGCCGCCCGACGCCTCGCTCGACCCCGAACTGTCCGTCTCTGTATAACCCTGGATAGATTACCTCTTCTTGTAGTGCCTGGGCGCGTGGTGCGCGTGGTGCGCGTGCCGCCCGACGCCTCGCTCGACCCCGAACTGTCCGTCTCTGTATAACCCTGGATAGATTACCTCTTCTTGTAGTGCCTGGGCGCGTGGTGCGCGTGGTGCGCGTGCCGGCGCCGCACGTGCGCGCGCGCGCCGCCCGACGCCTCGCTCGACCCCGAACTGTCCGTCTCTGTATAACCCTGGATAGATTACCTCTTCTTGTAGTGCCTGGGCGCGTGGTGCGCGTGGTGCGCGTGCCGCCCGACGCCTCGCTCGACCCCGAACTGTCCGTCTCTGTATAACCCTGGATAGATTACCTCTTCTTGTAGTGCCTGGGCGCGTGGTGCGCGTGGTGCGCGTGCCGCCCGACGCCTCGCTCGACCCCGAACTGTCCGTCTCTGTATAACCCTGGATAGATTACCTCTTCTTGTAGTGCCTGGGCGCGTGGTGCGCGTGGTGCGCGTGCCGCCCGACGCCTCGCTCGACCCCGAACTGTCCGTCTCTGTATAACCCTGGATAGATTACCTCTTCTTGTAGTGCCTGGGCGCGTGGTGCGCGTGGTGCGCGTGCCGCCCGACGCCTCGCTCGACCCCGAACTGTCCGTCTCTGTATAACCCTGGATAGATTACCTCTTCTTGTAGTGCCTGGGCGCGTGGTGCGCGTGGTGCGCGTGCCGGCGCCGCACGTGCGCGCGCGCGCCGCCCGACGCCTCGCTCGACCCCGAACTGTCCGTCTCTGTATAACCCTGGATAGATTACCTCTTCTTGTAGTGCCTGGGCGCGTGGTGCGCGTGGTGCGCGTGCCGGCGCCGCACGTGCGCGCGCGCGCCGCCCGACGCCTCGCTCGACCCCGAACTGTCCGTCTCTGTATAACCCTGGATAGATTACCTCTTCTTGTAGTGCCTGGGCGCGTGGTGCGCGTGGTGCGCGTGCCGCCCGACGCCTCGCTCGACCCCGAACTGTCCGTCTCTGTATAACCCTGGATAGATTACCTCTTCTTGTAGTGCCTGGGCGCGTGGTGCGCGTGGTGCGCGTGCCGGCGCCGCACGTGCGCGCGCGCGCCGCCCGACGCCTCGCTCGACCCCGAACTGTCCGTCTCTGTATAACCCTGGATAGATTACCTCTTCTTGTAGTGCCTGGGCGCGTGGTGCGCGTGGTGCGCGTGCCGGCGCCGCACGTGCGCGCGCGCGCCGCCCGACGCCTCGCTCGACCCCGAACTGTCCGTCTCTGTATAACCCTGGATAGATTACCTCTTCTTGTAGTGCCTGGGCGCGTGGTGCGCGTGGTGCGCGTGCCGCCCGACGCCTCGCTCGACCCCGAACTGTCCGTCTCTGTATAACCCTGGATAGATTACCTCTTCTTGTAGTGCCTGGGCGCGTGGTGCGCGTGGTGCGCGTGCCGGCGCCGCACGTGCGCGCGCGCGCCGCCCGACGCCTCGCTCGACCCCGAACTGTCCGTCTCTGTATAACCCTGGATAGATTACCTCTTCTTGTAGTGCCTGGGCGCGTGGTGCGCGTGGTGCGCGTGCCGCCCGACGCCTCGCTCGACCCCGAACTGTCCGTCTCTGTATAACCCTGGATAGATTACCTCTTCTTGTAGTGCCTGGGCGCGTGGTGCGCGTGGTGCGCGTGCCGGCGCCGCACGTGCGCGCGCGCGCCGCCCGACGCCTCGCTCGACCCCGAACTGTCCGTCTCTGTATAACCCTGGATAGATTACCTCTTCTTGTAGTGCCTGGGCGCGTGGTGCGCGTGGTGCGCGTGCCGCCCGACGCCTCGCTCGACCCCGAACTGTCCGTCTCTGTATAACCCTGGATAGATTACCTCTTCTTGTAGTGCCTGGGCGCGTGGTGCGCGTGGTGCGCGTGCCGCCCGACGCCTCGCTCGACCCCGAACTGTCCGTCTCTGTATAACCCTGGATAGATTACCTCTTCTTGTAGTGCCTGGGCGCGTGGTGCGCGTGGTGCGCGTGCCGCCCGACGCCTCGCTCGACCCCGAACTGTCCGTCTCTGTATAACCCTGGATAGATTACCTCTTCTTGTAGTGCCTGGGCGCGTGGTGCGCGTGGTGCGCGTGCCGCCCGACGCCTCGCTCGACCCCGAACTGTCCGTCTCTGTATAACCCTGGATAGATTACCTCTTCTTGTAGTGCCTGGGCGCGTGGTGCGCGTGGTGCGCGTGCCGGCGCCGCACGTGCGCGCGCGCGCCGCCCGACGCCTCGCTCGACCCCGAACTGTCCGTCTCTGTATAACCCTGGATAGATTACCTCTTCTTGTAGTGCCTGGGCGCGTGGTGCGCGTGGTGCGCGTGCCGGCGCCGCACGTGCGCGCGCGCGCCGCCCGACGCCTCGCTCGACCCCGAACTGTCCGTCTCTGTATAACCCTGGATAGATTACCTCTTCTTGTAGTGCCTGGGCGCGTGGTGCGCGTGGTGCGCGTGCCGCCCGACGCCTCGCTCGACCCCGAACTGTCCGTCTCTGTATAACCCTGGATAGATTACCTCTTCTTGTAGTGCCTGGGCGCGTGGTGCGCGTGGTGCGCGTGCCGCCCGACGCCTCGCTCGACCCCGAACTGTCCGTCTCTGTATAACCCTGGATAGATTACCTCTTCTTGTAGTGCCTGGGCGCGTGGTGCGCGTGGTGCGCGTGCCGCCCGACGCCTCGCTCGACCCCGAACTGTCCGTCTCTGTATAACCCTGGATAGATTACCTCTTCTTGTAGTGCCTGGGCGCGTGGTGCGCGTGGTGCGCGTGCCGCCCGACGCCTCGCTCGACCCCGAACTGTCCGTCTCTGTATAACCCTGGATAGATTACCTCTTCTTGTAGTGCCTGGGCGCGTGGTGCGCGTGGTGCGCGTGCCGGCGCCGCACGTGCGCGCGCGCGCCGCCCGACGCCTCGCTCGACCCCGAACTGTCCGTCTCTGTATAACCCTGGATAGATTACCTCTTCTTGTAGTGCCTGGGCGCGTGGTGCGCGTGGTGCGCGTGCCGGCGCCGCACGTGCGCGCGCGCGCCGCCCGACGCCTCGCTCGACCCCGAACTGTCCGTCTCTGTATAACCCTGGATAGATTACCTCTTCTTGTAGTGCCTGGGCGCGTGGTGCGCGTGGTGCGCGTGCCGGCGCCGCACGTGCGCGCGCGCGCCGCCCGACGCCTCGCTTGACCCCGAACTGTCCGTCTCCGAGAACGCTGTGGGATATTACAATTAAATTTTATTTTATTTGAGATTCATATTAACTAAGTATACCCTTGCCATTCGTTCGTTTTCTCTTTGACACATGAAACAGATATAGCAATAGCGAGGGACCAGAGAGAGATAATGGTAAAGTGGTCTCTTTCTGGTCCCTCGCTATTGCTCATTGCTATATCTGTTTCATGTGTCAAAGAGAAAATAAACGAAACGAAAAAGTATAACTAGTTTTCCGCGTGGAGGCGTAACTGCTTCGAGACGTAGTTCATACTAAAATTTTGCAAAATGTCTGTATTTAGATAAATAAATAAAATAAACAAATAAATAATTTATTTATTGCTTTTAACAAATGGCATTATTACAAACATATGAATGCTCTGCCCTCTGCGGAAGGAGAACCTGTGTTGCAGAGGGTAGATCCTTCCAGGATGTTAATATTTAGACATTGTTTATTCCTATTTTAAACCTAATAATTACACTTACTCTTAGAATATAAAAAACTTGCTTAGCTTATGATTTTTTATTAATTTTGATATTTCCCGAAAAATATGGTGATTTTTTTCACTATTCTACACTTCGAGTTTATACGAACAATATTGCCTAATAAAAGTCAAAACGCTGTGATGTTCCTAACATCGTTGTAATTAATCTAAACCCCTTTCTGTTGTAAAATTATGAAACACCACAATGTTTGCCTCACTCACATGGTTGATGCAGAGGCGTCTTCTCGTGTCTCCTGTGCCTTCTTAGCCTCGTCATCGACGGTGCTTCCATGTACTCGTTCGTCTCTTTAATCTGTGGAAGAAGCATGTTGAAGAGGAGATGTGGAAGTAACTAAATCTGATTGGTTATTCAAAACACGTTTGTATCTTTAATCTGTGGAAGAAGCAGGTTGAAGAGGAGATGTGGAAGTAACTAAATCTAGCTGGTTATTCAAAACACGTTCATCTCTTTAATCTGTGGAAGAAGCATGTTGAAGAGGCAATGTGGAAGTAACTAAATCTGATTGGTTATTCAAAACACGTTCGTGTCTTTAATCTGTGGAAGAAGCATGTTGAAGAGGAGATGTGGAAGTAACTAAATCTGATTGGTTATTCAAAACACGTTCGTCTCTTTAATCTGTGGAAGAAGCATGTTGAAGAGGAGATGTGGAAGTAACTAAAGGTTATTCAAAACACGTTCGTCTCTTTAATCTGTGGAAGAAGCATGTTGAAGAGGAGATGTGGAAGTAACTAAATCTGATTGGTTATTCAAAACACGTTCGTCTCTTTAATCTGTGTAAGAAGCATGTTGAAAAGGAGATGTGGAAGTAACTAAAGGTTATTCAAAACACGTTCGTCTCTTTAATCTGTGGAAGAAGCATGTTGAAGAGGAGATGTGGAAGTAACTAAATCTGATTGGTTATTCAAAACACGTTCGTCTCTTTAATCTGTGGAAGAAGCATGTTGAAGAGGAGATGTGGAAGTAACTAAATCTGATTGGTTATTCAAAACACGTTCGTCTCTTTAATCTGTGGAAGAAGCATGTTGAAGAGGAGATGTGGAAGTAACTAAATCTGATTGGTTATTCAAAACACGTTCGTCTCTTTAATCTGTGGAAGAAGCATGTTGAAGAGGAGATGTGGAAGTAACTAAATCTGATTGGTTATTCAAAACACGTTCGTCTCTTTAATCTGTGGAAGAAGCATGTTGAAGAGGAGATGTGGAAGTAACTAAAGGTTATTCAAAACACGTTCGTCTCTTTAATCTGTGGAAGAAGCATGTTGAAGAGGAGATGTGGAAGTAACGAAATCTGATTGGTTTTTCAAAACACATCTCTCCTTACTTAATTAATCAGCCTATAGACATCCATTGCTGGACATAGGCCTTTCCGAGAGCGCGCCACCACACACGGTCCTCCGCCTTCCTCATTCACCCGCTACCAGCGACCTTCTTTAGGTCATCGGTCCAGCGGGCAGGATGTCGTCCTACGCTGCGCTTACCGGTACCCGGTCTCTACTCAAGAACACGTCTGCCCCAACGGCCGTCGGTTCTGCGACAGATATGGCCCGCCCACTGCCACTTCAGCTTGCTAATCCGTTGGGCTATGTCGGTAAGCCCTGTTTTCCTACGGATGTCCTCGTTGCGGATTCTATCCTTCAGAGAAACACCCAGCAACATCAGAAACATCTCTCTGCTTTGGTGAAAACCGGGTCTAACACTTGTGCGCCGCTTGGACGCACTGCTACATAGTTACCTGTGCGTACTGCGCGTCGAGCTCTGTCTCGGAGCTGACTCCGGAGGGGTGGTGGTGGTGACCGCCCTGCTGCCCGCCGTGCGACCAGCCGGAGCGCTGCGACTGATTGTCGTACATGGGTAAAATTGGCCGCCGAATTATAATTTTATTTTTTAATACATTTGCTCAAAAAGTTGACATTTCCATGTGTGTTTAGCGTGCGCAAAGTTATTCTTTTCCGCACTAGTGCTTTTGTGTTTTCCTCCTACGCGACACCGGAGCGGGCGCACCAGGAGCGCATGAACACGAACACGGCATGCAAACACGGAGCAGGCAAACACGTAAAACCAATATTTTTTGTTTGCAAATGTATTAAAAATATCGTTCAATGCACGTGCGAAGAATTGTCATTTTTACTCGTCCTTATAGTTGACCCTCGCCTTCGGCTTGGGTCAACAAACCGGGACTCGTAAAGAAATGACAAACTTTCCGCACTTATATTGAAATGTACTTACTATAGTTTTTCCACAAATAATAGACTAAAGTAGTGTTATTATCTCGCTGCAGACTCGGCCATAAATTGTTCGAGTGTTTCGCTTTTGTTGTTCACTAAAATACAAAAGCAGCAGCAGTGAAATAAAAAAGCGAAACATTTGGATGATTTATGACCGAGTCTGCAGCGAGATACTACACTACTATAATCGTGGATTTACATCATCATACATCCTAGGTTTATGGTCTATTGAATGGTATTTTTTATGATAACAATAACGTTGGGACACTATTATGTAAAAAGATCCCAAATTTCATGTTGCTTTAATAGTTACTGAAGTAATCGAATTGTAAGGGTTCCATTTTTACCATTCAGGGCCCTATTCATCAAACATTACAAGTTTACAAGCCTCACAAGCTACAAGTTAAGAAAAAAATGTTAATAACTTAAAAATATTACTTATTAAATCTACCTATGTAGGCTACAAGTGAAGAGCCCGACTCTCCAACTTTTTTGTCACAAGTTACAAGCTACAAGCAACGGTGGCATTTTTAATGAACAAAACTACAAATACACGTGTGAAAAAGCACTTGTATAACAAGTGATATAACTTGTAGCTTGTAATTCACACGTGTAGTTTTGATGAACGCACGTTTGTAAAAATGCAGAAATTTACAAGAGAATCGCTTGTAATACAAGGCTTGTAATGTTTGATGAATAGGGCACTGGTATGGACTTCTAATAGCGGAAAATGATTAGTAGATCTTACCTTTCTCTCTTTCTGCTGGTGCGGCGGTCCAATCGTGATGTGTTGCAGAGCGTCACTCACCATCGTGTAGTTGTTCATGTCCAGTTTACCCGGTTGCTGTCAACAACACATCTTGTTAAACTCTGTTTTTACATATACCTGCAGCACCCTGTATAGTGCCACAATCTTTTCTGGTCCGGTGGCCAAATCTGGAACTAACACCGCGGTGGTACTAGGGCGGTACGAATAAAACATAATTCGACGCAACAACGACACCCTCAACGGACCAGATAAGTTTGTGCCACTGTACTAACATAGCAGTACAATAATAATTTTTAACCGACTTCAAAAAAGGAGGAGGTTCTCAATTCGACTGTATGTTTTTTTTTAATTTTTTTTTGTATGTTTGTTACGCGATTTCTCCGTCAATTCTAATCCGATTTTGATGATTCTTTTTTTGTTTGGTAGGGCATACTTCAGAGGTGGTCCCATTTCAATTTGGTAAAGATCTCATGAATATCTTCGGAGATACGGAACGGAACTCCTCATAAGGGTAAATCGCTTGCGATCAGTATAATTTATTAGAAAGCTAACGTTTCCCGTGTAGTGCCATTTCAATTTAGTCAAGTTCTGATAATGGTATCCATGAGAAGACAATATCAGACTTAACATTTTAATTGGAAAGGATGTATTCTACAGTAGTTTGATGAGAGTTGAAGTCGGTTTTTTTGTTAATTAATTAACGTATATTATTAACGCGAAAACTTCTCTAGGTGCGATGGGCATTTTTGAGATGGGGAAAAACCACTGAACTAGCGACAGCGTCACCACACACTGTGTTGTGTTACGTAACCTGTTACCTTACACCCTGTTATGTAATCTTGAAGTGAAAACTTGTTTAGGCTATCTATTATAGGCTATTACTGCTTTACTGTTCTTTAAATCTTACTACAGGCAGGCCAGTCTCACTTATCACGTGGCCGTCCCGGCTACAAGTAGGGGTCCGGACCTCAATATTTCAGATGGTTGCCGCTCGCGGGCCGAGTTGCACGCGCTAGTTCTGTACGGTCTATTTTACGGCAGCCCTAGTACGTCGTAAGAGATAAAGTTAGGCGATAGAAAGAGACCACAACATTGCGTTTGTTGCGTGTCGATTTTGAGGGCGGGGACAGGCGCTATTGCGAACTGAATTGAACTTTTTGTGTCAGCGCTAGAGTCGCTATTTCTTTAAATCATCGTGCGGAGTAAGCCTTCTGGTACTATTTAGTGTTCTGTGCTACAGGGGGTTTCACTGGCACTGTAGGGTCAGTAGGTACAAAGACTACAAGCACGCAGCGTCGACAGCGCAGTGGTTTTTTAACGGCCTACAAGCCGTATTTAGGTGATTTTGAATGAAGTTTTATGCAAAAACTATAAAGACAATTACTTTTAAATTTACACGTCATGTATTTTGCGTCTTTAATCTAAAATCGCTTAGAAGCAGAAACACGATTGGATAAAATTTTCTCGATAGAAAGTTCTCCCAAAAGTTGCTCCAAAATCTCAGTTTTTCTATATTTTATCGGAAACTACAATGGATGTAATTGTAATTTTTATTTTAATGTATCGGTAATAATAGTATCCTAAAACGCTTAGAACAGATTTTTGATAACTGGCTTAGTTTTTGAGTAATTAGGTAAAACGTCGTTTTTCTGCTATATTCTTCCGCGACGCTGCATGTCGCACCTACCAAATCTCCGTGAGAGTGAGAAAGACAAAAATAAATTCAATAAATCCCTTTAAGGTCCCCTGTAGCGAGCCAGAAAGAGATAAGAGAGGAGATAAATAACACGAAAGAGAGCGCAACGTTTAGGTGAATAAATTCGTAGGAATAAGGCACTGTTGCGAACTGAATTGCACTTTATCATGTCAGTGCTAGAGTCGCTATTTATTTAAATAATTTTGCGGAGTGAATCTTCTGTACTCTTTCCTGTAGTGGAATGTATATTACATAAATTATATTATATTTAATATTTTTATTTTCATATATTTTATTTTTATTTACATTTGTATTGCCATGTATATAACATAATTATTTAAATTATAATTAAATTCTCATATGCGTCACTTTTTTAATTTAACATTTTTTCTTTTTTTTTTTCTTTTAGTTCGTGGCGTCACCCAGTCCAAGGCTCCGACTGAAAATCAGCGATGTGTGCTCCCATGCTTGTATGGGGCACACAGCACCATGCTGAGTTGGGGCCTTTTTCCGGGTTGTGCCACATGTGACAGGCGGTGTCTGGTGGTTCCGTCACTTGGGCAATTATTGGTTTTCGTTGCCCGAGTTGGGGGAACCTCCAGGCATCGTTTTAGTACGTAAGGTATGTTTTTGTTACATGTGGCATTTTCTTCTGAAAGAAAGTTTTTTCTTTCTTTCTTTCTTACTATAAGGTCTGGTAGGTACCTTGAGGGTCTGCGAGTGCCTCAGCCGCTGATGGTGCGGCGCGGGCGCGCGCGCTCGACCCGTCGTGAACGCGCGCTGCCCGTAGCCCGCCGGCTGCCATAGACCGCCGCCATCTTAAGTCATAGCAAACATTTTATATGAGATTTTATACCGCATTTAATTCATTGAAAATATAACAACATATTAAATAAAATGCATAATAATAACAAGTCTGCTATCTTATGTCGTCCGCCATATTGGATTTCGAATGACATCACTGCTGTCCATACTGCCATATAAGCGACATACAGTGTGAGTCTTCATAATGTGCACATATTGAAATGAGGGAAATTATGCTTAATTTTATCGACGGAAAACGTGAACAATTCTAACGGAACGGAAAAATTCTATTTTTTTTTTAATTTTTTTTTCTGGAATTTTTAAAATTTTTAAGGAGGGTTTAGTTTAGGAAGGATTAAGTTACAAACATGCAATTTTTACCATTAGGTAGCTAATACAATGAGGAATAATTTAAAGTAATAAAAAAGGTACACAATATGGGCATTTTATTGAGAAATTTTACGATTATAGTAAAAATTGGTGAAATAAAAAACAGAAATTTTGCTAAAAACATGTTTATTTTCTACTGAGGGTAGGTTTTTTCCAGAATTTTCATTTCATGAGGACGGCCCATTACTTCCAATCATTAATAAGTTTGATTCATCGTGATAGATCATTTAGTTTAAAAGTTACACCGTTTTGTTTACACAAGGGTCATAGTAGCGAACAAAAATTTTAAAAAATTGCAAAAAAAATATTTAAAAAAAATTGGATTTTTTTAAATACGTTTTCCGTCGATAAAATTAAGCATTGTTTCCCTCATTTCAATATGTGCACATTATGAAGACTCACACTGTACAAAAATGCAAGTTAATTATTCTAAACTTGTGAGAAGTAATACAGAACAATTCCAAATAGTGTCTTGACTTTTTACGGTTCAATAAATAATTGAGCAGGGTATAATTGGGTAGGGTAGGTAAACACCGCAAGGTGAACAATATGCAAGACTGACACAAAGGATAGAGACATGGAGAATAATTAACAGAAAAAATTAAAACGTACATGCTAGAAATGGAGTGGAAATCCATAAAACTATCGACAATACTCGTACAGTTTAACATAAAAATACAGACGAAAATATGAAAAAAATAAAAATCGTGCCTTTTATAAACTTATCCAAAATGGCGGCGCTTACCATTCCCTCTCACTTGCTCTTATGTGCAAGCAGTGAGAGCGAGTGTGAAGACTGTGTTTTACGCAACCCTTTTAGATTATTTTTTAATATCCTAGATTACACTAACCTACGTAATCCATGCAGAAAAAATAAACGCATTCTATAAAAAAAAAACTATCTACAGACGAAAATGAACCGTTTCGCAAAGTATACAAGGTGTATAATTGTATACTCGTGATACTCATGCAGTCACCTGACTCGTGCGTGCTCAGCGAGTCCTCCGAGCAGTTGAGATCGGCTGCGTTATAATAAAGAGAAAAGGCAATAATAAGGCCTAAAAATAAAACTGTCAATCCAAGTTGTTGTAATTTTTATGTACTTTTTTTGTGTGTGCCGTTTTACAGACAATTTTCAAAGTATGACAAAATTAGATGCTTTTTGGGAATTTTTTTCTGAAACAGGGTTTGAGAAAATTCATTTTCTTGTCAATACCGATTGTTCATAAAACCCTTATTTTCCGTTACATATTTTTTCTGTAAGGATTCGATGATCAGTTCTTTAAACAAAATGTCTTAAACATCGTAAAAAAAAGAGCCAGTTTGCCATCTCTTAAAGCCTTAATGAGAAATTAAGAATGAAAACTTAAGAGTAAACTATTTTATAAATTGTGTAAACATATTGTAAACATGGTTTAATATTAAGACAATGTTTCTGTTTTTTTTTCAAGATACAAATGACTTGTCACATATTACATCCTTCGGTAAACTATTGTATAGCAGTGCTCCCTCATCTTGTATGGTTTTAGTTCCGTAATTTGTTCTTCTTATCGGTATTTGCAGTTCATATTTATCCTTAATAATATCTAGAAATACACTAGCCTTGATATCTAAAGCTTTAATATCTAGAAATACACTTGTGATGGGTATGTATTTAATTTAAAATTCCAAACTGAAATTATAATGACCTTGAATGTATGAAATCTTGTATGACGCTAAATCACAACTGACTGCGGTCTCTGAGTTTGACAGAGTGGGGCGCGTCATCGTGCATTGGAATATCTATAGACATTAATTGTTATTTATATTTCATAAGTTTTTGACAAGTTTAAGTAGGACTTACGAGACAAATCCGCGTGCATCCTGTGATCGGGAGGCGCGGGTTCGGGCGGTGTGCTGGGCGGTGGATACACACTAAAACCTACAACAACACATACTTTTTAATACATTTGCTCAAAAAGTTGACATTTCCATGTGTGTTTAGCGTGCGCAAAGTTATTCTTTTCTTTTTTTTCTCGCAAATGTATTAAAAAACGTCGAACAATGCACGTGCGGAATTGTCATTTTTACTCGTCCTTATAGTTGACCCTCGCCTTCGGCTTGGGTCAACAAACCGGGACTCGTAAAAAAATGACAAACTTTCCGCACTTAATATTGAAATGTACTATTTTAGGTTGCTTCAAGGGCAATTTAGTATGTTGCTTTCGTTATTGTTATCTGTGTAGACAAGCAGGAGCAGTTTTCTAGATCACACCTGCCTCCCTGAAGACTCTGGACTCTTTCTCTAGACCTCTAGAGCCAGTGGCGCAAACTGGTGCAATTTATTCCATGGTATCTTTCGTGTAGGAAATATGACACAAAAAAAATCTGTTCTGTATGCTTTCAGAGTTTATTGATATATTTTTTACTCTTTTTGGCAACAGATGGCGATTTCAATCCTGTACAATTTCCTCACGATCGAATAAGTATACTCGAAATGACCAAACTGTATTACCCGACCAGCTTGTAAAAGCTGACACCATTTAAATTCGAAATCCTAAGTCACAAGACACGTTAAAGAAAAAATACTTTTGACGCTTACCTTTCAAGAAGCCTCTATTTTTGGAGTTGTTAAGAGTGTCGCTGTACTCGGAGTCGATGTCTGCCCGCGAGTCCGGCCCAATGAGCAGATCCAACGAATTTGTCAACTTATGACTGTCCATTCTGGAAATAAATAAATAATTTATACTTATAGAAAAAAAAAAAAAAACAAGTTGCTACTCCAACAAAACATTTGATTCACAGTTGTCACACTATATGTGCAAATCGGCAATGTAGAGTATGAATTTGGATGCCCTTTTCGTAATCAGCATCTCAAAAAACCTAGGACACGAATCACGATACATATTTATCAAAATGTTGGCTGTGCCAGGTGGGCACAAAGCCTTAGTGTTCCGTATGCTTTCATATGGTCAAGATAGTAAAAGTACTGGCATGTGGTCGAAATGGTTGAAGAGGAGTACTGACTTGTGGTTGAGATGGTAGGAGAGGGGTGACTGACTGGTCATCGAGATGGTAAGAGAGGAGTACTGACTTGTGGTTGAGATGGTAGGAGAGGAGTACAGACTTGTGGTCGAGATGGTAGTAGGTCCAACTGATTCGGCAGTCGAGATGGTAGGAGAGGAGTACTAACTTGTGGTCGAGATGGTAGGAGAGGAGTACTGACTTGTGGTCGAGATGGTAGAAGAGGAGTACTGATTTGTGGTTGAGATGGTAGGGGAGGAGTATTGATTATGTCGAGATTGTAGGATGACTGACTTATGGTCAAGATGGTAGGGGAGGAGTACTGACTTGTGGTCGAGATGGTAGGAGAGGAGTACAGTCTTGTGGTCGAGATGGTAGTAGGTCCGATTGATTTGCAGTCGACATGGGAGGAGAGGAGTACTGACTTGTGGTTGAGATGGTAGGAGAGGAGTACTAACTTGTGGTCTAGATGGTATGAGAGGAGTACTGACTTGTGGTAGAGATGGTAGGAGAGGAGTACTGACTTGTGTTTGAGATAATAAGAGAGGAGTACTGACTTGTGGTCAAGATGGTAGAGGAGTACTGACTTGTGGTCAAGATGGTAGGAGTGCAGGCGCGGCGGCGGCGCGGGCCGGCCGGCCGCCACGTCGGGCAGGTTGTGCGGGTTGTGCGCGTTGTGCGAGCGCGCGTGCGGCGCCTCCAACCGGAACGCGCGCTCGATCTCGCCCTTGCGCTCCCACACTTCTTTGAAGAACGGCGTGTAGAATGCGGCTGCGAAGATAATAGTTATTTGTAAAGCAGGGCTACAATGCAGCTTATTGGTGAGTGTCAACAATTGAATACAGGAGCGAGCGAAGGATTCTACGAGTAGAGTTAATGCGCAGTTTCCACTAAAGCAGAGAGAAGAGGAGATGTGTTTTGCTACACAATCAGATTCCGTTATTTCTACACCTCTTCTCCGGTTAGCTTCAGTGGCAATGGATCGAGCGGAGGGGAGATGACATGTCTCATACTTTGTATAGAATTTTGCGCCGAGAACGGCTCAGCAGAGCGGAGTGTCTATGGTCAAACCATCTTCTCTCCGCGCCTCACAACCTAGAAAACATCATTAGTTTGACGCTACGCACAGCTCACATCTTAACTCCGTTACGCATCTCTTCTCCGCATACAGCTTCGTAGCTTCTCTCGTCTCCGCTTTGGTGAAAACCAGGCCTAATGTACAGAATTCTCAGCATGCCAAAGTGATGATGATGATGGTACTCACACTTGTTCTCAGCACTAGAAGTGTAGGTGGTGAAGTGCGCGCCAAGTCGGTCTGCGGTGGCGTTCCCTTCTGTTATGAGCGCGTGCACCAAGTCCGTCCCGAAGAACGCGTTCGCTGCAGATCCGCCGCCGTCCGTCACAGCGACCAATTGTATGTGATGATGATGGTACTCACACTTGTTCTCAGCACTAGAAGTGTAGGTGGTGAAGTGCGCACCCAGTCGGTCCGCGGTCGCGTTCCCCTCTGTTATAAGTGCGTGCCCCAAGTCCGTTCCGAAGAACGCGTTCGCCGCAGATCCGCCGCCGTCCGTCACAGCGACCGTTTGTATGTGATGATGGTACTCACACTTGTTCTCAGCACTAGAGGTGTAGGTGGTGAAGTGCGCGCCCAGTCGGTCCGCGGTAGCGTTCCCCTCTGTTATGAGCGCGTGCCCCAAGTACATTCCAAAGAACGCATTCGCCGCAGATCCGCCGCCGTCCGTCACAGCGACCATTTGTATATGATGATGATGGTACTCACACTTGTTCTCAGCACTAGAGGTGTAGGTGGTGAAGTGCGCGCCCAGTGTGTCCGCGGTGGCGTTCCCCTCTGTTATAAGTGCGTGCCCCAAGTCCGTCCCGAAGAACGCGTTCGCCGCAGATCCGCCACCGTCCGTCACAGCGACCATTTGTATATGATGATGATGATGATGGTACTCACACTTGTTCTCAGCACTAGAAGTGTAGGTGGTGAAGTGCGCGCCCAGTCGGTCCGCGGTCGCGTTCCCCTCCGTTATGAGCGCGTGCCCCAAGTCCATTCCAAAGAACGCGTTCGCCGCAGATCCGCCGCCGTCCGTCACCGCGACCATTTGTATGTGATGATGGTACTCACACTTGTTCTCAGCACTAGAGGTGTAGGTGGTGAAGTGCGCGCCCAGTCGGTCCGCGGTGGCGTTCCCCTCTGTTATAAGTGCGTGCCCCAAGTCCGTCCCGAAGAACGCGTTCGCCGCAGATCCGCCACCGTCCGTCACAGCGACCATTTGTATATGATGATGATGATGATGGTACTCACACTTGTTCTCAGCACTAGAAGTGTAGGTGGTGAAGTGCGCGCCCAGTCGGTCCGCGGTCGCGTTCCCCTCCGTTATGAGCGCGTGCCCCAAGTCCATTCCAAAGAACGCGTTCGCCGCAGATCCGCCGCCGTCCGTCACCGCGACCATTTGTATGTGATGATGGTACTCACACTTGTTCTCAGCACTAGAGGTGTAGGTGGTGAAGTGCGCGCCCAGTCGGTCCGCGGTGGCGTTCCCCTCTGTTATGAGCGCGTGCCCCAAGTCCGTCCCGAAGAACGCGTTCGCCGCAGAGCCGCCGCCGTCCGTCACCGCGACCATTTGTATGGGCAGGTTCGGGATGTTCATTGAAAATGCGCTGAAATTGTCAACTCGAGTTATTAACCGTTTTTTCTGGAGTAACGATTTTATCATCACTTTCACCTATGTGGTAGGAAGGAAGGCGAAGGTCAAACGGTAAGACGACAAGGGTGATAAAATCCGTATTTATGTAAGTTCCAATCCTTTAATTACTTCACCGTCAAACTTTTTACTACAGTAAGCCAAGAGGAAGAGAGCGGTTTTATGGGTTCTATCCTTCTTTTATACTTTTACAGCCATTCCTTCCTGTCGGGAAAGGTAAAACATCGAAAACGATGCATACATAATTCCTATCAAACGTTACTGGAAAAATATGTTCCCTTACTCAAATTCTCTCCAAAGACCACCAAGTATATAACCTGGGCAAAAGATGAGTAAAAAGACATTTTTGTTTAGCATAGCTACAACGAAATGTTGTCATGAAACGGAATCGAAAGTATTTTACGTTGGCTTACAGCAAAAGGTCTTAAAGCTATTTACTTAAAAATGCAATAAAACTTACTTTAGTGTCGCTAAACTAGCTTTCCTTTTCGCAGAGTATATCAAAATAAATCCATGTATTAGCTCTTCCCTGAATTGACTAGCGCCGTGAAAACTTGATATTATCACCTATAAAAAAATGTGTGTAAATTTCCGTTCTATTTTCATGCAATTCTTAAGAATGATTGGCCTAATACACGGACACAATTTAAAAAGACACTTTATTATTTTAAAACATGATGCTACAGGATAAAACATCACATCTCACGATTACGTGTCTGTTACGTGTTGTTGTAAGTTACCATATAGTCATACCTCAACTTTCCGTTTGGAGTCTCCGAGGAAGGTCTCGATCAGTATGGACCGGTCACCGGTGAGGAAGCAGGCCCGGTGCAGCAGTAAGGGACTCAGCACGCGCTCCGGGGAGTACGGGTCATCGCAGAACATGCATACCATTATACTGGAACCATTCCAAATAATGTAATTAGGTCAGGGGTTAATTTGACGAAAAGATGAGCAATATTAATACATAATAAGCAAGAAAGATTAATTTGTTTTGCTATAATCCACTACTGGACAAGAATCTGTATGGTACAATATGCAGGAACACCACCCACATGAAAAACCACACATCGACATTCTCAGGAGATGTTGACTTCACAATGCTCGACGAAACGTGCGTCGAAGAAAGTGTTGTGTATGGTGTTTCATGTGGGCTGTGTTCCTGCATATTGTACCATGCAGATTCTTTTCAAGAAGCGGATTATAGCAAAACAAATTAGTCTTTCCTGCTAATTATGGATTTCCGCAAAATAACGCCTGCTTCTATTAAATATATTTAACCATGATTAAGCGTCCATGCTTAGCTCTTTTACTGACGCCTCCGTGTACGACCACTATTAGTAGACCTTGTTCAGAATGGGCGAATTCGCCGCAGTTCTCTTGCGCGTCTCACGCACGACATTGCATCCAAAACGGGCCTTAAGGGACTTTCCGCATTTCCACAATAAAATTTTGGCTCCCTTGTTACGAGCACTCGCTCTAAGTTCGCACCTTAAGGGGATTTATTGAATTTATTTTTGTCTTTCTCACTCTCACGGAGATTTGGTAAGCGCGACATGCAGCGTCGCGGAAGAATATAGCAGAAAAACGACGTTTTACCTAATTACTCAAAAACTAAGCCAGTTATCAAAAATCTGTTCTTAGCGTTTTAGGATATTATTATTACCGATACATTAAAACAAAAATTACAATTACATCCATTGTAGTTTCCGATAAAACATAGAAAAACTGAGATTTTGGAGCAACTTTTGGGAGAACTTTCTATCGAGAAAATTTTATCCAATCGTGTTTCTGCTTCTAAGCGATTTTAGATTAAAGACCCAAAATACATGACGTGTAAATTTGAAAGTAATTATCTTTATAGTTTTTGCATAAAACTTCATTCAAAATCACCTAAATACGGCTTGTAGGCCGTTAACTGGACGCAACAAGGCGTCTCTAACTTCACTCTCGCGCGAATCGAGAGTCCCGCTATTCACGCTCATATTTTAAATTCTCACGATGCTTGTGGACGCGTTTTATTGGCGCCTCGCCTGGCTAACGCAGTAACAAATTCGCGCGAAACGTTTCGCGGCGAAATTGACCATTTTGGATAAAGTCTTAAGTTCTTACCGTATATCAGCGTCAAAGCACACGATGAGGTCTCTGTACAGGTGTGCGTAACTTGCTTTCTCTCTGTTGGCTCGCACGAGCTCTTGTATCGCGTCCGCGGTCAAGGCCTCCGTGCCAAGCTCGCTCACTGACGCCTCCATGTACGAACAGTGTAAACTGTAAAAAAAATATCATTTTTCTCTCTGATATAAAAATAAAGGCTTCAATCGACAATACAACCGTGTATAAATATTCCCGAGGAACTCTTGAACCGAAATACGTTAGTACAATCAGGATGGAAACGGATTAAAAATTCCACACTCCTTTGACACAGTTTCTACCAACTATTTTGGCTTCTATGTGTTTTTTTTTTATTGAAGATAGGCTTGCGCTTGACGACAATCATGCCTGGTGGAAAGCAATGATGAGGTCTAGGTTGGAGCGCGCTTGCACAGAAAATGCCTATTCACTCTTCTCTTGGAGGCACCCAGATTGTATTTGGCTGGAAACACGGAGGCTAGAGGTGTTTTCAACATACATAATATAGTGTGAAATATTCACTTACTTGTCCGCAAGATTCTGTCCCTCCTCCTGTAACCTCGCGAGTTCCTTCTTGTCCATGCCGTCCTCTTGGACGAACATCACTACCAAAGGTAAGCCCTGGGAGCAAAGGAATAGAAAACATCTAACTCTATATCAACCTGTACCAAAGGCAAGGTTTAGATTAGCAACAAAGCTTGCAGAAGTTGATTTCTGCAAGCTGTTCCTCCTTTGTTTAGTATCTTACGTGACTATTTCCATTGGTTTTAGAAGTCAAATTCTGCAAGTTTTCTTGCTAAAGAAAAATGGGCAACTTTTGTGTTTCCCACACGACTTGGTGACAAAAAAAATATATCTGTAAATCAAGGTATTTTGTTACTCCGAGATGTGTTTTTAAATTTTGTTTTATGTTTTATTGCTGGATGCAATAAAGGAAAACAATAACTTACCTGAAACGGAAGCTTGTCTAGTCCGAGATGTGTTTTTAAATTTTGTTTTACGTTTTATTGCATCCACAAAGAAAAATAATAACTTACCTGAAACGGAAGCTTGTCTAGTCCGAGATGTGTTTTTAAATTTTGTTTTACGTTTTATTGCATCCACAAAGGAAAACAATAACTTACCTGAAACGGAAGCTTGTCTTCTTGTTCGAGACTGAATAAAAGCGTTTTTTCGGCGCAGCCTCTGATGTATTCGAACGACTCTTGATCCTGGTACACGCAGAAATATCCTGAGAAACGGTATAATTTCATTATTTTACGAAATAATATGGGAGTATACCACGATTATTTCCCGATATTCGCGAAACAATAATAGTTTCATTTCATATAACGAACACACACACACACACACATGCGCGCACGTAAGCACGCACCCACACCTGTACACACGCGCGCACGCACGCCTGTACACACGCACGCACGCGCGCACATATGCACGCTCACACACACATATGCATGTTGGACACGCCATGACTGCCCACTGATGTTGACTCGCCTCTCGCGTCTTCAACAAACACTGCCAATCTCAGTGTTAACAAATATGATACATACTACAACGTACCATTAGGAGCAAAGCCCCGCGGCGGTTCCGCGACAAAGTCGTCCGTCCGTAGCCGTTGTTCGACACGCCATGAGTATCCGTATATTATGTTGACGCGCCTCTCGCTGCCACAGCTCTCCAACTTACGCTGCCACTCTCAGTGTTAACAAATATGATACATATTACAACGTACCATTAGGAGCAAAGTCCCGCGGCGGTTCCGCGACAAAGTCGTCCGTCCGTAGCTTTCGTTCGACACGCCATGACTGCCCATTGATGTTGACACGCCTCTCGCGTCTCCAACA
Organism: Coenonympha arcania; assembly: GCA_036785405.1. Lineage (NCBI taxonomy): Eukaryota > Metazoa > Arthropoda > Insecta > Lepidoptera > Nymphalidae > Coenonympha > Coenonympha arcania. The sequence continues at coordinate 7,939,945 of CM072078.1, forward strand.
AACACTGCCAATTTCAGTGTTAACAAATATGATACTTAATACAACGTACCATTAGGAGCAAAGTCCCGCGGCGGTTCCGCGACAAAGTCATCCGTCCGTAGCCTTTGTTCGACACGCCATGACTGCCCATTGATGTTGACACGCCTCTCGCGTCTTCAAAAAACACTGCCAATCTCAGTGTTAACAAATATGATACTTATTACAACGTACCATTAGGAGCAAAGTCCCGCGGCGGTTCCGCGACAAAGTCATCCGTCCGTAGCCTTTGTTCGACACGCCATGACTGCCCATTGATGTTGACACGCCTCTCGCGTCTTCAAAAAACACTGCCAATCTCAGTGTTAACAAATATGATACTTAATACAACGTACCATTAGGAGTAAAGTCCCGCGGCGGTTCCGCGACAAAGTCGTCCGTCCGTAGCTTTCGTTCGACACGCCATGACTGCCCATTGATGTTGACACGCCTCTCGCGTCTCCAACAAACACTGCCAATTTCAGTGTTAACAAATATGATACTTAATACAACGTACCATTAGGAGCAAAGTCCCGCGGCGGTTCCGCGACAAAGTCATCCGTCCGTAGCCTTTGTTCGACACGCCATGACTGCCCATTGATGTTGACACGCCTCTCGCGTCTTCAAAAAACACTGCCAATCTCAGTGTTAACAAATATGATACTTATTACAACGTACCATTAGGAGCAAAGTCCCGCGGCGGTTCCGCGACAAAGTCATCCGTCCGTAGCCTTTGTTCGACACGCCATGTCTGCCCATTGATGTTGACATGCCTCTCGCGTCTTCAAAAAACACTGCCAATCTCAGTGTTAACAAATATGATACTTAATACAACGTACCATTAGGAGCAAAGTCACGCGGCGGTTCCGCGACAAAGTCGTCCGTTCGTAGCCTTTGTTCGACACGCCATGACTGCCCATTGATGTTGACACGCCTCTCGCGTCTTCAAAAAACACTGCCAATCTCAGTGTTAACAAATATGATACTTATTACAACGTACCATTAGGAGCAAAGTCCCGCGGCGGTTCCGCGACAAAGTCATCCGTCCGTAGCCTTTGTTCGACACGCCATGTCTGCCCATTGATGTTGACATGCCTCTCGCGTCTTCAAAAAACACTGCCAATCTCAGTGTTAACAAATATGATACTTAATACAACGTACCATTAGGAGCAAAGTCCCTCGGCGGTTCCGCGACAAAGTCATCCGTCCGTAGCCTTTGTTCGACACGCCATGACTGCCCATTGATGTTGACACGCCTCTCGCGTCTTCAAAAAACACTGCCAATCTCAGTGTTAACAAATATGATACTTAATACAACGTACCATTAGGAGTAAAGTCCCGCGGCGGTTCCGCGACAAAGTCGTCCGTCCGTAGCTTTCGTTCGACACGCCATGACTGCCCATTGATGTTGACACGCCTCTCGCGTCTCCAACAAACACTGCCAATTTCAGTGTTAACAAATAAGATACGTATTACAACGTACCATTAGGAGCAAAGTCCCGCGGCGGTTCCGCGACAAAGTCGTCCGTCCGTAGCCGTTGTTCGACACGCCACGAGTGTCCGTTGATGTTGACACGCCTCTCGCTGTCGCATCCCGCTATCAAGCGCTTGCCGAACTCCCCGGCTATACCTTCCACCTGAGTGATACAAAAAGCGTAAAAAAAAATATATATATTCTACCTACCTATTTATACTTGCTATTTCAATAAAAAGTTGTTCATCCACCAATAAAAAATTTACCACTTGAAATGAACAAATATTAACTTGTGATGTAACTTACCCCTAATATAATGAGATTGATCTGATTAGAGTCTGTGGTCAACGCCCAAGGCGCAGCCGGCGGCCCGGCGTGACATTGAGACTCGCTCGATGATGTTAGCGACCTGCAAGAACAATACATTTAAGGTCCACAATATACTAGCACAATTATCTTTTTGATTAGTGTTTAACACAATTAGGATATAATTCCTATAAATGTGCAAGTGAAAATTTTGATTTGTGTTTAAATTTATAGGAATTATATATCCTAAGTGTGTAAAACCACTAATCAAAAAGATAATTAGTTAAAAACAGCAATGTGTCATCTCTCGTTCGAAGCTTGCTTCATATGAAATTATGAGCCTTCGAAATTAGTTTGAAACAGCTACGTTTCACAAATAGATGGCGCTAGTCCAGCCTAAGGACCTAATAGTACGAATCGAAATTTCATCGCAGAGGGATATGACTCGTATAGCTCAGTGGTTAGAGCACCCAGCCGCGAGTGCTGGGGGACGCGGGTTCAAATCCCGCTGCGAGTGAAAAATTTTGATTCGTATTTAAATTTATAGGAATACTAGCACAAACTTTTCTGTGCCGGTGAAAATAGGCTTCGACACGGACAATGACACCCCTCCGCGCCAGTAGCGTTTGTGTTGTGGCCAATGAAATACGCTACGCCAAGAAGACGAGAAGTATGTGACATATGTTGAAGCCAAAAATTTCTCAAATATGGCGTCCTTATCGCCCGCTACATTTCGGTACCGCCGACAGCACATGGTATTATGTCGCTTACATTAGCGCCATTTTACAGTTTTGACAAATTAGAAATGATGCTTCAGAGCGGAGCCTAAAAATACATGCGTGACGTCACTAAGTGCTGATCCTTTATTATGTTTAATATTTTACTTTAAAACAAGGCTCGGGCTTTGACAGGGCATTGTGGAATAAAGAAACTATACATCTCATGGTCAAGCTTGCTTTTTACGGCCTACTTCAAGTGCTATGTCCTATGGAATGATGTTGTGGGGCAAAACTGCTGATATCTGTATCAGCAACTCAAGATCTTTCATGGCAAGCTTGACCGTATTCTCTCTTAATTTAATACTAACAGATGATATTGCAGTCATGAAGACTAACTGAGATTTCCCGTGAAAATTTCGCATTTTCTTGTATTATCCTTTGTAATCATGAAGAAAAACTGTGTGCAAAATTTCAGCTTTCTAGGGCCAAGGGTTTCGGCTGGGCGAAAATGAGTCTTTGTATAAATATGTCAGGACTTTTCTTTTCAACTGACTTTAAAAAAGGAGGAGGTTCTCAATTCGACTTATTATTCGTATTTTATGTTTGTTACCTCATAACTTTTGACTGGGTGAATCGATTTTGATGATTCTTTTTTTTTTATTAGAAAGCTGACACTTCCCGTGTGGTCCCATTTCAATTTAGTCCAGTTCTGATAATGGTAAAACCATACAAATCTTAATTTTTTAATTGAAAACTATGTATTCAACAGTAATTTGATGAAAGTCGGTTATTTGTTAAGTAATTAACGCATATTATTATTATTATTAATATTAATACTTACCCTACTCTAGTATTCAGTATGACAGGCAGTGTGGCGTCCAAGCAGTTCGCCGCGGCGGGACAGTGCTCTCTCATGGGACAGTGCACAAATCCCAGATGTTGAAACAACATCAGCTTTCTGTCTTGCTCCATTCTATCCAGCATTTTGTATCTGTGCAAATAAATAGAAAAATTGACGTCGATTTTATTTATCACACTTACGAGTACAATCCTTGCTCCTTTAATATTATAAACGCCAAAGTTTGCATGTATGGATATTTTTCACTCTCACGCAAAAACTACTGAACCGATTTAGTTGAAATTCGGAATATTAAATAGATAGCTTAAAACCTGGATTAACGCATATGACACTTTTTCCATGGCCTCCGCGGAATTTATGAAAAGTCGATATTCACGCGGATGGAGCAATGGGCGTCCGTTAGTAAACTTTTTAAATTGACTCAAAACTTTAAAAGTAATGATCGAGCTCTTAAACAAAAGTGACGACCGTGTAAAACAATGATGTATGTGCAAAAGATTTCATTTGCGAATCATAATGGTAGCCTCTGAAAGTACGTCATGTTTAACAACTGGGGGCTATTCACGTTACGTGTCGGCTAAATTTCTTGATGTGATATGTTTAAAAAGGTGATGGTATTTACGTACATAAGCAGACGATATTGAACTCAAAACATTTTTGCGAAAAATTAATTTTAATACAATTGACATAGTTAGAACGTAAAATTGAATGTAGCTCATAACGCCATATTGGTCGACAGTTCCGAGACTGAAATTACAGCGCGTCAAAGTTGATCATTGTCTTTGCTATGATGAAATACATTCAATTTTGCACTCTAAGCCAATAGGTGTAAAGTTCATTTTGCAGTGTCAATATTTTTTTTCTTTTTCTTGTATCACATCACTGAGGGTGTGAAAACGTAACGAGAATGTCATAGCTGTATTGAAAAAAAATTGATTTTGATTACCTGAAGTCGTCCTGCAGAACATCCGTTATTTCTTTGATGTCCTCTTGAGTGATGGTGCCAGTCGGTGATATCCTCTTGAAGTGATAGAACAGGTCCGCGTGTTCCAGCAACAGCTCCTACAAGCAGACCATTATTATAGATGTTACTACTTCTATTGTGTATTTATGAATTTATTAGAATTAGGGCTGATTTTTCAATCGCCAGATAGACTATCTGAGGAATAAATTTGAACCATATGCCATACAAAATCTGTCAAAACGTCATATTTATTCCTTAGTTAACGCTTATCTGGCGGTTGAAAAATCGGCTCTTAGTAATAATGTGTAATGTCACCAGCTACAACTTCGGCACCTCCATATCAAGAGGGAATAGGAATTTCCTAGGCAAGCGCGCTCCACCTTTAGACTATCATCACTTTCAATCAAGTGATCACAGTCTATATTATAGTTAAAAAAATGTTACTGTACCTGTAAATTATGCTTTGCCCGCCTCTGCATCTCGCGCTGGTGTTCATCGTACACCCTCTGTTGCTGCTCCTCCGTCAGAGCCTCGTAGCACTCCCTGCCCATCAGCAGTACGCAGTCTCTTCTAGAAGACGCTTGAAGAAACCGACTAACTTTCTAGCAGTTACTGTACCTGTAGATTATGCTTCGCCCGCCTCTGTATCTCGCGCTGGTGTTCATCATACACCCTCTGTTGCTGCTCCTCCGTCAGAGCCTCATAGCACTCAATACTCATCAGCAGTTCCCAGTCTCTTCTAGAAAACACCAGAAGACACCAGAAGAGGCCGAGCAGTTGTCTAGAAGTTACTGTACCTGTAGATTATGCTTCGCCCGCCTCTGTATCTCGCGCTGGTGTTCATCGTACACTCTCTGTTGCTGCTCCTCCGTCAGAGCCTCGTAGCACTCCCTTCCCATCAGCAGTACCCAGTCTCTTCTAGAAAACACCAGAAGACACCAGAAGAGGCCGAGCAGTTGTCTAGAAGTTACTGTACCTGTAAATTATGCTTCACCCACCTCTGTATCTCACACTGGTGTTCATCGTACCCTCTGCTGCTGCTACTTCTGAACCTTAAAGCACTCAGCAGCACCCTCACTTCTGACAGCTGCTTCCCCGGCGTGACGTACCAGTCTCTTCTAGAAGACGCTCTCAAAGGCTGACCAGTTTTCTAGAAGTTACTGTAGATTATGCTTCGCCCACCTCTGTATCTCACAATGGTGTCTGTTGCTGCTCCTCCGTCAGAGCCTCGTAGCACTCCCGGTCCATCAGGAGCACCCACACTCCTGACGTTACCAGTATCTTCTAGAAGACGCTCGTAGAAACCGACTAGTTTTCTAGAAGTTACTGTACCTGTAGATTATGCTTCGCCCGCCTCTGTATCTCGCGCTGGTGTTCATCGTACACCCTCTGTTGCTGCTCCTCCGTCAGAGCCTCGTAGCACTCCCTGCCCATCAGCAGTACCCAGTCACTTCTAGAAGACGCTCTAAGAGGCTGAACAGTTTTCTAGAAGTTACTGTATCTGTAAATTATGCTTCGCTCACCTCTGTATATCTCACTGGTGTTCATCGTACTCTTTGTGTTGCTGCTTCTCCGTCAGAGCATCAGCACTCCCTGCCCATCAGCAGTACCCAGTCTTTTCTAGAAAACACCAGAAGACACAAGAAGAGGCCGAGCAGTTTTCTAGAAGTTACTGTACCTGTAGATTATGCTTCGCCCGCCTCTGTATCTCGCGCTGGTGTTCATCGTATACCCTCTGCTGCTGTTCCTCCGTCAGAGCCTCGTAGCACTCCCGGCCCATCAGCAGCACCCTCACTTCTGACAGCTGTTTCCCCGGCGTGACGTAACCAGTCTCTTCTAGAAGACGCTTGAATTGTTGACACCATCTGTAACAGGGGTTTACTGTGAAACATCACCTCCACCATGACACAGTGGCGCACGCTCGGATTTGAGTGGGAACTGGGAAGTCGCGGGTTCGATTTACGACGAAATTAGCTCAGGTCAAGCCAGTCTCACTTATCACGTGACCGTCCCGGCTACAAGTACGGGTCCGGACCTCAATATTTCAGATGGTTGCCGCTCGCGGGCCGAGTTGCACGCGCTAGTTCTGTACGGTCTACGCGCCGTCTGACTACGGCAGCCCTAGTACGTCGTAGGAGATAAAGTTAGGCGATAGAGTGCGTTTGTTGCGTGTCGATTTTGAGGGCGGGGCCAGGCGCTATTGCGAACTGAATTGCACTTTTTGTGTCAGCGCTAGAGTCGCTATTTCTTTAAATAATCGTGCGGAGTGAACCTTCTTGTACTACTTAGTGTTCTATGCTCAGGTTTAAACTGGTGGTAGGCTTAGGCCGTGGCTAGTTACCACCCCACCAGCAAAGCGCGTCGCCAAGCGACTAAGGCTGCCAATCCACTGGAGCGGAGTTTACTTAACCTTCCATGTTAGTACGATAACATCTTAGGCTGCATCATCACTTACCATCAGGTGAGGTCAACTGCAAGCGATAAGACCGCCTTTGCGCAATTTTTTATACTTTACTAGCTGACCCGGCAAACGTTGTTTTGCCATTAGGGATAACATAACATAACCTTACGACCTACTCTCAGACCTACCGAGTATACACAGAAAATTTCATAACAATCGATCGAGCCGTTTCGGAGGAGTTTGGTTACAAAGAAAATCGAGAGAATTTTATATATTAGAAAAAGATTTTGTGTTTCAATTTATTTCCGGGTTTTGCCATAAAGATTTATATAAAGATTTAGATTTTTATGTATATGTAAGCTTTCTGTCTAGCTAAAGGTAATACTTACTCATAATTTCTCTGTTTCTCTTGTGCTTCGTGTAGATAAGTCTTGAATATAGCGGCGGCTTCGTTCGTTTCTAATATCTCGTACGGGATCTTTTGTGACTGACCCAATGTCTGAAAGGAAGACATACAATTTGTAATAATGTAGAAAACTAATTATCAAGTTCCCTTTATGTTAATATGAATTGAGTTATAAACCTCTTTATTACTTTTACTTCCATCAGGCTTGATTGTCCTCAATCGCAAGTTTGCCACAATAAAAAAAATCTACGCGAATGAATGCTATTGGTATGTGACAACACTGTTGCCTCAAAAGTCAAGAATCAAATCCTTTTTGTCACTTACTGGAAGTTATTATGCATCAGTCATCGATAAGAACCCTGAGGATATGAGCATCCGCACGATGTTCGTAAACCTTTTTCGAACAAGCAAACAGTAGCGCCATCTGTCAAAATTCTAAAGGTTGCTGCTGAGCAAACTACATCGTGGTCTTACTGCTGGTGACAAAACAAGCATTTTTGGCATCGGTAAACTAGCGACATTTTTTCAGGCCGCCCGCCCTGTCCAGGGTATAGGTAAATTGTTGAATCAAACTAATGTTATAAATGCAAAAGTTTGTATATGTGCGAGTGTGTATGTTTGTTACTCCACGACGCAACTACTTAAGCGATTTTTGACTGAAATTCGCTAGTTACTTCTTTCTAATACTCATAAGAGTTAACTCTCCCGGATCTTACCTGGTACCGCGCCCTCTCGCCCACCCGCAGCGTGGTGTCGGCGTTGAGCGGGCTCTCGGGCTCCGATCCCGACCCGGAGCCCCCGGAGTGCGCGCGCGTCTCGCTGAAGTACACGGAGAAGTCGCGGTGCGCGCGCACTTGACGCAGCACCACGCCCCAGTCGCTGAAACAAAACAACTATTGTTACAAACTTCGATGCTTTCTTTTTACATTTCAATTTTCCTAATATTTGTAAGTTCGAAGAACAATTTAACATCTTAGACACACTAAAATCGATAATTTCCTCTACACCGATCCGGTCACGGCAAACAATCATAGCTTACGTCTAGGCAATGAAGTGCGAGTATTTTTAGCTCATGTCAGTATGGTATGTCATGGTCATGGTCGTAGTCAATATCTATAAGCCTGGAGAGTCATGGTCATGGTCATACTCAATGTCTAAAAGCCTAGACAGTCATGGTATGTATGTATGTATGTATATACTTTTATTGTGCACCCAAGAAACAATTAACAAAAATTAAAGTAGAAATAAAAAGAAGATACAGGTAACAATGAGGCGGACTTATCGCTAACTAACGATCTCTTCCAGACAACCTCATGGTCATGGTCATGGTCGTAGTCAATGTCTAAAAGCCTGGAGAGTCATGGTCATGATCATAGTCAATATCTAAAAGCCTGGAGAGTCATGGTCATGGTTATAGTCAATATCTAAAAGCCTGGAGAGTCATGGTCATGATCATAGTCAATATCTAAAAGCCTGGAGAGTCATGGTCATGGTTATAGTCAATATCTAAAAGCCTGGAGAGTCATGGTCATGATCATAGTCAATATCTAAAAGCCTGGAGAGTCATGGTCATGGTTATAGTCAATATCTTAAAGCTTGGAAAGTCATGGTCATGGTCGTAGTCAATGTCTAAAAGCCTGTAGGGTCATGGTCGTAGGCAATATCTAAAAGCCTGGAGGGTCATAGTCGATATCAAAAAGCCTGGAGAGTCATGGTCATGATCATAGTCAATATCTAAAAGCCTGGAGAGTCATGGTCATGGTTATAGTCAATATCTTAAAGCTTGGAAAGTCATGGTCATGGTCGTAGTCAATGTCTAAAAGCCTGTAGGGTCATGGTCGTAGGCAATATTTAAAAGCCTGGAGGGTCATAGTCGATATCAAAAAGCCTGGAGAGTCATGGTTTTAATCAATATCTAAAAGTTTGGAGAGTCATGGTCATAGTCAATATCTAAAAGCCTGGAGAGTCATGGTCAGGGTCATGGTCACAGTCGATATCTAAAAGCCTGGAGAGTCATGGTCATGGTCGTAGTCAATATCTAAATGCCTGGAGAGTCATGGTCACGGTCGTAGTCAATATCTAAAAGCCTGGAGAGTCATGGTCATAGTTATAGTCAACATCTAAAAGCTTGGAAAGTCATGGTCATAGTCAATATCTAAAAGCAGGGAGAGTCATGGTCATGGTCGTAGTCAATATCTAAAAGCCTGGAGAGTTATGGTCATGGTCATAGTCAATATCTAAAAGCTTGGAGAGTCATAGTCAATATCTAAAAGCTTGGAGAGTCATAGAGTCATGATCATGGTCATAGTCAATATCTAAAAGCCCAGAGAGTCATGGTCATAGTTGCAGTTAATATCTAAAAGCCTGGAGAGTCATGGTCATGTTCATAGTCAATATCTAAAAGCCTGTAAAGTCAAAGCGCCTCACTTCTCCTGCAGGTCGTCGGTGGGCAGCTGCATCCTCGCGAGCACCTGCGGCAGTTTGGCGAGCTGCTTGCGCAGTTTCTTCGCCGACCGTTCCTCTTTTAGCCTCCGTATGTGACGACGGAAGACAACCTGCAGTTAAAAAATAGTACATTTCAATATAAGTGCGGAAAGTATGTCATTTCTTTACGAGTCTCGGTTCTATTGTTCTATCGGTCTCGTCTCTATTGTTGACACGCGCCTACGGCTTGTGTCAACAATAGAGACGAGTGGAAATGACAATTCCGCACGTGCATTGAACGACATTTTTTAACACATTTGCGAAAATACATTAATTTGGGGCCAAAAATAAAAATATTATAAAAATAGTTTAAAGTAGGTATGTAATTTACCATGAACTCAGACCACTCACGCACAAAAAAATAAACAAAAAGAGGACAAGAATTATCTATGGTCAACTGATGCACTCTGTGACCTGGGGTCAGTATCCGGCAGTTATGAGTCCTTTTATTTTACAAAAAAGTAACTCTGAAACAAATAACAATGAAACTTTGTCGAAAAATTATATTTTTATTTCAGATTTAACAATTTAAAAAGTTAAGTCCTTTTCAATTTTCAAAAATTTTCAAACTTTCAAAAAAAAACAAAACCTTTCAAAATTCAAGTATTAATTATAGTGTTTACGCTATAAAATAGTCATTTAATACAAACATTCTGTACTACAAACTTTTTGATTAAAACCTCCATGCAGAAGGAAAACAAAAAGTACAAGTGCGGAAAAGAAGTACTTTGCGCACGCTAAACATACATGGAAAAGTACACTATTTGAGCAAATGTGTTAAAAAAAAATTTTCCAAATCTAAAATTCAACAAATTCTTCGTTCGTCCTTTATCAGACGAATGCGGGCCGCACTGTAGTAGTCAAATTTCAGGGAGGGAAAGTCATCGGCAAAGCTTCTGCGAACGGGTTATATTTGACTTTAATACTTTTACATGGCGGCGGTGATCGCCTACCATCAGGTGACCCCCGCTCAGTTGTAGACTGTATAAAAATGCATACCTTTAGACCTTTGAATAGTTTGATATCTTATTGATAGATCTTCGGAAATGGTCGATGGAAATACTCTGTGTTCGTCCAAAACTTTGTTCAATTTTCATTATTCTTTTAGTGTATAGTATAGAGTAGTTTTTCACTTATTATTAATTGCAAGAAGGACACTGGACGTGGGTTTTCACATTTTTGACGACCGAATGGCGTAGCGGTAGCGAACTTGCCGTCTGCGTCGGAGGTCGTGGGTTCGATTCCCACAACTAGTAAATGTTTGTGTGATGAGCGTGAATGTTTTCCAGTATCTGGGTGTTTTTCAATATATTATATTTATGTATATTAGTATGTATGTATATTTATCAGTCATCTAGCACCCATAACACAAGCTATCGCTTACTTTGGGGCTAGATTGCGATGTGTAAAATGTCCCGTATTTATTTATTTATTTATTTATTATTATTTATTATTTTCAAATTCGTTGTTTTTATGACGTATTCTTCAATAGTTTTAATAATAATGCGTACCTGAGTGCCATCGTTTCCGAACTGCTGAGCGAACTTGATCCACTCAGGGTAATGACACAACCTTTTGCTCACTGCAGACCACATTTCCCTGCAGACAAAAACATTTCTGTAAATATGATTTTTAACTGGGACAGTCTTAAACCATAGTAAATACAGGGAAACTCTCTTTAACATTTTTAGTGAAAACACTTTTGGCATATGTTTACTCTTTCCACTCTCTCTTTTCTCTTTCCAATCCATATAGATCGACAAAAGTAGACAAAATTATCTCTACGTGCCTATGCTGCATAGGCTGGTAGAAGACAATAATACCCTGAACAGGACGGATGGAAAAATGCCGCCAGTTAACCGGTGCCAAAAATGCTTGTTTTGTCACCAGCAGTAAAGCCACGATGTAGTTCGCTCAGCAGCCACCTATAGAATTTTGACAGATGGCGCTATTGTTTGCTTGTACGAAAAGTTTCCGTATATCGTTCGGATGCCCATATTCTCAGTTTTTTTATCGGTGGATGGTAAAATGTCACTCACTTGTGATCCTGGACGTGTATCCTGATGAGCTGGGTGAACGCTTCAGTCACGAAGTCCAGCTGCTCGCGCCTAATCCGCAGCGCCTCCGCGTAGTTCGCGACCTGCTCACACGAAAAATAAATATGCAACATACAATCTGTTGATTTTTTTATATTAGTGTTATTATCTCGCTGCAGACTCGACCATAAATCAGTCGAGTGTTTCGCTTTTGTTGTTCACTAAATACAAAAGCAGCAGTGAAGCTCAGCAGTGAAATACAAAAGCGAAACACTCGGATGATTTATGGCCGAGTCCGCAGTGAGATAATAGATAGGATTGCGCTTGACGAAAATCGTGCCTGATGAAAAGCAATGATGAGGAGTAGAGAGTGCCTTAAAAAAATCCTATCCACTCTTCTCATGAAGGCACACAGATTGTTCTTGGCTCAGAACATGGAAGCTGGAACTGCGTTCTACATCTTAGCGGTTTGTATCAGAAACTTGAAAAAAAAATATTTTGTGCATGTTTGTTGGATGTCTTGCTGTACAAAACTGACTGACTGACTCGTTTATTCATTCACTCACTCAATTCCATGATCGTCCAACTCAAACCCTCGGGCTTTGATGATATACTCTATAGATGGAGCATTCGGGGCACAAAAGCGTAGAAAAAAATAGGCGAGAACTGTTCACGCCTAAAGTGCTCGCCGCTCCTCAGTGTCGATTCTCACTTCAAGAGACACGCACGCACGGCTTTACTTTTGATTTGACTTATTTTGGTATTAAAATGGCAAGTTGTGCAATAAAAATCTGTCGAAACTACAGAGGATGCTTACGAACAATTAATAAAATCGCTTACCATCGGTTAGTAACTCAAAACAAATAGTAAATAACAAAAACAAAAATAATTATAACGATATATTTTTTCCACTTAGCCGACGCGACGCGTCGTGTTAAGGTGTTGCCATTTCCCGAATTTAGGATTGCGAATTTTCCCGTATGGTGCAATAGTAATTATTGTATTTTTAAATCTGATCAAGATACTATGTATGGAGTATGTTTCCAAAACGAAACTGATGTAAAAATTAAAACAAAGAGACGCCATTTTGTTTTATTTGTTTGTTAATTGATCGAATTCTTTCACATTCAGTATCGGAGCTCACTTTGATAATTCGATATCAAAATCATTCGATTCGATTGCAAAATCGATGGGGTTCCCTATGAGGCTATGATCATAAAAAAGGAAACTGATGTCAAAATAAAAATAAATGGACGCCATTTTGAATTTTTTTGTTAATGCACCGAATTCTTTCAAATTCGATATATGGGCTTCCCTATGATCATAAAAAAGGAAACTGATGTCAAAATAAAAATAAATGGACGCCATTTTGAATTTTTTTGTTAATGGACCGAATTCTTTCAAATTCGATATATGGGGTTCCCTTTGATCATAAAAGAGGAAACTGATGTCAAAATAAAAATAAATGGACGCCATTTTGAATTTTTTTGTTAATGCACCGAATTCTTTCAAATTCGATATATGGGCTTCCCTATGATCATAAAAAAGGAAACTTATGTCAAAATAAAAATAAATGGACGCCATTTTGAATTTTTTTGTTAATGCACCGAATTCTTTCAAATTCGATATATGGGCTTCCCTATGATCATAAAAAAGGAAACTGATGTCAAAATAAAAATAAATGGACGCCATTTTGAATTTTTTTGTTAATGGACCGAATTCTTTCAAATTCGATATATGGGGTTCCCTTTGATCATAAAAGAGGAAACTGATGTCAAAATAAAAATAAATGGACGCCATTTTGAATTTTTTTGTTAATGGACCGAATTCTTTCAAATTCGATATATGGGCTTCCCTATGATCATAAAAAAGGAAACTGATGTCAAAATAAAAATAAATGGACGCCATTTTGAAGTTTTTTGTTAGTGGACCGAATTGTGTCAAAATCGATATATGGGGTTCACTATGTTCATAAAATAGGAAACTAATCTCAAAATAAAAATAAATGTTTCCAACAGTTATTTTTATTTTGAGTTTAACAGTTTCCTTTCTTATGATCATAGGGAACCCCATATATCGAATTTGAAAGAATTCGGTCCACTAACAAAAAACTTCAAAATGGCGTCCATTTATTTTTATTTTGACATCAGTTTCCTTATTTATGATCATAGGGAACCCCATATATCGAATTTGAAAGAATTCGGTCCACTAACAAAAAACTTCAAAATGGCGTCCATTTATTTTTATTTTGACATCAGTTTCCTTATTTATGATCATAGGGATAAGGGAACCCCATATATCGAATTTGAAAGAATTCGGTCCATTAACAAAAAATTTCAAAATGGCGTCCATTTATTTTTATTTTGACATCAGTTTCCTTTTTTATGATCAAAGGGAACCCCATATATCGAATTTGAAAGAATTCGGTCAATTAACAAAAAAATTCAAAATGGCGTCCATTTATTTTTATTTTGACATCAGTTTCCTTTTTTATGATCATAGGGAAGCCCATATATCGAATTTGAAAGAATTCGGTGCATTAACAAAAAAATTCAAAATGGCGTCCATTTATTTTTATTTTGACATAAGTTTCCTTATTTATGATCATAGGGAACCCCATATATCGAATTTGAAAGAATTCGGTCCACTAACAAAAAACTTCAAAATGGCGTCCATTTATTTTTATTTTGACATCAGTTTCCTTATTTATGATCATAGGGAACCCCATATATCGAATTTGAAAGAATTCGGTCCATTAACAAAAAATTTCAAAATGGCGTCCATTTATTTTTATTTTGACATCAGTTTCATTCTTTTAGGTTGCTGAAAAGGTCAGATATCGATTTTGAAAGAATTCGGTCCAATAACAAAAAAGTTCAAAATGGCGTCCATTTATTTTTATTTTGACATCAGTTTCCTTTTTTATGATCATAGAGAACCCCATATATCGAATTTGAAAGAATTCGGTCCTTATACAAAGAAATTCAAAATGGCGCCCATTAATTTTTATTTTGACATCAGTTTCCTTTCTTATGATCATAGGGAACCCCATATATCGAATTTGAAAGAATTCGGTCCATTAACAAACAAATTCAAAATGGCGGCCAATTGTTAAATTTTGAACACGTTCTGCAAATGTTCGAAAATTTTCTATCCTAATGCATTACGATTTATGCAAAGACCGTCACTCAGCGCGGAAAGAAGTTACCGTCTTCAAAGCAGTTTCAGAGTTTCAATACGATGCTGTGTAGCAGACAATACAAGTTCAAATGAAATTATAATTTATGATGATTTTATTAAAATTATGAAATCATTTTACAGATTTTCCCCATTTTGTAGGGATAGATACATTAGCTGGTAACTCCCAAATGCAAATGGCGCTGACGTAAGACATAGGCTATGCTATGCGTGTGTGCGTGACTCACGCACTCACGCTCATAAATACTGGCCACTTTTTGATGCATCGCTTATTACGTGGCGCGGTATCTATAGAGTATATGATCGAAGCCCTCGGGATTAGTAAGCTGAAATTTTGCATAAGTTTTCTTTCTGATGTAGACAAGGGATAAGAAAGGTTTATAACTTCCCACAGGATCACCCGGGCGAGGCACGCGCGGATCGGCTTGTTAGCTTGCAGTTGCAAAAATTCTACATACGTATGTGTCAGTTGAAGTCAGTCATTTTCTACACAGCATCGCGCCGGAACGCTTGACATGCTCAATCGCATGGCGATGAGGCTGCTGGTGGGATTGTAATTAGCTACAGCAAAAATTTTCCACCAGACCAGACCAGTCAATTTAGAAGCTAAAAATTTCCACCAGACCAGCGGGGCTAGACAAAGTCACAAGCGTTTGGCGTTAACGCTAGTCGACAAAAATGTATGGACAAAACAAATGACTAGAAAAACCACGATAATAATTACTAAACACGCTGTGTTTGATACTGTCGGCTGTCAATTGTCAAGCGAAGTACGCTAAAGTTATCTACAAGGTCCGCGAGAACGCCAGCGAGCGTTCAAGTTAGCGTAGTTAATTATTCAAACACAGCGTGTTTAGTAATTATTATCGTGGTTTTTCTACAGTCATTTGTTTTGTCCCATACATTTTTGTCGACTAGCGTTAACGCCAAACGCTTGTGACTTTGTCTAGCCCCGCAGACCAGTCAATTTAGAAGCTAAAAATTTCCACCAGACCAGACCAGTCAATTTAGAAGCTAAAAATTTTAAAGAGGCCCGTGTCGGGAATCCAACGAATCCATCGAATCACAGAGGTCAAACCAGAGGCCGTCAAAAATAACGTCTGACAATACGTACCTTAATTCTAGCTTTAGACTTGTCGACCATTTGCGCCAAGAGAAAGAACGCCTGGTCGACATTGACGTTATCATGGCTTGAGGTCTCCACGATTGGTATGGAGCCTTTGAACTCCTTCCTCTGGACCAGTCTCTCCGCCTCCCGTACGCCCTGCTCGCAGGCCTCATCGTTCTTAGACGTGACGAGTACTACAGGCTTCTTTAACTTGATTATGTTCTGGAGAATCGCTGCTAGGACTTCGTTCTGGAATGAAAAAGACGTGGTAAAGGTACAAAACCCAGTGATAACATGACCTAGTATATTAGTTTTTATTTATTTATTTTGCTCAATTAGTATTTCAATATATAAAACACAAACATAGAGAGGACATGCACAAGGACATCTTATCGCTACAATTAAGGATCTCTTCCAGATGCCCTTAATCTATTTTTTACCGTAGATAGGCTTGTGCTTGACTACAATCATGTCTGATGGACAGAAATGATGAGGTCTAGGTTGGAGCGCGCTTGCCTAGAAAATGCCTATTCACTCTTCTCTTGAAGACACCCAGGTTTTAAGTAGTTTTATGCATGTCCTCTGGCAAGAGATCAAAATTCACCGATATAACCCAAACCATTAGCAAACTGAAGCGGCAGTGGGCAGGTCACTTGTCGTATAGGGGCTGTTGGAGCCGGAAAGTCGTGAATTGGAGATTGCGTACAAGTAAGCATAGCATAGCGAAATAAATAGATGGTGATGATATAAATGTGGTAGTGGATGTCCAGCTGATTCTTGCACAAGTACATCAACTTCTTGGCTGACTTCGGCTGGATTGAGTAAATGGATTGTGGACTGGAGCTATTTTAACATTATTCACCTGTTTCTCCCAACTGCTTTCGGGCACCAAGCTAACATTGTAGACGCACAGTTTCTGCTCGTTCTCCTCGATGCCGATTTGGTTCTTGCACATGTACATCAACTTCTCGAGCAAGTGCAGCTGTGAGTGAATGGAGAGTGGACCGGAGCTATGTTAACATTATTGACCTGTTTCTCCCAACTGCGTCCGGGCACCAAGCTGACATCGTAGACGCACAGGAAGCCGTCCACGCTGAGCTTCCCGTCGGGCATCAGTTTCTGCTCGTACTCCTTCTCCATGCCGAGTTGATTCTTGCACACGTACATCAACTTCTTGGGCAAGTGCAGTTGGGAGTGAGTGAATGGATGTGGACGCTATGTTAACATTATTTACCTGTTTCTCCCAACTGCGTCCGGGCACCAAGCTGACATCGTAGACGCAAAGGAAGCCGTCCACGCTGAGCTTCCCGTCGGGCATCAGTTTCTGCTCGTACTCCTTCTCGATGCCGAGTTGATTCTTGCACACGTACATCAATTTCTCGGCTGACTGCAGCTTGGTCGCTGTACAGCGCTTTACGAACGTCTCCGTTTTGCCCACGGCTTAATAAAACAAAAAATAAATCATTAACTTTTACATTTAAAGTGTTCAGTATATAGGTAGTTCAAGACGCGCCCCACTCCTTCCATTAATAAACCACTCCTTACTCCTGCAATATCACATGAAACATGATTGTTAAGCAGTGGGGCGTCATGGTTTGAACTCTATATTTTTAAATTACAAAAAAAACCTTGAAGTGTATCAACGTCCATCTGCGCAAGAAATATGTATAATAATCATTTAGTTACTTCAATTCAATTTTGGGGTTATGGCTTACAGCTGTGCCGACTAGGCACAATACACCTCGCCAGTGTCAGAGTTGATACGGAAGAAACACGTTTTAAGCTGATTTAGTTACTTGAAAAATGGATAGTTTATTGCCCTTTTTTTTTGGAGCTAACTAGCTTTTGCGATATATATAACGATGGAAATTAATAACGATTTATGTTAGTTGCTCCGTATTTAAGGATCCGTCCATATTTAACGGTTGTCTGCTAGCAAGCTATTTCTAGAATAAAAATTTGAAATAGTTAAAAATGTAATAAACTTTTTTCTCTATTCAAGTCGACTACGACTCGCTCTTAGCCGTTATTTTAATGTTGAATGATGCCAGACGACGTAGGTATACAGTGCTTTTCTTCTACGGTCCTCCTAATTAAGTCGAAAACTTCGTATGACTTCGAAATTAACAACTTTACAATGTCAGTTCAAATCTCACATCAGACGATGCGACCGATTCGATACGGATAAAACCTTCCGGTCCTGACAACTTAAAGAGATAGCAAGCACATCACTAGTTTATAAGGAATGTTAAACGACATAATGAGTTCAGGAAACTCCAATCAAAAGTAGAGACACTCCGAGAATACACATCATAATTTCCTTCACCAATAAACAAGTCATATTATGATGCTATACATGACTTTCGATGAAAAGTCATAGTTGCAAGCATGCCCATTGATTTTTAAGGTTCCGTAGCCAAGGGTAAAACGGGAACCTATTACTAGGAGTTCGCTGTCCGTTCGTCCATCCGTCTATCACCGGCTCTATATATCTCTTGAACCGTGATAGTTAATTGAAATTTTCACAGATGTTATATTTCTATAGCCGCTATAACAACAAAAATGGAGTACAACAAATATTAAAGAGGCTCCATTTCTTTGCTCAATATAATGGTAAATAATTTTCAGATTTTTTTTATAGATACATACGGTACGGTACCCTTTGTGCGCGAGCCCGACTTATAGTTGATCTGTGGCGTGGATCACGATCCATAGATCGGTCGGTCCATAGGTCGGTCGGTCTGCGGTCGGCTTAATACTAACGCTGTTGGTGTCAAAACAAATATTTTTGACACCAATAAACTGGGCGCCATTTTTCCGCGCGGCTCGCCGAGTCCTGTGTATACGTCTATTTCTGCATATGATTTCTATATTAACTAACCTTTAAACGGCTGGAAGCAGGCGTCGTCCACAAATTCTGTCTGCTCGACCACCTCAAAGCGGTATTCCTGCTCATCTTGCTCCTTCTGCACGCTGCCCCAGTAAAGGAAGTGGTCGTTGTTCACCACACGCCCGCTGAAGTCCGACTGAACGAAATTGAAGAGTTATAGTAAATTACTGCAGTGGCCAGCAAAAGTGCGGCATTGTTGGACGTGAGTAAATGTGGGCCAAGGCAGCGCCGAGGCACACATACGTGAGCCCATCAATGCCTAGTTGTAACGGCTTCTCGGTAGTCGGCGGGACTTTTCGCAAACAATGCGCGGAAATTTAAACTAAGTAGTATCTAGGCAGAAATTTTCAAAATCAATCATGAACAACGAACAATAATTGTTACCGTTTTTTTTTTCAATAAACAGCTTCCTATTTGCAAGAAGTTCATCACACTCATCGTCTTTACTTGAACTCATTTTGACAAATTGACTGTGTAAAGTGGAAACAATTTAGCAGGAAAGCTGACCCTGGAATATGCTGGGATAAAAGCTGAGAAGAGAGATTTATTGTGTGGCTGGAGCCCTAAAAACTGAGCGTATTTAAGAGGACAGTCTTAGACAGAACTGATTGTTTAAATGCGTCACATTGTATATGGATATGCTATTACTTACTTGACTGAGCACAGAAATGTGATCAACGTTGTAGTCATCTGCGTCAGTGCGGACGAATCTGTTGCACAAACAAGATTTACCCACCCCTAGCTGCCCCTTATCCTTTTCAGTACCTGAAAAGAAAATTACCTTACACAAAAAGAACTTTTTAAAATAGGCTTCTTATCATAGATTATAAAAGTATGCGACTAGATAGAGCCCTACTTATCAAACAACTCTCTGAGTGCGGCAACTTTTTATTGTAGTGTGTGTGTATCAATTTGTAATGTGCATGGATACTAGTATGCATGAAAAATTGTGTAGCAAAGGTGTGGGTATGTCAACTTAGACATAGTATCGCCACACTTTAGAAGGCCGGCTGCCTCTTGGACCTCTATGCTTTCTACATAATATAATACTAAGTCAAGTAACTCCTTACGATTCACATGAAAAATAGGAATGGTGAAGGAGGGGTGCTTCTTCATGGATTGAACTACCTATTAGATTGTGATTTGTGTAATGTCCTGATAAAAAAAAATTTAATAGGCGAAAGTTTGTATCAATAAATTCATGGTACTGCAGGATATTGAAAAAAACGATATTGGCTATAGACACCAACCATAGTTAGTGCAAAATTTCCATAGCCAACTTCCTTTAAAATACATAAAATCATAAGGTTTCTTAATCTATTTTTGTGACCACTGTCGTCTTACGACAGTGGTCACAAAAATAGGCACATGCTTGTCCAGGTAAATAATTAGGTACCTACATGATTCCAGTTGGATTTTTTTTTTATACTATATAGGCTAGCGCTTGACTGTGATCACACCTGATGGAAAGTGATGATACAGTCTAAGGTGGAACGCGCTTGCCTAGAAGATGCCTATTCACTCTTGATTTGAAGGCACCCGGGTTGTAAGTGGCAGGAAAGACACTGCCTGGGAGGGTATTCCAGGCCTTTGCAGTGCGTATCAGGAACGAGGAATCAAACCGCTTCATACGCATCATTGGTGCGTCGACTATGTATGGGTGGAAGCCTTTACAATGCCTTGCCGTTCTATGGTAAAAAGGTGACGGGGGAACCAAATTAAAAAGTTCCTGAGCACACTTTCTGAAACATATTCTATAGAATACCGACAGACAGAATTTTTAGAAAACCAAAAATAATATGGGTGACACTGCAAATAAACATAGTAACTTATAAATTACATAATAGATACCATTACCATAATAACAAATAGCATTATCATATTTGTTTGTTGATAAGTATGCTGTAAAAGGAAGAGCATGCCACAGGAAATGACACAAGATGTGATAACATTACAATAGACAGATGCACAATTGATGTTAGGTTAGACAAGGTTATTTATTGGACTTTCTTAACCATAGGGGTGTTACATTGATTGCCAGTTTAAGGGGATTTATTGAATTTATTTTTGTCTCTCTCACTCTCACAGATACATCGGTAGGTGTGACATGCAGCATCGCGGAAGAATATAACAGAAAAACGACCTTTTTCCCTAATTACTCAAAAACTATGCCAGTTATCAAAAATCTGTTTCTAAGGGTTTTTGGATATTTTGATTGTTAATTAATTAAGTAAAGATTGTTAATTAAGTAAAAGGGTATGTATCGTACTGAATTAATAATAATCAATTATTGATTCTGCAACCTAATTGTGTAGAAATACTGGTCATTTGTGAGCTTGAATGTTTATCAGTGTCTGGGTGTTTTTCTGTGTATTGTATTTATTATACTCATGTAATACTCAAAGCACAAGCTAAGATTTTGGGGGATAAACTGTAATGTTTGTGATGTCCAAAAAAGGGGATAAATTGTAAGTTTGTGTGTTTATCATTATATTTGTAAATATTTGTAGAAATTATCTTGATATATACAGTTGATACTGCTCAGCTAGGTACTGAATTGATTAGGCTGGAAACATAGACATACCCTAGATTATAAGAAAGGTTACTTTATTTGTTCCTGGAAAAATAAATGGTTACTACAGGGTTTATAAATAACCAAAGTTAACACAGGAAGAGTCAATGAAATAGAGAAGACTTACCAGACAACCCAACAACTGAAACTGTCACCAATTTTCCACCAGTGTTCTCAGACTTCTTTGCCATTTTCTATCACTTCAACAGGTTATAACACAAAGATGTTAAAACTCTTAGTAAACACATCACAACACGAGATCCACTACTACCTCATGAGACAAACAAAACTGCTGAATAAGTACATAAAACTATGTAAATATACATAAATCTTATTACCTATCTAATTACATAGATTTGTAGTGTAATTCCTCTGAAAAGACAGAGATAGTAGCAGTAATCAGGGTCATTGATAAATAAATTATACTTTAGCATGCCACTAAGAAGGAATCTCTTCAGCAATTATCAAAAACGGAAAGAAAATGAAAAAGTGAATGTAACTGGTAACAGATGTAAGGATATTATAACAACGGAGAATATTTTATTGAACAAATGCACTAAATATTAGTACAGCACTTAATTTTTTCGATAAAATGTATATTGTTATCAGAATATCTATCAATTAAAGAATATTTTTAGCAAAACTAATAATTTATTGTGTTCTCGTCGGACCTAAATTGACACATCAAGACAATCAAATTATCCTCGCGTACTAAAAGGTATGTTATACAATTTTATAGAAATATTAGAACATACATATTCAGCGGTTTGTTAAACATATAAATCACATTTTCCACTAAAATTCTAATAATTAAAAATGAAAAAAACGCAATAATTTCTGACTGACACAAATCGCGTTGCTTTGTACAAATCAGTGTTGCCAGCTTGCCTCTTGCATTTCGTCAAAAATAATTTGCCATGCAATACAGATACAAAATGTACATAATATTATTTTTTCATAATATTTTCACTTTTTTATAGCATGTTGGATGTTTAGTTGGATCATAGTTATTGTATGGTTGTCTTATAAACATGCCAACTTCAAAAAACTTATAACACTCAAACATTTATTTAACTGGAGTTGACTAATACCCAAATACTGTACATAAAGTTAAGTAGTTCAATCCACGGAACGCACCACACTAATTCGTCACAAACGCGGAATTCTGAAGAACCGGGGCTCGTGACTCATCTTCGTGACGGATTAATGGGGTCTCTAGATTTAGGATGCTTTAACCTTTGTTAATCAGTGGCCTTCGAAAGCTTGTATTCCCTATAAATTAATGGTTGGTTCTTCTTACCTCTCCCATCATTTTTAAGGGTTTCGCAGATATTCAAGTTCATATTTTCGCAATTCACTCCACCTTGTCAAGCTGTAAGGTCTCCTCATGATTAACAAAATGAGCCCAATCTCGACACAGCTAGGTCTATACGTCTAGGAGAGTTAGTAGTAGTCTTCGAAGTTTACCTTCAGGTCACTCCACTAAGTCAAGTTCTCATAACTAACAAAACGAGCCCAAACTCGACACTGCTAGCGTTATACATCTAGGAGATCCAGTAGTAGTCTTCGAAGTATACTTTCAGGTCACTCCACCAAGTCAAGTGGTAAGGTCTTCTCAGAACTAACAAAATGAGCCCAATCTCGACACAGCTAGGTCTATACGTCTAGGAGAGTTAGTAGTAGTTTTCGAGAAGAATACCTCCAGTCCCTCCAGGTCATTCCTCTAAGTTTAGTGGTAAATGTCTTCTCAGAACTAACAAAAGGAGTC
The DNA here is from genome assembly GCA_036785405.1 of Coenonympha arcania. Lineage (NCBI taxonomy): Eukaryota > Metazoa > Arthropoda > Insecta > Lepidoptera > Nymphalidae > Coenonympha > Coenonympha arcania. The sequence goes on from CM072078.1 coordinate 7,963,145, forward strand.
CAAAATTGGTAGCATTATAATATTATTATGCATTGGTGACTTCGAGATGTGACTATTTTGGTGACTACTTTGTATTCCCTCACTCACTGTTCTAGTTATTGAGGATATGATACCAACCGTAGATATTTCGAATGCTTTAGAAAAATATGTGACTGTGAGGCCTTAAATGACTGATTTCCAGAGCCGTAAAATTAATTTAAAAATATAAAATATGACTTTTAGCGCTAGCAACACTAGGTACATTTTGATCACAGAACACAGAATTTGACAGGCCATTTCGAAAACACAAGCGCAAATGTCTCTCCGGGATAATTTCTTGAGAAATGACTTCCACGAATGATGGAAAAGACGTGAAAACTAATCAAACAAGTGGCCAAAAAGGCAAGACATATTATATTGAACTTTACAAGGTAAGTGTTATTCTTTTTATAGTGATTAAAGTGTGATTAATGTGACGCCGTTGTAGCCGTAAAGTTCACTTTGGGTCCGCCATATTTGTCTCACGAAGTCTTGTTTTCCTAATTTATTACACATTATTCATCATTTTACTTTATCACATACGTGAAAAATTCACGAAAAATTCTACCCTAGTATTTATATTAAAAATTAAGTAAGATTTTTTCGTGTATTTTACCTTCAAATGAAATAAACTCTTGCACATCATGACGTTTTGAAACGCTGATTTTTCAGTAATTTGAAGCGGTTGATGTCTCCAAATTTGCAATATTCGTCCCATAATTGCATATTTACGTCGGTAATTTCCGTTCTTATGGATTATAAAGGGCTTTTCACTTATGTATGTACAAACATTGTCATGTAATAATTTTATATTGCGAGATTATTTTGACAATCCCTCCATATTTGAAGTCACGTAGACCAAGTTAGATACCTACAAAAGTGGGTATTTTGCGCTGATGATATCATTCTCAATAGATTTTGTTAGGTAGTGCATATGATAACACTCAAAATCGCACTCCATAGTTGACATACAAAGTGTATGACAAATAAAGAGGAAGACACTCCATACATATTATATAGAAAATAAGCTCATACAAATTATACATGATTTAAATGATTTCAACAGTAAAAAGAGAATGACCATAGGTATCAAGTTCTCTGATGAACCAAAACCAAAATATTCTAGGAATATAAAATACTGTATTTTAAGAACCATTGGCACTAAGAATTTGTTTTTAAAATCCAGAATATAATTTTGTATATAAACTCTTTTCAGCACACATTTCCTGTCATACAGATTTTAAATTCCGTTATCCCCTTCATAATACCTCATACTTTGATAAAAGCGTTTGCATGATAGCTGTTAAAATATACAATAAATTACCAAAAGAGATAAGAGATTGTACAGCAGTGAGCTTAAAAACCAAACTTCAAGAGTTCCTTATTAAAAGAGCAATTTACGATATTAAACAATTTTTAGAATAATAGAAATATTGATTAATTTAGTTTACAATATTGTGACTTTTCTAATTAATTTTAAATTAAATTTATTTGCACGCCTATAAGACAGGTTGAAGCCCTGACTTTTATGTAATCTTTATACTTAACACAATCATGTATGCAAATAAATTGTTTGATTTGATTTGATTTTATTAAGGAGTACAACTCGTATATTTGTGTATAATCGAATATATTGTAATATTGTATAATCGGTTGTACATAGAATCCGGATGTTAATTAAAAGAATAATAATTGTAAGAGTTAATGTAGAGACCGTAGTCTATAAAAAATTAAGTTTTGATTTGATTCAGCTTGATACGGGATTCCATACATCCATGGTCATTATCCTTTATTGTTGTAAATAATATTTATTGAATGATTACTACAACTGAAGCTTTTAATTGAGGTGATTATACACACCAAACATAATATGTATAATATTAGTAGGACATTAATTTGTTATGCTATAATCCACTACTTGAAAAGATTCTGTATGGTACAATATGCAGGAACACTGCCCACATGAAACACCACACACAATTTTCCAACACTTTCATCAACGCACGTTTCGTCACAACACCGGGACATCCTCGGGAGATGTTGATTTCACAATTCGAAATCGTAGAGTCACTCGTAGGGCAGTGTTCCTGCATATTGTACCATACAGAATCTTTTCAAGTAGCGGATTATAGCAAAACAAATTAACTGTCCTGCTAATTATGCATTTCCGCAAAATAACACCTGCTCCATTCAATATGTATAATATGAATGATTTGGCAATGATGTACAGCCAAGCAATTCAATTTTCTGGTGTGATGCTGTATAGCAAACGTAAAGGGAGCTACACAAGGAACAGACAATTGGACGAACACTTTTTGAAAGTAGCGGTAGTCTGATACTTCATACTTGCCTACAAGGTGTAGATTAGGAACAAAACTTGCAGAAGTTGACTTCTGTAAGCCACTCTTTATTTTGTGAGCTGGGTGTGACCGTTTACATGGTAGGATTAGTGTTAAGAAGTCAACTTCTGCAACTTTTGTTGCTAACGTAAACTTTGCTTTAAGAAAGCCTGTGTGATTATATTTAGTCACTTTCACCAGTTATACTAACTTTTAAAAAATTGTTTTGATAAAAGAGAAGTATATTTAGATAACTGATGACCCGGTTGCCAATATTTTGCTACAAGCTTTTGCTTATACAATGCATACCCACTTTTGTGGTTGTTTGCAGACATATTTAGCCCAACTTGTTTCTAGTTTTTAGCACAACTCATTTACCCACAAATTGTTGGCTCAATTCACAAACTAAGACATATGATCACTTATGTGCAATATGTCAAAGAATCTACAATTTTAGCCAGAGACAACAAACAGTTGCAGAAGAATTGAGCTACTTATTTGCCTTTTAGATTGAGATTTTTTTTCAATTTTAATTAAAAAAATATCAAAATCCAGATAATCTGATGATATGTACATACTAGTGGAGGCCTGCGACTATGCACATGTGAATTTCGATTTTTGTCAAATCCTTTGAATGCTTTTGGGATAAAAGTAGCCTTAGTGATACTTCAAGGCATAATTATATCCATTATTAATTTAAACCAAATCTATTCAGTAGCTGTTGTGATGTGAAGGATTAACAAACATACAAACTTGCACATCTACAAACTTTTGCTTTTATAATATTAGTGTAATGTGAAGCATCTCTATCAAATAGTAAAATCACTTCAGTTTTCAAATCAAATCAAATCTTATCACTTTATTATCTCTCTTAGACTATTTTTTACAACCTATCAAAAATTATCACACTGAAATTAGTAGTTACAAAAATTCGTAATTCAAACTTGATAACTAAATACATCATTAGTTAAGTATTTGAACTTGAACTTATTGCAATATTTTTACTTTATAGGGAACCTTTGAGAACATGTAGAGAATTTACAGGCATGCACGGTTCCTGACAAAGTTTTCCTTCACTGTTACGCAGATTATAGTTACCTTGAATACACAGTTCTAAAAAGTTAAGATGTGCTTGCCTGGTATTCAATCCTCAGACTGCCTGATGAGTCATCAGGAGGCCAAATATAAGCCTGTCAAGATGTTGTTCCTTGCGGCAACTGGACTTTGGCTACAAGGGAATATTTAGGGCGCCTTCAAAGCCTCAGCGCTGCCACGCTGGCACTTGGCAGCAAATTTGAAGGCACCCTTAGGCATCAGCAAGTACAATAGATTGCAGATGCTCAAGGTGCTACTGGGAGCACCAGAGCCTTGCACAACCCTGATGAAGATGAACCTATTAGGTATCACTTGAACTGTATGTTTCTATCCGGTATTCCAGTCGTTAGAGGGGCGGCTGAGCGGCGAGTGCTCGAGCGAAGAGCGCACGCGCCTCGTGTGCGAGGCGTGGCGCCGCGTGCACAGCCTGTGCCTGCACTCCGCGCCCTCCACCCACCCGCACCTGCTGTCCTGGCTGCAGCGGCACACCTCGCGCACCATACTCCAGGTGAGCGAAGAGCGCACGCGCCTCGTGTGCGAGGCGTGGCGCCGCGTGCACAGCCTGTGCCTGCACTCCGCGCCCTCCACCCACCCGCACCTGCTGTCCTGGCTGCAGCGGCACACCTCGCGCACCATACTCCAGGTGAGCGAAGAGCGCACGCGCCTCGTGTGCGAGGCGTGGCGCCGCGTGCACAGCCTGTGCCTGCACTCCGCGCCCTCCACCCACCCGCACCTGCTGTCCTGGCTGCAGCGGCACACCTCGCGCACCATACTCCAGGTGAGCGAAGAGCGCACGCGCCTCGTGTGCGAGGCGTGGCGCCGCGTGCACAGCCTGTGCCTGCACTCCGCGCCCTCCACCCACCCGCACCTGCTGTCCTGGCTGCAGCGGCACACCTCGCGCACCATACTCCAGGTGAGCGAAGAGCGCACGCGCCTCGTGTGCGAGGCGTGGCGCCGCGTGCACAGCCTGTGCCTGCACTCCGCGCCCTCCACCCACCCGCACCTGCTGTCCTGGCTGCAGCGGCACACCTCGCGCACCATACTCCAGGTGAGCGAAGAGCGCACGCGCCTCGTGTGCGAGGCGTGGCGCCGCGTGCACAGCCTGTGCCTGCACTCCGCGCCCTCCACCCACCCGCACCTGCTGTCCTGGCTGCAGCGGCACACCTCGCGCACCATACTCCAGGTGAGCGAAGAGCGCACGCGCCTCGTGTGCGAGGCGTGGCGCCGCGTGCACAGCCTGTGCCTGCACTCCGCGCCCTCCACCCACCCGCACCTGCTGTCCTGGCTGCAGCGGCACACCTCGCGCACCATACTCCAGGTGAGCGAAGAGCGCACGCGCCTCGTGTGCGAGGCGTGGCGCCGCGTGCACAGCCTGTGCCTGCACTCCGCGCCCTCCACCCACCCGCACCTGCTGTCCTGGCTGCAGCGGCACACCTCGCGCACCATACTCCAGGTGAGCGAAGAGCGCACGCGCCTCGTGTGCGAGGCGTGGCGCCGCGTGCACAGCCTGTGCCTGCACTCCGCGCCCTCCACCCACCCGCACCTGCTGTCCTGGCTGCAGCGGCACACCTCGCGCACCATACTCCAGGTGAGCGAAGAGCGCACGCGCCTCGTGTGCGAGGCGTGGCGCCGCGTGCACAGCCTGTGCCTGCACTCCGCGCCCTCCACCCACCCGCACCTGCTGTCCTGGCTGCAGCGGCACACCTCGCGCACCATACTCCAGGTGAGCGAAGAGCGCACGCGCCTCGTGTGCGAGGCGTGGCGCCGCGTGCACAGCCTGTGCCTGCACTCCGCGCCCTCCACCCACCCGCACCTGCTGTCCTGGCTGCAGCGGCACACCTCGCGCACCATACTCCAGGTGAGCGAAGAGCGCACGCGCCTCGTGTGCGAGGCGTGGCGCCGCGTGCACAGCCTGTGCCTGCACTCCGCGCCCTCCACCCACCCGCACCTGCTGTCCTGGCTGCAGCGGCACACCTCGCGCACCATACTCCAGATGAGACCACGCTATAACAACGGCCTCCTCACGTTAACCATCAAACTCGGAAAAAAACGATTGTCTCAATTTTTACAATGGAAGCATCATTATTTTTTAAAGCACTAGAAATATAATAATTACCCTCATTCCATACTAGCCTTATTGTTATTGAACTAGCAGATGCTCGCAGCTCAGCCAGCATGAATTTTTACAATTCCAGTGGGAGCTATAGATTTTTACGGGATAAAAAGTAGCTTATGTAGTTGTAAACGACGCGAATATTTTATTGTTTACATGAATTATTTAAGAATGCATTTTTATTAATCATCTGTGCAAATGATTTTGAACGTTGCAATAAATTGTGCAAACAAAACGTGTAGCAGAGGGCGCTAGGCGGTTACGTCACGTCAGAGCTTAGACACCGCGCATTTTGAAAAGGACGCCGCCGTTAGGAATTTTAAACCGAAAAGCCGCAAATCCCTCCACACAGCGTTTTTGAAGCCTAAAAAGTTTAAAAAGGCGTTTTATTTTGCTCCACCGTCTACATAGTAATCCAGGGTATAATCTGTCTCCATTCCAAATTTCAGCCAAATCGGTTCAGTAGTTGCAACATGAAGGAGTAACAAACATACATACACACACACACATTTACATAGACACACACCCACACCCACACTAACACTTACGCACACTTACACACAAACTTCAACTTAATGATATTAATGTGATAGTGTGATAACAATTTGTATCACTACAAATTACAGACAGAATGGCAATCACCCAAAAGTAAAGAACAGCATTCATGGCTCGAAGATGCAATCCGCGCAGCCTTCAGCGAGTGCCATTTGGCGCCGGTCAAGAGGAACGAAGTCAGCCAGCCCTGGGAGATTCTGCTCCGGCACAGGGCTCGCTGGTTCCTCACCGTGCTGCCCAACCCTTGGGGGCACCATGTGCTGAAGGCTTTGCTGGACTCTCAAGGACCGCAACCGTCTGATAATGAAGGTATATATCTACCAATTTACTGTTAAGTATTGTTGTTGTCTCTGCATAACCTTAAAAGTATGCCTTATTGTGACATATAAAATTTTGAACAGGTTGTATACTTTGCTGAAATGTTTTCCTTATAAAATAATCACAAACTATGAGGGTTTGGGATGAGGTTACAGTTCCAGCCAGTGACAACAAATCCTTACAAGCACTTCATAGTTAACCAAGTGATAAGACACTGGAGCAAATTGCCGGAAGATATCATAACAGCAGACCAGTTTAAGAACCGGCTTGACAAATACCTGAGCAAGCTGATGCTGACCTATATAGACTGTGCTCATTTACTGATATAAATGAGCACAGTCTATATAGGCGCATCAGCGAAAGCTGTTTAGCCTATTATCAAAAAAAGACAATAGCTTTACTGTGGCACTCGGAGACGGCCGCAGTAAAGCAGCTGTTTTTATCAACTTGTGCAGTTATTATTGCCATCTATCGATGAATAGCAGAATTTTTAATGACTTTTTGAAGATATTTCAAAAAGTCATTAAAAGTCCTGCTATTCATCGATAGATGGCAAAACTAAAAAGTGTTAGGTTATTTTCGTTACGGAATTTCTGGATTCGGTCTCCACGCTCAAGGCCCGCGATAGAAGCTATGCAATAGCTTAATAATAATAATAACCGTTAGATGAACATGGTTATACATCTGCTTGCATGTTCCAGTGCTAGCATGGCTGAAGGAGGAGCGAGGCGTCATGTTCGTGACGCGGCTCCGGCAGCTGGCCGCGTCCAAGTGCGACGACCTGGCGCTGCTGCTGGCCACGGCCGTCATGAGCCGCGTGCGACACACCGCCAGGGTCGTGGCCGACGTGGACCAGGCTGAGGAGCCCAAAGGTACATACACTACACGTGGCTGAAGGAGCCGTCATGTTCGTGACGCGGCTCCGGCAGCTGGCCGCGTCCAAGTGCGACGACCTGGCGCTGCTGCTGGCCACGGCCGTCATGAGCCGCGTGCGACACACCGCCAGGGTCGTGGCCGACGTGGACCAGGCTGAGGAGCCCAAAGGTACATACACTACACGTGGCTGAAGGAGCCGTCATGTTCGTGACGCGGCTCCGGCAGCTGGCCGCGTCCAAGTGCGACGACCTGGCGCTGCTGCTGGCCACGGCCGTCATGAGCCGCGTGCGACACACCGCCAGGGTCGTGGCCGACGTGGACCAGGCTGAGGAGCCCAAAGGTACATACACTACACGTGGCTGAAGGAGCCGTCATGTTCGTGACGCGGCTCCGGCAGCTGGCCGCGTCCAAGTGCGACGACCTGGCGCTGCTGCTGGCCACGGCCGTCATGAGCCGCGTGCGACACACCGCCAGGGTCGTGGCCGACGTGGACCAGGCTGAGGAGCCCAAAGGTACATACACTACACGTGGCTGAAGGAGCCGTCATGTTCGTGACGCGGCTCCGGCAGCTGGCCGCGTCCAAGTGCGACGACCTGGCGCTGCTGCTGGCCACGGCCGTCATGAGCCGCGTGCGACACACCGCCAGGGTCGTGGCCGACGTGGACCAGGCTGAGGAGCCCAAAGGTACATACACTACACGTGGCTGAAGGAGCCGTCGTGTTCGTGACGCGGCTCCGGCAGCTGGCCGCGTCCAAGTGCGACGACCTGGCGCTGCTGCTGGCCACGGCCGTCATGAGCCGCGTGCGACACACCGCCAGGGTCGTGGCCGACGTGGACCAGGCTGAGGAGCCCAAAGGTACATACACTACACGTGGCTGAAGGAGCCGTCGTGTTCGTGACGCGGCTCCGGCAGCTGGCCGCGTCCAAGTGCGACGACCTGGCGCTGCTGCTGGCCACGGCCGTCATGAGCCGCGTGCGACACACCGCCAGGGTCGTGGCCGACGTGGACCAGGCTGAGGAGCCCAAAGGTACATACACTACACGTGGCTGAAGGAGCCGTCATGTTCGTGACGCGGCTCCGGCAGCTGGCCGCGTCCAAGTGCGACGACCTGGCGCTGCTGCTGGCCACGGCCGTCATGAGCCGCGTGCGACACACCGCCAGGGTCGTGGCCGACGTGGACCAGGCTGAGGAGCCCAAAGGTACATACACTACACGTGGCTGAAGGAGGAGCGAGGCGTCATGTTCGTGACGCGGCTCCGGCAGCTGGCCGCGTCCAAGTGCGACGACCTGGCGCTGCTGCTGGCCACGGCCGTCATGAGCCGCGTGCGACACACCGCCAGGGTCGTGGCCGACGTGGACCAGGCTGAGGAGCCCAAAGGTACATACACTACACGTGGCTGAAGGAGGAGCGAGGCGTCATGTTCGTGACGCGGCTCCGGCAGCTGGCCGCGTCCAAGTGCGACGACCTGGCGCTGCTGCTGGCCACGGCCGTCATGAGCCGCGTGCGACACACCGCCAGGGTCGTGGCCGACGTGGACCAGGCTGAGGAGCCCAAAGGTACATACACTACACGTGGCTGAAGGAGGAGCGAGGCGTCATGTTCGTGACGCGGCTCCGGCAGCTGGCCGCGTCCAAGTGCGACGACCTGGCGCTGCTGCTGGCCACGGCCGTCATGAGCCGCGTGCGACACACCGCCAGGGTCGTGGCCGACGTGGACCAGGCTGAGGAGCCCAAAGGTACATACACTACACGTGGCTGAAGGAGCCGTCATGTTCGTGACGCGGCTCCGGCAGCTGGCCGCGTCCAAGTGCGACGACCTGGCGCTGCTGCTGGCCACGGCCGTCATGAGCCGCGTGCGACACACCGCCAGGGTCGTGGCCGACGTGGACCAGGCTGAGGAGCCCAAAGGTACATACACTACACGTGGCTGAAGGAGCCGTCATGTTCGTGACGCGGCTCCGGCAGCTGGACGCGTCCAAGTGCGACGACCTGGCGCTGCTGCTGGCCACGGCCGTCATGAGCCGCGTGCGACACACCGCCAGGGTCGTGGCCGACGTGGACCAGGCTGAGGAGCCCAAAGGTACATACACTACACGTGGCTGAAGGAGCCGTCATGTTCGTGACGCGGCTCCGGCAGCTGGCCGCGTCCAAGTGCGACGACCTGGCGCTGCTGCTGGCCACGGCCGTCATGAGCCGCGTGCGACACACCGCCAGGGTCGTGGCCGACGTGGACCAGGCTGAGGAGCCCAAAGGTACATACACTACACGTGGCTGAAGGAGCCGTCATGTTCGTGACGCGGCTCCGGCAGCTGGCCGCGTCCAAGTGCGACGACCTGGCGCTGCTGCTGGCCACGGCCGTCATGAGCCGCGTGCGACACACCGCCAGGGTCGTGGCCGACGTGGACCAGGCTGAGGAGCCCAAAGGTACATACACTACACGTGGCTGAAGGAGCCGTCATGTTCGTGACGCGGCTCCGGCAGCTGGCCGCGTCCAAGTGCGACGACCTGGCGCTGCTGCTGGCCACGGCCGTCATGAGCCGCGTGCGACACACCGCCAGGGTCGTGGCCGACGTGGACCAGGCTGAGGAGCCCAAAGGTACATACACTACACGTGGCTGAAGGAGCCGTCATGTTCGTGACGCGGCTCCGGCAGCTGGCCGCGTCCAAGTGCGACGACCTGGCGCTGCTGCTGGCCACGGCCGTCATGAGCCGCGTGCGACACACCGCCAGGGTCGTGGCCGACGTGGACCAGGCTGAGGAGCCCAAAGGTACATACACTACACGTGGCTGAAGGAGCCGTCATGTTCGTGACGCGGCTCCGGCAGCTGGCCGCGTCCAAGTGCGACGACCTGGCGCTGCTGCTGGCCACGGCCGTCATGAGCCGCGTGCGACACACCGCCAGGGTCGTGGCCGACGTGGACCAGGCTGAGGAGCCCAAAGGTACATACACTACACGTGGCTGAAGGAGCCGTCATGTTCGTGACGCGGCTCCGGCAGCTGGCCGCGTCCAAGTGCGACGACCTGGCGCTGCTGCTGGCCACGGCCGTCATGAGCCGCGTGCGACACACCGCCAGGGTCGTGGCCGACGTGGACCAGGCTGAGGAGCCCAAAGGTACATACACTACACGTGGCTGAAGGAGCCGTCATGTTCGTGACGCGGCTCCGGCAGCTGGCCGCGTCCAAGTGCGACGACCTGGCGCTGCTGCTGGCCACGGCCGTCATGAGCCGCGTGCGACACACCGCCAGGGTCGTGGCCGACGTGGACCAGGCTGAGGAGCCCAAAGGTACATACACTACACGTGGCTGAAGGAGCCGTCATGTTCGTGACGCGGCTCCGGCAGCTGGCCGCGTCCAAGTGCGACGACCTGGCGCTGCTGCTGGCCACGGCCGTCATGAGCCGCGTGCGACACACCGCCAGGGTCGTGGCCGACGTGGACCAGGCTGAGGAGCCCAAAGGTACATACACTACACGTGGCTGAAGGAGGAGCGAGGCGTCATGTTCGTGACGCGGCTCCGGCAGCTGGCCGCGTCCAAGTGCGACGACCTGGCGCTGCTGCTGGCCACGGCCGTCATGAGCCGCGTGCGGACACACCGCCAGGGTCGTGGCCGACGTGGACCAGGCTGAGGAGCCCAAAGGTACATACACTACACGTGGCTGAAGGAGCCGTCATGTTCGTGACGCGGCTCCGGCAGCTGGCCGCGTCCAAGTGCGACGACCTGGCGCTGCTGCTGGCCACGGCCGTCATGAGCCGCGTGCGACACACCGCCAGGGTCGTGGCCGACGTGGACCAGGCTGAGGAGCCCAAAGGTACATACACTACACGTGGCTGAAGGAGGAGCGAGGCGTCATGTTCGTGACGCGGCTCCGGCAGCTGGCCGCGTCCAAGTGCGACGACCTGGCGCTGCTGCTGGCCACGGCCGTCATGAGCCGCGTGCGACACACCGCCAGGGTCGTGGCCGACGTGGACCAGGCTGAGGAGCCCAAAGGTACATACACTACACGTGGCTGAAGGAGCCGTCATGTTCGTGACGCGGCTCCGGCAGCTGGCCGCGTCCAAGTGCGACGACCTGGCGCTGCTGCTGGCCACGGCCGTCATGAGCCGCGTGCGACACACCGCCAGGGTCGTGGCCGACGTGGACCAGGCTGAGGAGCCCAAAGGTACATACACTACACGTGGCTGAAGGAGCCGTCATGTTCGTGACGCGGCTCCGGCAGCTGGCCGCGTCCAAGTGCGACGACCTGGCGCTGCTGCTGGCCACGGCCGTCATGAGCCGCGTGCGACACACCGCCAGGGTCGTGGCCGACGTGGACCAGGCTGAGGAGCCCAAAGGTACATACACTACACGTGGCTGAAGGAGCCGTCATGTTCGTGACGCGGCTCCGGCAGCTGGCCGCGTCCAAGTGCGACGACCTGGCGCTGCTGCTGGCCACGGCCGTCATGAGCCGCGTGCGACACACCGCCAGGGTCGTGGCCGACGTGGACCAGGCTGAGGAGCCCAAAGGTACATACACTACACGTGGCTGAAGGAGGAGCGAGGCGTCATGTTCGTGACGCGGCTCCGGCAGCTGGCCGCGTCCAAGTGCGACGACCTGGCGCTGCTGCTGGCCACGGCCGTCATGAGCCGCGTGCGGACACACCGCCAGGGTCGTGGCCGACGTGGACCAGGCTGAGGAGCCCAAAGGTACATACACTACACGTGGCTGAAGGAGCCGTCATGTTCGTGACGCGGCTCCGGCAGCTGGCCGCGTCCAAGTGCGACGACCTGGCGCTGCTGCTGGCCACGGCCGTCATGAGCCGCGTGCGACACACCGCCAGGGTCGTGGCCGACGTGGACCAGGCTGAGGAGCCCAAAGTTACATACACTACACGTGGCTGAAGGAGCCACGGATTAAATATGGATCTTCGGATAGAAAGAAACCGTCTGATGAAGTCAACTTTAAGAACAAAACTGTCTCAAAACCCGATCTCAGAGAGGTTCCAGATAGAATTGAGAAACCGATTCGAAGCACTGGAAACCACCCTGGACATTGACCAGAAGTTCGAAAATTTCGTTGATGTCGTTCGGGAAGTGGGTCGGAAATATTGCCAACCAGGGAAAAAACGGGTATCTAAGATCTCCAAGGATACCCAGGATTTAATGGAGAAGAGACGGGAGACCTCGTCGGCTTCGCAAGAATGGCAAATACTGAACAAACGCGTTAAGAAGCGGATAAGATTTGACCTCCGGCGCTCCAACACACGCGATATTGAAAAGGCGATTGAGCAGAACCGAGGCTCAAAAGTGTTCGCTAAGCAAATTGGGAGGAGCCACCTTACGAGGTTGAAAACGGTCGACGGTAATACGGTCACCTCACAATCAGAGGTTTTAAAGGAGATCGAACGCTTCTACAGCCAGTTGTACTCTTCCCACGCTCCCAAGCCGACCCAGATCACGAACGACAAACGAGCCACTTTAACGCGCCACTACACCGAGGACATTCCAGAGATTGACATCGGCGAGTTGCGAATAGCCCTCGAACAACTCAACAACAACAAGGCGCCGGGTGATGACGGCATTACATCAGAGCTCCTGCGTGCGGGAGGAACTCCGATTTTGGCAGAGCTAAGGGAGCTGTTTAATGACGTCATCATGAACGGAACTACGCCAAAGGCATGGAGCAACAGTGTGGTGATCCTTTTCTTTAAGAAGGGTGACAAAGACCTTTTAAAGAACTATAGGCCGATTTCACTGTTGAGTCATGTCTATAAGTTGTTTTCGAGGGTCCTTACAAATCGCCTTACCCGAAGACTTGACGAGTTTCAACCTCCTGAGCAGGCCGGGTTTCGAAAAGGCTACAGCACCGTGGACCACATCCACACCTTGAGGCAGATTATACAGAAGACCGAAGAGTATAATCTGCCACTGTGCCTTGGATTTGTGGACTACGAGAAAGCCTTCGACTCCATCGAAACTTGGGCTGTTCTAGAGTCTCTGCAGAGGTGTCAGGTCGATTGGCGGTATATCGAGGTGCTGAGATGTATTTACAACTCCGCGTCAATGACCGTCCAAGTACAGTCCCAGCGCACAAATGCTATCGATTTGCGCAGAGGTGTTAGACAGGGGGATGTAATATCCCCAAAGCTGTTTAACAGTGCACTAGAGGACCTCTTCAAAACACTGGACTGGAAAGGGCGTGGTCTTAATATCAATGGCGAATACATCTCACACCTACGGTTCGCTGACGACGTGGTTATCTTGGCGGAAACTCCCCAAGACCTTGAGGATATGCTTAACAGCCTTAGTCGTTCTTCCAGACGGGTCGGCCTCGGGATGAATGTTGACAAAACTAAAGTTATGTTTAATCAACACGTCATCTCGAGGCCGGTGTTAGTCGATAATGTTGGCATCGAAATTGTTTCTCAGTACAACTACCTTGGTCAGATCATTCAATTAGGAAGAAACAACTTCGATGAAGAAGCCAACAGAAGAATACGGCTGGGCTGGGCGGCTTTTGGGAAACTCAGCCAGGTCTTTTCTTCGTCAATCACTCAATGCCTGAAAACAAAGGTATTCAACCAGTGCGTCCTGCCTGTCCTCACCTATGGCGCTGAGACGTGGACACTGACAAATGGCCTGATACACAAATTTAAAGTCGCCCAGCGTGCTATGGAGAGGGCTATGTTAGGAGTTTCCCTGAAGGATAAAATCAGAAATGAGGAGATCCGCAGGAGAACCAAAGTCACCGATATAGCCCGAGCCATTAGCAAGCTAAAGTGGCAGTGGGCAGGTCACGCTTGTCGCAGGGGCGATGGCCGTTGGAGCCGCAAAGTCCTTGAGTGGAGACCGCGTACGAGTAAGCGTAGTGTAGGACGACCCCCAGCTCGTTGGACTGATGATATAAAGCGGGTGGCGGGAAGCGGCTGGATGAGGAAGGCTGAGGACAGGGTGTGGTGGCGCGCGCTTGGGAAGGCCTATGTCCAACAGTGGACGTCCGCAGGCTGAGATGATGATGATGATGATGAAAGAAATTGAATGAGCAGATACATACATAACACGATGTTCATACAGGTTCTAGCTTCATAAAATTTCAGTTAGTTACCACCTTACTAGCAAAGACGCACCGCCAAGCGATTTAGCGTTCCGGTGCGATGCTGTGTAGAAACCGTTAGGGGTGAGATCCAAGTTAGTACACTAACATCTTTGGCTGCATCATCACTTACCATCAGGGGCCATAGGTGATACCATCATCTTTTAAAGCAGTAATGTTGCAGGATTGTTTTGACATTTTCATACTATATTGTGTGAAAATATTAAAACGTACTGTAGCATTACTGCTATAAGAGATAGTGGTATGGCCCCAGATATGATCGCAGTCAAGTTCTTACTTATACATATAGTGTAAATAAATAAAATAAATATAAAAAAAAAAAAAAAAATGTTTTATTTCAGACATAAAATAGTACATTTCAATATTAGTGCGGAAAGTTTGTCATTTCTTTACGAGTCTGAAGCCAAGCTGAAGGAACGGGTCAACTATAGGGACGAGTTGAAATGACAATTCCGCACGTGCATTGAATGAATGAATGAATACTTTATTGCACATTACAAAAAAGGAAAACATAACAAACAAGAAATCATACAAAACATAATGCGCAAAAGGCGGTCTTATTGCCATAGGCAATCTCTTCCAGACAACCTTTTCTTTTTGGTGAGAGATACAAAGGAGTAAAGTGGGTTAGTGCAAAATGATAAAATGATGATGAGAGTTAAATAATGCATATTACATAGTAAATACGTTGAACGTTGAATGAACGTCGTTTTTAATACATTTGCGAAAAAAATATTGGTTTTACGTGTTTGCCTGCTCCGTGTTTGCATGCCGTGCTCCGGTGCTGGCAGCGGTGGCGCGTCCTGGTGCGCCGGCTTAGGAAAACAATAAAGCACTGGTGCGGAAAAGAATAACTTTCCGCACGCAACACACACGTGGAAATGTCTACTTTTTGAGCAAATGTATTAAGAAAAAACTTTGTTCAACAGACAAACCGGAGGTCGTCAGTAACGAGCCTACATTCCAAGACATCCTTCGCAAGGAGGCGGCCTTCACGCAGGAGGTGTGGGAGCTAATCACGGACATTGAATTTGTGCTGCTCTACAAGGGACAGTCGCGCGCGCGGTGCATTGAACTGGTGAGCTTAACGGCGTAGAAGACGTATTTATGCGATTTTGAATGAAGTTTTATCACACAATAAATAGTACAAGTACAGAAGGCTTACTCTGCACGATGATTTAAAGAAATAGCGACTCCAGCGCTGACACAAAAAGTGCAATTCAGTTCGCAATAGCGCCTGGCACCGCCCTCAAAATTGACACGCAACAAACGCAATGTTGTGGTCTCTTTCTATCGCCTAACTTTATCTCTTACGACGTACTAGGGCTGCCGTAGTCAGACGGCGCGTAAAATAGATCGTACAGAACTAGCGCGTGCAACTCGGCCCGCGAGCGGCAACCATCTGAAATATTAGCATCCGGACCCCTACTTGTAGCCGGGACGGTCACGTGATAAGTGAGACAGGCCTGGTTTTATCAAAAACTTCAAAGACAATTACTTTCAAATTTAAACGTCATGTATTTTTTGTCTTTAATCTAAAATCGCTTAGAAGCAGAAACACGATTGGATAAAATTTCTCGATCGAAAGTTCCGCAGTAGTGCGCGCTCGGATTCGAGGGTTCGATTCCCGCCACGGGCAACTTTGGAATTTTATAATTTCTTAATTGGCTCAGGTCTGGTCTGGTGGGAGGCTTCGGCTTTGGCTAGTTACCACCCTACCAGCAAAAACGATGCTTGTAGAAACCGTTGGGGTAAATTTACTTACCCTTCCAAGTTAGTACGATAACATCTTAGGCTGCATCATCACTTACCATCAGGTGAGATCGCAGTCAAGTACTAACTTGTACAGAGTGAAAAAGAAATTCAAACTTTCGCCTTTATAAAATAAGAGTTTTTTGGTTTCAGGCGAAACTTACGCCGCTGCGCAATGGCTATCAACTTGTTGTAAGACTGCAAAACCGGCTGGAAAATTCGCCCCAAGACAAGAAACTTTGGAAGAACGCTAAGGACGTGGCGACGCTCATAGCGCAGGTTAAAACCATCTTTAGTTTAAAAGCTACTTACTCTTTTTGAGTTATACACTGGGTCTATAAGTGAGAATTAAGACACAAAATAAAATTAAATAAAAGTGTCACTTTTGATTTTCTTGACTTGAACTTTAACTGTAAGAAAGCCATATTTATCGTTTTAATTTTACTATTTACAAATAAACAAACGCTTAAGCTTTATAATATTACTACAAATTAATACACTTTCATCACGTATTTAAGGTGGTTTTAATGGTTCCACACCAAAGTGGTCTATACTCGGCGCGGCGAACGTTGATCCCTATGACAGTTCGTGTTAGTGATGGGTCGAGTCTTTGGTCGTGTCGATAATTTTTTTTTTTTAGACAAAGTCGTGGCTTGCCTTCAGCCACGTTGGTAAACATGTTTAAAAAAATATTATAATGTGCATTTTTAATGTCCATTAAGTTGTTGTTGTATTAATTTAAGATTTTTGGCATAGATTAAGTAGGTAAGTAAAACGAAAGTTTCCAACCTTGTTATTTTCCATAATCATAATATATTAACTAAAACCATAATAAACTCGCCGGCATATTTAGCGGAACATAAAAAAAGGTCCATAATTAAAAAAAATATGGTTTTATTTTAAAATCTACTTACTACACTTCTTTTGGTATTTAAAGTTTCATTTGTTTTTACTTAAAATGAGATCACATTAAGAACAGATTTTGCGAGTAAAGGCTATTTGTGAAAAATGGTACATTTTTGAACTTTTCATGTAACCTGGAAAAGTGAAATTTAATATTAAAATTACAATTAATTAAATTAGAAAAATGGTGATTAATATTGCGTATTTCCTCCACGTGCTCTTATTAAAGTTTCTACCCGTCTAGGCATACTGAGAATGATGTATTTCCTCCACGTGCTCTTATTAAAGTTTTTACCCGTCTAGGCATACTGAGAATGATGTATTTCCTCCACGTGCTCTTATTAAAGTTTGTACCCGTCTAGGCATACTGAGAATGATGTATTTCCTCCACGTGCTCTTATTAAAGTTTTTACCCGTCTAGGCATACTGAGAATGATGTATTTCCTCCACGTGCTCTTATTAAAGTTTCTACCCGTCTAGGCATACTGAGAATGATGTATTTCCTCCACGTGCTCTTATTAAAGTTTCTACCCGTCTAGGCATACTGAGAATGATGTTATCGATGGTCTCCTGGGATAGTCTCCGCCATTCCTCAACTACGGCGATTCGCAGTTCTCCCACGTTGGCAGGAGCTGGAATTCTGGACTTAACTTTTCTTTTCAGCAAGTCCCAAACGTGCTCTATTGGGTTCATATCCGGTGATCTCGCCGGCCACTCCATAACAGTGATATTCATATCATTAAGATAAGCTTGAGTTACCCGAGCGGTATGCGGCAGAGCATTATCCTGCATAAAAACAAAATCGTCACCGATATATGGGGCAAACGGTACGACATTTTCTTCTAAAACTTCTCTGATATAGCGGTCTGCAGTCAGACTCCCTCTGTCAATCACTACCAAGTCTGTGCGAGCTCCCAAACAAATGCCCGCCCAAACCATTATTGATCCGCCACCGTATGCAACTGTAGTTTCAAAATTTGTCTGAATGTATCGTTCTCCTTTGCGTCTGTATATTCTTTGCCTGCCGTCAATTTGATTTAAGAGAATTCTGCACTCATCACTAAACAATACCTTACTCCATTGGTCCGCGTTCCAAAGTCGATGTTCCTGAGCAAAAGTTAACCTGTTTCTACGATGATTTACCTCGAGCCTTGGAGCCTTGGCGGGCACAAATGAACCCAAACCAGCTTCTTCGAGCCTTCTTCGTACCGTACGCTTACTTACGGTTACACCCCGCACTGCTTCTAACTCATGTCGGGCTTGGACGGCCGTCAAACGGGGGTTCCTACGTACACGAAGCCGAATGAAACGATCATCCCTACTCGAAGTGCGTCTTTTTCTGCCTTGTCCTGCTCTTCTCACATAAGTACCGGTCTCCCTGAACCGTTGGATACTGCGATGGATCGTTGAAACTGGTCGACGAAGATCTCTGGATATCACTCTGCAGGTTTGACCATTTCTTCGCATTTCGAGTGCCCTGGCAATCTCCGTTGGGGCTAAGTCAGGCATAATTCAGTCATCAACTCCAGAAAGATACGCGATTAAAAAAACTAACAAAAAACAGTATTTCAATGAAATTTTAAATCAAACTCAGAAGGAAGAAATACTTGAAGTTCGCTCCAAATGGTGTATTTGAATAAAATTAAAACAATTGCATAAAATGTGATGTTCAGTTGTTTTCTTAATTTGAAAATATTTCTTTTTAAATTAAATAACGTATAAACCAGCCAGCAACTTTATATGATACTGATATCAAACCTTTTTTTTATGTTCCGCTAAATATGCCGGCGAGTTTAGTATATGAACCATAAACATAATACATGAACTAAAATGTGAGTATGAAAAAAATTGTGTACTCGTTTCCATTACCGACATTTTTTTATCGATACTTGCCGCCCAAGTCGTTAAACGTCACCCAATATGATCCCAATTTAATGGTGACGCCACTACAATGTTATATGGTGACATTAGCTGTCAGTGTCATAGGGATCAAGGTTCGCCGCGCCGAGTATAATTGAGAAAACCAGCAGTTTTTATTCATTAATGGATCGGGCTGTACTTCTTGGACATAATCCTCCTTTAGAGCCTCCCACTTCTCGCTTAACATGACCTCTTTTGTCCATTTATCTTTGGGGATCTAATTTGGGGATATATGAGTACATGACCAATCCAACGCCATTTAAGTCTATTACGTTTTACTCAAAGTCTAAAGTTTGTTGAAACTAATCTCAACCGGACCTAACTTATTGTTATGTGCTGGGTTCGGGGATTTGGTGTTAAACACCTGATGAGCCTTGATGCGACTTTATTCTGTACTTCCAGGGTCCAATATCCAGTAGTAGGTCTTCCATAGATAACTTGCTCTTCACTCTTGAACTCTTGCTTACTTCGCTTGTCCCTCGATCGGACTGACTCATGCCTTTTTTTCGGATTGAGAATGCTGCATGGCCTTAACAACCGTAACAGCGTCACCGGGTGAGTTGGGTGGTCTTAGAAGCGCCACCAGGATGTTAGAAGATCCTTAGGGCTCGAAGAGATTGCTCGGGAAGATCGAGGGGCAACGTCCCCCTAAAGGCGCCTCCTGTGAGGCTCGGACCTAGATTTAGGTTGAAGCTGTGACGCTAGGGAGGATAATGGTTGGACTAGACTATAGTAGTGTTATTATCTCGCTGCAGACTCGTTCATAAATCATTCGAGTGTTTCGCTTTTGTTTTTCTTTTGTTGAGTTGTGCATTAACAAAAGCGAAACACTCGAATGATTTATGACCGAGTCTGCAGCGAGATAATAACACTACTATAGCCCGCACGCCCCCGAGACCGTGACTCCCGCTGACACGCTGGCCCGCTTTTATACCTGCCCCATCGGCCAACCCGCCGGTTACGGCCGATTATGAACCTTACTCCGTTTGTCGTAGGGTTCATTGGTGACACTGTTTTTGTTTAGGTGGTGATAGCGCGGTGCATGGTGCTGCCGAGGTGCACGGGCGTCGCCCGCGAGGCGCTGTACGGCTGCGTGTACTCGCTCGTGCAGCTGCTGCCCGCTGACAAGCTGCCGACCGCCGCCGCAGCGCTGGCCGCGCCCGCCGCCACCTCGCGCCACCTGCACACGCTCGCCGCCGCTGTGCATGCGCAGGTACATACGCAGAGTCCTCTCTTGAACTGTCATAGTCTCAACCGTCGCCCGCGAGGCGCTGTACGGCTGCGTGTACTCGCTCGTGCAGCTGCTGCCCGCTGACAAGCTGCCGACCGCCGCCGCAGCGCTGGCCGCGCCCGCCGCCACCTCGCGCCACCTGCACACGCTCGCCGCCGCTGTGCATGCGCAGGTACATACGCAGAGTCCTCTCTTGAACTGTCATAGTCTCAACCGTCGCCCGCGAGGCGCTGTACGGCTGCGTGTACTCGCTCGTGCAGCTGCTGCCCGCTGACAAGCTGCCGACCGCCGCCGCAGCGCTGGCCGCGCCCGCCGCCACCTCGCGCCACCTGCACACGCTCGCCGCCGCTGTGCATGCGCAGGTACATACGCAGAGTCCTCTCTTGAACTGTCATAGTCTCAACCGTCGCCCGCGAGGCGCTGTACGGCTGCGTGTACTCGCTCGTGCAGCTGCTGCCCGCTGACAAGCTGCCGACCGCCGCCGCAGCGCTGGCCGCGCCCGCCGCCACCTCGCGCCACCTGCACACGCTCGCCGCCGCTGTGCATGCGCAGGTACATACGCAGAGTCCTCTCTTGAACTGTCATAGTCTCAACCGTCGCCCGCGAGGCGCTGTACGGCTGCGTGTACTCGCTCGTGCAGCTGCTGCCCGCTGACAAGCTGCCGACCGCCGCCGCAGCGCTGGCCGCGCCCGCCGCCACCTCGCGCCACCTGCACACGCTCGCCGCCGCTGTGCATGCGCAGGTACATACGCAGAGTCCTCTCTTGAACTGTCATAGTCTCAACCGTCGCCCGCGAGGCGCTGTACGGCTGCGTGTACTCGCTCGTGCAGCTGCTGCCCGCTGACAAGCTGCCGACCGCCGCCGCAGCGCTGGCCGCGCCCGCCGCCACCTCGCGCCACCTGCACACGCTCGCCGCCGCTGTGCATGCGCAGGTACATACGCAGAGTCCTCTCTTGAACTGTCATAGTCTCAACCGTCGCCCGCGAGGCGCTGTACGGCTGCGTGTACTCGCTCGTGCAGCTGCTGCCCGCTGACAAGCTGCCGACCGCCGCCGCAGCGCTGGCCGCGCCCGCCGCCACCTCGCGCCACCTGCACACGCTCGCCGCCGCTGTGCATGCGCAGGTACATACGCAGAGTCCTCTCTTGAACTGTCATAGTCTCAACCGTCGCCCGCGAGGCGCTGTACGGCTGCGTGTACTCGCTCGTGCAGCTGCTGCCCGCTGACAAGCTGCCGACCGCCGCCGCAGCGCTGGCCGCGCCCGCCGCCACCTCGCGCCACCTGCACACGCTCGCCGCCGCTGTGCATGCGCAGGTACATACGCAGAGTCCTCTCTTGAACTGTCATAGTCTCAACCGTCGCCCGCGAGGCGCTGTACGGCTGCGTGTACTCGCTCGTGCAGCTGCTGCCCGCTGACAAGCTGCCGACCGCCGCCGCAGCGCTGGCCGCGCCCGCCGCCACCTCGCGCCACCTGCACACGCTCGCCGCCGCTGTGCATGCGCAGGTACATACGCAGAGTCCTCTCTTGAACTGTCATAGTCTCAACCGTCGCCCGCGAGGCGCTGTACGGCTGCGTGTACTCGCTCGTGCAGCTGCTGCCCGCTGACAAGCTGCCGACCGCCGCCGCAGCGCTGGCCGCGCCCGCCGCCACCTCGCGCCACCTGCACACGCTCGCCGCCGCTGTGCATGCGCAGGTACATACGCAGAGTCCTCTCTTGAACTGTCATAGTCTCAACCGTCGCCCGCGAGGCGCTGTACGGCTGCGTGTACTCGCTCGTGCAGCTGCTGCCCGCTGACAAGCTGCCGACCGCCGCCGCAGCGCTGGCCGCGCCCGCCGCCACCTCGCGCCACCTGCACACGCTCGCCGCCGCTGTGCATGCGCAGGTACATACGCAGAGTCCTCTCTTGAACTGTCATAGTCTCAACCGTCGCCCGCGAGGCGCTGTACGGCTGCGTGTACTCGCTCGTGCAGCTGCTGCCCGCTGACAAGCTGCCGACCGCCGCCGCAGCGCTGGCCGCGCCCGCCGCCACCTCGCGCCACCTGCACACGCTCGCCGCCGCTGTGCATGCGCAGGTACATACGCAGAGTCCTCTCTTGAACTGTCATAGTCTCAACCGTCGCCCGCGAGGCGCTGTACGGCTGCGTGTACTCGCTCGTGCAGCTGCTGCCCGCTGACAAGCTGCCGACCGCCGCCGCAGCGCTGGCCGCGCCCGCCGCCACCTCGCGCCACCTGCACACGCTCGCCGCCGCTGTGCATGCGCAGGTACATACGCAGAGTCCTCTCTTGAACTGTCATAGTCTCAACCGTCGCCCGCGAGGCGCTGTACGGCTGCGTGTACTCGCTCGTGCAGCTGCTGCCCGCTGACAAGCTGCCGACCGCCGCCGCAGCGCTGGCCGCGCCCGCCGCCACCTCGCGCCACCTGCACACGCTCGCCGCCGCTGTGCATGCGCAGGTACATACGCAGAGTCCTCTCTTGAACTGTCATAGTCTCAACCGTCGCCCGCGAGGCGCTGTACGGCTGCGTGTACTCGCTCGTGCAGCTGCTGCCCGCTGACAAGCTGCCGACCGCCGCCGCAGCGCTGGCCGCGCCCGCCGCCACCTCGCGCCACCTGCACACGCTCGCCGCCGCTGTGCATGCGCAGGTACATACGCAGAGTCCTCTCTTGAACTGTCATAGTCTCAACCGTCGCCCGCGAGGCGCTGTACGGCTGCGTGTACTCGCTCGTGCAGCTGCTGCCCGCTGACAAGCTGCCGACCGCCGCCGCAGCGCTGGCCGCGCCCGCCGCCACCTCGCGCCACCTGCACACGCTCGCCGCCGCTGTGCATGCGCAGGTACATACGCAGAGTCCTCTCTTGAACTGTCATAGTCTCAACCGTCGCCCGCGAGGCGCTGTACGGCTGCGTGTACTCGCTCGTGCAGCTGCTGCCCGCTGACAAGCTGCCGACCGCCGCCGCAGCGCTGGCCGCGCCCGCCGCCACCTCGCGCCACCTGCACACGCTCGCCGCCGCTGTGCATGCGCAGGTACATACGCAGAGTCCTCTCTTGAACTGTCATAGTCTCAACCGTCGCCCGCGAGGCGCTGTACGGCTGCGTGTACTCGCTCGTGCAGCTGCTGCCCGCTGACAAGCTGCCGACCGCCGCCGCAGCGCTGGCCGCGCCCGCCGCCACCTCGCGCCACCTGCACACGCTCGCCGCCGCTGTGCATGCGCAGGTACATACGCAGAGTCCTCTCTTGAACTGTCATAGTCTCAACCGTCGCCCGCGAGGCGCTGTACGGCTGCGTGTACTCGCTCGTGCAGCTGCTGCCCGCTGACAAGCTGCCGACCGCCGCCGCAGCGCTGGCCGCGCCCGCCGCCACCTCGCGCCACCTGCACACGCTCGCCGCCGCTGTGCATGCGCAGGTACATACGCAGAGTCCTCTCTTGAACTGTCATAGTCTCAACCGTCGCCCGCGAGGCGCTGTACGGCTGCGTGTACTCGCTCGTGCAGCTGCTGCCCGCTGACAAGCTGCCGACCGCCGCCGCAGCGCTGGCCGCGCCCGCCGCCACCTCGCGCCACCTGCACACGCTCGCCGCCGCTGTGCATGCGCAGGTACATACGCAGAGTCCTCTCTTGAACTGTCATAGTCTCAACCGTCGCCCGCGAGGCGCTGTACGGCTGCGTGTACTCGCTCGTGCAGCTGCTGCCCGCTGACAAGCTGCCGACCGCCGCCGCAGCGCTGGCCGCGCCCGCCGCCACCTCGCGCCACCTGCACACGCTCGCCGCCGCTGTGCATGCGCAGGTACATACGCAGAGTCCTCTCTTGAACTGTCATAGTCTCAACCGTCGCCCGCGAGGCGCTGTACGGCTGCGTGTACTCGCTCGTGCAGCTGCTGCCCGCTGACAAGCTGCCGACCGCCGCCGCAGCGCTGGCCGCGCCCGCCGCCACCTCGCGCCACCTGCACACGCTCGCCGCCGCTGTGCATGCGCAGGTACATACGCAGAGTCCTCTCTTGAACTGTCATAGTCTCAACCGTCGCCCGCGAGGCGCTGTACGGCTGCGTGTACTCGCTCGTGCAGCTGCTGCCCGCTGACAAGCTGCCGACCGCCGCCGCAGCGCTGGCCGCGCCCGCCGCCACCTCGCGCCACCTGCACACGCTCGCCGCCGCTGTGCATGCGCAGGTACATACGCAGAGTCCTCTCTTGAACTGTCATAGTCTCAACCGTCGCCCGCGAGGCGCTGTACGGCTGCGTGTACTCGCTCGTGCAGCTGCTGCCCGCTGACAAGCTGCCGACCGCCGCCGCAGCGCTGGCCGCGCCCGCCGCCACCTCGCGCCACCTGCACACGCTCGCCGCCGCTGTGCATGCGCAGGTACATACGCAGAGTCCTCTCTTGAACTGTCATAGTCTCAACCGTCGCCCGCGAGGCGCTGTACGGCTGCGTGTACTCGCTCGTGCAGCTGCTGCCCGCTGACAAGCTGCCGACCGCCGCCGCAGCGCTGGCCGCGCCCGCCGCCACCTCGCGCCACCTGCACACGCTCGCCGCCGCTGTGCATGCGCAGGTACATACGCAAACAATAGACATATACACAGGACCCGGCGAACCGCCCGAAAAAGTGCAGCCAGTTTACTGGTGTCAAAAATTCAGTTTTGACACCAACGGCCTCAGTAGTAAGCCAGTCGCAGTATTGTTTAAAAACTGCGGTCCACGCCTATTGCGGCCAAGCATAATTCCAACGCATGAATGGTCTTCAGATCACACTCTTGTAACACACACTTGTAATTAGTCTGCTCACGCGTTTCCACAGGGACGATTTCCGCCATATTGTAGCATATTAGCGGGAAATTGACAGATGGTACTACTTTTTTCTTGTATAAAGGAGGTTTCTGCTAAATGTTCTAATGGGCTCATCCTTAGGTACATATCGGTGACGCAAACAGAATCTTCTCTCAAACTTTCATCGACGAGCGCCAGCCGCCAGGCGGCCGGATAAAGCCGGACATAGGCTTTTTGATTGCGTTTAATTTCGAAAAAGAATGCATGGATCATAATAGTATTTTTCAAGTAAACCTAAAGGTTCTCAAACCGCCGGGTTTAAAAGGCAGGTTTGCACCGAGAAAGTCGGTACTTGCGTGGCTCGGCTCGGAAGAGCGTGGCTTCATTTTGCATAAGGATTTAATTACTCTCTTTTGCAATACAATTATAGTTTGAATGTCAGCTTTGCCCAACAATAGAACACCACAGGACATAAAGTACTCTGGCCAAACAGTGTGACGATTCAACTAACGTATGCCTGCCGTATCTGATTGGTCGACGAGTTACCAAATGTTTTGTTTCAGTGTAAGGAAGAGCGGAAACCCTTCGTGTGCTCGCTCTACGTGCGCGCCATCACCGCCGGCATGAATGAACTGGAGAAACTCAAGTTGGACAGTGAGAAGGTGTGTTGTTTGTTTTATTTTTAACTAGCTTTTATTTAAATTCTAATGTATGATCGTTTGTTGGGGTTGATTTTGCAATTCAAAATGATTTCAAATTTTGATGTTCAAAGCCTTGAACATCGTCGTGGTTGCCTGTCTGTCGGTATTCTATAGAATATATTTCGGCGAGTGTGCTCAGGAACTTTTTAATTTGGTTCCCCCGTCACCTTTCTACCATAGAACGGCAAGGCATCGTAAAGGCTTCCACCCATATTTAGTCGACGTACCAAAGACGCGTACGAAGCGGTTTGATTCCTCGTTCCTGATACGCACTGCAAAGGCCTGGAATACCCTCCCAGGCAGTGTCTTTCCTGCCACTTATAACCCGGGTGCCTTCAAATCAAGAGTGAATAGGCATCTTCTAGGTAAGCGCGTTCCAACTTAGACTGTATCATCACTTTTCATCAGGTGTGATCACAGTCAAGCGCTAGCCTATATAGTATATAAAAAAAAATCAATTTAGAAAGGGAATGACCAAAGGTGGTCAAGTTTTCTCATGAACCAGAACCCAAATTGTCTAGGAAATTAAAATAGCGTTTTTTAAGAACCATTACCACAGTGAATTTGATTTTCATATCTGGAATTTAATTTTGCATACAAAAAGTTACTCTCTTGCAAGTTTTCGATGCACATTTCGTGTCATAGCAATTTTACAAAGAAGTACAACTGGTTTAAATTTAGAATCTGGATGTTTTATTGAATTAAAAAAAGTAATAATTGTAGAAGTTAATGCGGGGACCGTTGTCTATAAATATTAAGTTTGGGTTTGATTCAGATTGATACGGTATACCATACATCCATGGTCATTATCCTTTGAAGGCGCACTTAAGACATTAAAACTTAAGCGTCATGTATTTTTGGGTATATAATCTTGTTGAAGCGAAATGCGAGCTGCTCCCGCGCGTCCGCGGCCGTCCGCGGGGGGGTGCGGGGGACGGCGGGCCCGGCCGCATCGGCGCCGCGCCGCGCCGTGCAGTGAGTCGCCCCAATTCGTTCCAAGGGTATGCCCGCGTCACCCTTTGTCGCGCCGGCCATACAAATCGCATGGTAGTTACCGAGTGAACTGCCTCAGACGTTGTTTGCTAGTGACCGTACGTCTCTGTCCTAGCCACTGACCGCCGCCGCTACGCGGCCGTTTGACCGACGCCGTCGCCATTTTGTTTCCGCGTACCGCGTCGTCGAATCTATCGTGTTGCTCGAATCGCTTTGGAGGAATCGCCCGCGCCACTTTCTCGTTGCGCCGGCGCATAAAAATCGCATCGCGTGGTCTAAATTTAACGCAGTCGTGCCGATTATAGTTGTTTGAGTCATTTTTGGATCTAATTTTGGGTTTTCCGCTCACGTTTACGCCGAAAACCCCATCCTTACGCGTATCGCGTCATCATTGTGAGCCGCGCGTTAGTGTTGCGAGCTCCACGCCGTTCGCCCTACCTACGCCTACGTTCGACCTACGCGTGCCGCCTGGGAGAGTGCTGCATCGCAACCCAACATTTTACACAATATTTATTTCACTACACACCCCATCATATACTACCCAATACACGCAAGCTGCCCGGCGTCACGAGGTACCGCCTGGCTTCGAGAATCTGCGGAGGGCCGCCTTCAAGGTAGGTGTCGATCATCCATTTTCTTATCGGTGCCGCCCTAGTGGCACCCGCGCCCGTGGCCTGCGAGGGACGCTCGGTTCCCGCTGATGGGCCCCGGGTCCACGAGCCTCCCTTCGGTTCGCAGTCCGCGGCGCGTACATTTTTGGTAGGCAGAGCGCGGTTTGTCCACGCCATTGTTCATATATTCGATACCTCGCTTGATCGCCGCCTTTCGGCCGCGTTATTGTTTATATTTCGCTCGCCAGCCGCGCTCATTGCGCGCGCGCCGCCGCCCGCGCCGGCCGCCGCCCGCGCCGGCCGGCGCCCTCGCTGACGCTCCCCGCCCGCTCGCGCGCCGCGTCATCGCGTATCGCCGCGCTTGCGCTCGCCGATCGCTCCGCGAGCGCCGCCGCCGCCGCCTCGCCGCCGCCGCGCCGCATTCGCTGACGCGTTCGTTTGATTCGCGCGCCGCGCTGGTTGACGCTGCGGGTCATCTGCGCCACGCGCAGCTTGTAGATCCGACCGCGCTTGCAATTATTTCGTTACCGCCGTCCGATCGCGAGTGATTTTCCGATTCCGATTGCGATCGATCGCCTTCCGATCCCGATCCCGATTGATCGCCATCCGATTCCGATCTCGATCGCCATTCGATTCCGGTCGCGCTCGATCGTCATCCGATTCCGATCCCGATTGCCGTCCGATTCCAACGCGCTCGATCGTCGTCCGATTCCGATCGCGATCGACCGCCATTCCGATAGTGATTTTGACTGAGCCTAAACCTTAACTGTTTACGCCTGTGCGCCGCGTTCGCTGCTGTCGCACGCCGTTCTCGCCGTGCGCTGCGCCATCTGCCGCGCTGCTTCGTCGATCCGACCGCGTTTACGTATAGTACGCCGTCCGATCCTAATTTATTTCGTGTTTTTATACTCGACGCAGCGAACCGTGATCCCTATGACACTGACAGCTAATGTCACCATATAACATTGTAGTGGCGTCACCATTAAATCGGGATCATATTGGGGGCGTCTAAAAATGCCATTTATAAATTTTACGTAGCTTTATACCATTAGTAATGATATTCCGTTGATATTTTTAACAATTCTTAACATTTACAAGAAGTTATGTCAATCTGAATTTATGTTTACGTCCTGCAAAACTTAAGTCGTGTGACGTTTATCGACTAGGGCGGCAAGTATCGATAAAAAAAATGTCGGTAATGGAAACGAGTGCAAAATTTTTCAGACAAAATAAATAAATGGGGAGCATTCATTTTCATGATAAAATATATACATTGTTACGGCCCCTTGCCTGTCCAGATGAGGGCTCAGTTCCCGGGCCCATAGAGGAACGAGCCCGGACAGGTCGAGGGGGGACCGACTAGTGAGACTACGCGGGATCACTAGTGTACGATCAGTCTCGGGTCAGATGACGGCATCCAATCCGAGTCGGATAGCAATCGAGTCTCACTAGTCGATCAGTGGAAATAGTAATCAGCGACTTTTACTAGACAACAGGTCGGCCACTACGGCTGATACAATACGCCACCGGACGCGGCCAACTATAAAAATAGTTTAAAATTAGTAGGTGCTTATTGACTGACCTTGATCCCGAAGCGTCGGCCTTGATACGGAGTCCTCTGTAGTAGATGTGTGACAGTGTGTGACGTGAAAGTGTTAAGGGTATGTACAAGGGTGCGTGTGTGTATGGGACTGGCAGAGCCGTCTGACCTCCGCTTCAAATCAGCCTCCAAACACGAAGACCACACGCGCAGGAACCCACTTTCCGTCGGCTACCGGTTCGAAGTGCGAAAGGGACCGCACCAGCGCCCCAGCGCGCGAGAGAGGGGGCGCGGCAACAGACAAAAAACGCAGTGCGAAAAACAAGTCAGGCGCATCAAAAAAACGGACGTCCCGTTGCGATTTTATTCGATGACTAAACACCCGCGCAAATAGAAACGTGGCTACTCAAACGTAGTAATTTGCGTCTCGCGACTACGCGTTTCAAGGACGACACGTGATCAAAATTACGTCAGCCACGCGCGGGGGACCGCTAAGTTCGTCGGTCGACAGCAGACTGAATGGTGCTTAATACTGGCGCGCACCGAAGTCGCCGCGTCATTGCAGGCATAAAAAAAATCTCGGCGACCGATGCGCGAGCGGGATAGGAAGATTGGCGTTTCCGCGAGTTGGAGCGGGAGCGCACGATTCGATACAAAACGCATGCAGCAAAAAACTCGCCGTAACCAAAGCGTGAGCGAGACGCGCCGATGAGGGCTTCCGCGGGTTAGAGAGAGAGAACACGATTCAACACAATACAATAGACTCGGCGCTCGCGCCAGCTACTCTCGCGTAAACAATCCCCCGCTCCGAATCTAAGAATGTAGATTCGCTAATCAATAGGCAGTCGGGACAACGTGGCCACGGCACGTTGCAATACTGAGTCCCCCACAAATACCTCGGCCACCCGGGGAACGCCATCCGATCCAAATAGCAGTTTAACAATGCGTCCACGACGCCAAAATAGTGGGAGTAGATTAGGTTCTTTAAGCAGAACAAGATCTCCCACCTGGGGAGGGTTAGTTTTGTCAGTCCACTTGACGCGCTGCTGCAGCAAGTGCAAATACTCAAGAGACCAACGGTGCCAAAAATTTTGAGTCATTTGCTGCAACATTTCAAACCGAGACAACCGTGAGGTCTTGACCTCCCGATAGGGATACTCGGGCAGCGCGTTAAGAGGCTGACCAATCAAGAAGTGACCCGGCGTTAAAGCCTCCAAATCATTTGGATCGGAGGAGACGGGACCGAGAGGCCGAGAGTTAAGAACCGCCTCAATCTTGCAAAATACCGTGGACAGTTCCTCGAAGGTTAAGATGGTTTCCCCAATAACGCGACGCAAATGCGTTTTAGCGACCTTAACAACAGCTTCGAAGATTCCGCCCCAGTGAGGACACGCCGGAGGGTCAAATTTCCAAGTAACTCCCATTCTAGACATGGCGGTGCCTACACAGTGCCTGTTCTTAACAAGGAAGTCAACGACCTCCTTCAAATAACGATCGGTTCCCTTATAATTGGTCCCGCAGTCTGTCCGAACCAAGTCGGGTAGGCCGCGACGGCTCACGAAGCGGCCCAGAGTGGCCACGAACGCCTCCGTGCTGAGGGCACTGACAAGCTCCAAGTGAACTGCCTTGGTTGCGAGGCAAACAAAGACGCACAAGTAGGCCTTAAAAGACCGAGCATTCTTAAGGTTAGAGCTCTTAACTAGAAAAGGACCGGCAAAATCGGTTCCAACACCGGCGAAAGGTCGAGCAGCCCTTGCGCGATCCGCAGGCAGGTCACCCATCACAGGCTGTGCAATGGATGCCTTCAAACGATAGCAAGGAATACATTTGAAGATCACGCTTCGAATGGTTCGTCGGCCTGCCAAAATCCAAAACTCACGCTGCAAAATGGCTGAGAGGGTATTGCAACCCGCATGAGCATTTTTAATATGATAATGAGTTATCAACAGATTGACAAAGGTGCCATCCTTTGGGAGCAGCAAAGGATGTCGCGCTCCATAAGGGAGGTTGGAGTTTTTAAGGCGTCCCCCAACACGTAGTAATCCGGAACTGTCCAAGAATAGACTCAGGCGAGCAAGGTGGCCCTTCAGTGGCGAGCCTCGTTTCAAAGACTCAATCGCTGACTCAAAGTGTTCCACTTGGATCACACGTATCCAGTACATCAACGCCTCTCGCCGTTCCAAGGGCGAGAGCGCCGAGTCTAAGTTTTTATTGAGGGGATCCCTGACATTATGCATGAATCGACGCAGCCAAGCGGTTACGCCGATCAGCTTGTCAAACGAGCTATACCGCTCCAAGAGGGCGCGGTCATAAATGGGCCTATCGTTGACCACGCCAACCCTCAATCGCAAGCCGGGTAATTCGGCTGGAGCCTCAAATTTGTCCGGGGGCCAGGAGGATTCTGGGCCAGATAGCCAGCCCGGTCCCCACCAGAGTGGGTGGTAGACTAGCAAAGAAGCCTCGCAACCGCGAGAAGCGCAGTCAGCTGGGTTTAGTTCCCCGGGTACATGTCTCCATTTCAAGGGTGTGACAGAACTTTGTATTTGTGACACTCTATTCGCCACGAAAACTTCAAGATTATGGACCGAAGCCCGAAGCCAACACAGGACAATCTCGCTGTCCGACCATGCAAAAACGTCCAAAATGTTTACGAAGGGCTTCAAAGAAGCGTGGACGTGGTTTAATAACCGGTTCAAGAGTGCGGCTCCCGAAAGTTCTAACTTAGGAATTGTTAGACGAGACCTAATAGGTGCAACCTTGCTCTTAGCTAGGACAAGGTGCAACGAGACTTGCCCAGAAGCACTCACGGTTCGCAGATATACCACAGCTGCATATCCCTTCTCAGAGGCATCGCAGAACCCGTGTAAGCTTGCACGACATTTGCCCGGAGGCAAGAAGCATCTGGGTAAAGAGATTTGGTTGATGTCGGGAAGGGAGGACACCAAAGAGAGCCACTCTCTTAAGAGAGCACCAAGAAGAGGCTCATCCCAGCCTAACCCAGACACCCAAAGCTTTTGAAGAAAGCACTTGGCCAGAAAAACAACCGGAGTTATCCAACCGTTTGGATCAAAGGTGCGCGCCACAGTGGACAGGACCAGTCGTTTGGTCCAAGACTTCGGAGGATCATCTAACTTGACCCGGTACGTAAAAGAATCCTGAACGGGCTGATACTGGATACCAAGCACCGTCAGCAAATTGGGATTCTCCGGGTGTTCAAACAGGTGAGGATCCTGTTGATCCTCTCCAGGTAAGTCCTGCAAAACCTGAGGTGAGTTGGATAGCCATTTACGTAACTCGTACCCTCCGGATTTCAAGATGGCGATCAACTCGTCCCTCAGGATGCGAGCTTCCTCAACACTGGATGCTCCGGCGCAGATGTCGTCCATATAGACAGAAGTTTCTAGGACATCCGCTGCTCGCGAATAATTCAGTCGTTCCCGGTTGGCCAGCTCCAAGAGCGTCCTCATTGCAATATAAGGACTAGACCTAAGGCCATAAGTTGTAGTGTTCAGCTCGAACACGCGCACAGGATCACTGGGATTCTCGCGCCACAAAATCAGCTGGTAACGACGATCATCGCGATGCACTACCGATTGCCTGAACATCATTCGTATGTCGGCCACAAAAACCACCTGGTGCCTACGGAAGTTGGTGAGGATGTCAGATAGATCCTTAAGAAGTTTGGGGCCAGTGTGGAGACACTGGTTCAAGGAAACCCCATTAGACGTGGCCGCTGACCCGTCGAAGACCACACGAATTTTACCGCCTGGAGACTTCAAGACCGCGTGGTGAGGGAGAAAATAGTGCTCGTGAGAGCGCCAGTCAAATGAGGAAGGGGACATGTGCCCCAACGCCTCGTACTCCCTCATGAACTCAATATATTTCTCTCGAAATGCAGGGTCTCGCTTCATGCGGCGTTCCATGGACAGAAGTCTTTTTTCAGCTAACGCCCTTGAATGACCAAGGGGGGGGCGTGAGGCAAGGAAGGGTAGCCGAGTTACAAACCTGCCATCGACGCGACGACCTGTGTTATTCTGGTAGAATAACTCGCATTCCTGATGGAGGGGGTCTACCCGAGCCGCTTGAGGGGGCTCTTCAATTTCCCAAAATTTTTGGACTACATCGGAAAGTGCCACTCCAATAGTTTGGAGATGGTCCACGTCAGGAGGCAGGTTGGTCCATAAAACCGGACCGAAAAAACTAAACCCAAAGATAGTGGGCATGGCCGACAAACCATTTTTCTGCAATGTCCTAATCTCTCCTGACATGATCAAGCCCAGCACATCGGCGCCCAAGAGCAAATCAGTGGGGCCAGGTTCAGACCATGAAGGGTCCGCCGGGGTTAAACCCGACGCGCAATGAACCGCCGAGTTATGGATAGGAACGTTCGGGAGGTGTCCCACAATATCGTCAAGAACGTTCACATCGACTAGGATACGAAGGGGACCTTCGGCTGGACCAAACATAAGTTCTGCCCGACCCCTGGGAGTCGGAGGAACCGATCCTCCTATTCCTAACATTGGACGATTGTCCGGACTCCAGGGGAGCCCCAGCGTCCTCACCAACCACGACGATGCAATGCAGCGCTGTGAACCGAGATCTAGCAGCGCGCGTACCATTAGCCACTCACCGTTCGGGTTAAACACCCTGACCAAAGCCGTGGGCAAAAGTACGGTCTGGCAGACCGTCTTATGCTCGCTCAAATTGTCGGGTGAGGTGGCGGTGGTGGGAGCCAGGGCAGCAACTAGTCAACGGGAGTTGCCCCTTTCGGGCGACTCCTCCAGCCTCGGGCGCTCGTAGGGGCCAGCTTGCGGAACATCTACCACACCAATAGGTGGGGTTCCCCCAGGGTACACCCAAGCGTCCCTCATGGGCTGAGGGGGTCTGGTCACGTACGACAGCCGCGGGACGACGTAGTGCGGAGGGGGGTGTCCAGACCATCGAGGGGGGTATCGCTCCAGCCTGGGGTATTCAGCCAGAGGAGGGGAGTACCTCCTTGGTTCAGACTGAGCGACGGCAAAACCTCCCTCAGGGTTGACAGAGGGCGGAACGCCCCCGCCCCTGGAGGGCTGCACCCCCGCCCGAGGGGGGGGTGAAGCCCTATCAAAACCAGGGGCCGGACGAACAGTGTTCGCCCCACGCCGTCCATCGGCTGGGCACGTGACCGAGGAGGAGCCTCCACTCCTGCCGGGTGTCTGTTCAACCACCTCCTGCCTGCCGGCACCATTGCGGTCGAGACAAAGAATAGGAAGGTGGTTGCCCTGACAGTGTGTGCAAGGCCGTTGGTGCTGGCAATTGCGTTGCAAGTGCCGACCTAAGCAAGAGTAGCACCAACGGCGCTCCCTCGCGATGGCCCTACGGTACTTGGGCGGTCTCTCCAAAAATTTAGGGCAATCGGCCGTTGTGTGCGTGGAAGCACGGCAATAGTTGCAGGGGGTTGCCTCGGTCGCAGCAAGGCTACTAAAGTTGGGGATTGTGCGGCGACCAGTCTGCTGCGCCACTACTGGCTGCTTGAAACCCCTGGTGGAAGTCGTGGGTTTAGAAGCGGGCGTCGGTCGCGCCGGCTCCTTTGCCGGTGTTCCCGAGGCCACGGCATTCTCCACCTGGCGGCTCTGTTCCTCAAGGAACTTTAAGAGGTCACTGAACGGGGGTATATAATTAGCCCCGTCCCCGCCGTACCTCTCTTCAAATCGGATCCGCAGATCGAGAGGCAGGCGGGACAGAACCAGGTGAAGAAGCCAGAAGGACCACTGATCCACCGGTAAGTCAAGTTGTCGAAGGGCGTTGCAAGCAACCACGACTGGGTCAATGATCACCTCCCGGAGACGCGCTAGGTCTTTCAAAACCGGGAGGGATATTAACTCCATCATGTGCGCGTCAGCAAGGCGGCGCACATTGGCGTAGCGCCTCTCGAGGAGTTCTCTGGCCGTGGAGTAGCTGGCGTCAGACAACTTCAAATGGCAGACTACCCCAAGTGCCTCCCCTTGAAGGGAGGTCCGCAAATAGGCCATTTTTTGGCCTGGGGATAGGTCGCGGCGGGTATGGACTAGACTGTCGAAGATGGAGATGAACCCCATCCAGTCTTGAAGCCGCCCACCAAAGTGTGGAAGGTCCAAAGTAGGCAGCCGACCCAATAGGGCGGGCTGCTGCTGCGGGCGAGGCGACTCGCACAGAATGCTCTTTCGAGCCTCACGATTCATTTTGGCCCCAGCCTCGAGCACATCGTCTGTGAACTCGAAGAACTGCTCGTAGTCCTTCTGGGCCGATTCTCGCGCCTCGTCGTCCTCCACTGTAGCAAGGAATTCCGAATAGGCCTCTTCAAAATGGGCTCGTCTGGCTGGGAGCTGCTCAAGGCGGTGGAGCAAGCTAGCCGTCCTGTCTGGACGAGTAATAAGCGCATGCGCGCTAGCTGCCCACCGCAGCTCATCCTGCATACGGCGCACCGGAGGCTTATGCGAAGGCATGGCGAGACTGCGCGAAGATAATTACAAGGAAGCACGAAACCGAAAAATAAAACAACAAGGACGTAGAACAAGCACAGATGCAAACACCAACACGTGCAGAACGCTAATCAAGGTCGCGGTTAACAAACGCGCGGCACGCCGTAAATAACGCGGCGTTGCTACAAAAACGCGTGGTGTAGCGGTACAATAATCTGTGGCCGTTAACGCGGCGTATCGGTCCGACACGTGGCGTACCGCGCCTACAAACGTGTGACCGACAGAGATACGCGACGAATTAAATACGCGCAACAAATATCGATATCGACGCGCCGAACGTGTAAAAGCCGCTTAACCAAAAGGCGCGAAACCACGCTCTGCTACCAATTGTGTTACGGCCCCTTGCCTGTCCAGATGAGGGCTCAGTTCCCGGGCCCATAGAGGAACGAGCCCGGACAGGTCGAGGGGGGACCGACTAGTGAGACTACGCGGGATCACTAGTGTACGATCAGTCTCGGGTCAGATGACGGCATCCAATCCGAGTCGGATAGCAATCGAGTCTCACTAGTCGATCAGTGGAAATAGTAATCAGCGACTTTTACTAGACAACAGGTCGGCCACTACGGCTGATACAATACGCCACCGGACGCGGCCAACTATAAAAATAGTTTAAAATTAGTAGGTGCTTATTGACTGACCTTGATCCCGAAGCGTCGGCCTTGATACGGAGTCCTCTGTAGTAGATGTGTGACAGTGTGTGACGTGAAAGTGTTAAGGGTATGTACAAGGGTGCGTGTGTGTATGGGACTGGCAGAGCCGTCTGACCTCCGCTTCAAATCAGCCTCCAAACACGAAGACCACACGCGCAGGAACCCACTTTCCGTCGGCTACCGGTTCGAAGTGCGAAAGGGACCGCACCAGCGCCCCAGCGCGCGAGAGAGGGGGCGCGGCAACAGACAAAAAACGCAGTGCGAAAAACAAGTCAGGCGCATCAAAAAAACGGACGTCCCGTTGCGATTTTATTCGATGACTAAACACCCGCGCAAATAGAAACGTGGCTACTCAAACGTAGTAATTTGCGTCTCGCGACTACGCGTTTCAAGGACGACACGTGATCAAAATTACGTCAGCCACGCGCGGGGGACCGCTAAGTTCGTCGGTCGACAGCAGACTGAATGGTGCTTAATACTGGCGCGCACCGAAGTCGCCGCGTCATTGCAGGCATAAAAAAAATCTCGGCGACCGATGCGCGAGCGGGATAGGAAGATTGGCGTTTCCGCGAGTTGGAGCGGGAGCGCACGATTCGATACAAAACGCATGCAGCAAAAAACTCGCCGTAACCAAAGCGTGAGCGAGACGCGCCGATGAGGGCTTCCGCGGGTTAGAGAGAGAGAACACGATTCAACACAATACAATAGACTCGGCGCTCGCGCCAGCTACTCTCGCGTAAACATACATACTTATATAGCAAAAACGTGTTTATCGGGTTAAGCATTATTGGAAAATAACAAGGTTGGAAACTTTCGTTTTACTTACCTACTTAATCTATGCCAAAAATCTTAAATTAATACAACAACAACAAAATGGACATTAAAAATGCACATTGTAATATTTTTTAAAACATGTTTACCAACGTGGCTTAAGGCCACGCCTTCGTCTAAAAAAAAATTATCGACACGACCAAAGACACGACCCATCACTAAACGAACTGTCATAAGGATCATGGTTCGCCGCGTGGAGAATAGTTTTTACGCTTAATTTAGATTCATGATGCCCGCGAACGTAAAAGTGTTAGTGACTCAATTACAGTCGGAGCTCCGCTGGGCTACGACCGCTGCGGGTTTGATAGGCCGCGACGATAGGTCGGTTGCCTTATTGCGCGGAACAGGTGCGGACTCGGCAGGCCTCTGTTGAGCAGGCCCTTCGGGACCTGCACATCCTTGATTGCACCCCAGAGGTCTTAGGGACCGCGAAGGCGGATTATGACCAATTTTTTGATTTAACGGATGCCATCGTGGAGGCCGCCCACAAAATCAGATCCGGCGCGGAGGACAAGCGGCGACAGAGTGCGTTGCTTGACTCCCCCAGCCGACCTCCCACACAGCCGGCCTTGCTGGGCAAACTGCCCACCATTGATCTGCCCAAGTTTGACGGGCAGCTGCAGGAGTGGATGGGCTTCCTGGACCTCTTTGACAGTCTGGTCCACGCCAGGAAGGACCTGTCCCCCTGCCAGAAGCAGTCCTATCTCCTGTCCTCGCTTCAAGGCGAGGCGCTGGACTTAGTCCGCCATCTAAAGCTCTCTGAGGAGAGCTACACCACTGCCAGGGAATTGCTGGCGCGGCGCTACGCTAATGTGCGCCGGTTAGCCGACGCCCACGTAGCGCAATTGTTGAAGTTGCCTACGATCACCGAGGTGGCCGAGCTCCGGGAGGCATTGCTCAACCCTTGCATTGTGGCCACCAATGCCCTGCGACGGTTGGACCTCCCGGTAGACCAGTGGTCCTTTTTATTGTTGCACCTAGTGTTGTCTCGCCTGCCCTTGGAGCTTAAGCGCCGCTTCGAGCAGCTGTTTGGCGGAGACGGTGCAACACATCTGCCCCCCTTCTCCGACCTCCTAAAATTTCTAGAGCAGGAGTGTCTCCAGGCCGACAACTCCGGTGCTACCGGCTCGAAAGAGGCCCTAGGACGGTCCGAGAACCCGAATAGGGGTGGGGCACCGACCGGCCACCAGTCGGTGAGCGGCCCCAATAGGCCGGCCCGAGGTAACGACTTGAGCGGGGGTCGCCGGGTGCCAAAGCACCGTGGGTCTGAGGCCACAGAGCCCACCCCCTGTGCTTATTGTCGGCACGCCGGCCACCAGGTCTCCTCTTGTCCTCACTTCCTGGCCAAGCCTGTTGCGGCCAGGAGAGGCCTTGCTTCGGCACGCCGCTGGTGCTTTTCGTGTTTGGGCCGACATCTCCCGCGAGATTGCCCGCACCCGCCGCGGCCTTGCCCACATTGTGGAGGAAGCCACATGGCCCTTTTGTGTGCCAATAGGAATGGCTCAGGTCGCCAGGATGGTGGGTCGCGCACCCCCCCCATGGGCGGGGGCGCTCGTCCTGGCCACCCTACGAGTCCAATTGGACGATCCCCCGCGGACCATCAACCTTCTAGGTCCGTTAGGGGTTCACCCCCTCGAGGGGGGGTTCCACCCCCCCGTGGGAGGGTCACACCCCCCTCGCGGTATTATGACGGGGGTCTGACTGCTGCACAGGCGAACGTCTGTGCGCCAAGTTTTTTGCCGCCGCTCTATGTGGGGCCGCGACTTGAGCGTCATCCACCCGTGACAGGTCGAGGCGCTCCATACGGCGTCCCAGACGCTAGCCGCATGGTAAGACCACCGGTTGACGAAGGCGGATGGTCAACGTATTGGAGACCCTCCCCCTTCCTAGCAGCGCCCCAGCCGGGGTACCCTGGTCCACCGGTCGCTTCAAGGGAGATTGCTACAGGAGTGGCTCTCCATTGTGGCCTCGTATCCGCATGTTAGTCGGATTTCGATGCCGCGTTGCCACCTCCCCCGGAAAGGTGCCACGCCAGTCGCCACGGCTTTTGCGATGCGTCCGAGAAAGGGTACGCAGCCGTGGCCGATCTGAGAACTGTTCGTGACACCGGCGAGGTCGCAACCCACCTTGTCTTGATAAAAGTTTAAGTGGCCCAATTAGGTCACGTTTGATAATACCCCAGTTAGAGTTGTCTGGAGCCGCTCTTTGATGCGCCACTGGACCATGCCTGTTCGTCCCTCCTGTCGGTGGTAGACCTGACGGACGTTCACGCCTGGTCGGACAGTGAAGTCGTCCTTTGTTGGCTGCGAGCCGCTCCCCACAACTTGGAAGTTTGTTGCCAACCGGGTTTCCCAAATTCAGACTTCGGAAACCCCGTTGATCAGGGCACCTGAACCCTGCAGATGGCGCTTCCCACAGATGTGAAGCTTCTGACCTTGTCAACCACTCTTTGGTGGGGCCCTAGCTGGCTGACTCAACATGAGTCCGTCTGGCCTCAGAGTAGGTTCTCCAACGTGTTGCCTGGCTACCAAAGCAGTTCATTTGGGAGCTTGTGAGCGCTCTCCACGCTGAGGCTTTGTAGCCACGCTAGGCCGCTTGTCTCACGCCGAGGTTATCCGCACCTGGTCCGACCGGACTGTTAGACCCACTATAAGGGTGCCGATAGGTAGTTGAGGGAAGCGAGCCGTTTCAATCCAGTTTCGCTTGCCTATTTGTTTAGTGGACTCCAAATTCATGGGTCCACTGGCGGGGGACTGTTGAAGCGAAATGGGAGCTGCTCCCGCGCGTCCGCGGCCGTCCGCGGGGGGGTGCGGGGGACGGCGGGCCCGGCCGCATCGGCGCCGCGCCGCGCCGTGCAGTGAGTCGCCCCAATTCGTTCCAAGGGTATGCCCGCGTCACCCTTTGTCGCGCCGGCCATACAAATCGCATGGTAGTTACCGAGTGAACTGCCTCAGACGTTGTTTGCTAGTGACCGTACGTCTCTGTCCTAGCCACTGACCGCCGCCGCTACGCGGCCGTTTGACCGACGCCGTCGCCATTTTGTTTCCGCGTACCGCGTCGTCGAATCTATCGTGTTGCTCGAATCGCTTTGGAGGAATCGCCCGCGCCACTTTCTCGTTGCGCCGGCGCATAAAAATCGCATCGCGTGGTCTAAATTTAACGCAGTCGTGCCGATTATAGTTGTTTGAGTCATTTTTGGATCTAATTTTGGGTTTTCCGCTCACGTTTACGCCGAAAACCCCATCCTTACGCGTATGGCGTCATCATTGTGAGCCGCGCGTTAGTGTTGCGAGCTCCACGCCGTTCGCCCTACCTACGCCTACGTTCGACCTACGCGTGCCGCCTGGGAGAGTGCTGCATCGCAACCCAACATTTTACACAATATTTATTTCACTACACACCCCATCATATACTACCCAATACACGCAAGCTGCCCGGCGTCACGAGGTACCGCCTGGCTTCGAGAATCTGCGGAAGGCCGCCTTCAAGGTAGGTGTCGATCATCCATTTTCTTATCGGTGCCGCCCTAGTGGCACCCGCGCCCGTGGCCTGCGAGGGACGCTCGGTTCCCGCTGATGGGCCCCGGGTCCACGAGCCTCCCTTCGGTTCGCAGTCCGCGGCGCGTACAAATCTTAAATCTCTGTGGAGCAGGAACACGATTGGGTAAAATTTTCTCGTTAGAAAGTTCTCCCAAAATTCGCTCTTAAATCTCCATTTTTCTAATTTTTATCGGAATCTACATTGGATGTATAGATATTTTAGTGCACGATGACGCGCCCCACTCTGTCAAAATCGCTTTAATATGTTTCATTCGATTCGCATGAAATACGTATAATTGTAATTTTTGTTTTAATGAGTGTAGTAATAATATCCAAAAACGCTCAGAACGGATTTTTGATAACTGGCTTAGCTTTTTACTCATACTTTTTTTTTCAGGAATCTGAAGCCCGAAGCATAGAAAAGATTCTGGCGTCCTGGTTCGTCCAAACTGGCACCTTACTATCGGCCAGTGTTCGTCTCAGTTACGAATGCGCCCTCACAGCGTTCTCGGTCCATCCCTCGCCTAAGATGTACGATTTGGTCAAGGAGGCCCCCATGATGACACCATTGATTACGGTAAGTCTGAACTCTGACGTCACCATTCTCATCCTGGTTTGTCCAAATTGGCACCTTACTATCGGCCAGTGTTCGTCTCAGTTACGAATGCGTC
This sequence comes from Coenonympha arcania, assembly GCA_036785405.1. Classification (NCBI taxonomy): domain Eukaryota; kingdom Metazoa; phylum Arthropoda; class Insecta; order Lepidoptera; family Nymphalidae; genus Coenonympha; species Coenonympha arcania. The sequence goes on from CM072078.1 coordinate 8,004,149, forward strand.
CTCACGGCGTTCTCGGTCCAACCCTCGCCTAGCATGTATGATTTGGTCAAGAAGGCCCCCATAATGACACCATTGATTACGGTGAGTTTGAACTCTGACGTCACCATCAACATCCTGGTTCATTCAGAGTTGGTACCTTATTGCCAGTATGCCGAGTGTATCCTTCCGGGTTTTTAGTGTTCCGTACCCCAAAAGAAAAATAATGCAACCCTTATAATATCACTTTGTTGTCTGTCTGTGTCCCTTTATTTCAGTAACTATTAAAGATATCGACATAAAATTTGCAATAGTACGTGATAATGGCCCGACGTAATTATAATCATCAAAAATTGAAAATCGTTTTATTTTTATTTTAAAAGTGGGGAAAACTACCTCTTCGAAATTTCAAACTGAGATAAAATATTGAGTGGGGTATCAAATTGGGGATTTTTGGGTCATCGAAATTTCAAAATGAGATAAAAATATTGAGTGGGGTATCATATGAAAGAGCGTAAATGGTGTAGGCTAAAACCGAGATTATTTATTTTTATGCATGATAGTTTTTGATTATATGGGCAAAATGTCGCAAAAAATATCCTTCTCCCCCCTTATCTATCTAAATAATCATGATTAATAGGGATTAATGTATATTTTATGGGAAAATAAAATCAACTTTATCTGTTACTTGCTTTTGCTAGCCGGGTTATAAGCTATCTATGTTCCAAATTACAGCCAAATCGGTTCAGTAGTTGCGGCGTGAAGGAGTAACAAACATACACACACACACACACACACACACTTACACACAAACTTTCGCCTTTATAATATTAGTGTGAAGTGTGATACTTTTTTTTGGTATTAAGAATTAAATTCAAAAAAACGAAAGTTAAGTTTGCGTTTAGGTAAGAAAAGAGTTTAAATTCTTATGGATTACTTTTCCATATTAATATGGAACCCTCCGTGCGCGAGGTCTACTCGCACTTGGCCGGTTTTATTTAATTTGTTTTATCCCTCTTACAGCCAGACATCCATGAAAAGGATCCCGAGACAAATTCAGAGTTTGGTAGCTGGGCGAACGACAGTCGGACCCACTCTAACCTCGTGAAAACCTCAGAGACCTTGAACCTGAAGCACACTCAGAAGCAGGGGAATGTGCTGTCGACCACCATCTTCGCGGAGGGCGAAGGCCTAGGGCTCGAAGCGGATCTGTGCCAGGACCTCGCCGTGGTGCTATCCGGGCCCCGCGTCAAGACTTTGTACTGGGATTTAGATAGGTAGGTTATTTTTTTTTGACGTGACAACGTCTTATATAGATAGAGCCGGTTGCACGCACGAAAAAACATGACTCATCCGGCGTTACCTCGCTCATGCGGCGTTACCGGCGTTACCTCGCGAGCGCGGAACGAGCGACAAAGAAGACGTTGTCACGTTCAACTATCGTCAGTAAACCGACTTTACAGGCAACCAATTTTTTGACGTGACAACGTCTTATAAATCGACAGAGCCGGTTGCACGCACGAAAAAACATGACTCATCCGGCGTTACCGGCGTTACCTCGCTCATGCGGCGTTACCTCGCGAGCGCGAAACGAGCGACAAAGAAAACGTTGTCACGTTCAACTATCGTCAGTAAACCGACTTTACAGGCAACCAATTTTTTTTTTTATTGAAGATAGGCTTGCGCTTGACGACAATCATGCCTGATGGAAAGCAATGATGAGGTCTAGGATGGAGCGCGCTTGCCTAGAAAATGCCTATTCACTCTTCTCTTGAAGGCACCTAGATTGTACTTGGCTGGAAACACGGAGGCTGGAAGGGCGTTCCACACCTTAGCGGTTCGTATCAGAAACGTGGAGGAAAAACGTTTCGTGCGAGTTTGTTGGACGTCAACCACATAAGGATGCCACCGCTCTCGGCGTCTTGCAGTCCTATGGTAGAAAGATGAAGGAGGTTTTAGTTCGTTTCAGCTGATGGGCTAACATGCGCGCGTAGAGTGTCTCTACTTTTGTCGCTCGCTTTACTCTTTCTGACCCATATTGATAAACAGAGATAATACGTTAATTACTTAACAAAAAAACCGACTTCAACTCTCATCATACTACTGTTGAATACATCCTTTCCAAGTAAAAATTTAAAACTTGTAAGGTTTTCTCATGGATAATATTGTCAGAACTGGACTAAATTGAATTGGGACCAAGCGCCAAAATTTAGGTATAGGATGACTACGGATATTTTTTTTAGTTGTAGTCAACTTGAGAACCTTTTTTAAAGTCGATAAAAAGTCTACTGTTTAGTAAACTTTTATACTGATCGCAAGCGATTTACTCTTATGAGGAGTTCCGTTCCGTATCTCCGAAGATATTCATGAGATCTTTACCAAATTGAAATGGGACCACCTCTGAAGTATGCCCTACCAAACAAAAAAAGAATCATCAAAATCGGATTAGAATTGATGGAGAAATCGCGTAACAAACATACAAAAAAAAACATACAGTCGAATTGAGAACCTCCTCCTTTTTTTGAAGTCGGTTAAAAAGAGAGCGACAAAAGTGGAGAGACATGTCTCTACGTGCGCATGCTGCATAGGCTGGCAGGGGATTCACGTAACGCTTCGGCTACGTTTCGTGAAGTGAAATGTTTAAAAAGGTCATGGCATATATATATACGTATATAAGCAAACGATGTTGAAACCAAAACATTGTTTGCGAACACTGAAAAATTAATTTTATGACAATTGTAACACAGCGTAAAATTGAATGTAGTTCGAAACAGTGCGGCTCGATACGGTTTCGTCTCACGAGATATCATTTTATTTTCGTTCTTTGTAAGAAAAATTGAGTGTAAATGATATTTTGAAAAGAGCAAGTGCCGATTTTCATTGATTCTCGGTGCAAACCTGCTTTCTGAACTTCCCGGTAGAGTTCTGACTTTTCATAAGAGCCTGTAATTTAGGCCTATGGGAAAAACGAAAGATTGACGACCGAATGGCGTAGTGGTAGCGAACCTGCCGTCTGCGCCGGAGATCGTGGGTTTGATTCCCACTACTGGTAAATATTTGTGTGATGAGCATGAATGTTTTCCAGTGTCTCGGTGTTTTTCAATATATTATATTCATGTATATTAGTATGTATGTATATTTATCAGTCATCTAGTACCCATAACACAAGCTATCGCTTACTTTGGGGCTAGATTGCGATGTGTAAGAATGTCCCGTATATATTTATTTATTTATTTTAATTTTCCAGGGAAGTGCTACTGGAAAACTGCCGGGCTTACATGGAGCGGACCCACGGCGGCACCCGCGCCCTCATCACAGAGCTCAAGTATCTCAACCTAGACCCCAACACCTTCATGCACTTGCCCGAGGAAGAAGATGAGGACGAGAACAATATCTATTACGGGATCGAGAAAGGTAAGGATTTTTTTAAAGAAAACCTAAGGAAGGTAGTGGGAACAAAGTTTTACAATATTATACCTCTAACCAAACAATTCATATTACATATAATCTGAATCTGAAAACGGTCCAACGATTTTCATGACATTTAGTATACAACGGGTTTAGGAGCGATAAATCTAGCTAGCATTCATATCGAGAATGTCGTATTTACCAAAAAAATAATATGGACCAAAGATCGGTCACCCAGAAAGAAATTTAAAATAAAAATAAGTTCCTCCTTCTTGTGAACCGATTATCTACTTCAAACCTTGTATTTAAGAAAGTGAAAATTATGTTTTTTTTTCAAAATTTTACATTAATTGTGATACACTTTTACTTTGTATTTCCAAGCTAAAACACATGAAAAAAAGACTATAGATGAGGGTTATTCATCAGTGTTTTCATTTTTAAATTTATTCAAACACAGGCTATGAACACTTGGTGGAATTCGAGGAACCAGAGCCGGAGAAAATTCTGTACAATGAATTTCTAATAGACTATACAGACAGTACTGAATCAGCATCCAGTGTGGATATACCTTTTATCATACCTAAACGAAAGAAAAAGAAATCTAAACGGCCACCATCTGAAGAAGTAGACCCTCTTAGCCTTGCTAGTGACACATTGAGTGAGAAGAATGAAAGATCGCACAGCAAAGAAAGAAGTAAACACAAAAAAGATAAGAGTAAGAAAGATGACAGTACAAAAGAAGACGACGAAAATACTAAATCTGGTGATATAAACAAAGAGGTTCAAAAGAAAGAAAAGAAAAAGGAAAAGAAGGAGCGCAAAAAGAAGGATAAGATTACTTTGGCCGATATCAAATTACAGGAAAAGAAGTCTTCAAGCAATCTGTCAAGACTGGTTGGTATGAAAATTGCAAAACCAAATAGCGATAGGCGGAGGAACGCTAGCACGAATGTAAATAATGCGTGTATTACTGACAGTGACTACGACAGCCAAGGAAAATCTTCTATTAACTCAGAATGTAATGATAATGTTCTCATGGATCGTCTTTACTCAATCGATGACAAGACTAATAACACACTGACAGATAATAGTCAAAGAACTAGCTTTCCTCTCTTCTCCTTTGCACCAGATACAGGTAGCTCAGCCCAAGAAGACGTAAAGAGAGGTATTCAAAAGTTAATTGAATATAGACGGCATATAGCACTTAATGAAAATTCCATTAGTCGGGATTCGCCAGAAAACCAAAACTCTAACAATAATGGTAATAGCCAAACTTTGCCGGGTAACATACATTCTCCAGCGATTAGTTCTAAAGGCGTCAATGTTCCCGATTCAACTACTACTTCCGCGAATATACAAGTTAATCATATTGGGACCAACACAGACTTTCCTAATAAAAAGAAAAGTTTGAATGTATGCCAACAAAAAGCTAAGGGCACACAAGGGTCCTCTATCCGCACAGTAAAGAAAAGCCATCCTAATATTTCGAATTCCAAGAAACCTTTACCAGTTGTAAGACAAACTGTAAACAAGTTCGATGACACTCCAAGTCAAAGACAGTTCCAAGAATTTCTACTTCAGAGGAAATGGAATCCCATACAAGATCAGATTAATTCAGCACAACTTATTGGGGAGTCTGTAGGGCAGATACAATTCCAGGAATTTATTAAAAAGCAATATTTGCGAGAGAGTGAAACGCCTGCCCAACCTTCACATCCACAAGCAAGTGAGTTACACGATCAATCAACACCAAATAATTATCAAGCTAAAGATTATCCAAAACAAACTGATCAAATTACCAAGAACATATCCCCCGGTCAAAAACAATTCCACGATTTTTTGAAAGAATTGCAAATAAGCATAAACGCAGGCACCACCAACGATATGCATGATTCAAAATCTTCACTGATGAATGACAAGCCGGCCATCAAAAAAATAATTCAACCAAAGAAAGTTGACAATGCTGCCAACACTTATTCGCGACTAAGTTACATGCACAAAAATAAGCAATGTGATAATAAGACTAAATCAGCAAGTAATCAGATTACACACAATAAACCTTTGGTAAATGTTATCCCAGAGCAAATTCAACATTTAAACGATATTGATATTAAAAAAGTATCTCACTTACAATCAACAGGTCAAATAATCTTAACAAAAGTCGATAAACCTAGAAACAAATGTTCTAATGGGAACTCGAAAGTACTAGTGCAGACGATAGAAAATATTAGTGGCTTTAACAGTCCATTAAATAATCCAGTGATATCAAATATCTTATCGTCAAATAGAGGGAATAATACGCAGAACTATACAGAACCACAGAAAAACGAATTGAGTGTAATAAAACAATGTAATAAACAGAGCATAAGCAGCTGTTCAGTGACTTCAAACAGCTCTTTAGATATTTCTGTGTTATCAAATATGTCATCCGATAAACTGCAAGATACAAAGAAGTATATAGAATCAGTGAAAAATGAAATCAAGGTGACTAAACAAGGTAATAAACCTACGAGTAATCTATCAGAGAAGGATCAGTTAGATCTATTGTTATTATTGAGGCAACAGAATAATTTGAGGCCACCTACAATACAAGTAAACAGAGACTTGCCAACAAATAACTCGAGCTTATTATTAAATAAACATACTAGCAGTGCTGTAAAAACTGATAATCAGTGCTTAAGTTCACCTCAAAGTACTGTACCATTCCATACCACATCTGAGCTCGGTACAAAATCCTGTTCAACATCTGTAATAAAAGTTACAAATAACAAGGCACTAAGTAGTGGATCTGAACCAAAACAGAACCGTAAAGGCTCTAAACAAAAAGCAAAGCCAGAATCAGATTGGAAAAGCGTGATGGATGATCTTTTGGCACGCAAAACTCCGTGTAGCCACGTAGGGCCAAACGCTATGGATATTGTTCTTAAAAAAGATTCTTTTGAAAAAAGGTCTTCACACAATTTTAGCAATCCACATAACGGATCAGCTACTGCCAGCAGTATAAACCCAAATATTAGTGCTAACAATGATAATAATATTGTAAAACAGCCTACTCTGAAAACGAATGCCAATGTGTCAACAAGTAACGAAAGTGTATATAATTTAAAACCAGCACTTCTTTTAACCGATATGGAACAAAAGGAGTTTACGATAATACAATCTACCAATAAGCTACCTTCTAGTTCCTTTGGGACAAAAAAGGAACCATTACCTGACAATGTTAAGCATTTACCTTGCATAATACGAGATAGTACCGATCCGTTTATATCAGGTATACCCAATTCAGATTACGATTTATTAGAAGAATTAATGGATGATGACTTACGCCAGGAAATCGGAGAATTATCATCCGATGACGAAAGTTACCGTTCTCCCAATTTAAGTACAGCCAAAAATAATCTCCAAGTGAAAGATTCAAATTCATTGATGGATAAGGCGACTGCAATTAATATTAATGCCGCAGGAAATACGTACAATTATAAATTTATACCTGGATCTACTTCAGTGAAAAAAACCAGCAACACAAATGATTCTGATATCAAAAAAGGCTTTCCTGCAAAAAATAATAGTCTTCCCATTTCTAAAGTTCATAAGAACCCAGCTCCTACCAATGATGCTAGTTCGAAGCCGCGGATATTATCTAACGAACTTATCACAAATTCAACGGTTCTTAAGAAAACCCTGGCAGGAAAATGTCAAAATGTTTCCAGTACGAAGCTGTCTGCGCCTGGGAAGAACAATTGTCAATTTAAGCAGAGTCCTGTTACTATAAAGCGTAAAACAAAAATACTGAAGTCGGATAAAATTTCAGCCAATATTTGTAATAATTCTGATCTGGATATTAGAAAAGCTCATAAAACTAATATTGCTAAAGCTTCTCAAGTAGTTTTAGATCCTGCGCAAGTAGTACTAACTGTACCGCAAAGAAACACAGCACAAAATCTAATGCTAATTGGCACTGATTTGATTTACGATCGATTTTCTACAGTACATGTCAATCAGTCTACTTACTCGAGCAACGTTTCTGAATCAAGCAGTAACACTTATGTTGCTATTAATCAAGTACCAATGAATGTAGCTTTGTTGCAAACGACGCCAATTGTTGCTCCGGTGTTGAGTCCCGTAATTATTGAAAGATCTATTTCGTCGCCAGTTATTCAAAACATGCCTCTTACAAATTCGTTAAATTCAACTTTATCAAATTGTGAAATGAGACAGAAATCTCCAACTTGCAAGGAAATGCACTTTAGTCCGATTTGTAAAGATGATCAACACATTAATAAACTTATCATTGAACCCATCGAAACAAAAGCAATTACAAATAAAAATAATTTAGGACCATCCAGATTAAAAGCTGCTGACGACGGATCAAGAGAATTTTATGCAACTAAACCAAAGCACATTCTTAGGAATGAAGGAAAGACTGAAAGTATCCAATCAAAAATACCAGTACACACAAATTGCTCTGTCCATAATGAATATACAGATGCACCTACATTAAAAGCTACTGTTGTACTGCCAGGAAGTGGACTTCCTGCACCTGATTTAAACAATTCGAACCAACCTAAAATAAAAGGGCACACTTATTGCTCTGCGAAAAATGAGTATATGGAAGCGTCTATAATAAAACCTACAGTTGTTCTACCAGGGACTGAATCTGCTGCACCAGATTTAAATAATTCAAACCAACCAAAACTAAAGGGGCACTCAAATTGCTCTGTGAAAAAAGAAGCATCTACAATAAAACCTTTTGTTGTACTACCAGGAACTGAATCTGCTGCACCTAAATTAAACGATTCAAACCAACCAGAAATAAAAGGGTACACAAATATCTCAGCGAAAAAGGAGCGTAATTTGGAAGCATCTACAATAAAACCTACAGTTGTACTTACAGGAAGTGGATCTGCTGCACCTGATTTAAACAATTTGAACCAACCAAAAATAAAAGAGCACACAGATTGCTCTGCAAAAAAAGAGTATATGAAAGCATCCACAATAAAACCTGTTGTACTACCAGGAAGTGGATCTGCTGCACCTGATTTAAACAATTCAAACCAACCAAAACTAAAAGGGCATACAGATTGTTCTGCGAAAAAGGAGTTGGAAGCATCTTCAACAAATGTTACTGTTGTACTACCAGGAAGTAGATCTGCTGCACCTGATTTAAACAGTTCGAACCAATTAAAAATAATCGGCCACACAGATTGCTTCGCGAAAAAGGATTATATAGAAGCATCTACAATAAAGGGTACTGTTGAACTACCAGGAAGTGGATCTGCTGCAACTGATATTGAAAATTCGATCCAACCAAAATTATTAGGGCCCCCAAATTGCTCTACGAATGAAGAGTACATGGAAACATCTACAGTAAAAGCTACTGCCAATCGACCAGGACGTGGATCTGCTGCACCTGATTTAGACAATTCGATTTTACCCAAAATAGTAGGACATGCAAATACCTCTGCGGATGAGTGCATGGAAACATCAACTCTAAGAGCTGTTAGGGTACTACCGAGAAGCGGATCTCCTGCCCTTAATTTAGGCAAATCAACCCCAATACCTGTAAGTAACAGAGATCAATCAGAATCTGTACCAACGAAATTAAAGTCTGATAAGCAAGATATAAGAGTCGAATTTCCTGAATCACATAATTTGAAATCGAATATTAAACTTAGCCATCACGTCGCAGTAGAAAAGTCAGACCGAAAAGTTTCTGAAGATATAAGAGGTCCAATAAACGAAATGACTGCTCCAGACACACTCTTAGATAAGAAACGAGAAACTGATATAAAAGTTAATGATAAAGAAACTGATATTTCAAATGACCAAGATAGAATGAAAAAGAAACGTAATTCATTATTACTTCGACAACAAAATATTCTCAATTGTTGCAACAAAAATCCTATTGCTCACGCTTCCATAAAATCTTTTAAGGAAGAAAACAAAGATCAAGAGAGCGAACTTCAAGTAGACAATATAAATTTGAATAAAGTTAAACGTATTTCTAAAACAAAGCGAGCTTTTTCAGGCAAAACTGACTTAGTTCTAAGACAAAGCATTCGAATTGCAAAAAATAATCGAAATAATTGTGATTCTGAAAAAAGTACCGGTCTCACTTTTCCTGATCACGAAAGTTTAAACTTTATTGATGATGGTGCAAAAAAAATGGATAAAACAGTAGAAAACAAGTTTTCATCAAATATTAAAAATTTGTCTGATATTAACCATTCTACTGTGGTAGGCAATGAGCAAAATATTGAATTATTAAAAACAAATCCATCATTTAATCACGTTAAAGAAGTACAAGTTCGTAAAGACAAAAATGAAGAATCATGTATAGGCACTAAATTAACCAAGGAAAGCAATGTAATTATGAATGACAAGGAAGTACTTTCAATGACAGACAACACTGCTGTCAATAAAATTTCCTGTCAAGAAACAGATGAATCAACTTCAAGCGGAAAATCTGCAGGGCCGTCAAGTAATAATATTATGTCTAACGAATATTATAAAAAAGATCCTATTAGCGAAAAAAGTAAAAGTTCGTTTCAGAAGTTACCAGAGAACTTTAATTTAACGTCTGTCTCGAATCATCATGCACCGCTATTAAATGAAAGTAACACCAACGAAGAATTACTTGAGAAAACTAAGAAGTGCACTGAAAATGAGTCTGTATTAGATGGTTCTGAAAACACGAAATCGGTTGATTTAGAGAAACAAACAACACCTGCAGTGATCAATATACAAAATAAAAATAAAATGCTTGAGAACTTGTCTAAAGATAACCTTATCTTAGCCAACAAAAACGTTCTACGTACAAATTCAAATGATAATGTTACTCATGTAAGGCGTAAAAATAATATTACCCTAGTCGACAAAAATGTGATGCTTCGGAAAAATAAAAATGCATCGATTTCTAAAAATGTAAACAGTAATTTTAATAAATCCGATGCAAGTGCTAAGGGTAAGATTACTTCAGTTTTAAAGATCGTAACACCACATAAAGAACAATTGCATCCTCTTCCTTCTAAACATAGCAAAAGCGCAACAAGCAACAGATTAGAAACATCGACTAAATTACCTTCGGTTGGTAACAAACTGGTACCACAAGAAAAACAATCTCTTCTGATTGCATCACTTAATAAAAACAAAACAAGTACCAATACATCTGATGACATAAGCGTTACATCACAAGAAAAACATAGAGCACCGCAACCAATTACTGAAATTATTGATGTCGAAAAATGTAACGAAAAATTACCGGTGCAGAAAATACCAACTGCTGCAGTATTAGCTGCAGAAATACTTGGAACTAGAAAACCAGGGATTACACAAGAAAAAATAAATAGAAGCGCGATAAAACATGCTGTCAACATGCAGCCAGAACCGTATATAAACAAAAAAGTAAATACATACACATATAAAGATAATTTAGATAACGACAGCAAACTGAAGAACGACTTATCAAATGCAAGAATTTCGATTGAAGACTTACCTAATGCTGGTAATGGTCCATCAAAAAGATGTATACGAATTAAACTTCCTAATGGTAACACTTTTAAAGCAACTATCTCCGGAAAAACAAATGTTAATATTGATTCTATATTCGATGATCCAGTAGTGAAATCTCTTCTATGGAAAAATATGAACAATAACACAAAATGCACTTTGAATATAAAACAAGTTTCTATACAAAATAAGAACGAAGAGATTTTGAAAACTGAAGTTAAGAATATAGTTTATCCTAAATCAAAACTTAATACCTCTACTGAAGAGGGAGAAACGATTGACTTAATAAGTGACGATGAAGAAGAGGACAATCCTAAAATCTTTAAAACTGAATTTGGTAACTTCAATATTGCATCACTGGACCCTAGTATACACGAAAAACATCAAAAAAAATTCGCTCAGAAGTCAGTAGTGGTTTTACAAAGATGTAACGTCTTGAAAAAGGTCACTCCAGAACTTCAAGAAGACAAGTCAGACGCAGACATAAATATTGTATCAAGCGGAAATCAGGTATCCACTTCACAGGAAATCATAACAGATTATATAGAAATAGATGATTCATCTAATGACAGTATTTCATTATTATCATCCGTGTCAAACACAAATGAAAATAAAATAATCATTTCAAGTGAAAAAGTTGATGAGCTGAAAAATTTACTACTTAAAGATCTTGGTGTACTTGATACCGATGAAGTTACTCAAACAGAAAGCCCTCAAATAGTAAATAACAAAACTACTGAAGAAATAATTAATAACAACATTATTGAAACAAAGAAACGGAATTTGTCAAACAGTAAAAACTATATTATTGAACAAATTGATATTAGCAAAGATGTGCAAACAAACGAAAGTGACATAAATATTGAAGAAGATAAAGAAGTTCATGTAGAAACGCCCGATGCATCACCAACTCGCCATAAAATTGAAAGTAATTCCACGCAATTTCTTTTAAAAATTAAAAAGTGCGATGACCTTGCTGAACAATTGTTAAGGATTCAGAAAAATAAATGTTCTGTCAGATTAACTAGATGTGATGAAACATTACAAAACAGTGGGGAAAAAAATAACTTCTGTACTAATAAAAATTTTATTAATAATTCATTCGATGGTGTACTTAATTTGGAAGACGAAACTGTGATAGATGAAATTACATTAAAACGAAGTGATTCGTTATCAATTTTAACTGAGTTGAATGATGCAAATCTTGATGAAATTTTGGCCCCTATGTCGCCGTCACTCATTGGTAACTTTGAAATTCCTTCAAATTTGACTGAAACGCATTTAAACGTTTTTGTTGGATCTTCTAGTAAAATTTGTGATGCGGATTGGTTTATGACAAAATCGATGTTAAGTAAGTATGACAGTATCAATAACAGTAATCCTGTCAAAATGTTCCAAGTCCACGAGGACATTGAAGACAGTTTAACAGATTGTAGTGATGAAGATTTAAATTTTTCGATAAATAAAAGTTTCGAAGTACCTAGTCTTCTGAAACTTAACGTCGATTTTCTGGCCAAGAATTCTGACGTTGTGGACAATCTTATAAATAGAAATTTGACATCAAGAAATGTAATAAATTCTTCACAGTTAAGAAGAAAATCTAGTCCTAGTGTCGAAATATTTGGAAAAATTGAGAAAAGCGAGGATAATTTAACAGATTGTAGCGATGACCTAGACGTTAAGTTATCGACGGATAAAAGTTACCAAGTACCTAGTCTTCTGAAACTTAACGTCGATTTTCTTACCAAGAATTCTGACGTAGTGGACAAACTAATAATAAATAGAGATTTAACATCGAGAAATGTTATGAATTCTTCACCGTTAAAAAGAAAATGCAGTCCTAGTGTCGAAACATACGAAAAAATAGGGAAATATGGGGACAGTTTAACAGATTGTAGTCATGACTTAGACGTCAATTACTCGATAAATAAAAATCGCCAAGTACCTGTTGAACTTAACGTCGATTTTCTAAGCAATAGTTCTGACGTAAAGGACAAACATATTAATAGACATTTATCTTCAAGAACTATGAATTATTTACCGTTAAAAAGAAAATCAGCAATATTCGAGGAAAGTAGGAAAGATAAGAACAGCTTCACCGAATTTAATGATAACCTCGACGCTCGACAATGCACGACAGAAAAAAGTTATCAAGTACCTAGTCTTGTTAAACTCATCGTTAATTTTTTTGCTAATAGTTCTGATGCAAGGAATAAACTTATGAATAAAGATTTAACGTTAAGAAGTGAATTGAATTCATCACCGTTAAAAAGAAAATCGACGATGATTATAAAAGCTAGGCGACAAAACAAAATTTTGAAAATAGACAACACAGTTAAAGAAACATCTAAGACAGTTCCAGAGAAATATATGAAGATTGAGGAAACTGCAGAAAGCAATCTAGTGACTAAGGCCATTAAAGATAATTCTGAAATACGTATTACTTTAAATGAATCTGACGTGGCGGTGAATGTAACTGACTATAATAATATGGCTCACACTAAGTCCGATACGTCGGATGATTCATTTCAAGTCAACGAAAACAAAAAGGATACTACTGAGAATGACCATAAAAAAATCCTTGCACTGTCAACGTATACGAATATTCAATTCTCAGCGAATCCTAGTGAGCTGACGTCTGATTTAATTACACGTGATGATAAAGATTTACAAGAAACTAAAAGTAATGATAATGCAGGTATAAATCATGATGTAGCTATTGATTCAAAAGACCACGAAAGCAGTATAATAGATTTTACTAACAAAAATACAGTAGAATCAATTGGACAAGAACCAGTATCTAATGCAATTGTAAAATCAGTATTACCTGAAACTGATAATTTTCTTGAAAAAGAAATAACCAACTTAAGCGGTGAGATTGAGAGAAGTTCTTCGGGTGCTAAAGTGAATGAGATTAAGGAAGCTGATAACAATGAAACAACTAAGTCAAGTTACCAGAATCCTTTGACGATCAAAGCCATTAATTCCGCGACAGATCTATTACATAATCACATTGACGAAGCTAAAATGGTTCAGAGCGAGAGATCTGAAAACGACTATCGCTACGATCCGATTGCATGGAATTTACAAAGTGACGCAGAGTCTAATGACTTACAAATTAAAATTACAAATCACCGCGCTAAAGACAGTAATGATACAGGCATGATTATAGAATCTTTCAACAACGATACCTTCATTACTGAAAGTACTGAAACACTGATGGACCTTTCACATAATAATGACGACCCAGTTGACGCGTGTGAAAAAAGTGAAGATAACGACCAAGATAATGAATCAACTATACAAGCAGAATCAAATACACCTGCCAATAGTAAATTGCGACAAGATGTTACGCTTGTGTATAAAGGTCATTCTAACTTAATATTAAAAGGTTCTATCTATGAAGACCCTGTAGTTGGAACATGTTATGTGTTTCCAGTCATTAATAAAAGTATTACTCCCGACATGAATAGCAGCAAAGTTTGTGACGATAGAACAATTAATGCCATAGAAATTTTTAAAAGCAAAGCTTTTGAAGATTGTAATGAACTTAATATTCCGGAAGATGTACAAACCATTGATAATTTGAAAGTGATATTACCAAAATTCACGTACTCAAGACAAAGATTTAAAAATAATGACGTGACAAACACAGGCGATAAAACAAATAGAAAGTTTTTGAAACGTAAGCTCAGCGTAAGCTGCTGCGAAAATAATCATGGAGAAAAACGATATCGAAAAGGAAAGAATATTGACTATCCGAAATTTTCAGTAGTAACAATGCTCGAATCTGGATACACTAAAGAGTACAAACGCTTAATGGATTATTGGACCTCTGTAAAATTTTCATATTCACGACGATTTCATAAAGAATATATAGATGTACCCGAATTATTAAAATGTTGGCCTATTAAAGAAAATGAGGTTGCTTTGTATGATGGCACAGACATCGAACACGTCATCTTCACAGAAGATCAGTTTGAGAACAAAGCCCCATTCGATCCTTTGCAGCAAACACTGGCGGAAGAAATTTCGCAATGTGAAGAACAGCCATACATTAGCAGTTATATAAATGAAACTAATTTTAATACGGGTTTTGGTGAGGGGTCCGACAGAGTCATACAAATATCGGAAGATGAAAATTATATTTCAAAAGTTTCGGCTGCGACTCTGTCGGACGTAAAACAATCTCAGCCGTTTTTAACGTCAGAGGATTACGTAGATTCTAACAAAAATAAAATTCTTTGCATGTCTCATGAACATCAGATAGAAATTCTCAAACGCTCTTTCGCCTATTTAAAACTAAGAGACAAGGTAAGAGCCTTTTTTAAAAAGACAGCAGCGGAATTGAATTATAATTGGTTCATCGAAAACATGAAAAGTAATTATAAAAATTCATATAATAGCGTACATCACAAAAGGGGTTTTCCGTACGATCTCGTCAATACGGAATTTATTGAACCGGCTCCAGTCGAAGCAATAGTACAAGTTGTCCAGGTTGGTCAGTTACCAGTGAGTGCAGCCGCACAGAATCCTGTGACGTGCGATCCGCGTGTCACTCAAGTCACTGACGCTAGCCCGCAGTGTTCAATAGAAAACAGTCCGCACGACGACTCACAGTCGCCTATCAAGACGGAATATACCGAATTAACTACGGCAGATCTCAGTTTGCCGCTAGTTCAAGAATATGATCGACAGATGGAGTCACAGGAATCATCGAAAATGCCAAACAGTCACCATGAAGACATTCCAGTGGAAACTGAAATCACTTCAATAGTTAAAACGGAAATTACAGTAGAATTATCGCCAATGAAAGAAGAACCGATCGATTACAATGATAGCGATGATTTGCAATCTTTAGTAAACAAACATATAAACAATGTTGACTATAGTTTTGATTCAAATGACAACAGTATACTAGAGCCACAATCAAATACAGACATGTCTTACGAGTCCTTGGAAAATCATGAGCCGGATTTCTCACCACCACAGGAGAAACAACAAAATGGTTTAACCGAGAAAACTGATCAGATCGCGCATGCTATGAGCGCTGCTGGCATAACAACAGAAACAATGGTGAATACAAGACCACATTCCGTGGTTAATATGTTACCTGAAAAAAACTGTCAACAGTTACCAGCTGCTACCACAGCTTCATCCGCAAATAGCTACTCGAAAACCCCTATAAGTGCGATGACACTGCAACAAGCACTCGCCCAAATACTGCCTCCACCATTGAATCAGACTAATGTTCATGAAAACAACCAAACAAGTTCCTCGGCTACCCCACAGGTTTTACATATTGTACAAGGAAAAAATGCCAACGGTAATCAGATAACTTTAGTGGATAGCACGCAAAATTCTGTCATTAATAATACCAATACGCCTATGTTACACATAGTTCAAAACAAAGGAGCTAACACCAATTCGACACCCAATCCGAATTCAGGACAGCATACGAATTCGTACAGCGGATTGTCATTAGTAGACGCAGGAATCCAACAAGGAAGTAACCAGCTTCTTCATATTGTTAACGCAGGAAACCAAAAGAATAATACTACTGGTCAGCTCCTCAAAAGAGTGAACCTTTTAACAAATCTCGCTAATGTTCAAGGATCCAATGAACAGAAAATGGTGCAGTTTGTTTGCAAATCAGCAGACGGTAAATCCATTCATTTGAATGCTCCTCATCAAAGAAGTATGGTCTTAAGATTACAACCAATAGAATCAAACATTCAACCTACCGCAAAAACAACAGACTCTCAAGATAATACAACTACTAGCCCCTCTTCGAATAATAATAACTTACCATTAAATAAAGAATCAACGAATGGCCAGCACGAAATAAAATCTCGGTCTGTATATGAAGAAAACTATGCAAAATTTATACAGAATTCCTCTAACAAAACTGTAGAAAAATCCACTAGTTTACCAAAGTTTGGTCAAGCTTTCGGCAAGCAAGTCTATCAGGATGGGAATCAAAAATGTAACGAAATTAATGGTAATAATTCGAATCTGTCCTCCATCAATACCAATTCTGAAAATGCAGAATGTCAGCCTAACGACAATTCTGTTAATCTAGACCAAATGGGACAAATTAATAGCCCTCCATTATTACTGAGGAAGTCTTCGTCTCAACCAGCTCAGACGCAGCCATCGCAGTCAAATTTAGTGCAACAAATAAAACAAACCATTGCCCCTATGAATATACAAACCATGCATGGGGGAGTTATTTACACACGCCAAATACCCGTCAACATAGGTGGCGGCCAGACAATCAATTTAATAACAGTCCCCAGTACAGAACTTATAGACGATCAAAAACAGAAAGTCAATCAAAATGAACTGGAGTCGCAAATTATAAAAATTGTGCCTCAGAATCAGAACACCCAAAATGCAGAAGCTACGCACGATGACGCTAATAACCACACGGGGGCGTCAAACGAGAGTGCTCAAAGTGCACCAACTCAACATCAACCCGTTTTAACACAAATGCGAATCAAATTGCCAATGCTCAGTAAAACGCCTCAAATGGTGTCCGGCGGCAGAGTAGTACGACCATCTTTCTTCCAAATACAGCGCAATGTTATCGGAGGTGCAAATCAACACGTATATCAACAATTGGTACTGACCGCAGCGCCACCACTAGGTCAACACACAATACGACTGCCCCAAGCACAAACAAGCAGGCCAGTTACGAACACAAATACTAAAACAGATACTACAGAAGGACAGTCTACTTCAGAACACCAAATGAGTTCATCCACTCTGGAACAGCTACGGGAATTCGATATGGTGTTGGAACAAGTAAAGGAAAGGAGTACGGTTCAACCTAATTCAAATAACACCTTTACTAAACTGCTTACTCCAACTACGGAGAGCAGTGAGAGTACATCTGTTACCTCTACGGTGACAGAGTCTACGCAACAAGTCCTTTATTCAATCGGGTCTAATCAGTCATTGAACGTTGCATACGTCAACAGGAAAACGGTTGCTGCCACACCGACTACGTCCACGTTTGTCCGATCGCCTGACTCGTCTGGAATCATAGATTCACCTTCGTCTTCCCACGTACAAATCCCTCACACCGTCACAAGTGAATCAACAGCAAACGAGGCCTCGGCTCAGCCGGCCCAACCTAAACCGGCAAAAGTTGGGTCTAAATCCAAATCGAGACCGAAATCTTCCAACCCGCCGAGTTCATTGAAAATAAACACTTTACCTCCAAAACCGTCCACTCAAAAACCACTAGAAGACGAGCAGACAACACAACGAATACTTTACATTCTGGCGGAGTATAAGGAACAGGTGGAGAATTCTCCGGACAAAGATAAGCCTGCGCCGCGAAGAAGAACGAATCCTCCAACAAACCCGGGATCATCGAAACGCAAGAAGAGCTCTAGCGGATCTCGAAGACCGGGCGCTCGGGAAATGAGTCCAGTTCATGGCGAGGACACGTGTCGCACCATAGGTTCCGAGGACAGCAGCTGCGGAACCTCCCAGGGCGACTGCAACGAAAGCTGTCTCGACAGCCACTCTCCCCAGGACAGCCCCCGCAAAGTTGTCAGAAAACTAACCTTCGAAAGTGAAACTCCACCCGCCGCCCAGCCACCTAGACCGCAGCCACAGCGCAACGTGATAGTCGCTGATGGTCAAACCATAACGGTCGCGAGAGGAACAGCTGGCAAACCGGCCACGGCGGTTTTGATGCCGGCGAATTACATATTGCCCGTGTCTATGGTCAAAGGTGGCCAACAGATCGCCATAGTGACGAACCGTGGACCGAAGTTGTTGACGGTCAGCGGCGGTGAAGGCGGGGCTACGAACGCGCTTTTGCTGCAACGCCTTATCGGGCCGGCGGGTCTGAAACCGGTCCTGACGCGGCCTGGGGTGAGGCACGTCCGCTTGCCGACGGCGGCGCTACACAACCTTCAAGCTTTCAACTTGACGACTGTACAGCCTCCGGACAGTACTGCCTCTTCTGCTCCGGCGTCTACGCCCCCCGAATTAGTAGAAACGAGAGCCAACGCTTCCCCGTGGACCGACCGTGAAAACCAGGACGGGAAACCAGAACGAGGATCCAGTCCCGAAGGCTCCGAACCGTGGAATATTCCGTCGTCGGCTGACCCACAAGAGTATACGTATGAAGAAACAGTTCGCACCGACAACATGGATAGAACTGTGCTTGTGAGTATATTTTATATATTTTTAACACTTTTGATAATTTAAGCATGGCGCACATTTCGGGCGGATGGGAAGCGGGCTGGGGTGAAATGGATTCGATCTAAGAAAATATTTTGTTTGACTCATCCTTCCATGTGTCTGAAATGTTCTAAACCAAAATTCAATTTTGAACATATTTTGTAAAAGTATTATTTGATACTTCTGTATCTGCCGAATGTGTTACATGCTTTTCTGTTTTTTTAATAAAAATAGGCCCCCATTTTGAAATTCCTCTGAGAACTTGTAGATTGAATCGTATTTGATGCTGATTTTGAAACTTCAGGAGGCAATACCAGATCGATACAGTCCCGATATGGAGGCGCAAAGGATATTTGATAAGATGTTCGACGTTGAGTCGAAAAAGTCTTACATCGATTCCCACGACGATTCGTCCCGTTGCGCGTACGATATAGACGATGATAAGGTCTACCACCAGGTGACTAGCTGTAGTCCTGTCGCCGACCCCTCAAATAGAAAGCCTCTTTGTAGAACATGCACGCCTCAATTTCTTTTTAAGCGCTTTTCTTCCGTTCGGTGTTAGTTTGCCTTAAAATTATAGATGCGACTTGCTTTCCTATTAAAACTATGATAAATAATATTTAACTACCTTAACTGTAACATACCATAAATTATATAAAACACCAGTCGAAATACGTGGAAGTTCCCTTTTAAATAAAACATGGTAACACGACGCTTTCAGCTTGCTTATCGTTTTTATAAGCTTGACATTAACTTCACTTGAATGTAAGTATTTTCAAATAAATACAAATCAACTTAGACTTTAGTAGTTACTTCTTACCTAACTTAGACGTACTCGGTCTTTGCTTTAACGATCATTTAGTTGTCAAAAATTTTATCCCTAAAAAATGTCGCTCTATAATTTAGTACGGCTCTCTACACCTGTAACGAAGAAAACCATGATATTGTTTTGAGTCTCATAATTGTCTTTCCCATCATTTGATAGTCTTGTATTACTGGTTTATTTTCTTTCATGTTCTGAGAAGGATGTTTAACCAAAAAAAATATAAAACGCTTATTTTCGAATAACTTCCGTCATACATCTTAGATTCCTATGATATTAAGACGTTAATTTTTTTGCATGTGGCAATGATTCCTCGGTATTTTCCATAGTTCAAGTAAGATCTGTTTATCATGGTGCATGTATTCATTTTCATTAAATGGACGACGTACATTTTGTTAGATTTTTATATTTTTTCAGTATTAATCCTCCAAATGTGCTGTTCTTTACTATGGTCCTCTATTTAGTCCAAATATAAATTGGGACTTTAATGTGTTGTAGTAGACTCTAGGAAAATCGTATTTTTTTACTCATGCTGTAATCCTTCTTTGGTGTTGTTTTAACGTGAGCATGAAACATAAAATGGAACGGAGTTGGGACGGGGTAAGCTCTTGTCAACTGACCACAGCAGACGTCACTGAAAACGAGAAAATGGCGTCGTAACGGTACATACATAATATATTTAGTATGGTCGTGTCTCTCTCGCGCTTATCATATTGATCTCAGTCACAAATAATATGTATCTCGTTTTTGGTGACGTCCCAACTGTTCTTAGATTTCCAATTGAAGTTGGCCTGTCATCTGTGTGACATGAATTTGAGTACCGATCCGCCCCCGCTTCGGTCTTTATGTGTTTCGAGCCCTAAAAAATAAAATAATAATCTGCTTAAACTAATACTATATTTCTTTGTATTAAATAAATAAATAACATGGTTAAAGCTTCGTAACAAATGCTTTTCGCATCATAAAAATACGACTCAAATTAAAGGGAGATATTTACGTTATGCATTTGCAATCATCATAGTTTTATAAACTAAAAAATTCTATGACTTTGGTGTCAATTGTGTTGTGCAAAATCTCTAAAGTAAACTACTTTTACTCGATTTCATTTGACTCGTGTAAAACTAGTGCTATCCTGTTCTAAGTAGAACATTTTGAAAAGGATAGCTTTTTTAGATATGTTAAATTAGGAGATTTTGCACAACATAATTTGCACCATTGGTAGTGATTATGTCTAAATTTAGCGCGACTAAAACTCTTATTAACTATTGTTCTAAGAGCGATAGTATTTTTAGACGTGCCAAGTTTAGAGACTCTTAAACAGAATTAGTACTAATTGTCTATATACAGCATCATCTATGTAAGATTGTAATTAGCGAGATTTAGACTGTATAGCAACAAAACTTGTAGTTGTTGACTTTTGAAAGCTATTTAAACAGTAAATAAAGGATGAATAGCTTGCAGAAGTCATCTTCTGCCACTTTTGTTGCTAATCTAAACCTCGCTATCAATAAACAAGCTCCAGTTTCGAACTCCTGCGCTTTATTCATAATAAGACAGCTTTGGGGTCTCCTATCTGGGGTCTGGTTGCGTAAGAAAAAGTTTTTATCGCTATCGTTATTGGAAGCAAATTCTGCCACCCGATTAGCCGACTTGATTCTGGGAGATTAATCAATGGCCAGACCTTGTTTACGATAACGATAACGATGAAAAAGGTCTCCTTACACAATTGCCTAGCTGATTAATTTACGATAAGCGAATCGTATTAAAAATCAAATTGGGCTTCATTGCTGACACAGAGTAACTTTGCACAGGTGGTACACAAAAAGGACGGCACGTCGCAACGTCACCACAGACTCACGCACGTGTCGGCGGCGGCTCTGAGGCATAAGTACGCTATATTGGAGCATGAACTACGGTTGCAGGTTAGTATGACCTACCGCCTAACAAATAAATGTAGAATATCGGTGGAATAGTTATACTTTGCTATATCCTTCTCTGTCATCAATCATTTATTTGGCATTCGAAGGAAAAAGACAAAACAGTGTATAACTATTCTACCTCTATACCACGTTATTTTTACACACATTGCAAAGTAAGAGATAGCTTGTGTTATGGGTACTAGATAACTGATAAATATACATACATACTAATATACATAAATATAATATATTGAAAAACACCCAGACACTGGTAAACATTCATGCTCATCACATAATTTACCAGTAGTGGGAATCGAACCCACGACCTCCGACGCAGACGGCAGGTCCGCTACCGCTACGCCATTCGGTCGGTTCGGTTTATTTGCAATGGGGTTATTTCCTAAAAGTTTGCACTTGGCGTAATTATACCGCATTCCACATGCGGTATAGTTCCAATAGTTCATAGGAATTTTAAGTCCTGAAAATTAAATATCCTGGACTCTGGTCAACACGTCTGTGATTTTTACTGCACTAAAATAGAGAAATTAAAAAACCTTTAGTAATAAAGAGTTAGGGCGAGGCCCCATTATAGTGACCGAAGACCGAAGATAGATTGCGTGAAAGAAGATATGCGTGTAAAAGGAGTAACGAGTTGACAGCTAATAGGATACGAATGGAAGAAGACGTGTTTTGCCGACCACACATAATGTGGGAAAAGGGCAGGGAGATGATGAGTCTAGGCTATATAATAACGCATTTTTCTGCATGAACTAAACCACAACCGCCAATTAAGATTAAAATCTACTATTATAAACGAACTATGGGAAAAAGCCCTTACCTATAACTCGGTTACATAAAGTTTGCACTTCGCGTTGGTGACGTCATTTTGGCTGTCACTAGGTCTGTGTGGGGGGAACCCACACTGACCTAGGAAACAATATGGACCGGCCCTGTCTACAAAATTAGCGTAAATTAAAAAAAAATTTAAAATTATAAAAAAATTTAATCTGTCCAGTGGCGTTTAACATGGCGTCCCAAAGGTTAGTAACTCAGCACATGAACATTTGACGACAAATCTTGGTGCTTATCATGGCGCCGCATGGCACGCAAGAATTAATGTCCATATTTTTGCCCCTGAATTCGTCCTGTCCCGCTCGCTGATTGGTTACAGCCAAAATGACGTCATTAACGCGAGGTGCAAACTTTATGTAACCGAGTTGTATTTAAGGGATTTATCCTATAGCTAGTTTATAATAGTATAGATTTTATTCTTAATTGGCGGTTGTGGTTTAGTTCATGCAGAAAAATGCGCTAATATTTAACCTAGACTCATCATCTCCCTGCCATTTTCCCACATGATGTCGGCAAAACACATCTTCCATTCTTATCCTATGTCAACTGTCAACTCCTAACTCCTTTTACACGCATATCTTCTCCCACGCATCTCTTCATTGGTCTTCGGTCACTAGTGAGGCCTCGCTCTAATTCTTTACTACTAAAGGTTTTTTCAATTACTCTATTTTACTACAGTAAAAATCGCAGACGTGTTGACCAGAGTCCAGGATATTTAATGCTGTCAGGACTTAAATTCCTATGAACTATTGGAACTATACTCTTGCCATTCGTTTATTTTCTCTTTGACAAATGAAATCACATGAAACAGATATAGTAATAGCAAGGGACCAGAGAGAGATAAAGGTAAAGTGGCCCTTGCTATTGCTATATCAGTTTCAAGTGTCAAAGCGAAACTAAACGAAGAGAAAGAGTATACCATATAGTTACTACTGGTAACAAAAATAACTTATTAGACATTGACGACATATTTTCGCGCGGTTCGAGATCCTGTGTAATATATGTTCATTGTTGGTTCAGAAATCCTTGTCCGAGGAGTGCGAGGACCTCGGCGTGGACTCTCCATCCGCGTCGGAGCTGTTCCCCGAGGCAGAACTGCTGTTTGCTGCATCACCAGCGCACGACACGCCGCAACACTCGCACACACGTGAGCACATTATACTTTAGCTTCTTTATATTACCTTATAACAGAAAAAAAAATAAAAAAAAAACCTACCAGGCCACGGAATACATAATAGTACAGATACAGAAGGTTCACTCCGCAAGATGATTTAAAGAGCTACTCGAGCTCTGACACAAAAAGTGCAATTCAGTTCGCAATAGCCTGGCTCCGCCTCCGAAAACAACACGCAACAAACGCAAACTTGTGGTCTCTTTCTATCGCGTAACTTTATCTCTTACGACGTACTAGGGCTACTTCGTTATGGTATTCCGTGGCTGAACAGACGGCGCGCGTCGCGCGTATAATAGACCGTACAGAACTAGGGCGTGCAACTTGGCCGGCGCGCGGCAGCCGTCTGAAATATGGCGTCTTGACGCTTACTTGTAGTCGTCTCAGTCATCTTCACTGGTCAAGTCCTGACATTTAATATATGTTACAGCCCAACCAACAATACTCAACCAGAGCGGTATTCCGCAACCGGATATCGACGATCAGATAGCAACCGATGAACTGCTCCAACACGAGGTCCCTGAAGAGCAACAGGAGCTGGACGTGACCACCCTTGGCCTCGACGAGGGCATCGTGACAGTAAGCGAGGACGGCATGCAAGCGACCATAGCGCTGGACCAGGAGGAGTTCGCGAGGTCGCATCCCAACACCACCTTCCACAGCAGCGAGCCTACGGACGAAGGAGAGGTAAATATCCGTTCTGAATGACTCCAACTGCTCCAACAAGAGGTCCCCAAAGAGCAACAGGCGCTGGACGTGGTCACCCTTGGCCTTGACGAGGGCATCGTGACAGTGAGCGAGGACGGCATGCAAGCGGCCATAGCGTTGGACCAGGTGCAGGCAACCCAACTGTCACCACCTCCAACAGTAGCGAGCCTACGGACGAAGGAGAGGTAAATATCCGTTCTGAATGACTCCAATTGCTCCAACAAGAGGTCCCCAAAGAGCAACAGGCGCTGGACGTGGCCACCCTTGGCCTCGACGAGGGCATCGTGACAGTGAGCGAGGACAGTATGCAAGCGACCATAGCGCTGGACTAGGAGGAGGCATCCCAACACCACCTCCCACAGTAGCGAAGCTACGGACGAAGTAGAGGTAAATATCCGTTCTGAATTACCCCAACTGCTCCAACAAGAGGTCCCCGAAGAGCAACAGGAGCTGGACGTGGTCACCCTTGGCCTTGACGAGGGCATCCTGATAGTAAGCGAGGACGGCATGCAAGCGACTATAGCGCTGGACTAGGAGGAGGTATCCCAACACCACCTCCCACAGTAGTAAGGCTACGGACGAAGGAGAGGTAAATATCCGTTCTGACTTACCCTAACTGATCCAACAAGAGGTCCCAAGAGCAACAGGAGCTGGACGTGACCACTCTTGACCTCGGCCGATTTTTACGTTTGTCTACATTCGGAAAGTCTGAGAATAGGTCGTAAGATATTTTTTATACCAATGCAAAACCACGTTTGCCTGGTAAAACACAACAAAGTTTGATGTATTCATGACGACAATTTTGTCGTGGACAGTGTACAATTTGCTCAAATATACGAGTATTAGGGACAACCCTCCACCACCCATGGCCCAATCTACCTTGCGGTTATGGGGGCCGAAACTCGGGAGGACGCCCGTTCGGTACTTGCTCTTGGCGTGTTCCCGGGGCGCTCCCTATAAGTTGTTTCCTCTCGCTCCTTGTCCCTATGTGAAGTAGAAAGGAAATATACGAGTAATTATAACTTACCATTTTCTTGTTTTCCAGGTTCAGCCATTCACGATAGCGGGTCTGACCATTTTCTTGTTTTCCAGGTTCAGCCATTCACGATAGCGGGTCTAAAAGGACGGCACATCACGTCCACAATATTCCACGCCGGCAGAGCACCCGCGACCGTACTCGTGACCGCGCCTCAGACCACGGTGATATCGCAAGCTATCCCAGACCACGCCGCGCAGAACAACGTCAAGTATGCCAATATAGACCAGATCATAAACTCCTCGCCAACGACTCACGGGAACATCAACATGTCCTCCGTTCTGGTTAGAGATGACGGGCTCACGAAGTTCGATAACGTACTGACTGATTCAAGGGAACTCCACCTATCCAACACTGCCTCTGCGATAATACACTCGACCGGTAACGCGACACAAGTCATCAGAAGAGTCTGCTACGAAGATGATAAGAGGGACACCAGGTTCCTAATGGACGAACCCGATGCGTTAATCGCGGGCGATTACGGGAAGATAGCCGAGGACAGTTCCAGGGATGCTACCCTGGAATCCATCGCCGGGGACGACGGAAACTCATCCCCGGAAAGACACGCAGAGTTGTTCTGGGAATCCAACTCGGCTTCTGAGAGATCAGAAAGCAGGCGGCCTATGGACTTTAGCAGTGACAGCGAAAAGTGTTGCAAGAGTCCATCTTACGACGAGACCAATTCCACGGACTCTAGCGGGGTCGGCACTCATATGAGGCTGGATTCGGTGATCAAAGAGGCGAGGGGGGTCGAGCGAAGCGCTAGCGCGGACGGATCGTCAGCCGATGATACGCATCCACCGCTGCGTACGTACCCAGCCAAACGCATGTACCACGCTGTTGAGGGAGAAATGGAACGGAGCGTGTCCGGAAAAACCAGGGCCGGTGAACGGTCCCCCGACAATTTGGAAGTGCGACGACGCGCTTCTGGTAGAGGGGTTGTGAAACGGGGATGCCACTGCTGCACGGGGTCCCCCCCTAGACCTAAAAAGCCCAGACAGAGGAAACCTACAATGGACTTTAACAATTAGATGTAAAATGAGTGTTTCTCTGGACTATTCGCGTCGCAGCGTATAACTTGTGGAATATAAGTTATTACGTCATGGTTAGTTGCCGAAAAAGACTGACACTGATCTCTTTCGGCGGTTAAGAGGTTTCTTTAGTGTTTAAGTGATAATAATAAATTGTTGAAATCGTTTTGTATATACTATAATAATAAAAACTTAAGGTTTTATTTCCGAGGATTTTTTTTTTTTTGTTAAATCGTAGAATAAAAAATAAGTATAACTGTTCCTTTTTTTAAAAGTTCGTTTTAATAGATTTTATAAACAATCACTGGGCAGTTCAAAATATGTTGTTTTTAATTTTTTTTCTCGTATAATTTTAATTTCTTAACTTTTTTACCATATAGTTTATTTCATTGCAGAACTATTTTTGAGCGTTGTTAGATTTCGTGTAATATACCCGTATAAATAGTGTATTAATGGTGATTATTGTATAAAAAAAGCTATTTCAATAGGTTACCTCCATAAAAATTTAGATGAACGCCATACTCAGAAAATGTGAATTTGTCCTAGATTTATAGACGTATGGTAAAATCTACATACCCCTTCTTTATAATGCTAGACTGATAAAGTGATTTTTCCTTAGTGTATTCGGTAAGCGTCGTCGCTGATCCTTAATTTTAAATTTAATTTTCTATACTGTGTACTATATTACTATAGATTTTAATAAAAATGGCAACTTCCATGGGATTGCACAAATGTAACGTCGTAATGAGCGTTCAGCTTTAAACTTTGGTCGGTTTATTTTTCGAGATTACGTTTAGATGAAACGGAACGAAGACGCTACGTTTTTTTTTGTCTTTTTATTGCGTTCAAGTAAACGCGGAAAAATTAAAAAATATATATCGTAATAGTAGAATTTACTAAGTTAGTGTGTTTAATATGCGTTTCAGCGTGTAAATATAGGTACGTCGTCCCCAAATATCTTTTCGGGGGCGTCTAGTCACTCACCGTTATAGACTTAACTTGGTCTATTGGACGCGTCGTCGGGACTTCCCCGATTTTTAAGGGCTCTAAGCCACAGATAACATACAGTATTCTACCGCTTTTGTATATAGACTTATAAACATGGAGCTGCGTGCTACCCCATTTTTTGAAGACAGAATTTTTCGCGGTACTCACTCGTACTAAATACATGTAAATAAAATACGTGGAGGAGTTAGTGAATTTAGTGCGCTAGATCGTTACGAATACGATCATATATTATAGTGAATTGTAACAAATAATAATTATTATTGTCTTTGTGCGGTCGTAATCGAACCGAATTCGGTATAAACTATAGTTCAAGATGTTACTTCAAGTAGTGGTAAGAATAAGATAGTGTTTCTAGGTAAAGTTCATAAGTGCGTGTGCAAGCGCCTTTAGTCGGCTCTTCCTATTGATGTAACTACCCTCATAAAATAAACAACTGACTTGTTGTGCTTGTGACTTTAAATAAAATAAACGCCAGGCGCTTTTGCAGATTGCAAGAAACTTGTCTTTAAAATCAAGCTATCACAACTTTGGGCGTCTACATTTATGAGGGTTGATAACTTATAATATAGAGATGAAAAAGTCATTAAAGTCCTCAAACTAAATTGGTCGTGCTAAAATAAGCATGCAAATAAACTTCTAAGAAAGCGTGAGAGGTAAAAACTGTTCCAACTTTAACAAACAGTAATTGAAGACCGACTAAAGGCAAACCGATTTTGCAAATATCGGGGTGCCGTACTCCGTAAGTGTTTTTGGAAACTTAAATGTATATTTTCTCTCGGAAAAGACAAAACTGTTTTTCTGCCATTACTTACTTAAAATTAAGTATTCGAGTTTTTTATAATGTAATCCCCATAATATGTTGTTATTGTTTGGTATTGTAGATCGGTTTACCTACGATATTATTGTCAAATACAAGGATTAGAGGGTTTGTTTTTGTTATTTTTCACTTAGACGTTAATGGAAAATTGAGCTGTAAGTTACTTGATAATTTTAGGAGTTTAGTTTTTATTTTCAAGTTCATCCGAAATGTGTTTTTCGTGAATTAACGATTATCGTGTAAACATTATTTTTCAAGTGCTGCAAGAAATGATCATTAAAACTTATCTATTAATATCACTCTTTTTTATTTACAAAAACTGCCTATTTTACCTATTTTTACATAATAATAATTATACAGTATTCTAGACAACTAGATGTTCGCAGGAGCTTTGTCGATTTTGTACTCAATTCAAATATCTCGAGGAAGTACCTAAATATAAGCAATCTTAGCTAATTTGTTGTGCTATAATCTACTTGAAAAGATTCTCTATGGTACAATACGCAGGAACACCACCCACATGAAACACCACACACAATTCTCCCGACACTTGGACGCACGTTTCGTCCCGACACCGGGACATCCTCAAGAGATGTTGACATCACAATGCGAAATCGTAGAGCTCTACGATATCAACGTCTGACATGTCAAACGTCACTGCCAATATTCGATCTATCCATGGTTCGCCTTACTATTAATAGAGTAGAAATTTGACATAAGGTCCATAAAAGTTATATCCTATCTCCAGTAAGGCAAACCATGGATAGATCGAATATTGGAAACCACAGAAAACATTACATAATTGACGTGCGACAGCAACGGTCGCGAGCTTAAGCTCCTTCGCACACGTAGAAGGCGTAACTGTCATACTGTTGTCTGTTATGCGTAGCATCATAACGATACGCTTACGCTTACGAGCCGTGTGCCAAGGGCCTTAGGTACGCCTGTCGCAAACCTATCGCGACTGCGAGATATGTAAAAATTGGAGGCCGATCCGTCCAGTGGATGATATGAGTTCATACAACAGTGTCTTGCCTCTTCTTATGAAACATTGTCTTCTTCTTTCAACGTAATCCGGTTCTTTCTCGTACTTACTTTTCGTAATCTTTTTCTCTCGTCGTCACTGTAGTCTGCTTTCTTTGACAGTTTTTGCTGTCTATGGTTGGGATCATTTCTTTTTGGCTTTCTATCTATTCAGTGAACAGAGCTATGCGTTGATGGATGAGTGACTTGCTTCTTACGTAAACATTCTCTTCTCCTTTATCCTCTTCATGACCGCCAACACTTCAATCCTGAACTCCAACCTCTCGTCTTCGGAATATTTAACAACGGAAGGCAATAGCGACGCGAAGAACGCTTCGTCCTCGTTCATTATCCTCGGATCATTGCATTCGTCTATTTCAACGTAATCTGGTTCTTTCTCGTACTTTTCGTAATCTTTTTCATTACTCCTTGTTCTTTTTCTCTCGTCGTCGCTGTAGGCTGTTTTCTTTGATCGTTTTCTGCTACTTGTGGTTGGGATAACTTCTTTTGGGCTTTCCCTCTCAATTTTCATCGCAAACGCTGCGTTATCATCTACGCTTAGTTCTGCATAATCTTCTTCAGGGCTGGATACCTTGATAAGGAACTTCACGTGTTCGTAAAGGAGGTACTTTCTGCGAGGTCTTCCCATTTTGTTGCGTTTGAGCGTCTTCACAAATGTGTCGCGTATGTTCGTCCATTTGTTCACGATCAGTTCACCTGATGGAAGGACCAGAAAGTTGGTAAGTAGGTAGGTATACAGAGTTATATAAAAAACCGGCCAAGTGCGAGTTGGACTCGCGCACCGAGGGTTCCGTACTCAAGAAGTACTGAAGCAAAATAAGCTTAGGTAGTTTAAGCCTAGGTACTTTTAAGATTCGTTCGTACTAAAGTAGATGTAACACGACCAAACCGGTAACGACCAAAGATGTAAAACGGTAATTTACCTTTGTTAATGAACCGCAAAACTAACTTTGTTTGTAGAGGTTTATTGTTAATATCAAAAAAACTATGCTAGTTAGAGCATTGGCTATAGTTTTCCTGTAAAATATACGTAAATTCCTATTGACCATAATTATTTGAGATTTTTCGATTGGTAAACTCCGGAGATAAGGGGGGGGAACGGTATTTTTTTAGACATTTTCCCCGATAAATCAAAAACTATCCTGACTAAAAATAATTAAAAATCGGTTTTAGAATGTACAAAGTAAACCCTTTCATATGATACCCCACATAGTACAGTTATCTCACTTTTAAATTTCAACCCTCCGATTTTCCCCCCTTTTTAAATAAAAACAAAAATAATTTCCATTTCTTTTTTATTCCAGTGTCATCGGGCCACTAATATACACAACTATTCCAAATTTCATATCGATAGCTCCGGTAGTTACTGAAATAATCGAGTGTGACGGACAGACAGACAGACGGAGAAAGTCGCAACTCGCACCATAAGGGTTCCATTTTACCATTTTGGTACGGAACCCTAAAAACAAATCAGATTTTTTTCATTGCGAACACGGAACGACGTGCCAAGCTGCGCCTCGGCAGACCAATTTTTTTCTACCCATTTCAGATGGACACCTACTTTTCGCGGGAAGTGATAATAACGTAAGTAATCATGCAGCCGCCGCCGCGCCGCCCGATATATCGTTATCCGTTCCGGATCGAACGTCCGGCCTCTGTCACGTGACACGTCACGGAATAGGTACTTAATCTATTCAATATTCATAGTAAGTAGACGTCTCTTGCGTAAATAGTAGGTGCGTTTTAATTTTTACTCATTTACCCTTAAACCAAAAACAGTTAAGCTATTGATCTCTGTGGTAAAACCTACCAGTAATCCGTTTCTGCTCTGACGACATTTCCTGGTAGTTTTCGTCCAAAGTACTGAACACTTCTTCCCAAGCCGCCCGTCTTTCTAACCGGTCCTTATAAACCTCCGCTGTTTTATCCCACAGACAAGGCCGGTCTCTTACCGCGTGAATTAACTGCACAACGTCGTATTTAAACTCGCGCATGGCTGTAAAAATAACTTCCTACACTTGAAACTGTTCAAAACGCAAAAAAAAACAATACTTTTCTCACAATAATACAAGACCGTCACGTTTGAAGTTGAATACGTCACTGAGCGGCGTCAAAATGTCGGATCGGAAGTTATTGCTGTCTCTTGTTAATGTCGTATGATAGAGAAGGATGGGTTAATGCAGACGAGGTCACCGACTTTAGACACGCGTCTCGCCCGTCAATAGCTCGTCGTGCTGGCTATTTTAAGTTGAACTACGTTATGTATGTGTTATGTTCATTTTAAAGATCTTGTAGTTTTGGACGTAGGTATTATCGGATGCTTGCCGACAGTGCCCACTGCGCTCCACAATTTATAAAGACTGTTTGATAATATTATTATACTTACCACTGCTGGGATTTATAGCTGAGACGCACTACGTTCTTCCAATGCGTATTTAGAGGGGGCTTTGACGAATATTTATTATAGCTATAAGGTAGCTAGGTGGGTAGGTAGGTGATATTAGGATTGACGGCTTAACGTATTGTACGAGGCAAGGAGGCTCTTCCAACTCTTGGAAAGTATTGTCAGACATCTGTACCTAAGTACCTACCTTTAAAAAATCTCGCAAACATCACTCTAAAAATCAGGCGCCAAAAATTTGTGCCTTATGAAATGGGGCAACATTTCTTATGGCACAAATGCTTACCCATACCACCTGAATTCATGGCTTGTATGAAAACTATATTGAATTACCTGCGTTAAAAATGTTTTTTTTTTTTTTTGTGTTGTGGATACTATCTTGCAATCAGTCTGTAGACTATGAGCAGATGTGTTGCTTGAAATTGGCGGTACGGCAAGATGACTTCCCCATCAGGAAGATCCCCCTTATGTCACTTTCGGCTATCTAATACCTATATGCCGTCTTTTCAGTCTTCGAATCACTTCTGGAATTGTAAGCTGTACAGCTAGGTGGTTCGGATGGCTGGTTAGCCTAAGCTTGTAGTTGGAAATGTAGCTGTTTATTTCCTCTCTGACAGTTTTAATGTTGAGCTGCTCATGGATCTCACTTATACGTAGATACCATGGGGTGTTGGCAATTTGCTTCAATATGTAGTTTTGTGCCCGTTGTATAATGTCTACATTGGAATCACATGCTGAGCCCCATAATTGGATTCCATAGGTCCATATTGGCTTTATTATGGTTGTATAAATAAGTAGTTTGTTATCCAGGGATAGTCTGGCATTTCTCCCAAGCATCCAATACAGTCCTCTGAACCGATGGTTGATTTCATGTCTTTTTGTTTCAATGTGCTATTTCCATGTAAGTCTACGGTCCAAGTACATGCCCAGGTATTTGACATTGTCACTTTGTGGAAGTTGGTTGTTTCGCAAAGAGACAGAAGGACAATTCCCCTTGCGCAAAGTGAATGTTACATGGACAGACTTATTTGCACTTGCTTTAATTCTCCAATTAGTCAGCCATTTATCGACTTCATTCAGGCTGCATTGCAGAATTCTTGAAGCTTCTTCAGGGCATTTGCTACGAGCGAGTATAGCTGTGTCGTCTGCAAATGTTGCTACTGTGACATTTGCTGTTTGTGGTAAGTCACTAGTATACAGTGTGTAAAGAACAGGTCCCAACACTGAGCCTTGTGGGACTCCAGCTGCGATTGGATGGAAGCTGGAGGTGTAACCATCTTCTTTGATTTGAAAGATTCTCTCCGAAAGATACGACCTTAATATTTCATAGTATGTATGGGGTAGGCATGTTTTTATTTTGTATAGTAAGCCCTTATGCCACACTTTATCGAATGCTTGCTGTATATCTAGGAAAGCAGAAGAGCAGTATTCTTTTTGTTCTATATGTATCTCTTATGGCTTTACACACTCTATGAACCTGTTCAATAGTGCTATGCTGTTGTCGAAAGCCAAACTGATGATCTGGGATAATTGACTTCTGGCGGAGTTCCTGTAACAATCTCCGAAGAAGAACTTTTTCACAGATCTTAGAAGTTACTGGTAAAAGACTGATTGGTCGATATGATGTAAGTTCATGGACGGGTTTACCAGGTTTTTCCATCATAATGATCTGTGAGACTTTCCACAGTGCAGGGAAGTAACCAATTCTCAGAATGCCATTTATAAGTGTAGTTAGAAAAACTAGTCCTTTCCTAGGAAGTTCTGATAGGACTTTTTTGTCTATGAGGTCAAAGCCTGGTGCTTTTTTGTTCTCCATACGTTTTATTATATTGGCGATTTCTCTTGGGTTTGTTGACGCAATAGGCAAGTCTAGCTGAAAGTCCTGATTAAGCACGTTTTCTATCTCTGATTCATCGGTCTCTTTTTCATGTTGATTTGGCGTGAAAATTTTAGCCAGATAGTCCCCAAAGGCGTCTGCTTTTTGTTGTTGGCTTCTTGCCCAGATATTACCCTGTATTCTGATTGGAGGCTTAGGTTTTATAGGCTGGTTCATATTTTACAACTTCGAAAGAGTGAGTGATTCGAAGAGCTTGTTGCCGTAAGCGATTCCAAGAATGATTCTATTGAGGCATCGTTTGCTTCAGCTAGCGCTACTTTTAACTCTTTGCTGGCTTTGTTGAATGCGGTTTTATCTTGCGGATGTCGACTGTTATGCCATACCCTACGGAGCCTTCTTTTTTCTAGTATTTGTGATTTTATTTCTGCTGGTCTTTCCAAGCGAGACGTAATTTCCGGCGTGCATTTCCAGCAAGCTGCTTGGATTGTTGTCATGAATACCTTAGTAGCATGATCTATATCATCTTCAGATAAGCGTCAAAAATGCGTTAAAAATGTTAAAAATAAAATAGTTTTAATACTCGTCTGCAATTTAAGACTGCGATGGTAAGTGACGTTGCAGACAAATACAACAGCCGAAGAGAGCTAAAATTTGGGTGAGCGTCCTTGTTGGTAGGGTGGTAACTAGCCATGGCCGAAGCGTCCAACCAGACCAGAACTGAGCCAATTTAAAAATTAAAAATTCCCAAGTAGCCCGTTGATCCTGCGAGTCCTGCGACCTCCCACTCTGATCTGTGTGGCACGTACACATTGTGCCAGGTAGTTCTTCAAAAACGTGGAGGTACCAACATCTTTCCTGAAACTCTAGCCATATTATTACATTGCGATACTATAAATGGAATGGAAATGTAACGAAATTCAAAAAATGCAATTGGTACAGACACAATTCTCGTAAAAAGCATGCTATTAGAGCATGCCCAAAATGATTTGCATGCGAAATGTTTTAATTTTAATTTTCAAGTGGCCAATTTAGTGATCATTTTCATACATTTTTTGAATTTCGTTCCATTTCCATCCCAACTGCTGCTAGATTGCAGCTGGCTGGTAGCCAGCCACGGCCGAAGCCTCGCACCTAACCAGACAGCCATCAGAATACAGTGGAGTGTGGACCTCTTTCCTAAAATGGCTGTATCGATTAGACTGCGCGCGCATCGTCGGAAATGTCATGATTTGTCAGAAAATACTCCAGCACCGCATCGGCGTTTTTATTTTTAAATGGTTTTTATTTTAAAACAAACATCGTTTACTGCTTAGAACAGTGCTTTAGTAATTTGTAGTTGTTGTGAGATTTTTTTCGAGTGCATTTTCCAGTTTGCAAATGTCGTATTCAAGAAAATTGGTAAGTCGCTCGGAAAAATTTCCTTTAATTTATTTCATATTAAAAGTGCATAGTGTTCAGGAAATCCAAACATGTTTAAACTCATACAATATTTCCTCATTCCTTTACCTAACAGTAATGAGTCATTAGATCAGTAATAGCTTAGATGTTAAGTTCTCTGCTTGATATGGTTCTTACTTCTTAAACTTCTTTTTATGGTCCTGTCTTACAGAGTCTTGTCGGAGATTCGAACATGACTTTTCAGAAATTCCAGTTTGTGCATTTGATGGGAACTATAATGTCGTTCAGTCGCTATATGAGATAATGGGAACTATAATAACCGAAAACATCGTGAGGAATTCAGCTTGTCTGAGTTGTTATTGATGTTCTCAAAGTTATGTGCGACCTGCTAACCCGCAGTTAGCCAGGAGTTAGGCTGTACCCAAGCCAGTCTTTTTCACAATGGGCAAGGTCTCCCCGTGCCCAAAGCAAAAATAGGAGTTGATTCGAGTTCAAAGTACGTACGATTGTGCACTGATTTTCCAGAAATTTTGAATAGAGATAGCTGAATGTTGAATTTCTTAACATGGCATGGGGTTTTATCCCAGTAAAATCTACGTTGTTCGATTTTAAGACCAACGCCCTTCTTTAAAATCTTTCAAAGTACTAGTAATTCTGTAGCAAGTAAGCAAAATTGCTTAAGTATACCAAGTTACCAAGTGACCATTCCCTAGATTTGGCCAGTGTCTGGACCAGCCCTAATTGCCGAGATGAAAGTATTGATTGAGTTCGCTCGTTTAGGATATCTAGTGCTCCCGCAACCCACTCCATCGCCCAGCCACCCTTACACACCGCTGTATCTATGCTTCCACCCACGTAATAAAATTACCAGCTCATGTCACTTAAACTTACATCTACCTACTCGCATCATATACCCCGCTAAGGCGCTAACTCTAAATGAGCTATAGCCATGTGTCTCAGCGTTGAGAAACCCTGAAGATCTCTCATTATATAGGTTGGGCAGAAAGAATCACCTGGTAAATAATTGTCTATGGTTAGCGATCGCAACTGTAACTATACATATCTATAATCGACACATAGAGGTCCCACGACCGACGGTCTATTCATTAAAGGCAAAATTAAAGCAAATTTTGCAGAAATTGAAATGACTGCAAATAAAGTTGAAAGAGGGTTCATTGTGTAAAAAAAATTCTCTTACCAAAAAAAATCTAAACTGCATGTTGAAAAGTTAATAGCAAAGTATATCATCATTTGAATTGCGTGTCAATATAAAACCTCGTCAACGTTTCATCAAGTTTTATCAAACGAAAACCATAGTCCGACACATTATCAATGTGAACTTTAAATTTGAACGTTAACTTAATGAGGATTCAATTAAGTCATCGCTCCCTTTGGGGACAAAAATGCGATTACAGTCAAAATACGGTTTAAATGGACCTTCAATAACACACACAATAGCAACTGTAGGTAATTGTATGCTTCAGTTATCTAGCCCACAGGATATTATGCAATAAATATAACATGCTTACTTTCTTCACGATATTTTTCTTTACCGCACATCGCATACGTACTCGTTATTCGTACTTATTCACCGTTAGCGGCGAAGTGATATTCGATTAACGCAATCTCATATTACTCCAAAAGCCCGAGGTGAGTGCTAAAACCGAAAACAACAGAAGAAGCGAGATAGGACCTCCTGAAACAATCAAAGCCCTCCAGGAGGGAAAAGCGATTTTACCCAGGCTGGCTAACAGCCTAACACTTCACTTGCAAATAGGTGATTTCCATTCCAGGTAAACAACGACGCATAAACCCTGAGGCCCTGTCCACATCTGTCACCATGTGGACAGTGTGTGTCCCGGGATGGGGCGCCATGCTGGTGGCGGGGACTCTCCTGCTGTACGGTTCCCTGGACGTGGCCTACTTCGCCAGGATGATGTTCACGGTCGCCAGGGCGCGCTACTTTCGCAAAAAGACGTGCATACTGGACACCACTGAAGTGGAATGTGAGTCGGGTTGATTCTTCTTTACCTTGCAGCTGGACGGTTTGTGGTATTATGTTGTAATTTTTACTGGAACTGCTGGCTTACTTCCCCAGAATAATATGTATGGTTGTTGTGCATTACATGTTTTATTAGCCCAATGCCAATGTTTTATGTTGTAATTTTTACTGGAACTGCTGGCTTACTTCCCCAGAATAATATGTATGGTTGTTGTGCATTACATGTTTTATTAGCCCAATGCCAATTTTTTGAAAGAACGACTGCACCTAGTACCTTGGTAGTAGATTTCGACTATAATTTCTACGTATTTTATGTAGGAAAATTAAAACTGCCCTTTTGTTGCTTATGTATGTTTTAGAAGTTCTTCCTATCTCCTTGTCTGTCGTCTATATTTCTTAGGACATTCTGAACTATCTTATGAACTTACCTGATTTGAACCTCTTTCACCTGACTTAGTATAATATATTATTGGCTGGTAGTACAATGTTACGAGTAGTTACAGTAACGATGTCGAGGCTTAATGTAATTTTTATCCCCTAGCGTGGTGCCTCCTGAACGACATCGACACACTGCTGTATCACATGAACAACGCGCGATATCTTCGGGAGCTGGACTTTGCTCGTGCAGATTACTACGAGCGGAGCGGCCTGTACGCGAACATCAAGGCAGCGGGCGGCTCCGTGCTGCAGGCCGCCACCACCATCCGCTACAGGCGGTACCTGAAGCCGTTCACCAAGTTCACCATCACGTCCAAAGTGAGGCAACTGCACTAGAACCCAGCTGCTTGCACGCGCACACCAAGGCAGCGAGTTGTAGGTCGCCAGTCTCGCCACCCGCAACCAAAGAGGTGAACCGCCGAATACTACTCGGATGGGCAGCGTTCGGGAAACTCGGCGATGTCTTCTCGTCCCCTATCCCTCGGTGCCTGAGTGTCTAAGAATAATGCGTATTGCCAGTGATGACTTACGGTCAGTACGGTATAACATGGTCGTTGACTATGGTAGGTCCAATTACGAGAAAAAGGTGAACTGCCGAATCCAACTAGGCTGGGCAGTATTCGGGAAACTCCGCGATGTCTTCTCGTCCAATATCCCTCAGTGCCTCAATGTCTAAGAACAATTGCTGTTTCCAGTGATGACTTACGGTCGGTACGGTATGACATGGTCAACTATGGGGCTCATAAGAAGGCTCAGGGTCATTCAACGAGCGATGGAGCTGTGATAGAGCTATGCCAGGAGGAATCAGAAATGAGAAAATCTGCAAAAGAACCAAAGTGACCGACATAGCTCAAAGTGTCACAGAACTGAAGTGGCAATGGGCGGGGCTCGTAGGACCGCATTCAACGCTTACCTTCATTTTCGAAAGCCTACGGGAACCTAGTAATGTCATAAAGGTTGTTTCATCTTGCAGGCAATCTTCTGGGATGAGAAGACGTTCTTCATGGAACACGAGTTCATCGGGCCCGGCGGCTTCGTCCACGCCGTGGCTCTGTGCCGCCAGAGGATCATCGACACGTCTGTCGCCGCCATCGCCGAGTTGCTGCTACAGTTGCACTGCTCTGGGAGCTGCTGCAGACCTGCGCCGGAGAAGATGCCTTCTGAAGTAAGGATATCATGTCTTTTTTCCCTTTTAATTCTTTTTCTCGGCAATCTGTCGTTAGAAATTTGGTTCGGACATGCGGTTGTTGGCGGCGGTCGTTTCTTGTCTAGAGCAAGGTATACGTCCATTGACGAAACTTCCTATGGGCTATAACAATCGGTTGGACAAATAGCAGACTAGGAATATCGTCGTACTTATATTCTATCATCGTCACAGCCGTTCATGTCCTCTGTTGGACATAATAAAAGATTTCCAATAGGTAATTCCCCACTTTCTTATTATCATTGATAGGCTATCTTGACTGCAATCATGCCTGATGGAAAGCAGTGATGAGGTATAGGGTGGAGCGTGCTGGCCTAGAAAATGCCTATTGTAGGAATTGCCACTGAAATTGTGCAGGGGTTTATGTAAAAATTGATGCGTAATTCCAATTTTTCTTTAAATAATTTCAACCAACTGCGGGTTCTAAAGCATTTTAAACAATTCCAGCTGGAACTATGGGTGCAGAGCAACGAGCTGAGTTCAGCCAAGCTCCGGCCCAACGCTGCCGCCCTACCGCCCCTGGAGCCTCCAAACCCCGTGTGCGCAGGAGACGCACCACAAGCAGCGGAGTGAAACAGGCTCAACCCGAGCGAACAGTTGCAGTATCGGAAGGACCTTTAGTGCCGATCGCTTACCCGAGCCGAAGGCGGGGAGTTATAAATGCCTGCTAATTGCTGCGTTGCATACGGTTCGGCTCGTGATTTGCGTTCTACCCTGGAATTGTGTTGGAAAAACGCTTTTATTTGTAATCGTAATCGAAGGCTTATTCTATGCCCCCCCTAGTATGGGCAGGGGACAATTTTCCCGCGGGATTAGGATAGAATGCTAGCCCCTTATATGATCGTATGTGTCGGACCGATCGACCGACCGACCGACCATAAGAAACCATAATTTTGTTATAAGCAACGGGGTTCTTTCATGTGCCCATGCTAGGGGGGGTAAATAAAAATGTGGAAGATATTATAAGCAAGGGGGTTC
Organism: Coenonympha arcania; assembly: GCA_036785405.1. Lineage (NCBI taxonomy): Eukaryota > Metazoa > Arthropoda > Insecta > Lepidoptera > Nymphalidae > Coenonympha > Coenonympha arcania. The sequence goes on from CM072078.1 coordinate 8,043,911, forward strand.
TTTCTCCATCCATGTGCCCATGCTAGGGGGCGTAAATAAAAACGTGGAAGAGGATAACATTTTGTCCTCTTTCTGGAAACAAAATAATCTCCTGCCTATGCTAGCACTGCCAGGGGCATCGGACAGATAAAAAATATTTCATTGCCGAGGAGAAAACGAAAAATTTCCGGTATTACGTAACGAAGAATATCTCGTATCGTTCGGGGAGATATTTTAGCACCTAATACCTATAATGTATTTGTATTCAACAGTGAGGATAAATAGTTCCGTGTTATATCAAATGGGAACTGGTGGTAAAGTTCTCTTTTCGCCTTTTACATTCATTTTATTCCCTGTCAGAGGAAAAAATCGGGGGATAGAATGTTTTACCTTGCCGATACTATGAAGGCTGATAGTACAAAAAAAGGCATCGACAAATTCGGCCAACTTTGGTTTAGAATTTGCTGCTGATTACGATTAAAAAATGTTATTCACGCAATCAGGGAGGTGTGGGGATTTTGGGGTGTATGTCGTTCGGGTTTTTTTTCTTAAACGTGATATTAAAATGTGTCATAATTATAGTTTTATTAAACCATTGAGGTTACAGATTAACAAGCTTGTAATTAATATTATGATGGTAGGTCATACAGGCCCAACGTAGTCCAGTAATTTTATGTACATGTGTCTAATAAATATTAAGTAATTTTGTTGGCTTAATTTTGACATTGACGTTCTCTCAAGACAGTGCGTGAAGACCATAATGTAAGTTATAGTGTTGTTAAATAACAGAGCACCTAAGTAAGCAGGTCTGCCCGCTAAATTCTTATTTGGTTTTTCGGTAAGCTATAATAACAAGTAACAAGACAATAGGTAGGTATGGTAGTTAAATTGCAAGAACGGCAATAGTTATCATCTTCGCATATATTATAATATGCTAAATCTTTACTTAAAAGAGATACATTTGAAATAATTAGTTCACGTCTCAACTTTGACGTTAGTAACTCGCAAAATATCTAGTCGATTTTTGGACTAATTGCCGAAAGTGATCACACGCAAATATTTTATATAAATATGTGAAGATCATCATGCCATTCCCGCAATTTTACTATAATTTGCCTACAATGAGTTATTAGCTTACGAATTACGAAAAACCAAATATTTGAATCATGGGCACACCGTTGAGCCTTAAATTCCCATTATTATTTATTATCCAGATATAAACTCTCATATGAGCAGTCAGCACTTATTTTTAGTTATTTTGAGGTCAAAACACTTATAGAGCAAAAAGACCTCTTTGTGTCGGATAATATCAATCATTGCAAAATTGGCTTATCACGAATTTATCAACGTAACAACATATTTTGCTGTAGATAAAAGTTCATTAAACCCAGATACATAATTATTATATACCTACGCTTTACGTCGAATGTATAGATTGTCTCGATAAAGCAATTCAAAATCTGTCGATGAAAGGTAAAATGCGTTTAATAATTATTAGTGTCGGGATACACCTCCACCACTATCAATATATTATTACAGCTACGATTTCAGGACTTCTAAGAAATTATTTTGACGTAGGGACACGGAATACCAAAGAGAACCTAATTTACCTTTACAGATACAGAAAATTTTATCTGCAAAACAATTTAGGTATGTTAAAAATATAGCGACTATCTACATTGTAAAGACTATCTACAGACTAAATAAAGTGCAATTTAGGCCGCAACAGCGCATATTACCTACGATTTTGTTAATCTACACCTAAACACACTCACAGTAACTATGTCATTTTCGAAATACTGACGACTAAATCCATTGGGTAACGTTCTTATTTGCTACTTACGTAGTTTTAATCGATCATTTGGAATGGGGATCAATTCATCCCCTGACACTTCGGTGGCTTCGGCAGGTGTGCCCCCACATTTATAAAAAGTATGAGTTAGTTAAATAATTAAATTTTAATTCAGCTCTTTTTGCGGAATCAGTAATTGTTCATATGAAATCTATTTCTGTATTAATTAAAGCTTTTAAGGTATGAATCTGCTATAAATACCTACAATATAGTATTTAAAAATATATTTGAAAATCTCGCGGTTTTTAGGATGCCTATATGATGATGCGGTGCTATTCTTTTTCGTGGAGTGCATATTTGTATAAATTGTGTATTATAAGTTATACTTATTTAATAATAATCAAAAAATTATAATATGGCATGAAATCAGAAAACTAATCATGAACTAATAATATGTGTATTTACTTAGGTACTTGCTATTAGAATTTTGATTTTTTTTGATTAATTATTTCTAGCCATACTTAATAAATATCTTAATTCGCTAAAATTTAATGCGTGTGTCCATTAATGTATCCGATTTATTTACTTATGTCATAAATATACCTAATTTAATTTATTTTTATATAATTCAAAAAGCCTAGCAATAGTTTAGTTGAAAAATGAAATCCATATAACAACATTATGAACTAAAATCCAAATATCCCAAAGCTCGTAGTTAATAATAATATTTAAGCAATAAAATATGTTATCGAATGTTCACTTGGTTACTTATTTCATACGGAATTATTGCTTTTACAAAAATAATGAAAAAAAGTAGGAAACACTGTAAAAAGTCTGTCATTTCGGTTATCAAGCAAATGTTTGAAAAAAAATATGTGAAGTAGCTAAGATAACGAAATTTCCTATGAGGAAAAATAAACATAGCTATAGGTATTAGGCTATAGCTATAGGTATATAGGTATATGTTGTAATAAAAATACGATTTATTATTATATTATTATGATTGTATATACTTCTTCACTGTACCCTATCAGTATACCTATTTAAATAAAAATCTGTAAGATGGTGTAATTTGTGTTTTAATTAATATGCGCGAAGAAAAATGTTTACTGAAGAAACCTAGATATTAGACGTTTATCTAAGTAAAACTAGATTAATTTTGCTGTCTTGTCAATGCGTTCTGGTTTGGCCGGATTGTCCTGGGTTCGATTCCCAGGATAAGTCGGCCACCATACCTACCTACATGTTTGAGTTAGACCACATTACCTACATCATAAACTAATTTTACCCATTGATGAATGGAAAATATCCGACCGCCAAATTATTATTTTTTCAGTTTTTGCAACTGGTAGACTTAAGGCTTTGAGTTAGTTGCGAACAAAATAGTTAGTTAATTTTTTGCATAGCTACATGTTTTTAATAACAACTTTGCTAAAAAATATCAATAATTGAAAAATACTCATCTTCACCTCGATTCCGAATAGCTAGAAATCTGGGAACCTGCAGAAAATGAATATTCGGGAACCAATATGAGGTGAACGGGGATTTTTCGAGCATTCTTTTTATGTAAAACAATGCTCAAAAATTCCCGTTCACACGCAGTGTTTGTAACCAAACTTCGCCAAAACGGCTTAACCGGTTTTTATGAAATGTTTTGTCTAGGTTCATTCGGTAGGTCCTGTGGGTAGGTCTGAGAATAGGTCGTAAGCAATTATACATATATAAAGGCAAAACAACGTTTGCTCGGTCAGCTAGTGGATGTACAAACGTCGAAAACGCATTACCTTCGATGTGTACATAGCTGCTACTCGCGAAAAACTACTTAAATACAATTTGAATTTTCATGCGGATTTTACCCAACCATATCAACCACCTTAACAACGGTAACATCGTATCGGTAATAGGATGACCCAATATAAAGTCGGACATAAGTGTAAAACGTGATCCACACGTTTCAAAAGTAACGTAACCCGTGTACGACACTGTAACCGGGTTACAGAGGTCACCAGCGTCACTCCTCGTACAATAAAAAAAGATTCCGACGAATTGAGAACCTCCTCCTTTTTTGAAGTCTGTTAAAAATAACTTACGTTTAACGTCATGCTGCCATTATTGCCATGAGCATCAGATCCTTCATCTGAGCTCAGAGCCTACTGTTTGCCATTTTTGCAAATACGATGATTAATAAAATAAAATATAAAAATAGATAAAAAAATTTATACAAAAGATAAAAATATTTTTGTCATATCAAAGAATAGTTTAATAAAAATTATAATTTTGGAGATTATAGATAAAGAGATTCTTTTGCTTTGAAGTTTTTAAAGAAAATTCTTATTTTTGATTTACAAGACCAATATTTTTATTTAAATTATAAAAACAAATGATAATATTGAATATATGGGCAATAGTATTTATAATATTTACCTTTGATTTTAAGATTTTAAGATTTTTTATGTAAGAGTTAAAAGTCTGTGGAGTTTAAGCAATAAATACCTACCTGTAATATGTGTACCTGTGTACCTGTGTTATATGTAGCAATAAATACCTACCTGTATTCTTGATAAGTGTTGTGAATGATGAAAAATTACATAAAATTTTAATTTCTAAATTATAAATATATATAATAAAATTTTACCCAATGTAAATTCGGCCATAAGTGTAAAACGTGGTCCACAATGTGTCAATTCCACATGTTTCAAAAGTAACGTAACCTGTGAGTACGACACTGTAACCCGGTTACAGAGGTCACCAGTGTCACGCGTCACTGCATTCTGCACTCGACTTGCAATGTAACGTTATTTCATATTTGGGCATACGATAACTGATATTTAACATCATACTGCCATTATTACTTACTAACTTAGCGGTTTAACGGGCTAAGCGGACATTATGTGCCCTGCAGATGAAAAACTATAAACATAAGGACTTTCAAAAACCGTCGAGTATTTTACCATGATAGAAAGGTTCCCCAAAAGTTACTCTAAAATTTTTTTAGTTTTATCGGGAACTACAATGAATGTACAATGAATTTTTTATTTGTATCTGTAGTAATAGTAAGTTCCAAAACGCACAGAATTTTGTTTGATAGCTGGCTTAAAGTTTTTTAGTAATTTTTAGGTAAAACTATCTTTTTCTGTGATGTTTTTCTGCAACGCTGCCTGTCGCATCCACTAACGTATTCGTAAGAGCAAGGAGGACAAAAATAAAAACCGTCTTGGTTCTTAACATTATGCTACCATAATTACTTACTTAGCGGTTTTAAAACCGGTTTCTGATGATGACAGGTTTTCGGCAACTTCTTGACAGGTTGACTACCGCACTGGCGCAGTGGCGCGCGCTCGGATTCCGGTGGGAGATCGTGAGTTCGATTCAAGCCACGGGCTACCTCACAATTTTTTTATTTTTAGTTTGTTTGATTTTTTCAGGTCTGTGGGCTGATTTCAGTGTTCAGTTTGTTAGTTAGTAACCCTCACTGGGTAACTAAGAAAACGGGGATAAAATCCTATTTCTGCACAGGCTACCACCTAGATTGGTATAGTATCGTGGTAACTACCATACTAGTCGCTAACTTGTGCAAAAAGAATACAAAAATAGAATTTTTGCCTCCGTTTTCTTAGTTAATAACCCAGTGTGAGTTACTAAACTAACAACTTGATCAATACAGAATCAACCCACCAGTGGGCTGATTCTGTATCGTTAGTTAGAGCAACTCACGCTGAGTTATTAGCTAAGAAAAAGTTGGCAAAAATCCTAATTTTGCATTATTTTTGAACAAATTAGCAACTTGCATGGTATATTGATGCTATACCATACCAACCTAAGTTAGTACCTTGTGCAAAAATAGGATTTTTTTCCCCGTTGTCTTAGTTAATAACCCAGTGCGAGTTGCTAACTAACGATACAGAATCAGGCCACTGGTCTTGTGGGAGATTTTTGCCGTGGCTAGTTACCACCCTACTAGCAAAGACGCACCCGCCAAGCGACTAATTCGCTTCCGTTCCGGCGCGATGCTGTGTAGAATCCGTTAGTGATGAGTTTAGACCAAGTTAGTACGATAATATCTTAGGCTATATTTTCACTTATCTTCAGGTGAGATCGCAGTCAAGTACCTACTAACTTTTAGAATGTAAAAGAATACCATATTATGTGAAAGGGGATTGTTCATTTTCGGCCTCGCGTGGACAGAATTTATTCAAAAAAGCAATTATGCCAAAAAATGTCTTATTTTAAATCATGATTATTAGCGGTTTAAAGTTGTGTAAATATAAATTCCCCAATTGTAATATTTTTATTACAATTGGGGAAAATAAAAAACAACGTTTGTGGAGTTTTTGCTATCATAAATGGCAGCACTTACTATTCAACCCAAACGTCAGGTTTAGCGAGTCTTTGGAGACTCCAAATCATCTCCATATTTAGTTCGACGTGACTGCCGAATGAGTCATGAGTTTAGAAAAACTAAAATTGGCGAGTCTAAACTTAAACTCGCCAATTTTAAGTTAGAGATTTTGTACAACAGAATAAGCACCATTGCCAGTCTTAAAAAATATTCCCAATAATCGATTTCAAATAATTTAAATCGATGGTTTGTTACTCGATTTATTAAAAATATGGCAAAGTATTCGTTTGTCAGCATAAAAGAGTAAAAAACAGAAACTGACAAATGACAATTATATTATTACATTGTTATTAAATAAATGAAAACAAGGAGCTTTATTAATTAATTATTATACTATCGATTGTTATCGATTTCATCGATTTTGTTTTTGCGAAATGAATTATATGGCAACCCTAAACCACAGACTTATTTTTGACCTGTCATTTTGGCAACTCAATGTCACAGTCATAAGTCATTCGCATTCGTATCTTCTCTTCGTGAACCGTGAATGTGATTTTTTGTTAGGTACTTGTTATTTATTTGTTTTTGTTTTCCTATTACGACCGACTTCTGCTTTGATCATGGACTCCGATGACTAGCGGACTTTGTGACAAGAAATAACTTGAATAGAAGAAGAGCACAGTTTGTGAATATTAATGTAAACATAAACAATGTACCCTTCCCCAGGCTTGAGTTGAGTGCATTAATCCTGATAGCTTGCGGGACATACCAATTAAAACAAGCCCAGTCTTACTATGGGGAGCACATACGAGGAGATGGTACCTATACTATTGAAGTTTGTAGAGACATGGCCAGCAACCTACTGGAAGGTTATCAGTCGACCGAGAATTTGTCTTTATTACGGGGAAAAATACAAAGCAGGCACATAAGCAGGAAAATATATTATGTTTATATATTATATATCATAATAATGAATCAGGGATAGAAGGTATAAAGCAATATTGCTGCAATTGCATGGTGGGTCGACGAACAGTGGGTTGCTGTGCCCATGTAATGACTATAATATGGTATTTGAGCTGGGCAAGGTATCAGGAACACATTAATCGGCCTGCCCAGTTCCTAGATAATATTCTATTAACGTACATGAATCTGAATAATAAAACAAAAGTACCAGAAATAATGTTTTTTTATTTGAAAATCCTACTTATACACCTGTGCAAATTACTAAAATTAGAAACACCTGGATACAAAACTTTATAATTTTTCTAATTCCTACTGGTTAAAGCTACTAAATTAATGTACAATTATTACTCTCAGTTACTGTCCACTTCAGGCCAAAACCCCCATACAAAGTGAACAGTCCCCTTTGACCATAGTTTGTGTCAATGAAGGGTGTTCCCTCTAAATTAAAATTGTATAATATGACCTATGGGTTTTCGTTAATATGTAAGCTAATAAGAGATTTTGCCTTATGAAAGTAAAATAGCAGGGAAGGCAATAATTATCGTCACATCTATCTTTCTATTTACCTACCTATATAAAGTTTAACGGCTAGATCGATTTGTATGAAATTTTTTGTGTGATTTCGGTAGGTCTGAGAAAAAGACGCACACTATTCGCTGCTCCTATCGAATAGTATCGTAATGTGATATTACGATAATTTGCGTTTTATTGTATTTTCGTCATGGAGAAAGTTTTACACCTTGTCAAATTTTTCACACTTTTCGTATGTGAGAGTAATCTGTCTCTGTGTTAGGCCTGCCAATCCTATGGCCAGGTGGGTCGATTTGTTTATTTTTCTGGTTAGGTATAGGGATGTAAATAAAATTCATATATTTATTGTAATGTACACAATTTATTCATATCGTATAGTGTTTCTTATACAAAGATAATAAATTGTAAAATCCTCTTTCACGGTCCGAATAAATAAATACTTATAACTCCCCTCAGTCCCTATCACTCGCCCTTTGGGCATAGGAGTCTAACTTATTATAACTTCAATACTTTACAACGAGCCTTCTAGGATTTGACACAGGTCCCCTACCACGAGACCAACTCGAATGACGTGAGTGAAACGCCATGCGATTTCGTTTAATAAGACTTTAAAGTTAATATTAATACATCATCATCGCAGGCGATTGGATCGCAGAATTGAACTCGTGGTAGGGGCAACTTGTGGCATACAGTAAGGTATAGTTTAGTTTATAGACAAGCGAAATCGCCATGTTTTTTTTAACAAATGTACAAAAATATTATTTAAAAGGTAGCTATTCAAGGTAGGTATGTAATATGTATTGTTGAAGGCACTGGTATCCTTATTTCCTGATTACTCTGAATAATAGGTATAATTTTTTAATGGAAATATTGTCTTAATATTACTTGTTTTGCGATTTCTTGACAGCAAGAGGAGCGATCTCATACATTTTTTTTGGTTTGGAACTTAGCGGAAATTCCGAATGAGAAAGACTATACATTAATCATAAATAAACATCTAAGTTGGACTTAATATTACTTACATCGACTTAACACTAGCTTACGAGAGAAATAGTCTTTAGCCATCAATTTTATTTTCACTACAGAGTCTTCGAAGAGATGAAACAGATCTACTGCGCTTAATTATAATATTACGTGTACATTATACATAGCTCACCACTAAAAATGCATCTTTTTTAAAATCTATCACTGAGTAGATAAGTTTTCTCTGCTCGAAAAGTCTTACACCGAACGAATAAGTCTCATACACGAAGGTGTCCGCGACGCGACGCGGACGCTATCTCTACCCTACGATATCATACACGGATACGACTACTAGGAAGGATTACATTTAGGCGTTGCGACTTAGCCGCGTACAGCTGCACAATATCATACAAATATAAACGATCTCTTTACACGTGGTAACTTCTACGAAGGGGCGAGACACTTTGTACGAACAACATCGAGGCGAGGCGGTCGCGGCGCCGCGCGGTCCAGGCGCGGCGCGGGCGGCTCCGGCGCTCAGTGCTCCAGCGCGCGCGCCTTGTTCTGGTGCATCATGTTCTTGAGCGTCGCCACCTCGGTCGCGAGCCGCGCCAGCTCCGCCTTCAGGTGCGCGTCCTCCTCCTCCGCCAGCCGCTCGTCGGAGCGCGGCGGCCTGTACTCCGCGCCCAGCGAGATCCCCGAGTCCCTCTCGTCGCTCGAGCCCTCCCCGTCCCACGAGGGCGACGAGCGGGGGCCCGGCTCTTGTTTGATGTGCTGCAGCGAGAGCAGCGCGCTCGCGACGTCCTTGTCGCCGAGGTGTGACTTGTGGCGCAGTTTGAGGGGGAGGCAGTTGTTCTCCGGGGCGTACTGCTCGGCCGTTTCGTCTCCCGAACCGGAGAGGGACGAGAGCTCGTACGGCGAAGGGGCGCGGCGAGATCGGGACAGGTTGAGAACGGAACCCGGAGGTTCATAGTGTGCCGGGTGGGAGTAGTACGTCTCGGGTGCGGGGAGTCTCTCCTGGTAAGGTTCGGGGGCGCGCTGCGGTGGAGGAGACGGCGGCGACGCGGGGGGAATCGGGGGCGGCGGCGGGGGCGCCGGGGGAAACAGGGCGTTGCCCGAAAGCTTACTCCTCTTGGTGACGCAAAGGACCTGGTCACACGTGGGCAGAGTCGCGAGGACTTGGTCGATGCTGATGAGGGCCTCGCCGCAGATGCCGTACTTCTCCTTGATGGCGTCGAGCTGCGCCTTCAGCACGTGGTTCTCCTTGGAGAGCTCCACGACGCGCTGCTCTAGGACCATGTCGTTGAAGCGGCGCTTCTCGCGGGAGCGCTTGGCGGCCTCGTTGTTGCGCCGCCGGCGGTCCCAGTAGCCGTCGTCCTTCTTGCTGTCCGGGATGAACTCCCTCTGCTTGCGCTGCCCGAAGAACTCCTTCCTCTTGTTGAAGTCGAAGGAGTTGTAGTCGTTGGGGTCCCCGGGGCTGACGGAGGACGGCGGCTGGTCCATGGGGAAGTGCGGCGAGACGGAGAGGCGCGCGCGCGGCGGCGGCGCCATGCGCGGCGGCGTGGGCGACGGCCCCAGCGGGCCCCCTCCCGCGCCCATCAGCTGCTGCTGACTCAGGATGAACTCGGCGACCATGTTGCGGCGGACGATGCCCGGCCCGCAAGGATCTTCACTGTGGTTCTGTAACAAGCGAAACGATACGTTAGTATACTCTATTGAAAATGTTACAATAGTTTATAGAGTTCAAAATAGTGTTCGGGTGCAACCTCAAGTAGTCAATCTTATGGTCCTGCCAACAAGAAACCTAAAATAGGCACCCCCCGCACATTGATATTAATCAAAGCGTTTCTGTTACGAAATCGTGCACACGTGGATTTCTGAAATGTTTCCACATAACAGATTTTTATACTTATTTTCAGCTCATAAATAAGTCATATCTCTAACCTCACGTTTGGTGACGTCAAACATTTGAGCGATCATGGGATTCAATGACACTATTGAAATTCAATGAGTTCAATTCCTAACGGGATTCGCTGCACTATATCGAGTATCAAAAGGAGAAAGAAATTTTCGCTATCTTACATATTATTTGGTTCATTTTTATATTTTTATTTAAGTGTCTGTCTGAAAACTTACTTTCGAGTCGAGTTACTTTCGACAAACCACGCGCGGCATGTAAAAATGAGTGTCGTGGTAGGGTCAATCCGAATACCATAGAATATTTCGAATCATTAAACATATTACGACGTTACGATGTCGACGATTGAGTGGTAGGTCAAGCAAGCCTGAAGCCATATGGCCAAACAATAGTCGACTAAGCTTAGTGCCACTAGTACAATCATATTTAGATTTCGCAAGAGGCTCACGTTGGTAGAGGCGTGGGTTGCGAGCGTCGACCTCAGAAATTTATTTCATATTAAAACACAGTCCCTATCGATTGGAGTGTAATGTCAATGAACTTGGAGTTGGTCCTAATTTCGCTACTTACACCGAAATATTTTTTATTGTTACTATCACCCGGGGTCACTGACCTTACTATTTCATAGAACACTAATTTTTTGTTAAAAATGCAGTAGGACTATTTATACACTATAACTACAAAAAGACAAGTTCAAAAAGTTGGTAATTTTTATTTAGAAAAAAATATATATTTATTTCAGGAAATCAAATAGAAATATTTAATCCGAAAAACGCTTTTAAGATTTTACTGTTTTATACGTTTTATTGCCAACTAAAAATTTAAATATTTTTAAAATATAAAAAAAATTAAACGTCTAGTATTATATATATAATAGTAAATTAAAAGTTGCAACTCAAAAAGCTATTACAAAAAGAAACCCTTTGTTTTCTTTCAACAATTCAATAACGACAGGAAGTCACAAAACGTTTAAAAATCAATTAAATAACTAGTCGTACTTAAACGCTATCAAAGAGCCATGAATGAATCAAAGCAAGCTATTGTTGTGGGCGCCCATAAAACTGAAACTACTGAAATGTCTAAAAAAAGACGCTTTTTTGTGGTCACGTTATTTGCCACGAGATTTGAGACTCCCGAACTACGTGAGAGTTCTTTCTAAATTGTTTCTAAATGCAGAATTATTATGCTTTTCCTTTACGAATTTGCATGCTATTTGAACTAGCTGTATCTGTAAATAGGATGGCAAGAAGTGGGAAAAATTTCGGGACAATTTTGAGGGACATAAGAATATTTTTAACACAAATAATAAATATAAACTAATTTTGTTGGTAATTCATTTACCAGTTATTCCCATATTAAATTAGAACACGTTTTGACATATATGAAATAAGGTCAAAATAAGGTCTAGACAACACCTAATCAAAGAAAAATAAAAATATTTACAAAAATATTTAACCTACGTTTGTTGAATAATTTATATGCAAACTATTTTTCAGGATACGTTTTTATCGTTGATACTGGAAACGCATTACCCATATTTTATTTCACGGTTAATAAGTACTTATTAATACTACAATCAAGGATAAAACGTACTGAAGTTGTATAAGAAAAATAGAGACTATCCCAGCTCTTCAAGTTATCCTGGCTAGACTGTTCAAGACACGTGCGTCTCAGTAATTTATACGGGATTATTCTGAAAGCGGGTTCACATGAAATTCGAAAAAGATCATTAACTTGCCGCTAGAGAATATTAAGATGTTTACGAATGTATCTCATTTTCATTAAATTCAGAGAGCCTTTGGTTACATACCATTTCCTATTCGACCGGTCATTTCACTATCTAGGCTTATATAGTCGGTTAAAAGCCTAGGCTATACCTAGGCTTTTAACCGACTTCCAAAAAAAATACGTGTTACGGTGTACGTCCATAATTCATCGTAGTTTTTGAATGATAATTAAAAAAGGTTTGCCAAATTCAATTTTTTTTATTGTGAATTTAGGGCATCCAACATTATTATTCAATAGATTAAGTTATATTGAATGCTTATTTACTTGTGACTGATTGATTCGGAAATAAATATTTAATGTAGGTACGATTAATAACACCTATCATCGAACGGTCGAAACGGCAAAAAATGGTATATCAACGTAACTGTATTGTAAAATATAGCAGTATTAACGGTTTTAAAAAGTCGGTGAATCAACGGACTTTTTACTAGAGTATTTTTATGCCCTCGTTAAAGATTACAAATAAAAAACTCTTTACAAATCGAAAATAAACACATAGGTACTGTAAGAGAATTCTAAAATAACACGTAAATCGACAATGGACATCTCTCTGGTGATAAATTATAGCCGATTATTTAAAAGAATGAAGCAAAAAACAAGACTCGATTTTAAGTTATCCAAGCCACACACAGTGTTTCCCAAGGCTTTCAATTGCAGCATCACAAAATGCATTGCAATGCTTTCCTATTAATCTCGTCCACTATATTGCCTTTCAAACAAAGCACCACGCCATGGTATAGAAATAAAAAAAAAACGAAGCCAAAGTTCAGAGTAAGTGCTTACTTACAAGTCACAAGTACACTCATACGACGCAAGTAAAAGCCAGTCTGACATTTCAACCAATTAGAGTTGGCGTATAATCGAACAGTTAGTTGTAACGGGTGCGCTCGCGCATCTAGGGCGGCCCACTGACACCGAACAACCATCGAGTCAACCCGACAACCATAACCAGTCACCAGTGTAACCAGTCACCAGTGTAACCAGTCACCAGTGTAACCAGTCTCCAGTACCTGTCTCTCAATGCAGTATTTACGAATGTTTCGAATTGCTGTCAGTTTGTGATATTAATTTTCCGAATCTGAGTGCTTTGTTCTGACAATATTTTGGCAATAAATATTCACTAAAATGTGTGTTAGTGTTTAATTTTATAAATTTGCAAATCCATAGTATAAATATTTTACCTTAGTTATTATTTTTGATATTTGAATCTGAGTTCAGTAATTAAATTGAAACAGTTACTCATATTGGTTCGAGATATTTTTCATTTTAAAAAGCAATACCAAATCATAGTATCTGTTAACTTCAGCTTTCGTTTCTTAAAAACAAAACGAATCTTAAATGTTAAATTAAAGTACCTAGGTATCAAACATTTTAATGTTGTAAAGTTATTGCATTATAACTAAAAACAATACACTGTTAGCAATCCGCATACCTAACTGCAGTTATTGCATCCTACATATTTTACTTTGCGGTCAAACCCTCCCACGCTTTTGTTGTACAATTACTAATAGCAGACACCTAGATATCTAAAAGGTCTAAAGTTTTAAAATCCTCCAACTCGATCATAGTAATCCTAGATCCTTTTAATTATTCAGACAATTGAGACTTAAAATTAAAACTAGGACCTACGTCAAAACACAGATTACAAAAACTCTTAATTATACTTAATTTTACAAAATCCTTTTTTTTTCTGAATAAATGGTCGATTGTGTATTTAGAAAGTATTTTTATTATAACACAAACAATCTTAAGGCAGATTTTTATCACTAATATTTCTTTAAATTCTTCATAATAAAGTAAGTAGCTAACCTAACTGCTCTCTTTGATAGCTAAAAAATCCGTTATTTTTGTCGGTTGGCAGAGCACACGGTTGAACTCAGTCTATTTAACGATACATCTACGGTTATAGGAATATTAATGACATAACTGCAAAAAATAATCACGATTTGCAAGTTAGTAATTTCTTACTTCATCAATTAACGAGGAAATTATTTCTTATTTTTAGCAGTTCAAAAGTTTTTACAACGAACGACAACAATTATATTTATTTAATAAGAAACTTCATAAATAAGGGAGCCATTTTAATTTTCCATGTCTTTAATAGCGTTGCTTCAATTATAATCAACCTATTGGTATATTTTCATCATAAGCTCCTATTTTATTATCTCTTATTTCCATTTCTATTTTTAGTTAACACTTCTCTTGAGATCCTGTCCAATTTTAAAAATTTTTAGATGATTAAGTTTAGCATCTAGGTAAGTATAATTTTATTGGACCTGCCTATTACAAACTAGACTTAAATAATAGTTAAGAATTTTGAATTTAGTTTAGATCACACACTTTGTACGTGGCAAGCCAAAACCTTAATTTAATCCTTTATCATGGTTTCATATACTCAATATCTTAAAAATTTACGAAGTTGCGAAGTAACAACTGCTGATAACAAACAACGCTAAATTCGTAAACGATCGAAATCAAATTACAAAACCGCTGACCTAATTTCACGAAAATATCATTTTGATAACATATCCGATACCGTTCCTCTAACGGTGATATCGCTTGTGTAACAATCGACATTTGAGCACAGTTATATAGCTAATCATGTACTTTCTTGCGGACCGTTAGCCAAAAACTGGCTTCGTACGGTACCACGGTTTTTGTAGCCATCTCGTCATCTGATGTACGACTCATTATGAAATGCCGTTTCGTCATATCAAGGTTGGATTGGGCAACTATTGGCATTCTACAATCTATATGTTATAACTCCTCTAATAGTGGTATGGGAACTTTTTAAAACCTGATCTGCCTGCTTTTTGCCTGAGAATATATCACAAAGTTCAGTAAGAAAGAGCACAAAGTTTACAGAAATTAGGTAATTGTCGCGGTTTCCCCATCATGGCACAATTTTTATATTTTTCTCTTCTGAATCCATCTATGTGTTCATTTGTTTCTACATAATGTTTATTCTCCTTCATACATTATATACATTTTTATTTACGTCTCCAAAATCTTAGTATATTTTAGTTTTAAATGAGAATTTGCAATGGAATGACGCTATGCTGTGAAATATCTAAGAATGGCTAGGACCGGCTTGTGCTAGGTTATGTGTTGGCCTTCACAATGAAATTACGCGGTATTTACTACTTAACGTAACTAACAGCACGTGTTGAGGCTAGGTTGACAGCTCACGTTGCTCGGTCAGGTGGATGAGACACGGGACTAAGTGGGGGGAGGAAGGGGTATGAGGGAGACGAAGGGGCAAGGGGTGATACAGGTCTGTGGGTAGGGAAAGCAGGCATGTGCTCTTCGATATCACAATCCCTAGAATTTTCTCGACCTTTCTCTTTTGAGTGATAAACTAACTAAATAGTTTTCTAGTAAAACTGACTACACAATTAACTTGACAGTCTATATCTTGAAAAGGACTGCACCGATTTTGAAGTAACTTGCACTGTTTTCTAAAGTAAAGTAAAGTAAATGTTAGCCAATCAAGAATTCGTTGTTTTCAGTCAAATAAACTCAGTATGAGTTCGAAAGTATTCTGCGGCTAAAATACAGTTAATGTCCCTAAATAATACTTCTGTTGTTCTTGGTAAGTTTTATTCTTCTTTTAAACATATTATTTTTATAAATTTTAACTCCGAAAAGGTTTCGTGTTCATTTATGTCTGGATAAAAGAGTACAAAAGTTTTACAACTTGAGTTTCTTAAATAGCCAAGCTTTCAAGAAGTTTAAAACAATATTCGAGAATTAAGAACGTTACTTTATACTTGATTTTTGCCATCATGAATAAGTTTAACAATTCTAGCAAACAGAGAAATTTCTACGTGAAACTGGTGATAAATCTCCAAAGGTGTCATTAAACTTTTATCACTCTTAAAAATAGCACGGTTTTGTTACTATAGAGACATCAATTAAAACAAAAAAATCTTAATGTTAACAATAATAATATGTACAATATACGTAGGTAAAGATAAACCGAGACGGTGTAATTCATTTCATACACATATCTCACTTAGTCACTGATCAGCAAACAGGACGTTTCCAACACCTTACGCAACTATTTAGTTATTTATCAACATGGAATGCACTAAGCGACCTTTCTGTACAGATTTATTCTTTGCGATTACATAATAAAGCAGTGGCGTAGATAAACTGCATTCCGGGCTTACTCTTGAACTGTGCTACGATGATAATAAGATATTCAATCTAAATGCAAAATGACTACATTGACAAGGAAACTGTTTCTTTCCCTGACAAAGTTTTCGCGAAAACATTCTTCAAAATAACTACCGGCCTTCGTAAAGTGACATGCTCCTTTAAATTAGACACATCTGCATATAGTTCAATGATGACAGGTGGCCTTACACGCCGCCAGTCACACAATGTCATACTTTCAACACTATTTTCCAGTCCAAACTGAAATTCCAGGAATGAATTTATTTTTTGTCTTTTTTTTCTTGAAAGAGGGGAAAATCCTCATGGGCAACTAAAAACCCCTACTTACCGCTTAATCAACATTGCCGCTTGTCTTCTCTATGGTCTTTTGTGTTTTTCTGATAGTGCAAATAAAACTGTTCCGAAAATTAGAAGCAGAGAAAAAAAAAATATTAGTATTGATGTAGGCGGTATCTTTTTAATATTATATCCACAAACTTTCTCTTTGTACCAGTAATTTTATTAAAATGCGAGTAAAAATAAGTTGCGACGAAATAATTTCCTCAACTAGCGACTAACTTTTAAGGAATTCATTGTTTTAAGAACAGCTACTAAATACGTCAGGAGCTTTTATAACATCTAAAAATAGGAATACTTATTGAAATTAATGTTTTGGAGCTTCAACCGTGTTCCCTTACCACATAGGGGTATATATTTCTTTACTTTTCTAAATATTTCTTTACTTTTAGCAAATTTAGAGGTGTATTTAGCTATAAGAAGATTCAAATTAACTATAGGAGTCCAAGTTCAAGATTTCCAATCATGTACTTTGTGTCTCAAGAAAATTGAATTCAACGTACTCATATATTTTGGCAAAAAAGTTTTGAAACGGAACTATGTTTTTATGTTCAGTGTTGCCTGACTTAATATTTTGAAATCGTAAATACTATTACGTGCATCTGCGTTAATTTGTCCAAGTCATTATATTGTATTAATTGGCATTATTAGGTATTTCTGCGTTAATCTGTCAAAATTACTTGAATTTCATTGAAATTTTTACTGACAGTGGCGCCATCTTTGTACCTTTTTTTGCTAATCGCATCTAAATCGCATCAGCGGGGCTAGACAAAGTCACAAGCGTTTGGCGTTAACGCTAGTCGACAAAAATGTATGGACAAAACAAATGACTGTAGAAAACGATAATAATTACTAAACACGCTGTGTTCGGTACTGTCGGCTGTCAATTGTCAAGCGAAGTACGCTAAAGTTATCTACAAGGTCCGC
Source organism: Coenonympha arcania (assembly GCA_036785405.1). Taxonomy (NCBI): domain Eukaryota; kingdom Metazoa; phylum Arthropoda; class Insecta; order Lepidoptera; family Nymphalidae; genus Coenonympha; species Coenonympha arcania. The sequence goes on from CM072078.1 coordinate 8,061,626, forward strand.
GAGAACGCCAGCGAGCGTTCAGGTTAGCGTAGTTAATTATTCAAACACAGCGTGTTTAGTAATTATTATCGTGGTTTGTCTACAGTCATTTGTTTTTGCCATACATTTTTGTCGACTAGCCGTAACGCCAAACGCTTGTGACTTTGTCTAGCCCCGCAGGTTCGTCAGCCAGCTCCAGAATGGGCGACCTTAGCACGATTGTCCTGCACGTGCTAAGAGCCGGTCACGCGGCGGTCGACACGTGAACTTGAACTCACGTTGCTTGCGTAACACCGCACGTTCTTCTCGACCGGTATATAAACCAACGTGATCCGACCGTGTCGGTTAGATGCGCCATCACGCCCTTGACCGTTAATTTGCTGAAGAATACGCAGTTGGAAAAGCAGGGCGATATAGAAAAAGACGGAGGGATTATAAACTTTAGACTAAAGCACAATAAAGTTTGGAATGGTTTGCAACTTTTAAAACATCCTGTCATTTAAGAATTCCAGCAATGTATGATAATAATGACTTGAGCCAGAAAAAGGTACAACAATAATAATCTAACTGGCTTAAACAATTAGATGTACGTAACAATAGTTTAATTCTTGATAGTTGATAGATAACTTCATGGTTATTTAAACATAAAAATGAAGAAAACTGTTATTTAATGGAGACTTGAAATGTGATTTGAAGATAGTAAATTAGTCGACGATTGATTAAAAAAAAAATGAATATTGCGAAATCTTTAAACAAATGCTTCAGCTCAATAAAACAGTCGATGTATCTATTTATGAATTCTGTTTAAATTATATCAATTTTTCAAATAAAGAAAGTCATTGCGTAAAATCAAAGAAATAAGAATGAACAATACTCTCGAAGCGCCCAAATTGCGCGTATCTTGCTCTTGACCCACCAAAGATAATTACCGAGATATAAACGCTCATAGACAAAGTCAGCCATCTTGGAAAAAGCAGAGAAAGTAGTACAGCGGTAACTTTCCACACGCTCGCCACTGGCGGGGAAAAGTAGGCCGTCCGCCATCTTCTATGACATTTTATTGTCGAGTTATTACTAGTTGTAATCAAATAACAAGAGCTGTATCCAATAATAGATTGAACTTGAGAACGTCTCGGCGACTTATCCAGTACCAACGAGTTATGTGTGATGCTTTTTCAAGGAAATCTTTCCTGATAATTTAGTATCTTGTAAAGATTTTGTAATACATTCGTAAATTAATTAATTGGGTTTTTAATCTAAAGAATAACTTCGACATTTCTCCTTCCTCCTTATTCATATCATTTGTCCTTACTTTTATAAGAATTTATATAAATTTTACATTTACATTTATTTTACGTTACATTATACAGTAAGTTTACATAGAGTTCTTAGTTAGGCGCCATCCAGTCATTATCTCTGGACAACGCCTAGTAATTAGTATACGCATCAGAAATGTTATGAAAATATTCGATGTGCCATCTTACAGTGTTTGCTATACTTCAGTCAACACTCAACAGTCAAGAATCTTCACGATCACATCATTTTTACAAAACGTCAAGAGTAGGATAAGAAAGGTCACTCGCCATTTGTCTCTTTGGATGCGTTTCAAGCATTTTTTTCTGCTGAAAAACGCGTATACTTGACCGATTTTCGCATTCGCATTTAGCGAAGGCCCAATTAAAGAGCACGCTATTTTGGGGACGGCCTCAGTCTCCCGATAATAGTTTGGTGTCAAGGTCCCGTTTCGTAACTCCTCGAGCGATAAAGCACCGGCTAAATGTGTCAAGGCCTCCCCGCACAGTTTCCCGGTGGATTTCCCTATCTGATAAAAATAATCCTTAAATAAATAAGCAGCGTTTCGACGAGACAAAGACGCACCTACTTTGTAACGACCTTGCTCTACACTGTTAATTGCTGCATTATTAAGAAACACTTAACCTATTTACGTGAGCTAGATTCTTCGAATTTAGTTAAACGCTTCTATTTCTTACGTAACGTAAACGTTTTGTTTCTAGGAAGCATAGTGAACAGGGCCAAGATCTTAATTAGTTCGAATTTCCCTTATTACTCATTGTGCGTTGTTGTTCAGTTTTATCTATGGATGTGTGTTCCAGTGTTTGGCATATACCGTATAGACCGGTGCACTAGTTTTGCTAAGAGCGAACTGTGACTCATCGGGAGTTCCTGTTAATATTTTTGTGGCGCAATATCGTGAAAATGTAGAAAATTCTGGAGGAAAAATTCTCATGGTATTACGAACAAAAATTATGCTTCATATAACAAATTATTCTCTTCCTGCGATGATCTGTCCAAACTCCAAATCAATTCCTCTAAATAGTGATTAGGACCAATACGAGGAACTTGTTCCTACTCTGATGGAGTTGTTTATCGCACTTATTTCCTTGCGTCATCGTGTTCAATTTTCGTTAACCGTTACTTTAGGAGGTCCATCAAACATGACGCATCACATGTAGGTGCGCTATTGTCTTTATCGCAATTTGTTTTACACACTCACGTGAAGCCCAAGTAGGTTACAGTCGAGCGGCCGAGTTAAAAAAAATAGGTCAAGTTATCTTCACTCGTCCTCGTACTGGCATCGATGAAATTATCGTTGGCGATGTTATTGCGCGTGAAAAAATTGTAGCTTACGTAATGAAATTCATTATGGAGTTTATGGACTAACGCGATAAAGTACAGTTGCCTATTGTCATACTCGTATAAGAGCGATAACTTAAATTAGGGCGAAAAATCGCCTTGGATATCGAGAACGATCTTATTGAGTAACTGATTGTTGAAGTATTGATTCGTGAAATTGGCAAACTGTAGAGTTTAAAGCTCAAACATACTGCGTAAATAGTTTAGTTCACGAATGATTTCATCGTTTCGTGTGATGTTATTTTTGTATTGTAATCAGGGTTGAGTCGATTGCGAGCGTCGACATAATGGGAATTAAAATTCATAGCAATGCGAGTCATGATGCACGATTAACTAAATGCATACGATACGCGCGTGACCTTACGGTCTGTAGTAATACCTTCCGGACGACCTTGCTCGTAACTTCCTGTATTACATCATTAGAGTACCGATAGTGCACTTTATGCTTGAATGTTACACTTCTTTGTCTGACAGCTATTATTAGAGTGCGGAACTGTTCGCGCAAAACAAGTTGTAGTGTACTGCGTTTTCTAGTAAGCGGTCTAGTGTTCGTCGGTTGATGTTTCCACGTTATCTATAGTCCGTGCAATGTCATTGTGTCTGTGTGTGTTGCAATGGATTGCGCAATGCCGCCCTAGGGACGTTGCGTCATACGTAGATAGCTAACTGACCTTTACACGATCGATTCGAGTCTCGGGTTCGTTTCAATTGTTCAAACGGAAGGTACTGCACTTACTTCTTCATCTCTTTTGAATTAATTTTTAATCTAATGTAACGTCCAATGCGATTAATTGTTTGAATATTATATCATGATTTAAATTACTAAACAGTGATTTTGCAAATATGTTCTCAATTAAAATTTTTGATACTCAAAAAAGGCAGTTAATTTGAGGCAGTTAATATAAAATCCTTGCAATTAGTCATTTTAGACTAATATGTAGTAAATGAATTCTAAGTCAGAAATGTAGTTGAAGAATAAATAGTACTTATAATAGTTAATAGTTATTAAGACCACTCTAGTTCCGTACATCCGCAGGCGAACGCACGCCGGATCGGAACCTTGATCCAATTGTGTAAGCGTTTACAATGGCTTACGACAGAGCCGCTGTGCCACGGTGCCAGGCGCCTCTTACGACACTGCTAACTAACAATCGCAATACATTAATTAGGCATTTAAGTATTTGTACATTTACCTAGTAATGTCGAAAATAACGATTGAACTACTAAGAATAAAAGTGATCCTTTATAGTTTATGTTTTAGTCTTTAGAGTTAGGAAACACTAAAAATAACGAAAATTAAGCTTATGATTCAGAAAATAAAATAGTTCACGAGTTATATCCAACCAAAATTTAAGGGTCAATTAAAAACAACACAACAAAAATAAAAAACTTCTGGGACACAAAGTACGAGAAGGAAAAAATAAGTTTAGAGGAAATATGAAATTAGTGATTAATGATAATATGTTTTTGACAAATAATTTATAGTGAACATTTTATTTATTTGCGATAAAAGGTTCATTCATGAACAGATAATATTCTGATAAGAATTTTAATAAAAGGAAATGATGAAATATCAATTTGCGACTATCAAACAAAGAAATGCTTTACGTTTAGAAACAAAGGAAAAAATAATAAGATAGTAAAATCAAATGATACGCGTACAGACGATGTAAATGTAAACAAAGATAATAATGAAAACATAGTTCAGGAAGTTAATACTCTAACAAGAGTTGTAAAAACGAGGGTCAACGGGAAGGAAGCGATGGTAGCACATGTGGGAAAATTCTACGTATTATATGACTAAAGGCGAAAATTTTTTGGCACGAACAGCGTCGGGCGTGAGTAAACAAAATTTCGATGTCAATGACACTCGAGTCTCGACCAAACATTATTATGGAAGTCATTTTTAAGGTTTTTCTGACTGATTTATTATTCGTTCTTATTTTCATCACATTGTTTTTAAATATTGTATGAGAAATAAAATGTTTAAAGATTTTTTTTTATTATTTTGGAAATAGCAAAAAATATGTAATTGAATTTATTTTTTCCTCTTTTTATATTTTCGCTTCTTTCATGTATTGATTTTAGGAATGTTCATGTTTTTTGTTCTTTAAAAATTTAAACTTTTCATCTATTTTTTTTTCAATTCATTAAATATAATATACTTTGTAATATGATAAAGACTTTTATGATGGCACCAAATTTAAAATAGAGGGTATTTTTAAATAAAAAAAATATTTTTAGTATCATGAAAAAATTCAAAAAGAATTCTTTTAACTTATTTTTACAAAAATATTGAAATTAATTCAAGTGTTCAGTTTAAATAACAAAAAATACTTACGAAAATATTTGCGGCAATTTTGCACTCCTTATGGGGAAATTATCCAAATTTTGAGAACAATGTCATAATTTCACAAAAAACCAGCAATTCACAAAACCGTCTCCGGCGTAGTTTACAGTGCGTTGAAATGTCACAATAAAAAGCAATGCACCCACTTTACACGTCCTGAATAATTTTGTCACTATCACAATGTTGTTAAGACGAAATATCCAATGCGATAGCGTAGTATTGTAGCCACTTGTACTCGTCTATCCTCTGCGAAGTCTAGAGTGCGACTGAAATTTGTAGTGGGGTCGAGCGACTCACGGTCTGCGGCGCGCACACACTCAAGCCTTGTGTCTGTGTGCGTCTCACTGTCTATGTGTGCGTGTCTGTGGCAGTGTGAGGGTATTTACGTAACCACTCTGTGTGTAATCACTTTAGTCGGCGCTATTGAGTCAATGTAGTGTCCGATTTTTTTTAAGCTAATTCGCGATTGAGTCATGTATTTGCGGCGTTTTTGCGCTTCTACGAAATCTGTAATCGATTGATAAGCGTCAGTTTTTGGCAATTCGCGCTGGCGGCGTGGCGTAATGAATTAATTTAAATGTGGGCAAATTTTTAACTACTACCTAGTCCACTGCGGCCTGGTCAATTTTTCGCTTGTTTGTAATATTGGCTGACGTAAAATCTACGGCAATCCTAGACAGCATTTGGCCTAAGCGGTGTTACAGCATATTTTTTTGCTCGTTTGTTTCAGTGAATAAATTGCCTGTAACAGATTTTGTAAGTTGGAGACTTTAGTCTTTAGTAAATTTTGGCGTAACCATAACTTAGTAATTCTTAGAAATTAAATGCTTTTTTTAATTAAAAATATTAATTTATGTAAATGGAAAAAAAAAATCAACAGAACATATTATAGGGAAGAGATATAAGGGTTCCCAATGTCAACCTTCTGTGAAATCTTATTCGTAGCAGATGGCCAAACTGCTATTACAAATTAGTTGTACTTGCCGAATCAAAGTATGTAAATAAATACTATAATAATTTCAAATTATTTTTTCCTACCTCTTTAAACTTTCATAGTAGGATAATACTGATTAAATATCCCATTATTTTCCGCATTGTTTTATCACTAACTTAAAATAAATAATTGGGTAGATACTTAGTTGTACACATGACAGCCGACAGGCGTAAATAAAATAGGTACATAGTAATTCATTCTAGATAACATTATAACCATACTCCATTACATAACTATCAAATTATTACGTCTCACTATAGAATAAGGAAAAACAAATAAGTACCTACTCCTATGATATAGGCAATAGGCATTAAATTAGAAGATGAAGATTGCACCGGACTGGTAGACGGTTGGTTTTTGTCGGTAGGAATGGTAACTACCCCTGGCCTTGGCCGAAGCTTCCCAGCCCCCTAGATCAAACCAGACCCCAACCAATTTGGAAATGGTAACAGCGACAAGTGTCATAGACGCATTTGTGGGTTTTACTTTGGTAATTAATTCCTCACCCAATTTTCCCCTTCCTTCTTTCCTTTGCTTTCGAGTGGTGTAATTTAATTTTTGAAATATGTAGCCGCATTAATAAATTTTTATACCCGTTTTTTTTATTTCAACTCATTTTTTTTTCAATGGGATACCCACAAAACAGGGGATCTTAATGTGGAGATTTAAATTTTGTGCGTTTTTAATGAAAAAAAAAAATATTATTATAATCTGCAATCAAAATAATCATTAATTAATACCGACGATCAAATATATTGAAAACTCGAAATTGGAAGATTTTTTAACCAACTTCAAAAAAGAAAGAAGGACGAGGCCTTCTTTAAAATAACGCTTGGGAAAGTCGTAGACCGTACCGTAGCAGTTCGTAGAGCGTAGACGCGGGCGTGAAAGCCTCGCTAGATGGCGTTAGTGGCAGTTGTTTGGTATTGACTTAGACCTACTTACTGCCTGCTGAGATAATTTGCTGTTATGTAGCTCCAGATGAGTTTTAATTAACGCTAGTTCTAATATTAATTATCTTGTTATGTACGAGTTTTCTTTTTATTTGCTTGTTTACGATGTCCATTGGCAGAAATATAATAATAAAGGAGTAGTTGGGAAAGTAGGTATCATAGGGTAATAGTTGTTTATTTCGATGAGAGATGACGAATTTAAACAACACACAAAAATTTCATCAAAATCTATCTAGCAATTTCCTCTTTTAGCAAAACTATGCGAGATGATTGCCGTTTTTCAGTAGGTATAGCGAAATACGTAGATAGAGAACATTTCTTTAAAAAAATTTGGTTCGTCGTTTCAGCCGATGGACGTCCACTGCTGGACATAGGCCTCCTGAAATGACCGCCAAACACCACGATCTTGCGCCGCCTGGAGCCAGCGACTCCCCGCGATCCTCTTAATGTCATCCGTCCACCTGGTGGGGGGTCGACCAACACTGCGCTTCCCGGTGCGTGGCCGCCATTCCAGCACCTTGGGTCCCCAAAAATTTGGTTACAGAAATGAAATTCGGGTTTTTAGAACACGACTTCAAAAAAAAAGTCATACATAGATAAACAGACGATTTAAGATCGACATTTAACGGCCTACAAGCCGTATTTAGGTGATTTTGAATGAAGTTTTATGCAAAAACTATAAAGAAAATTACTTTCAAATTTACACGTCATGTATTTTGGGTCTTTAATCTAAAATCGCTAAGAAGCAGAAACACGATTGAATAAAATTTTCTCGATAGAAAGTTCTTCCAAAAGTTGCTCCAAAATCTCAGTTTTTCTATATTTTATCGGAAACTACAATGGATGTAATTGTAATTTTTGTTTTCATGTATCGGTAATAATAATATCCTAAAACGCTTAGAACGGATTTTTGATAACCAGCTTAGTTTTTGAGTAATTAGGTAAAACGTCGTTTTTCTGCTATATTCTTCCGCGACTCTGCATGTCGCACCTACCAAATCTCCGTGAGAGTGAGAAAGACAAAAATAAATTCAATCAATCGCCATTAATTCTTCAACGACAATGTCACGGCCACGTACTAGTCACTGCGCGACACATAACGCCAAGGTCGGAATACATAATATTGTAGTCAATATTCTAGTAGGTAGTTACTATAAAATAGAATATATTTTAAATTCAAATGTAGCTATTTTTCAAGCATATTGTTTCGATGGTCATGTAATCTTTTTTTTCTATAAATGTATTGGCTAGCGCGTGTCAACACACCTGATGGAAAATGATGGTACAGACTTAAAGTAGAATATTGTCCGTATCATGTAGACGTACTCTCGGAGCGCGAGCGACGACCTTTTATAAATCTCTATAATTTATATCACTAATAGAGGACGCTAAAATATTCTTTTTTACAATAGTTGTAAAAATATAAAAGGTTCCTTTTGACATAAGGACGAGACAAGTAATGAACCATACGATTCGCTACTCGATACTCACGATGAATCCTTGGGAGTGAATTAACTGCTGTAACTAATTATACTAGCTCATTTAGTTTTTAAAAGCCTTTGTGAAGTGGTGATAACAGAAAACAAACCCCGGCTGAGTTTGTGGGCTTCTTCTCGGGGCAGGGCGCGTTTGAACCCTCGTAAACTTAGTTTTAAGTCGACATGTAGTTATCACCATACATATGCGACAAATATCATATTGACGTTTTACAAGAGCCTGTACGTTAGGCCTATGTTAAATAAAGATATTTTGAATTTTGAATCGATTTAAGTTTGTAGTATAGTTAGTAACATAAAAATTAGTAGGTATTGCAAAGTACTTGTCAGAAAATGTAACTTAAACTTAATATTGTAGGTATTTTGAAATGATAGAACGATACGAAAGCTCAATACTGATCTTTAATATAATATTTTAGTTACAATACCATTCACTCAATCAAACATTCAAAGACAACCCATCATATTGAAATCAGTGTCACCAAGCTCATCAATATTCGATTACTATTAAAATCGAATGAAGCTGGTGAAATTCAGTAATGGTTACAACACTAAAATTTAAAAAAAAGGGTGACATCATAACTGGTTTTATGTCATAAATTAGTATGTTACTGTTTCTTTTAGTTTCATTCCAAGTGACATTCTATGGTCTGTCTCAAACGCCAAAAGTATAGTGCTAGTAACGCATATTGCGTACCTATTATCATACTTAAAAAAGTCGACATACATATTTACTTTTGATATGCTGCTTCTGAATCCCTATGTAAAATTAGAGTTAGAATGCTCGGAGTCGTATAACTCTTTAAAAAAACAATGAAAAATTATTATGTGCAGCAAAAAGTAGCAAAATATATTATAACTTTTTAAATATTTTAAATAAATGATACTCTTTTTTACAATCCATAATCTTTATTTACCTGCTTCGAAATCTGATAAAAGGTACTTTATTTCTTATATATTAATAAAAGTTGGAAACCCTAGGTAAACCGCGTTTGATTAGAAGGTGTCTAATGAGTATTCACTCTTGATTTAAAGGCATATTTCTCACACTATTATTATACATATAAAGGCGTATGTTTGTTACTCCTTCATGTTAAAAGTGATAAAACTAAAAAAATCAGTTTAGCTGAAATTAGACATAGGAGATAGATTATAACGTGGATTAATAGTATTAGGCTGAGATAAAAAATATAAAAAAAAAACTATGAAGTAATAATAATATGATAATAATAATTGTTTATTATCACTAATTTTTTATGATTATCAGTGTTCTAGTGAAATCAATGATAAAATCAAACAAGTGTCCTTGCTGATAACACCAGGGCTTCCCCTCTAAATAATATATTTAAACATATTTAGGTTTCGATGGCTTCAACTGTATGGATTTTTTTTTAAATCATTGAAATGCAACATGACTATTTTAGTAGTTATATATTTCTAATCTCTGTTCTGTCTCTCTGTTTCTAATATATAAAATACTCGTGCCAATTTTTGTTACCAAACTAGGTACTCTGAAACGGCTCGACCGATTGTTATGAGATTTTCTGTTTATGTTCGGTACGTCTGAGAGTAGGTCGTGAGCTATTATTTTTTTTAAATATCCTTGTCAGCTTGTAATAATATAACATATTATATGATTTAATCCAGGACATAATCCTAGACGGACAGCTAAATCTGTACCAGTAGTTGTGGCATGAAAGTGTTACGATCATGAACTTTCTCATAATGAATCAGTTAAGTATTAGAAGTTTACTTAAAACGACATCCTACGCAAAAAATAAATTGTTACGTCATATATAATACTATGTAAAATATATTTTACTATGTAAAGTTTACAATATAAATAATGTAGGTTATATAACTTTGCCATAACATACTTAGACTTTAAAATCCTCACCGTCGATGTAACCACCTACCTGCAATTTTTTTAACCTCCAAAGTCCGGACACTTGAGTATCGGTTTTTATGAAAAAAAACAAGTTATGTAACTCGCAGTCTTGAATAAGTCATTTTCGAATGAAAAAACATATTTTTCCGGGCTCTAAATCTGTATTCTGGAAAATTTCATAACCTTGACTTTGCCACAACAAGTAAGTTATATGTATACCTACTTGTATGCCACTTAATGGTTACTTCTGTTATGTAAGTAAAGCAGGCTGCACATTTACTGAAAATTGAACGGTAAGTACTTACAGCGGTGATAGTAAACTATTCTATTTCCATTCGTTTATTTTCTCTTTGAAACAGTTTTAGCAATTGTGAGGGACCAGAAAGAGACCACTTTATCTTTATCTCTCTCTGGTTTATCTTTATCTCGCTATCGCTATATCTGTTTCATGTGATTTCATGTGTCAAAGAGAAAGAAACGAATGGAAATAGTATAGTCAATTGACGTATGATACTTTCGTAACGACCTTTAAAACTAGTAGAAACTGTAATTACTAGTCATGCAAAGTGGTATAAATGCATAGAAAAAGAAAACAATACCCGGCTGAGTTTGTTGTGGGCTTCTTCTCAGTTCAGGGCGCTTTAGAACTCTCGTATAGGTACCTACTTAGTTTTGAAGTCGTAAATTTTACTACATTTGCGAAAGAATTTAAAAATTTATTGAAAATATAAATTAGTTTTAAATTCAATTGTTTTGTTAATTATTAATAGCATTTTCGCTGTAAAACAGTTATTTCTTACAGATTTTTTTGTCCAGAAAACTTTTTTGATTAACACTCTCTCTTTGGATGCTGCATCTATAAAAAATAATGCCTAAGGATATATGGAATCCCAAACCCTCCTCAATATGATTCAAATCCAAACTTATTTTTTTATAGACTAGGTCACCACATTAACACCTACAAATTATATATCTTTTTAATCAATATCCGGATTCCAAAGTTATGGGAAATAAACACGTACTTCTCAATAAATTCTGTGTCAGGAAATGTGCATAGAAAAGAAAGTAACTTTTTCTATGCAAAAATAAATTCCAGATGCGAAAAACAAATTCCTAGTGCCAATGGTTCTTACAAAACACTATTTTATTTTCAAACAATATTTTGGTTTTGGTTCACGGGAAAACTTGATACCAAGAAAGAAAGAAAGAAAGAAGAAAGAAAAAAACTTTATTTCACAAGAAAATGCCACATGTAACAAAACCAACCTTACGTACTAAAACGATGCCTGGAGGTTCCCCCACTCGGGCAACAAAAACCAATAATTGCCCAAGTGACGGAAGCACCAGACACCGCCTGTCACATGACGTGGCACAACCCGGAAAAAGGCCCCAACTCAGCATGGTGCTGTGTGCCCCATATAAGCATGGGAGCACACCACCATTAGTCATTCTTCTTTGGATGTTATATGCACGAGGAAAACAAAGAGCACTAGTGCGGAAAAGAATAAGTTCTATTTTTACTCAATCTCATATACAAATGTATTTGGTAATTTTGCAGCGAAACCAAGTGACCGTAACTAATGCTTTTTTTAACTATATGTATACGTAAGAGAGAGAGAATGGGGAAATTTCTAGAAGTGCTTAATACTATAAAGAAGAGAAAACTAGAATATTTCGGCCATGTGCTGCGTAATACCTAGAAATATGAGCTCCTTCAATTAATCATGCAAGGGAAGGTGGCAGGTAGGAGGAGGCCTGGCCGCAGAAGAATATCTTGGCTTCGAAACTTACGCCAATGGTTTGGGAAGAGCTATTCAGAGCAGCGGTATCCAAGGTTCAAATCGCTATTATGGTTGCCAACCTTCGATAGGAGACGGCACTATAAGAAGAATTATAGGCAAGCGCTTGACTGTGATCACACCTGATGGAAATGGATGGAGATGCCTATTCACTGTTGATTTGAAGGCGCCGGGGTTGTAAGTCGCAGGAAAGATCTGGGAGGGTATTCCAGGCCTTTCCTGTCTAGAATCAAGCCTATCCAGAACTCAACAAACAAGTTTTCTTGTATTTTATGTGTTTTGAAGTGTACCCAGCTTACTAACATCTCATTATTCTGGTATGTTTAAAACAATGAATAAAATATTTAGTTTTTATTTGCGTGAATTCCATGAATTTCAATGAAAATTGTAAAAAATTACGCTTTACATACGGCCTACATTGAAATTCTTTGTTTGTTCGCTGTTTTAGGGTGTAACTAAATTCATTCAGTCAGTCGATTAAAAAAAATACCAGGGCCTCGTGTATAGCCCACCACATTATATAATCACCAAGAAATCATTAAAGAAGCATGACCAAAGGTGGTATCAAGTTTTCTCACGAAGCAAAACCTATGAAAATAAAAAAAGTGTTTTTTTAACATTGGCACTAGGAACTTGTAGTTTGTTGTTTTTAAAATTAAAATTAAAACAGAAATATCGGGAAAACGTCCAAGGATAAGACGCACTTTGGAGTTTGGTGTTAATTAACAGAAATGTATCTATCCCTCCAACTTTTATGTACCTAGCTGACACACAGTACTAAAAAATAGCTTACGACCTATTTTAAGACCTAACGAACATACACAGAAAATTTCATAACAATCGGTCGAGCCGTTTCGGAGGAGTTTGGTAAAAAGTAGATATTTAAAAGAAAGATTGGCGAAAGAATTTTATATATTAGACTAGCTGACCCGGAAAACGTTATTTTACCATTAGGGATATTAAAAAAATTGCTAACGACCTACTCTCAGACCTACCGAATACACACAGAAAATTTCATAACAATCGGTCGAGCCGTTTTGAAGGGGTTTGTGGTAACAAAGATCGGAGAAAGAATTTTGTATATAGAGTAGCTGACCCAGCAAACGTTATTTTACCATTAGGGATATTAAAAAAAATTGCTTACGACCTACTCTCAGACCTACCGAATACAGACAGAAAATTTCATAACAATCGGTCGAGCCGTTTCGGAGTTTAGTAACAAAAATTGGCACGAAAATTATGTTAGAGAAAAATATGTCCTGCGACTTACGAGGAGGTATAATTGTATTTACTTTTTTTTAGTATATTTGTAGTTTTCGTTGTTCACTCGTACTATTTTTTTTAACACGCTTTTATTAGCTTCACCTGTATGTTTGTAACCGACTCCTTTGAGCTCGATTTTGTCCTACTTTAACGACCGATCGGATTTAATTCAAACTTTGCACACCCGTCAAAGACCGATGACAATGCAATAATTCGATTAAAATATCCAATTATCGTAATTAGATTCGCCAGGATTAATTAATTTCTTTCCGCATCCTTTGCATGCGAGTAAGAGAGATAGAGCGTGTTTTTTTAGTTTTTTAAACTATTATTTTTATTTACTATGACTACTATTTCTCATCGAGTGAGGTACTTGACCAAACTCCAGACTCCATCATCACTCAATATCGATGAATCATGTCTACACAATGTGTTAAACTATTTCATCATACAAACAGGTACCTAAAGGATTTTCATAAAGATAGTGCTATCTTGATTAATATCGTTTGTATGAAAATATGCATAGCATGTGATTCATTCAATACTCGTGTTATCAAAACAAGAAAAATGCTTTTAGTGCGAGTCGGGCTTACGCATAAGGATTCCGTGAAATTATACCTTTTTTCTTTTTTATAAGTTTATCAAACGAAAAAATAAAAAGTCAAATAGTTATAATCGTATTCTCTAGGTTACAGTGACATGAAGGAATATTATTTAAAAATTAAAACTTAGTTATAAAATTTAAAAAAATATATAGTTATAAAATTAACGAAAAAATTGTATTTGCATCAATAGAGGTTTAATGTATATTACACAGAAAAATAAAAACAACACTCTAATTTGCATGCGTTTTTTGAGTTTTGCGTTCGCTGGAGAAAGGAATCCGACTTTGACTCGAACTTGGTCGGTTTTTTATAATTACTAGCTGACCCGGCAAACGTTGTTTTGCCATATAAATTTTTTTCTCACCTAGGAACATAAAAAATAGATCCTAGACCTGCTCCCAGACCCAGAGAATATACACTGAAAATTTCATAACGATCGGTCCAGCCGTTTCGGAGGATTTGGTAACGAAGAAAAGTGAGAGAATTTTATATATTAGAACAAACAAAATTCGGAAGTTTTCCTTTTCTTGAGCTGACATTTTTTTGATTAATTTCATGATTCGTTCGTTCGTTCGTTTTCGTTCGTTCGTTCGACAACCCTACGTTTTCCTAAGTGAGTTCGTGAACTGCATATAGCTACTTGTTACGTACATGGCCTTGACCGTAACTTTGAGTAAAGGTTAACTAACTTACATTTTCACACTCCCGAAAATTTTTGTAGGAAGGTAACTACTTACTTACTCTTTTATATGATCTTTCATGTCGTTATATTTTTTGTGATAAACACAAAGCGTAAAATAATTACACGAGAACAGTTCTACTGGAATTCGTAAACAATGTTACTATTTACTGAAAACATGCATACATTTGTTACTATTCAGTGAAAACATTTCTCTTTGTCTATTCAACCTGACCTGATGGTAAACAGCGCTTGTTTGTCGCATTGTTGCATTACTAGAGGCTTAGGTCTTATTGTGTAAGCACTAGAAAGAGTTGTATTAAATCTCTACAATTACAGTTAGCGAGGTACGCTATAGTTGTAAGTAGGTATAAATAAATAAATATATAAATATATATTCAGGACTTTACACACATCGCATCCTAACCCGAAAGTAGCGAAAGCTTGTGTTATGGGTGCTATATAATAACTAATTTATATAAAAATAAATATTAAAATTCATAAATACAATATATTGAAAAATACGCAGACACTAGAAAACATTCATGCTCATCACACAAATATTTACCAATAGTGGGAATCGAACCCACGACCTCCGACGCAGACGGCAGGTACGCTACCGCTACGCCATTCGTCCGATTGCGTAAAAATGTATCATCTATCAATAATTAAAAAACTATGTTAAGACATTGATACAGTTTATAAGGTTAATTCCACGAAGACGCATCCTTCACAATTGCTTATATTTCATGCGATTTGTAAGCAGTAGGTATACGTATAGTATGATCGATACATTTTTACGTAACTGGGGGCCTGGAGTCTGCGACGTATCTGCTGAAATGCGCAGCTGAAAATATTCTATCATCTACCGTTTTTAGGGTTTCGTACCAAAAGTTCGCCAATTGCGTCTGCCAGTAGTTAATGCTCCGGCTATAGATATTATGTATTCATTATATGTATGTTTTAAGTTAATTATTGTTATTGTATTGCTCAAGTGTTGTTGGCGGAACCAATAAATAATTAAATAAACAATGTCAGCCCATGAATCGTAGTAAAATCAAAATTAAAATGGCCACACAGGTTCAACTTACACGCACGTTCGGAAAGCTTTTTTTTAGATTATGTTTACAATTTTTTTTTAAACAATACATCAGATTAATTATTATTATTAGCATCTTGCGAGCAGACTACTTGCAAAGACGCACCGCCAAGAGATTTAGCATTCCGGTGCGATGCTTGTAGAAACCGTTGGGGTAAATTAACTTACCCTTCCAAGTTAGTACGATAACATCTTAGGCTGCATCATCCATCCATCCATCATCTTACCATCAGGTGAGATCGCAGTCAAGTACTAACTTGTATAGAGTAAAAAAATAGACGGAACGTACGGACGGACGGTATAACCAAGGGATTTAATGTTCTGGTGCTGTGCTGTGTATCAACTTCCAGCCCTCTTCCGATACACCGATTCCGATTCGGTTAAAAACAGACATCGACCTGATAGTGATATCAGGTCGATGTCTGTTTTTAACCGAATTCAAAAAAAAGGAGGAGGTTTTCAATTCATCGGAATCTTTTTTTTTTATTTTCATGAAAAGAAGGAAAAAATCATAATGTTAGTGAAAATAATCGAGAAGACGCCTCTACGTGCCACTCCGAGGGTCAAGGGAAGGAAATTGGAAACAGTCCGATTGTGTGTAACTGGGAAATACATATTTGTGTGATAAATGAATGTAGGTTAAAAAATGAATTCATTACGAAATACGTAGTTGATAAACGTGAATTAAAAATACCGCAGTACAGTATAAAATAATATCGAATCATATTACACATAGCACGTTTTCCCGGTCACGTTTGTTTTTTTCATTTACATCTACCTAAAATAATATCACTATATCAGCTATGTATATTACGAGTATATACTTACGAAACCAAACGCACTAAATAAGATTTTAAGTATGAAGATATTGTTATGCATTCAATGGCTATGTATAAAACAATTGTACTATAGTTATACTATGCTATACTATACTTTTTCGTAACATTAGTACAAGTAAGTTCTGGCATATTTTCATACCGTAATTAAGACCTGGCGGAAGTGCGGCGAACACATCGACACGAAGTCACGAATCTCGTAGACGACGACGTATTTCCAAGACGGACCCACGTCTTGGAAACAGACAGTTTTTAGTGGGTGCAAGCCCCACATAACCCTTCCGTTTCCCCTGACCGAGGGGTAATAATCGTTAGACATTTTCTGTCTATAAAAAAAGTAGGTACATACACCACTAAATAATTAATTTCTTACCAATTGACACCTTTTTGTGAATGAAAATAATCTAATCTCACAGGAAACAATAAATAATTAAAAACTGCGATAAAATTTCAAGACATTAAAAATTAAACTAGGTTTGTAGATAAGGTTTTATGAGGTTATTTCCCGTGTAATATAAATAAATAAATAAAATGAAATTCATTTAATCCAGGTAATTATCCGTAGAATAATATTATAATCAAAAGTTTGCGAATTTAAAATAATAAGTCGGGTTGGCTTACAAACATTTATCAGTCGGCATATTATTTGTTTTGCTATAATCTGCTACCTGAAAATAATATAATTATATGAAGTATGAACACAAATTGCTGGCATTTCGAACAATTAAGTTTTTATTTGTTTTAAATTGCATACTTGTTTTTTAATCCTTAACAAATAACCAATAAATAGTTTCTTACTCTCTCAATCGGCAACTAGTGGATTTATTGACTCTAATAAATCACAAATCACAATAAAGTTTTATAATTTTAAAAGGAAAATCTATCTACAAAATAATTATAAATACTTAATAATATTATGTTTATAATAAATTTTATAATATCGTTAAAAACTAAGTAAATATTATTTTGCTATACTTAATAAAACTTATCGGTACCGTTGTACTTGACCGCATTTTCTGAGATAAAAATAAATATTATATTAATAATTGTTCCATTGTCGGTAATCATTATAACAACAATTGTACCTAATAATTTTTAATCGCTTTATCTTCATATTATACCATGTATTTATTATTTTTTTTAATACAAAAGAAATGAGGCGATCACACCTGATGTTAAGTGATAGCTTGCTCATGACAGATGCAGTACGTCCCACAGCTCTGGCTCGCAATATTATACGACCAACATCGTTCCTGATACGCACTGCAAGAGTCTGGAATACCCTCCAAGGCAGTGTCTTTCCTGCCACTTACAACCCGGGTGCCTTCAAATCTAGGCAAGCGCGTTCCACCTTAGACTGTATCATCACTTTCCATCAGGTGTGGAAAATCTAGAAGGAAATCGAATTCACTGCCTTTTTCTAGTATTTATCTAATATAATAAATTATATCAGTCTCTTGTCACTGATTGTATCAAAACTACTCCGAAACGGCTTGATCGATTTTTTTATAAATTGTGTTGTACAATATATTCGGTCTTAGAATAGTACGAATATGTAAGCATTTTGAGAAATAATTTATATGAAAAAAAATCATTTAATGGGTTAAAAAAAATAAGGATATCTTATTAATTCCCTTTCTAAATTCAGTAAAGTAAATTTAACTCAATTTAATATTATTAAAAACATTTATTTGTTTTGTATTTGAATGTATAAAAATATGACTATGACATTGTAAACTGACATCCATTATTTCATGTCATTTTTATAGTTCAAATTTTGTTTAGTTTGTAAGAAATTATGTTACGCATGTTTTTATTTTTGACGTGATAACGTTTAATAAATTGATGAACACCAGCAACGCACATGAAAAATAGTAACGTTCCACGCAACGTTACCTGAGCCTGTGCGTGCAAGGGAGAGCGCGCAACAAGCGATAGAGAGGCACGATAAAACAAACGATAGAGAGGCCAATTATGACGTTATCACGTAAATCTATCGTCCGTAAACCGACTTTACAGACAACCAATTTTTTATTATACATTAAATTATATTGGGAAAATTGTTTAGATTAAGGATTAATTGCTACGCCCTGACAGGGCATTTTGACTGTAAATATATGTATGCAAAGAAATAAATAATCGATATATCGTTAATAACTGAATGACTCCAGTGTTGATTTAATGGGGTGATAAAAACTATAGAGTGTACGTGGATATGTGCCGCTTGTATTTGTCACGAGCTATTTTTAGTTTTAGTTAGCAAAATAACAAATAAGTTATGTCATACGCCGCAAGTTATCGATTATCTATATGTACGTGGAATTTAACACTTAGCTTTGGTGAGATTACGGTAAATACCATTTTAAATTATGAATTATTGTAAGTACCTAGTAATAATATCACTAGGATTTTACCCGTGGTTTCCACGGCGCGGATTTCTGATTTTAAAAATACCTGCAGGAATTTTTAAAATCAGAAAACCGAAACGTTATAGTTAAATGTCTTTCGAAATAGGGGTCAGGCCGCAATATTTGACTATAACGTTTCGGTTAAAGTCAAGTCAAGCAACCCAGCCTTAGTGTATTTTTCTTTAACACATTACAAGTGACAAGTAACTATTTGAGTGCGATCTCATCTACTGTATTTCCTAACTTTGAAGGGGTAAAAGAGTAAGCAATATCTAAATTCATTGCAATATCGCATCAAAATGTTAGTCGCTTGGCGGTGCGTCTTTGCCGGTAGCTTGGAAACTGGGTATATGACTTATTTTTTTATTAATGTTTTATAAACTACGATAAAAATAACGACGTCTACAACTGCTTTGTGCGTACTGGTGGTATAACGACGACGAGTCTCCTAGCCTGACGATCTACAGCATCTAAGCCCGCCAGCTGGTATTTGACAGAACCATCGAAGAGGTGGCTACAGTACCACGGTACAGAAGGCTTACTCCGCACGATGATTTAAAGAAATAGCGACTCTAGCGCTGACACAAAAAGTGCAATTCAGTTCGCAATAGCGCCTGGCCCCTCCCTCAAAATCGCAACAAACGCAATGTTGTGGTCTCTTTCTATCAACTAACTTTATCTCTTACGACGTACTAGGGCTGCCGTAGTCAGACGGCGTGTAAATAGACCGTACAGAACTAGCGCGTGCAACTCGGCCCGCGAGTGGCAACCATCTGAAATATTGGCATCCGGGCCCCTACTTGTAGCCGGGACGGTCACGTGATAAGTAAGACTGGCCTGACAGAAGTACAGAACCTACTTCCTACTCACGAGACCGAACTTGCGCCTGGTACAGACTACAGAGTTGTGTGTTGTGGAGTGAAGTACCACCTGACTTTATTAAGAATACATTACATGATAGAAGTTTACATATACAAAGTACTTTGTCATAGCCTACAGACTAGGTAGCAGGTACGTACTAGGTACGTGTAGCAATAAAACAAATGTACCTTTGCCCCTGAAGGATTACCTACTATTTATTTTGACGCATTGTGTCATAACAAGTCTGCAGGGCTAGACAATGTCACCTAAGCGTTAAGCGTAGTCGCTAGTAGAAAAACCACGTGACCGAATCTACCTAGTCTATGGTTAGCGTTGTTGTCGGCTGTCAATTGGAATTGTCATGTGACGTATCTGTCATTTGCTGAGCGCCGATGTCAATAATTAACTATTAACTAAATTATTAATTAATTAACTATTAATTAACTATAGCACTGCAAGGAATATACTACTCTCTAACGATAGAACTTTAAGTTCTTATGACTTCTAACTCTAGCAACCGCGACCACACTGAAATAACTAACACTAGTTTAATTAACTATCAGCAAAATAAACACTCGAAAATCCAAAAAAAACACGCCACGATGTTTTAAACGAAGTTGTGAACTTCGTCTAAAACACCACACACTACAAAAGCAAAACAAAATGGAGTCTTGTTGTGATCTCAATTGTTGTACCAAAGACTAAAGAGTACTAAAAATCCCAACAATTCCGCCATTTTGTAGCGTACAATGACGAAGTACGCTAAAAGTTATCTACAGGGTATGAGCGATCGCTAAATAGTCGTAGTCGAATTTCAAAAACAGCGTGATTTCCTCTATTCTGTCACTTGGTTTTTCTACAGTCACGTGATGGTCACGTGGTTTGTCCATACATTTTGTCGACTAGCGTTAACGCCAAACGCTTGCGACTTTGTCTAGCCCTGCTGTTCTCCGAACCAGTCTCGAATCAACAGTGTGATGTAACATTATTATAATCGCGAAACCGCGACGGAAATGCCTAGCGTTTTATCGTTTCTACGAAAACACCATGACATTCGATTTGATACTTTATACAATAAAAAATAGAGTTCTTTTTCTTTGTACATATTCTGTGATGCCTAGGCTGAATTGTAGTGTTGAATAATATGAGCATTATATACCCACTTTTCAGATCGTTTTCTTGTAAAGTAGATAGTAAAAAAATACTGATACTAAAAGTATTAGTATCAGTATTTTAATATCCTAGATGATTTTTTTTTAAAAGTCAATTTTAGAGCCGAATGTCAAAAAGTCCTATGTCCATGACGAAACAAGTGCATTTTCCTTTGTTTATCAGCACTTTAGTAAAGCAGGTTTTAGTGGATGCAAGACCCAGTTCACCCCTCCTTTTCCCCTGATGGAGGGGGTTGCGTTAATTAATATAAAATAATATAAAAGTATAAATAATATAAAAGTCTACCAACACATCTAGTCGACTAAAATCTATGAGTATTCATTATATATTTAGGGTATTTGAAATTTTCTTTGACTGGAAAAATAAGCATTAAACAAGCATAACGTAGAAATAGCGTTATTTACCATAGACCATCGTAACAGCTCAATAGTCACGAATCAACAGGACCAACGATAAAATTATAGGACCCAACAAATTAACCAAAATTGACTTTATAATTTGATCTTGAAATTTTATGAAATCTGGTTCTAGGCTGAAACTTGAATAGTTTGAGCCTAGAACCAGTTTTCAACACCTAACTAACATTATGTAAGAACTAAGACGTCAAGTAAACAAGAAATTAGCCGAGTTTGGCGCCAAGTCGCTGAGTCATAGACAATTCGCGAGAATCGGAAGTGATATCTGACCATAAAGCGCGGGGAATTTCATCGTCACTACGTTTTATAAAATTTTTAGCCTTAATATTTTTTTTATTGACGATAACGTTCAATAAATTGATGAACACCAGCAACGCACATGAAAAATAGTAACGTTCCGCGTAACGTTCCACCTGAGCCTGTGCGTGCAAGCGAGAGCGCGCAACAAGCGATAGAGAGGCACGATAAAACAAATGATAGAGAGGCCAATTATGACGTTATCACGTAAGAGCGTTTCCACATTATCCGATCCGATATCAGTATCGGACGCCGATACGATATCGGGGTAAGTAAAATGTATGAAATATGTACCTGCCTTTCACATTGTCCGTTCTGATATCGGATATCGGAGCCGACACCGATATGCTGGCGGCACCATCGGACGCCCGTGAGCCGTCGGGCGATAGAGTTTGTATGTGTGCTATACGTGTATCTAAATTGTCTCTGTGTTCGTAGAGCCCGATCCGCGGCGGCCATTTTGAGCTTGTTTACTAATTTGGTTGGCGTCGTCATCATTTAAATACGATATAATTAGGTACATTAATCATACTCATACGAAAGTAATTAAAAAACTTTGTAGGTGCGTTTTGTAGCTTACTAAAAAGAGTATAAAATGCTTCCTCTGAATATCTAGCTTTCACAATGGGATGTATCCAATACTGTCTGTGCAATCTTTTTTTGCATCTCAAATATATTAGATACAGCAAATAAATCAATCTATTATAGTTTGCCATGATGACCTGCCCGCACTAAGCTATCAAGCAAATGGCCGTATCGGAACGATTTTGTCGGAAATATGTGAAAATAGCACATGGTGTCGGCTATCGGATGTCGGCTATCGTCGCCCGACACCGATATCGGATCGGATAATCTGAAAACGCTCTAAATCTATCGTCCGTAAATCGACTTTACAGACAACCAATTTTTTTATTATTGATAGGCTTGCGCTTGACTATAATCATGTATAATGGTACTATAATGTCCTATCCATAGTTTTTTTTCAAGACCGCTTTTGCATTGCTTTCGAACGAAATTCAAAAAATGTATTAAAATGGGCGGGGAGGTTACGTGACCAATTTATAGATTTTTGTCTGCCCGCCAAATTCAATTTTTTATAACTGCGGGCGTACATGGTAGAATCATTTTCACATGTTTAAACAAAAATCTTTGCTTGAAAGTTAGTTGAGGAAATTACTTGTGAGTTAAATCAATTTCGTTAACTCACTTCAAACTCAATACATCGTTCATTAATCATTAGGTATATTTATCATGCAGATTTACAATGAATAAAAAATGTTATGACTGGGAAAAAATATTTTTTATCGTTTTTTCCTTCCTTAGCCGTAAATAAGGAAGGATTTTCTGTATGTAACTACGTGAGTTCATTCACGTATGCCTCCCATGAGAAACCCACCCTAATATTACTACTATTTACTTCTACACTACAGTCGGACACGTATTACCCTGACAACGGAGCATCCTCACTAGAAGTTAATTTTACAATACCAAATTGCATGGACTGTGAAATTGTAAAAATGTTGTGAGTGTGGTGGATACCTACCTATTGCTTACTTGGGAACCTTTCTAACTCGCATTATCAGTTTTAGATAAGTATACTACCTACCTAGATATTTAATTCTTATAAGTAAAAAACTCCTCCGAAACAGATTAACCGATTTTTAAGACATTTTTGTCTCTATTCGGAAGGTCTGATATTAGGACGTATCACGTAGGTAAACTAATTTTTATTCTCCTTTTTTTCTTGTAGGAGGAAAATCCCATGGATGCCATATGACATGCCCGACTTCGCTGATCTGCTGAAGTAATTTTCATACCCCTAAGTGAGAAATAATTTACATAATATGGCAAATCAACGTTTGCTGGGTCAGCTATAGTAGCGTTATTATCTCGCTGTAGACTCGGTAATAAATCAAACTCAACACAGAACAACAAAAGCGAAACACTCGAATGATTTATGACCGAGTCTGCAGCGAGATAATAACACTACTATTATGCACAACTCAACAAAGAACAACAAAAGCGAAACGCTCGAATGATTTATGACCGAGTCTGCAGCGCGATAATAACACTACCATAGTTTGGTATAAAACACCACGTGCATTCATAAAGTTCTCCGTCATAGTCGTTTAATGGAATTAGAGATACACAAGTAAAGTAACGCTACATTACATAACGCTACTATATGTATGGCGCCAAAACGCTATGACTCATAATATTCTTGAGAATCAGAAGCGCTTGTGTGAATCAAACCGCATTTTATTGTATACTGCGAAAGCTGTATAGAAAACTATACAGTATTTAGATAGTTCGGAGTTCCAGCTACTAATGTAGAGAAACAATTTGAATATTTTCATGACTCATTTTGACGACCTCCCTGGCGCAGTGGCGGTGCGCTCGGATTCGAGTGGGAGGTCGCGGGTTCGATTCCCGCCACCGGGCCACTTTGGAATTTTATAATTTCTAAATTGACTCAGGTCTGGTCTGGTGGGAGGCTTTGGTCGTGGCTAGTTACTACCCTACCAGCAAAGAGGCACTGCCGAGCGACTTAGCGTTCCGGTGCGATGCTTGTAGAAACCGTTAGGGTAAATTTATTTACCCTTCCAAGTTAGTACGATAATATCTTAGGCTGCATCATCACTTACCATCAGATGAGATCGCAGTCTAAGTTGTATAGAGTAAAAAAACCTCACCTCTTTTCGAAAAACTACCTCCCGTCGCAGTGAGTTGTGGTAATATGACAAAGGAACCGAATACGGTGCCGAAAATCGAATAAGATTTTCGGCACTTTTAATAGTACATTTCAATATAAGTGCGGAAAGTTTGTCATTTCTTTACGAGTCCCGGTTTGTTGACCCAAGCCGAAGGCGAGGGTCGACTATAAGGACGAGTAAAAATGACAATTCCGCACGTGCATTGAACGACGTTTTTTAATACATTTGCGAAAAAAAATATTAGTTTTACGTGTTTGCCTGCTCCGTGTTTGCATGCCGTGTTCGTGTTCATGCGCTCCTGGTGCGCCCGCTCCGGTGCCGCGTAGGAGGAAAACACAAAAGCACTAGTGCGGAAAAGAATAACTTTGCGCACGCTAAACACACATGGAAATGTCAACTTTTTGAGCAAATGTATTAAAAAGAAAGTTTTCTAAACTGTTACTTTTAATAACGCTTTGTACTTATTTATCTTTCTTTGAATAAAAAAATCATAGCATACATAAAGAGAAGAGTGAATAGGCATTTTCTAGGCAAGCGAGCTCCAACCTAGACCTCATCATTGCTTTCCATCAGGCATGATTGTCGTCAAGCGCAAGCCTATAAAAAAAGAAAAAAGAAAGACATTTACACATTGGAAAACCCAAAACGAGTAAAAAGTATGTCCCGCTTTGATACACAAAACTTTTAGAGCCATTGTGGTCAATCGTTAATTATTATTCGTTATTAAAATGTTAATATTAATTTAATGAAATGACGCTTTTATCTATAGCGGTTTTGATGTAAAAAAGGGGTTTTACCAATTCGGTGCTATGTGGGTAAAATTGTATAAAAATGTAACTCTGTGAAGTAGGTATGAAGTTTATAGAGCAAAGAAAAAAAAAGGACGCGTAAAAGAGAATTTATCAATTTCCGGTACAAAGACCATTTAACTTTTTTGTTGAATGGTAAGATATATAGGTTTTACGAACATGCGCGATAATATAAAGGAAAATAGGAATATAATAATTGGGTATTTGACTCCAATTTTTACCACTTTATTATAAACTAGGATAAAACTTGTTATTTAAATCCTTATTTTCCGTTACATATTTTTTCTGCAAGGATTCGATGATCAGTTATTTAAACAATTATTATTTTTTTTTTAATATATCAGGACATTACACACATCGCAATCTAGCCCCAAAGTAAGCGATAGCTTGTGTTATGGGTACTAGATAACTGATAAATATATATACATACTAATATACTTAAATATGATATATTGAAAGACACCCAGACACTGGAAAACATTCATGCTCATCACACAAAGATTTACCAGTAGTGGAAATCGAACTCACGACCTCCGACTCAGACGGCAGGTTCGCTGCCGCTACGCCATTCGGTCGTCAATTTGACTATAAACATCATAAAAAAGAGCCAGTTTGCCATCTCTTCAAGCCTTAATATACCTACATTTTTAATATCTGAAGCTGATAACCTAAATGACGATTTTCACGTCTCTAACTTCAAAAACACGGGACTTTCATATAAACTTCCAACCCCTATTTCACCCCCTTAGAGGGGTAGTTTCTGAAAATCGTTTCTTAGCTGACACCTACCCATTACAAAAAACCTACCTTTCAAATTTCAAGTTTGTAGGCTTTATACATAGTTTAGTTGGTAGGGCTTAGGTGTGAGCTACTACCAGGGTCCACGGCTGGCGGATAGTGGAACGGCCTGGAGATATCCTGGCTAGCTGCGTATGCAGTCCCTGACCACACACCGGCGGAATTGGAGAGTGCAGTGGGATGCCCTTGGGAAAGGTTTCCCTACAAAAAGCTGCAAAAGACTCAATGATGATTCCGTGACCTGACGAGTCAATGCCGTCAGTAAATAAGCATTTTCCCTCAGTGGCGGGCAGCTGCGCTACTGGTAGATTGGGGGGTGGGGGCCGCGGGGGCTTGAACAGTCACCAATCAGACATTGTTAGGCGTGCACGTCGCGGATTCCGCTCCTGTACGGCGACAAACAGCGATGTGGAAGGCAACGGAAAACCACCACATTAATTATTTCCCAGGACAAATCATTATGGCTGAGACAAATATAAGAATGGCCCTTAGTCCCCGGCAGGCCTTAAGTGGTCAGAGGGTGCAAAGAATCTCCGGGTCAGTCATAAAGATCGCAACTTGGAATGTCCGAAGTCTGTATGAAGATGGTAGATTAGAAAATTTAATCCAGGAGATGAATAGAATGGAAATTGATATCCTTGGTGTAAGCGAATTAAGATGGACAGGAAATGGTATTTTAACATCCGGTGCTGCTACAGTTTACTATTCGGGTAGCGATGAAGGTCAACATCACAGGAATGGCGTGGCTATAATCATAAAAACTGCTCTGCAATCAACTGTTAGAAATTTTCTTCCCATTTCCGATCGTGTTATGGTGTTACAACTGGAAGCTAAGCCTTTTAACATTAACGTCATTCAAGTGTACGCACCCACAGCAGACAAAAGTGACACTATTAATGAGGCCTTTTATAGTGATATTGAAACAGCTCTTAAATTAACTAAAAAGCATGAAGTTACAATTGTTGCGGGTGATTTTAACTCTAAAGTTGGACAAGGCCCAGTGCCTGATGTGGTTGGTGCTTTTGGACTAGGGAGCAGAAACGATCGGGGGGATAGATTAGTCGAATTCTGTCAGGAGCGTGAATTTGTGGTTGCCAATACTTTCTTTAAGTTACCTCCTAGAAGACTTTATACTTGGCGCTCACCAGCCGATAATCCAGACAAGATCGTTAGGAACCAAATTGATTTCTTGTTAGTAAACAGGAGACATAGAAATTGCATAAAATCTGCAAAAACTTACCCTGGCGCTGATATTGGTTCTGATCACAACCCAATTGTGGCGGTTATCAATGTTCATCTTAAGAAAATCCGTCGACAGTCAAGAACCTCTAGAATAAACCTTGATGATTTAAGGAATCCCGTATCTAAAAAACTATTGCATTTAGCTATTAATGATACAATTTGCAAGCTAAACCAAGACAATGATGATCCTGGTTTCTTAGATACCGAACAAGCATGGTCTAAATTAAAAACTTCACTACTCGATACCAGTGAAAATATTTTGGTGTCGACACCACGTATAAAGAAAACTAAATGGATCACGGATGAAATCTTGGACCTTATGGATAAAAGACGGGAAAATAAAGATAATAAAGAGAAGTATAAAAGTCTACAGCTGGAGATACGGTGTAAGATCAGACAAGCAAAGGAAAAATGGTATGGTGACTTGTGTTCAGAAGTGGAGAACTATGATAAAAAGTTTGACTATTTCAATTTGCATAAAAAGGTAAAAGAGCTCATAGCCCCTAAATATCAAGGACGGATTCACCCCACACTTCTCAGGTCAGATGGCAGTTATGCAACATGTACGGATGACATGTTACTAACGTGGGAACAATATGTAAGAGAACTTTTCCAAGACACACGGTTCGATTCTGCAGGTTTTGTTTGCAGTGACGTTGGACCGGTAATAACAAAAAGTGAGGTCTGGCATGCTATCAAAACTGCTAAAACAAAGAAAGCTTGTGGGCCTGATGAACTACCTGTCGAATTAATTAAAGAAATTGAGGAGTTTAATTTGGAATATATAGTGAAACTTTTTAATGCTATTTACGACTCAGGCATGATTCCACTAGACTGGCTCAAGTCAACATTTATTACCTTGCCAAAAATCAAAAATCCCAAGAAATGTAGTGATTATCGAACTATTTCACTCATGAGCCACGTTTTGAAGTTGTTTTTGAAGGTAGTTTACAATAGGATTTACTCAAAATGTGAGCCTTTATTATCAAATACCCAGTTTGGTTTTCGAAGCGGGCTGGGCACTAGGGACGCACTCTTTGGCTATCAAGTGCTGGTACAGAGATGCTGGGATATGAATAGAGATTTGTTTGTCTGTTTTATTGATTATGAGAAGGCCTTCGACAGAGTACGTCATGTGAAATTGATGGAAGTGCTTCAGAAAAGTGGTCTAGATTTTAAGGATTGTCAATTTATAAAAAATCTTTATTGGAAACAGCATGCGAATATAAGGGTAGATCGCAAACTATCATCTTACATCGAGATAGAAAGAGGCGTAAGACAGGGCTGCATTTTGTCGCCCTTATTATTTAATTTATATGCTGAGGCTATTTTTTCGGAAGCATTAGAAGAATGTCCAGATGGAATTTCAATGAATGGAAAATTGTTAAATAACATCAGGTACGCGGATGATACAATACTAATCGCGGATAGTATTGAAGGCCTTCAGAATTTACTAACGTCAGTGGCTTCAGCTAGTGCTGACTATGGTATTAACATCAATACCAAGAAGACTAAATACATGGTTATAAGTCGAACATCTGCGCTTAATACTTCTTTATGCCTTAATGGTCAAGTGTTAGAACGGGTCTCCAGATTCAGATATTTAGGCACATTGGTTGACGACAAAGGCGACCACAGTTTAGAAATACGCTGCAGGATAGAGCAAGCACGCAACGCCTTTTCTAAAATGAAAAAAGTACTTTGTGACAGAAAGCTAAGTATACCCCTTCGAACTCGCTTAGTACGGTGCTATGTTTTTTCGGTCCTCCTCTACGGTGTGGAAGCATGGACCCTGACAGAATCCATGTCGAAGAAGTTAGAAGCTTTTGAGATGTGGGTATACCGCCGTATGCTCAAAATTTCTTGGACAGACCGCATTCGAAACAGCGCTGTGCTCCAGAGAATGGGGAAAAGTCTAGAAGTGCTTAATACTATAAAGAGGAGAAAACTAGAATATTTCGGTCATGTGATGCGTAATACCAAGAAATATGAGCTCCTTCAATTAATCATGCAAGGGAAGGTGGCAGGTAGGAGGAGGCCTGGCCGCCGAAGAATATCTTGGCTTCGAAACTTACGCCAATGGTTTGGGAAGAGCACCCGTAGCCTATTCAGAGCAGCGGTATCCAAGGTTCAAATCGCTATGATGGTTGCCAACCTTCGATAGGAGACGGCACTATAAGAAGAAGAGGCTTTATACTTCCTGAGATATCGTGATTAGTCAGTGAGTGAGTGAGTGGTAACTCTCTTTTTATAGATTGGAAAACACCAGACACTAGAAAACATGCAATGCCCATCACACAAACATCTCCCTCGCAGACGGCAAGATCGCTACCGCTACGCCATTCGGTCGCCAAATGATACTGAATTAAATAACACCATATTACGTAATACCTAGATGTCTACCTAAGGGTACCTTGGTCTATTGCGACTTAATTCGGCGAAAGCAAAACAATAATAAACGTACTTATTTATGTTTAATTGCATTGCTATCAGTACAATGATTATTCCGAGCATCCTGTTCGTAGCGTCGAACAAAGCGAATTTCACAACAATATTATTACGAAATAGCGTCCCTTATCAGTAGATAGGTAGCGTCGTATCAGTAAGGTTAGTACAGGTTTATGTACGAATTTCGAATCGACTCGCATCACACAAACGAATTGAATTCCTCCATACATTAACGAAACCATACCAGGATACCAGATACCAGGAAAACAGGATACCAGATACCAGCAAAGATACACCGCCAAGCGATTTAGCGTTCCGGTGCGATGCTTGTAGAAACCGTTGGGGTATAAATATCCTTCCAAGTTAGTACGATAACATCTTAGGCTGCATCATCACTTACCATCAGGTGAGATCGCAGTCAAGTACTAACTTGTATAAAGTAAAATCGCCATCTATTGACAGCCGTATGTTAGCAACTGTCCATAGATGGTGCTGTCTGTAAATGTATGGAGGAATTCGATTCGTTTGTGCGATTCGAGTCGACTCGAAATTCGTACAAAAACCTGTACTAATCCCTCAGACGTTATTTGCGATGAACCACCGTAAACATTACTCGATCCAAAGGGCAGACAGTAAAAAATATGCGTAGATAGGTACTCAGTTATCGAACATTGAGAGTTGTTTTGACGTGAAATCCTTTTTAGATACAGCTTCCATTGGATAGGTATTTCATATTTTTATAGCCAAGCATGACAAAACGTTCATTTATGATTTAACGCCTGCTTCCCTATGTCTCGACAGTTACTCTACGATTAAACATTGTGGTGTCAACATTTTTTTTTATAATTGATAGGCTTGTGCTTGACTACAATCAAGTCTGATGAACAGAAATGATGAGGTTTAGGATGGAGCGCGCTTGCCTATTCACTCTTCTCTTGAAGGCACCCAGATTGTATTTGGCTGGGAACACGGAAGCTGGAAGGGTGTTCCACACCTTAGCGGTTCGTATCAGAAACGTAGAAGAAAAACGTATATACGTACATATCCTGAGGATGTCAGTTGAGGGGATTTATTGAATTCATTTTCGTCTTTCTCACTCTCACGGATACGTTGGTAGGTGCGACATGCATCGTCGCGGAAGAATATAACAGAAAAACGACCTTTTACCTAATTGCTCAAAAACTGAGCCAGTTATCAAAAATCAGTTTCTAATCGTTTTTGGATATTATGATTACCGACACATTCAAACGAAAATTAATGCAGATTATATACGAGTAGCTTAAATTATTACAGCAAGCGTCTTACTAGCAGTATCTAACTGTCGTATAGTTAATTTATTTACAAGGACAAAGTATTTGATTGCGACAGGAATCTCCTCATCGAATACTCCTGATCTATAGTCACTAATAATATGATGTAACGCGAATGAACCACGATTCTGAATGTCACGGTGACATTTGAAAATGATGTCGAAAACCGCGTAGCATTGACACGGTAGTTTCATTATTATCATCGAATTTCGTTATTATCATAATAATATCTCTAATACATAAAATTCTCTCGATTTTCTTTGTAACCAAACTCCTCCGAGACGGCTGGACCGATCGTTATGAAACTTTTAGGGTGTGATCTCTGGGTCCGGGAGTGGTTTGTTATCTATATTAATTGATGTCCCTAAACGGCAAAACGAAGTTTGCCCGGTCAGCTAGTCTCTAATATATAAAATTCTCTCGATTTTCTTTGTAACCAAACTCCTCCGAGACGGCTGGACCGATCGTTATGAAATTTTCAGGGTATGATCTCTGGTTCCGGGACCGGGTTGTTAATTTATTGTTATCGTTATTTGATGTCCCTAAGTGAGAAAAATTTATATGGCAAAACAACATTTGCCGGGTCAGCTAGTCTAATTTATAAAATTCTCTCGCCAATCTTTGTTATACCATTACCAAACTCCTCCTAAGCGGCAGGACCGATATTTATGGAATTTTAAGTGAAGAATCACTAGGTCTGACAGTAGGTTGTTACCTATTTTTATATTCCTAATGGCAAAACAACGTTTGCCGGGTCAGCTAGTACTAATATAAATACTAGATGTATGTACCTAATAGACATATTATACCCTGGACAGGGCGGACAGCGCAAAAAATGTTGCCAGTTTATGAGTGTCAAAAATGCTTGTTTTGCCAGAAACAGTAAGTAAGCAGCCACCTAGAATTTGGACAGATGATGCTTGCCTGTACGAAAAAGATTTACATAAATCGTTCGGATGCCCATATCCTGAGGTTTCTTATCTATGTTCGATATAACATAATATTCTGATACAGTTGGTACTTAGCTAGCGGCTAGACAACAAAACAAGATTCTACTTCAGTTATCCTTGAAAATGAAAAGAACACAAACAATTATATTAACACTATAGTTTCGATAATACTCGTACATAACAGAAAAACGCAATTCGAACAAAATATTATTGAAATTTGGTATCCTACTGATAAACATAATGTTGACAAACAATGTTGCAAATAATTATGATACCATAATAACTATGCCTCATCGACCAATTTTTGTACATTATAAGTACTTTATCATGTAGACTTTAGTAAACACAAGTTCAAGACATAACAGTACTTTTATACCTAGTATCGACAGAATTATCTATTGTAGGCACAGTACTTAAACATCTTTCTAATATATAAAATCAGTACTTATACATCTTTCTAATAAATGCTATTAATGAATTATACAGGGACCCTGGGATTGATTTATTTCACGGCAGTATAAATAGTGTTCGCCAATTTATTGCAACAAAATATTTTGAATCTATTTATTTCTTTAGTCCCTTCTTGATAACTTAACTTTAACTTTTACTACTACCACTTCCACTAAATCCTTCTACTAACCTACTAACTTCTACCACGTGTACTCAAACTCCTTCCCATTTGTCTTTACCCACTTGTGAAAACTTGTCATTAGCTATAAGATAATTAGATGTAAGACTAGTCTGTAAGATTCAGCTGTAAGTTTTCCAAATAAAATAAAATAAAATAAAAATTCTCTCGCTTTTCTTTGTTACCAAACTCCTCCGAAACGGCTGGACCGATCGTTATGAAACTTTAAGTGTATATTCTGTGGGTCTGGGAGCAGGTTGTAATCTATTTTTTATGTCCCTAAGTGAGAAAAAAATGTATATGGCAACACAACGTTTGCCGCGTCAGCTAATAATATATATATTATATTGTTCTTTATCATCATTAATCTGCTATATATGTCACTATGAAATACCTAATCAATTCTTAAAATGCTAGTTTCAATACTCATCTCGTAAACTGTCAATAGTTTCAGCACTTTTAAAACTGCTACATACCAGGGCGGCTGAAAAGTTCTGAGCCTAAGGTACTTGCAGTCGTACTATTTACTCATCCGGTAGGTCACTGCTTGAACGACATCTGCCCACTATATAAGCGAAGTTTCACGTCATTAGCTTCATTACGCTTTGAGTAATTGAACCGTAAACATCACCATGTCTGAGTCATCGCTACAATTAACGAAGATTGAGCATCGCGCCGTCATCAAATTCCTCGTAAAAAAGGGGAAAACAGCAAGAGAAATTTTTGAAGAGACTTCTAGTGTTTACGGGGAATCTGGGCCGTCGTCAGCCACGGTTAAACGATGGACACGCCTATTCCAACAAGGCAGAGAGACTCTGGAAGATGACCCCCGCTCGGGGCGGCCGAACACCGCAGTCACTGATGAAAACATCGAAAAAGTTAAAAAAATTGTACTGGACGATCGCCGAATAAAATTGTGGCAGATAGCAGAAGAGCTGGGCGTCAGTAAGGAACGAGTTGGAGACATTATGCACAATCATTTGCACATGAATAAAGTCAGTGCGCGTTGGGTGCCAAAAATGCTCACGCCACTTGACAAGCAGCGGCGCGTTGAAACTTCCGAAGAATTTTTAGACTTGTGCAAGGATAATTTGGAGGAAATTTGCACTCGTATTGTCACCGTTGATGAAACGTGGATCCGACAATATGACCCAGAATCAAAACAGGAGTCAATGCAGTGGATAGAGAAGGGGGAAAAGCCGCCGAAGAAGTTCAAGGTGGAAAAATCGGCTTCCAAACTCATGGCCACCATTTTTTGGGATTGCGAAGGAGTTTTGCTCCTAGATTACCTTCCAAAAAAAACTACAATGAATGCAGAGTATTATTCTGGGCTTTTAAAAAAAGTTCGCGAAGCCATTGTTGAAAAAAGAAGAGGCAAAATCAGCAAAGGAATTTTGTTTTTGCAAGACAACGCGCCGGCTCACACGGCGCGCATTGCGAGGCAAGCCTTGCGAGAAACTGGCTTCGATGAAGTGAACCACCCTCCCTATAGTCCAGATCTGGCACCTAGTGATTATTTTTTATTTAAAAATTTGAAAAAAGACCTACGGGGACGAAGATTTGGGGATGATGAAGAGATGAAGGCGGCCGTAAATGAACATTTTTTAGCCAAAGACGCGGGTTACTTTTTATCAGGAATACAAGCCCTCTATAAAAGATGTCAAAGGTGCATTGAAGTCCAGGGGGACTATATTGAAAAATAAATTTTATTTAGATTTTTATCTAGACTTTTAATGGCCTAGGCTCAGAACTTTTCAGCCGCCCTCGTAAGTAGGTAGCATTTTTCCGACTACCAAAACGGCATCGTAAAGTCACCGTAAAGTATACCTGTAATTAATTTATACTTTTTGCTAGTAAGTTATGGCTTTATGCTGCCAATCAGTTAATTTTGGATTTCATAAAACAGCTTTCCCTATTTACAATTCCATTTAAAAAAGTTTGGTTTTGAACACACGGCATATTTCAGATGAGCCTATGACTTCGCAGCTGATGTTATTATGTATATAGTATATAGACCTGGGTCACTGTATAGTGTAAATGTACCTAGGTTATAATGCGGTGTTACACTTGACAAACAAACTATTTTTAGGCTGTATATTAAATTTTGAATTACAATCTCCCTTGCAAACCTTTCCTCAATATGGGATTCTAAATATTAAACCTAAATATTTTTCTCTATTTTGTACTCTTATTCTATTTTGTTTAGAGTCCATTATGCGCAATACAGATCTAATCAGATATTGCAGGTGTCAAGCTAAACAATAGAAAATACATACTTTTATCACAACAATATAATTGCGTAATTTTCCAGAAATTGTGGAAAAACAAGCCTCGTTATCAACAAGCGATGAGTAATTTTGTTATTTTCGCCAAAATTGTTGATGAATTTTCATAATAATATTAAATACCTACCTATACCTATTTCCATCAATACCTAGTACTTTTGCATAATTTCTTTATATATTGGAAACTGAAAATAGAAATTCTTGGTAGCGAAATGGGATATAGGAAGTACTGTACTTACTACTTAAGTACAATGTTATTGTTTACTATGAAAATTCTCGTTAAAATTGCAATGATGCAAAAGAAAATATACTTTATTTACGTCAATATAAGATTCAATTTCAAGAGTTGTCCGAACTACGCAATAAGTTGCAACTATTAGCCAGACTAAAAATAAACCACCACGTGTTCCTATGTTAGTGTTAACTATGTCTTCAAATCTAGATCTATCGTAGCATCATGCATCATGGACGTATGTGAAGAAAGCAAGCGGAGAATGTTCAGTGTTCGTTCACCTGTACCTACTGTAGTTACTATAGAAGAAGAGTGGGTAAAAGGAGAAGAAGATGCAGTATCTTCTTCCACAATAAGCGGTCATAGTCTAGAACTCTAGACCAACGAGCTGGAGGGCGCCCTACGCTATGCTTGCTTGTACATGGTCGCCATTCCAGGATATTTTGGCCCCACCGGCCATCGCCAATACGACAGTGACCTGCCTACTGCCACTTCAGCTTGCTAATGGTTTGGGCTATGTCAGTGACCTTGGTTCTCCTGCGGATCTCCTCATTTCCCTCCCCCTTGCCGCGCAATGGGCTGCTGAACGACTGGATCAGGCCGTGTGTGAGTGTCCACATTTCAGCACTATAGTTGATGATGATGAAGCACTGGTCTTCAGGGGCTTTCGTCTTCAGGGATTGAGGAAGTGATGGGGAGGAGACCTGGGGTCTAATTGCGTATGAAAAATGTATTCATCGTTATCGTAATCGTTGGCAAATTCTGCCCGCTGATTGGTTAACGTAAATCAACGAACCAATTAATGTTTCCGATTACGATTACGATGAATACGTTTGTCTTACACAATCTAGGGGCTGACTCAATTTACCGAACCCTGCACACGCACTGCTCAGCCGTATTTGTCTGTTGGCTTCTTAGAAACTATTTCTGCCAATTTTTTTTTTTTTAATTTTTATAAATCTCGTTTTTTTTACTATTTTGTTAGGGTACCGTAAAACTGCGAATTGCGAGATCAAAAAATAACTGGAGATTCAGAGCGAACCACTAATTATTTTTAGTATTTATTTGGTTGGTAAGTCAGTAAACACTATTCATATAGGTACCTACCTGCCTATATACATTCCCGATAACGTCGGAAGGCCGTATGTGGAATGTTTTGGCCTTGGTGATAATAGGTATATTTTTCTTTGTGGCCGTACTCGTCAATATTTATTATGTAATCCCCACTAATACATATAAAAACGAAGTTGTGTACGTTTGTTTATTTGTCTGTAATTTCATTACGTCACATATCACTCACAAGTTGACAACAGAGTGACTCTTTTTTATCCCTTACAAGTTAATAGGTACTTGAATGCCATCTCACCTGATGGTAAGTGATTAATGATGATGCAGCAAAAATTGTAAAGGTACTTAAGTGCGCGCACACTTATCCGAACCGAATACGTCGAACGAGTAGAACGAAACGAATTCAATGTTAAAGTAGTGTTATTATCTCGTTGCAGACTCGGCCATAAATCATTCGAGTGTTTCGCTTTTGTTGTTCACTAAAATACAAAAGCAGCATTGAAGCTCAGCAGTGAAATACAAAAGCGAAACACTCGGACGATTTATGACCAAGTCTGCAGCGAAATAATAACACTACTATTATAGCACACTTTCGTTTCGGACGTTTCGGATATTTCATATATTCTAAAATTCATATCGTTCGACTCGTTTTATGAGTTTGGCTCGAATTCATAGAATGGATAAGTAACTCACCTCTAATTGTTTCTACACAGAATCGCTTGGCGGTGCGTCTTTTGCTGGTAGGACGGTAAACAGTATTGTACTTATCTCCCATCATACTAACAATAACCTATTCGACGCATTCCTTACACTCATATCCTTTAACTCTTTTAAAACGAAATTAGCAATCGTAGAAGTAGAACTATGTAGCACATGTTCGACGTCAGATCACGAGACCCTGGGGTTCGATTACCGAGTCGGGCCAACAAAATTTAGTATTAGGTTTTTCTATCTGGAAATTCTTAGTAGGTACTAGTTCGGAGTCTGGAAATCGGCGGTGTTTCACCCCCGTGCCTCAAAAAGCACGTTAAGCAGTTGGTCCTACGACTAATCTTTCTCTGATCCTGTCACCTGTGTTTGCGCACACACTTGTGCACTTTAATATTGACGACCGAATGGCGTAGGGGCAGCGAACCTGCGTCTGCGCCGGAGGTCGTGGGTTCGATTCCCACTACTGGTAAATGTTTGTGTGATGAGCATGAATGTTTTCCAGTGTCTGGGTGTTTTTCAATACATATTTAAGTATATTAGTATGTATGTATATTTATCAGTTATCTAGCACCCTTAAGGACGTGCTCCCAAAATAGATAGGTATCAAATCGGACTAAATACATACGCACGGCCTACACTCACACAAAGGTGCCTTGAAATGAGTGAATCAGCGCGATTTTGATACTTTGAGATAAAATTTTATATTTTGTCATTTAGGTATTTTATTATAACGAAATAACTTCGTTCTAAGCTTATTTATTATCTCGCTGCAGACTCGGTCATAAATCATTCGAGTGTTTCGCTCACCGACATCGTACCGGCCGACGAGCGCAGCAACGTGTACAACATATGCGGGGAGGTGAGAGGCTGCACAACTATAGAAGTGTAATTATCTCGCTGCAGACTCGGTCATAAATCATTCGAGTGACTCGCTCACCAACATCGTGCCGGCCGACGAGCGCAGCCGCGTGTGCAACATATGCGGGGAGGTGAGAGGCTGCCAACTATAGTAGTGTTATTATCTCGCTGCAGACTCGGTCATAAATCATTCGAGTGTCTCGCTCACCGACATCGTGCCGGCCGACGAGCGCAGCCGCGTGTGCAACATATGCGGGGAGGTGAGAGGCTGCCAACTATAGTAGTGTTATTATCTCGCTGCAGACTCGGTCATAAATCATTCGAGTGTCTCGCTCACCGACATCGTGCCGGCCGACGAGCGCAGCCGCGTGTGTAACATATGCGGGGAGGTGAGAGGCTGCCAACTATAGTAGTGTTATTATCTCGCTGCAGACTCGGTCATAAATCATTCGAGTGTCTCGCTCACCGACATCGTGCCGGCCGACGAGCGCAGCCGCGTGTGTAACATATGCGGGGAGTTGAGAGGCTGCCAACTATAGTAGTGTTATTATCTCGCTGCAGACTCGGTCATAAATCATTCGAGTGTCTCGCTCACCGACATCGTGCCGGCCGACGAGCGCAGCCGCGTGTGCAACATATGCGGGGAGGTGAGAGGCTGCCAACTATAGTAGTGTTATTATCTCGCTGCAGACTCGGTCATAAATCATTCGAGTGTCTCGCTCACCGACATCGTGCCGGCCGACGAGCGCAGCCGCGTGTGCAACATATGCGGGGAGGTGAGAGGCTGCCAACTATAGTAGTGTTATTATCTCGCTGCAAATTCGGTCATAAATCATTCGAGTGTCTCGCTCACCAACATCGTGCCGGCCGACGAGCGCAGCCGCGTGTGTAACATATGCGGGGAGTTGAGAGGCTGCCAACTATAGTAGTGTTATTATCTCGCTGCAGACTCGGTCATAAATCATTCGAGTGTCTCGCTCACCGACATCGTGCCGGCCGACGAGCGCAGCCGCGTGTGTCACATATGCGGGGAGTTGAGAGGCTGCCAACTACAGTAGTGTTATTATCTCGCTGCAGACTCGGTCATAAATCATTCGAGTGTCTCGCTCACCGACATCGTGCCGGCCGACGAGCGCAGCCGCGTGTGCAACATATGCGGGGAGGTGAGAGGCTGCCAACTATAGTAGTGTTATTATCTCGCTGCAGACTCGGTCATAAATCATTCGAGTGTCTCGCTCACCGACATCGTGCCGGCCGACGAGCGCAGCCGCGTGTGTAACATATGCGGGGAGTTGAGAGGCTGCCAACTATAGTAGTGTTATTATCTCGCTGCAGACTCGGTCATAAATCATTCGAGTGTCTCGCTCACCGACATCGTGCCGGCCGACGAGCGCAGCCGCGTGTGCAACATATGCGGGGAGGTGAGAGGCTGCCAACTATAGTAGTGTTATTATCTCGCTGCAGACTCGGTCATAAATCATTCGAGTGTCTCGCTCACCGACATCGTGCCGGCCGACGAGCGCAGCCGCGTGTGCAACATATGAGGGGAGGTAAGAGGCTGCCAACTATAGTAGTGTTATTATTATCTCGCTGCAGACTCGGTCATAAATCATTCGAGTGTCTCGCTCACCGACATCGTGCCGGCCGACGAGCGCAGCCGCGTGTGCAACATATGCGGGGAGGTGAGAGGCTGCCAACTATAGTTGTGTTATTATCTCGCTGCAGACTCGGTCATAAATCATTCGAGTGTCTCGCTCACCGACATCGTGCCGGCCGACGAGAGCAAGACACTCGAATGATTTATGACCGAGTCTGCAGCGAGATAATAACACTACTATAGTTGGCAGCCTCTCAACTCCCCGCATATGTTACACACGCGGCTGCGCTCGTCGGCCGGCACGATGTCGGTGAGCGAGACACTCGAATGATTTATGACCGAGTCTGCAGCGAGATAATAACACTACTATAGTTGGCAGCCTCTCACCTCCCCGCATATGTTGCACACGCGGCTGCGCTCGTCGGCCGGCACGATGTCGGTGAGCGAGACACTCGAATGATTTATGACCGAGTCTGCAGCGAGATAATAACACTACTATAGTTGGCAGCCTCTTACCTCCCCTCATAAGTTGCACACGCGGCTTCGCTCGTCGGCCGGCACGATGTCGGTGAGCGAGACACTCGAATGATTTATGACCGAGTCTGCAGCGAGATAATAACACTACTATAGTTGGCAGCCTCTTACCTCCCCTCATAAGTTGCACACGCGGCTTCGCTCGTCGGCCGGCACGATGTCGGTGAGCGAGACACTCGAATGATTTATGACCGAGTCTGCAGCGAGATAATAACACTACTATAGTGGTGCAGCCTCTCACCTCCCCGCATATGTTGCACACGCGGCTGCGCTCGTCGGCCGGCACGATGTCGGTGAGCGAGATACTCGAATGATTTATGACCGAGTCTGCAGCGAGATAATAACACTACTATACTTGGCAGCCTCTCACCTCCCCGCATATGTTGCACACGCGGCTGCGCTCGTCGGCCGGCACGATGTCGGTGAGCGAGACACTCGAATGATTTATGACCAAGTCTGCAGCGAGATAATAACACTACTATAGTTGGCAGCCTCTTACCTCCCCTCATATGTTGCACACGCGGCTGCGCTCGTCGGCCGGCACGATGTCGGTGAGCGAGACACTCGAATGATTTATGACCGAGTCTGCAGCGAGATAATAACACAACTATAGTGGTGCAGCCTCTCACCTCCCCGCATATGTTGCACACGCGGCTGCGCTCGTCGGCCGGCACGATGTCGGTGAGCGAGACACTCGAATGATTTATGACCGAGTCTGCAGCGAGATAATAACACTACTATAGTTGGCAGCCTCTCACCTCCCCGCATATGTTGCACACGGAGGCTGCACTACTATAGTAGTGTAATTATCTCGCTGCAGACTCGGTCATTAATCATTCAGCTAGCTAGAGGCTAGCTCTATACGTTTAGGAGATCCAGTAGTAGTCTTCGAAGTATACCTTCAGGTCACTCAACCAAGTCAAGTGGAAAGGTCTTTTCATAACTAACAAAACGAGCCCAAACTCGGCACGGCTAGCTCTATACGTCTAGGAGATCCAGTAGTAGTCTTCGAAGTATACCTTCAGGTCACTCAACCAAGTCAAGTGGAAAGGTCTTGTCATAACTAACAAAACGAGCCCAAACTCGGCACGGCTAGCTCTATACGTCTAGGAGATCCAGTAGTAGTCTTCGAAGTATACCTTCAGGTCACTCAACCAAGTCAAGTGGAAAGGTCTTGTCATAACTAACAAAACGAGCCCAAACTCGATACGGCTAGCTCTATACGTCTAGGAGATCCAGTAGTAGTCTTCGAAGTATACCTTCAGGTCACTCCACCAAGTCAAGTGGAAAGGTCTTTTCATAACTTACAAAACGAGCCCAAACTCGGCACGGCTAGCTCTATACGTCTAGGAGATCCAGTAGTAGTCTTCGAAGTATACCTTTAGCTCACTCCACCAAGTCAAGTGGAAAGGTCTTTTCATAACTAACAAAACGAGCCCAAACTCGAGACGGCTAGCTCTATACGTCTAGGAGATCCAGTTACCAGTAGTAGTCTTCTAAGTATACCTCCAGGTCACTAGTACGCTTGGGGAACAAATAAAATAAATGGAATAAAATAAATAAACTCAATTCTAGCTAATTATAATAAAATATAATATTGTAGGTACTGTAGGTGCTTACCTTTTCAAAAATATGTCAGGACAGTATTACGTAAAGTATCAAGATAGTTATTGCCAAATATCCGTGTACGTACAGCGATGTTTTTCAATCAGCAACTGCTCGCAAACGACGTGCAGTCCCACTCGCGAAGGCAGCCAAAGGCTGACTGATTGATATTTGAATTTTGAAATAGTAGAAACCTGTGACCGAGTAAAATAAAATAACCCTTATTGTAACCTCTTTAAGATTTACGCTTGTAAGCAAAATATGTGAAAACAATGCACGCGAACTTAATTTTTTTTCATTTACTGTTTGTCTTGAGGTTTGTCTTTTTTTTGTTATTTTTTCTACCACCGTGTATAGATGAACATATCTACTGTCAGTTGATATTTTTAAAAGACATAAAATCGGTATTTTTTTACAGAAAAATGTACCGAAACTCACTCCTAAATCGCCAATTTTGTGAGAAGAGATGATTTAAACTATTTTTATAGTACTAAAAGTAAAGATTTTTAACCAATTTTTCTACCACGAATTGTAGATAAAAGACCAATCTTTGTGTTGTTATTTTTAGTTCCATTATATTTTGTTTATTCTAGTCACAATATGTACCGAAAACTCCACGAAAACTGCAATGTCCGTAAACGCACCCTGGGGCTAGATTGCGATGTGTAAAATGTCCCGTATATATTTACATTTATTTACATTTACAATATGTCCTGCGTTGATGGAAAATCTCTGCAGAGATTGACCGCCGTGGCCGGATATTAAGGACATAATTATTATTGCGTCAATACGATGACGTCGATAGTCTCTCGTATATTGGAATAAAATCATCACCTTTTCCCGGGCTCAGTAGTCTGAGGTCCAAACCGGTTACCACTCAAGCGTTCGCTGCGTCACAGGCGTGACGTACCTATTTTATTTTTTGTGTGCTATTTTTTTTCCTGAACTATGTAGCACATGTTTGGCTTCAGATCACGAGACCCTGGGTTCGATTACCGAGTCGGGCCAAAAAAATTTTGTATTAGGTTTTGCTATCTGAAAATTCTTAGTAGGTACTCCGGAATTTGAAAATTGGCGGTGTTTCACCCCCGTGCCTCGGTAAGCACGTTAAACCGTCGGTCCAACGTCTGATCTCTCTCTGATCGAGTTGCCTGTGTGTTTACCACACTGATTGTGCACTTTAATATGTCCCGCGTTGATGGAAAATCTCTGCAGAGGTTGACCGCCGTGGCCGGATATTAAGGACATAATTATTATTGCATCATATTGATGACGTTGGTAGTCGCTCGTATATTGGAATAAAATCATCACCTTTTCCCGGACTCAGTAGTCTGAGGTCCAAACCGGTTACGACTCAAGCGTTCGCTGCGTCACATGCGTGACGTAACAGAGGTCTTTATACGTATGACGACTTGATTACAAGCCATTATAGATAGTTCCACTCAGTTGTGCGCGCGGCCCTATGTGTGCGTGGGCTTGTAACTATACAACTTTCATTCGTGTGGCAGTGACGCGGCAGTCGTCGTCCGAGCAATACATACATAGAGTTGTATATTTACAAGCCCACGCACACATAGGGCCGCGCGCACAACTGAGTTGAACTATCTATATGACATTTCGACGAAAATGTAAACCCATGACATATTATGTCGTCACTAATTTTATACTTGGACTTTGGGATCTTTAAACATATTATGCCGATGAGATTATAAGCCATCATGAGATTTCGACGAAAATGTAAACCCATGATTATTATGTGTCGTCATTACTTTACATTCGGACTTTGGGAGTATACATGCACTACGTCATAGAAATGTAGTTAGTGTTTTAGTCACTTGCCAGCCACCAATAAGAAACCTCAGGATATGGGCATCCGAACAATTTAGGTAAATTTTTTTCGTACAAGCAAACAGTAGCGCCATGTTTCAAAATTCTATAGGTGATTGCTGAGCGAACTATGCCTGGCCTTACTGTTGGTGGCAAGACAAGCATTTTTGGCACCGATAAACTGGGGTCATTTTTTCTACTAGTAGGGTATTAGGAACAACCCTCCACCACCCATGGCCCAATCAACCTCGCGCTTATGGGGGCCGAAACGCGGGAGGGCGCCCGTTCGGTACTTGCTCTTGGCGTGTTCCCGGGGCGCCTTCTTGACTCCCTACAAGTTGTTTCTTCTCGCTCCTTGTCCCTATGAACACTAGTAGGTAGTATTGAGCGTTCTGGCTTCTCCAACATCATCTCGCTACGTTATATAAATAATAGAACGGAACCGATTATTATAGCTACCAACTCAACTCTCAACTCTGAATGAGTTTGACCTGAGTGAGTTGAAATTATGATCAAACAGGTTATTGTGAAATTTGCCTCATAAAATTTTATCCTTAAAAAATGGGCTTCGAATTGATTTATCCTCTCAAGTAAGCACCCAAATCAACAAAGATTTTTATTTCGAAATCGTTTAAACTGCCTTTCTTTATGAATTCTCAAGCAAAAAGCAACGAAAGTAAAACAATAAGTAGTATGTAAAATCAAAAAAAGTGCGTCGAAAAACTTACACAAAAGCCGTTATTGTTTTCAAAACTGAAGCCTCGTCGTCAGCCTAATCATGGAATGTTGAAAATTAT
Organism: Coenonympha arcania; assembly: GCA_036785405.1. NCBI lineage: Eukaryota > Metazoa > Arthropoda > Insecta > Lepidoptera > Nymphalidae > Coenonympha > Coenonympha arcania. The sequence continues at coordinate 8,105,790 of CM072078.1, forward strand.
GAAAAATTATGAAGAATTTTCCCGAGGAAAAGTTTTTTTCTTTACAATTGCTCAACTGCCCGCTATAATTTTCTGTATTTGTGGGTTCGATTGTTGTTATATAAAATTAGTGATGTGCTTGGTTGATTCGATGTTCTTTATTTTTGAAACAAAAAAGTGTGTGGTCAGTTTCTACCCTACCATTTCTAGCCACCCTAGGATTATTCCACGTCATATTATAGTCGATTTATTTGAAATTAATAAATAATAACCTGTCAAGCGCGAGTCGGACTCGCGCACTGAGGGTTCCGTACTACAACCGGAGGAATAAAACCATAAAAACCACTTTTCTTATCGAACCGCAAAACTAACTTTGTTTTTAGAGGTTTATTGTAAATATCAAAAAAACTACTTATTAGATCTCGTTCAAACCAATTTTCGGTGGAAGTTTGCATAGTAATGTACATCATATATTTTTTTTTAGTTTTATCATACTCTTATTTTAGAGGTTACAGGGGGGGGGGACACACATTTTACCACTTTGGAAGTGTCTCTCGCGCAAGCTATTCATTTTAGAAAAAAATGATATTAGAAACCTTAGTATCATTTTTGAAGACCTATCCATAGATATGGGTTTGATGAAAAAAAAATTTTTGAGTTTCAGTTCCAAGTATGGGGCACCCCCAAAATTTATTACTTTTTTTTAAATTTTGTTGGAAACCCTAATGCGGTTCACAGAATACATCTACTTACCAAGTTTTAACAGTATAGCTCTTATAGTTTCGGAAAAAAGTGGCTGTGACATACGGACGGACAGACGGACAGACGGACAGACAGACATGACGAATTTATAAGGGTTCCGTTTTTTGCCATTCGGCTACGGAACCCTAAAAAAACCGCATTTTTTTAAAATTATGAAAATAGTGGAATCTGTTTGCGTGGTTGTGAAAATTAAAACAATGATAAAGTAGGGTTGTACTTATCTCCCATCTTATGAATTAATACGGTTTTATTGATGTGTGTTAAAATTGTTTTAATTTTAAAACTCGTGCCATTCTTTGTTACCAAACTCCTCCGATTGTTATGAAATTTTCTGAGTAGGTTTGAAGTTGTTATCTTTTTTTTTTTTTTAATGTCCCTAATGGCAAAACAACGTTTGCCGGGTCAGCAGTCACATGCAGAAAAAAAAAATAAAGCTAATCGTAAATTCATAATAAACGTTTGTTTAATGAATAGTCACGAAGTTCCGTTTTGATAATGTTTATCATTTCTACTCTGAATCTATTTAGCCAGGTCTAGTCTAGAATATGGGCGAGTGTTAGCGTTATCGAGTTTGTTTAACCTACAATTACATCATTTACTTGATAATGTTAACTGATAAAATTCATAGCCAGTTACGAATACCGGTCGTGTTACACAATATGGTGATATGTTAACGTTGAAATGAGATTGCCACATTTAGTCGGTATGAGAGGACCCGAAAATATATTACTGTGTCTATACTACAGCCAGTAGGAGATCGCGTTTTTGACATTTTGATAGAAAATCAAAAATAAAGTAATAGACTTTTTTTTTAAACACGAACCCTGCGCAAAAGCTTTTGAGGGTTAAGGGGATTGATTGAATTTATTTTTGTCTTTCTCACTCTCACGGAGATTTGGTAGGTGCGACATGCAGCGTCGCGGAAGAATATATAGCAGAAAAACGACGTTTTACCTAATTACTCAAAAACTAAGCTGGTTATCAAAAATCCGTTCTAAGCGTTTTAGGATATTATTATTACCGATACATTAAAATAAAAATTACAATTACATCCATTGTAGTTTCCGATAAAATATAGAAAAACTGAGATTTTGGAGCAACTTATGGGAGAACTTTCTATCGAGAAAATTTTATCCAATCGTGTTTCTGCTTCTTAACGATTTTAGATTAAAGACCCAAAATACATGACGTGTAAATTTGAAAGTAATTTTCTTTATAGTTTTTGCATAAAACTTCATTCAAAATCACCTAAATACGGCTTGTAGGCCGTTAACTGGGATGTGGTGAGAGGGCGCCACGAGGGATAGTGCATAATATGAGACGCCTTGCGTACCTGCACAGAAAGCCGCAATTTTTTAGGTAATTAATATTCTTTATTAACAATTTTTTTATATACAAGTGGAAAATTAAAAAAATTTAAAACACCCACTACTTTTGCAGACTTGTAATTGAAAAAGGATTAAATAATTTTTTTGAAACTCCCCTAAGAACCTATCAGTATAATTACAAATCCAAGAAAATCCGTCGGAGCTGCCGTCTGCCGTCTGCCGTCGTTTATAGTTTTTCGATTAATATATTAATGTAATTTAAATTATATTATTATTAAAAAATGAAAATTAATCTTCAAACTAGCCATTAGCTCCCTTAGCAGCGTTTGAAGGCATCATCCCTTCCAAGTCATAAAGGGACGTTTATTGTGGCGCCCCCTGCTGTTCAATCACAAGAACAATTATTTGCGAACCATTGCCAATGACTCACTAATATTTTATACAAAACTGTATCCAAATCGGTTCAGTCGTTTTTGTAATAATTGAGAACATTCGTTTCCACTGTAAATGTTTTTATGGCGCCCCCTGGTGATCGATGTTCGTAACAACTATCTAAGAACCATCGCCAATAAATACCAAACATTATGCAGAACACTGCATTTAAATCGGTCAAGTCGTTTTTGAAATAAATGGGAACATTCGTTTGCAATATAAATATATTTTATGGCGCCCCCTGGTGATCGATGTTCGTAACAACTATCTAAAAACCATTGCCGCTGAACACCAAACATTATACAGAAAACCGCATCTAAATCGGTCAATCGGACAAGGGGGCAGCACTAGCCGCATTTCTAGGGCCCCGCTCACGTGTCCCGCTCGCCTCGTGAGCACGGCGTCACGTTGCCTATTTCCCAACCCCGTCGGAGGGAAGTTCGGGAAGTTTTCCTTGAAACTTTTATTGTGGGCGGAATAAAGGCTATTTTTGTTTGCATTTTAAATAACAATGCATACATACAATGGTGTATTTAGTTAATTAATATAAAGTAAAACTCTGTTTTGTACTTCAACCGCAAAGTTCATGCGGTTGGTTTCATTCCTTCGGGAATGGTGTATTTTCTCGGGATCGTCTTTGTCTTTTTCCTGGACTTTTCTGGATACTTCCTGTTGTGTTGGCCACGATATTGCTGTCTGCTTGATCATTCGAGCCAGCCAAGCTCCCTTCAAAAACCCAGGAGGGCCATTTGCCATTCCTGGCTCTCTTTCCAAATTTTATGTAAAGGTCAGTTAGGGTAAGAGGAACACAGGGGAAAGAGGAACACTAACATATAACTTATTAACTATAGCTTTACTACGTTCCTCTTTCCCCTGTGTTCCTCTTACCCTAACTGACCATATACTAACTTTCAAAGAAGTTAGTATAAAATTTGGAAATATAATTAGCTAAGGCAGCTATAGCAAATTTAGATTTTTCTAAGAAAGGAAACTTACTCCACGTTTTCTTTTTCGGGGAAAAGTCACAAAAATTCAATCAATTCAATCAATGATCATAAGAGATAGAACATGGGAAAACACATATTATATATAGATATTTCAATCCACGACGTCGCGCCCCACTCTTTCTCAATCGCTTATGTTTCATTCGATTTATATGGAGTTTGATAGAGTGGGGCGCGCCTTCGTGGTACGCAATATCTATAATAACCGTTAACGCACGCGTGACTTGCAGAACCTAGTACCTACCGAACCCTAGAAAACGTGCGCCAGCAGTCTCGTGTGTAGTGTAACAGACGTATTAATGTAGTTACCATGTAATTGCCAATTACTATAGGTCTTGCGTTATAACTCTCCTGCCTGTTAGGTACGGAGTGATTCATTCGAACCAGCTACTTGATTGGTGTGATTTTTATTGAAAAAAGACGATTCCCGCGGCTTTACCATTCATCTGATCTCCATTATTTCCCCTTTAGGCTCGGGAGCACAGGAGTTTCCTTGTCTCGAAACGATTCCCCTTTTAACTTAGGTTTGGATTCATCACATCAACCTACGGACGTCCACTGTTGGACATAGTCACAGTCAAAAGTCAAAGTCAAAATATCTTCATTTCACATAGGCCTAACGTACAGGCCCTGGTAAAACATAGGTCTTGTCAAGCGAGCGTCACCACACCCTGTCCTTAACGGTACACCGGAACGTCCCCATACACGCTACCTGACCCGTGCAGGTACACCTGCACAGGTAACCTGTGCGGTGGACCGTAATGTGTATGGCCGCCTTTAGCCTTCCTCATCCAGCCGCTTCCCGCCACTTGCTTCATGTCGTCTGCCCAACGAGCTGGAAGCACTCCACGCTACGCTTGATTTTACGCGGTTTGAAAGATGAAAAGTCTCTCTAGGACTCTATAGGACTTTTCTCAAGTAGGACTTCTCTTAGGTTATTAAAGGTTCCATCGGTCATCGCCTCTAAGACATGCATGATCTGCCCAGTGCCACTTCAGTTTGATAAGTGCAAAAAAAACACTCAATCATGCAGGTTTAACTCGATATTATCTTTTTACGAAAAGCAAGCAATTGGTATTTAGTTGCCACAAAAATATATAATTCCCTCCTTCTCTTTTCTTTTGTTTTTCCTTTGACGACCTCCCTGGCTCAGTGGCGGCGCGCTTGGATTCAATTTGGAATTTTGGAATTTTATAATTTCTAAATTGGCTCGGGTCTGGTTTGGTGGGAGGCTTCGGCCGTGGCTAGTTACCACCCTACCAGCAAAGACGCACCTCCAAGCGATTTATATCAAGAAACATGGTATTCTTCCATTACCATGCCTGTATCTTTTTGAAATAATTCTATTTGTTAAGAAAAATCCAAGCTTCTTCAAAGGCTACAATGACTTAGAGCAAAAGAGAGCACGACGACAAAATAAATTGCTAGTGGTACCCCGACGGCTGGACATTTGTACTAAGAGTTGCCATTGCATGGCTGTTAAAATCTACAATAGCTGCCTGACTCGTATAAGACCCTTAATTGTACTAAAGTATTCAAAAAACGAGTTTTCGACTTATTATTAAGTAAATGTTACTACACTGTCTCGGAATATTTATCATATAATTTTAAATAACATTGTATGAGTGAACAAACATTATTGCGAATAATTAATCGTAAACTGACATAATATGTATATTCCTTTTCTTTTTTTTTTCTTTTTTGACATTTTCGGTTTTATTGTGTTTTGACTTTAAATAATTTGCAGATTGTCTTAATTTTTTTTTTCTTTCTTTTTTTAATATTAGGTACTTATGTTTTAAATATTCATACACCAACAATATGGTAGAATGTATAAGGACCATAAATTTTAGTGTTAGACCTAAATTGTACCTACATTCTTATGAATAAACTTATTTTATTTTATTTTTATTTTATTTAGCGTTCCGGTGCGATGCTTATTTAGAAACCTTTGGGGTAAATTTACTTACCCTTCCAAGTTAGTACGATTGACGGACAGTTGAACTGACGTCAATCCAAAATTTGATCGTGAGTGTCGAATCATCACTCCAGAGTTTTAACTGACGACGCGCCAGGAAATTTTCCGTGGCTACCATAAATCCACCCGGCGCGTCGCGCCAAACTGCCCGTGAGTGTGCGATCGTCACTCCAATGGCGTCAGTTCGCTCTGTGAGTTCGATCGCAGCGAACTTATACTATTACTATTTAATATACTATTGAGTAGTATATTAAATAGTACCTTCATGTAATCATTTAATAGTAACTAGCGACCCGCCCCGGCTTCGCAGAGGTGTAATGCTGATACTAAATTAAATACACTACAGAAAAACTATGAACGTTGTATATAAAAACATAGCGGCCCGCTCCGACTTTGCACGGGCATAAAATATATATGCCTATGTCACTCAATGAAAACATGATTAAAATCGATCCAGTATTTTTGATTCATTCATTACTGCCCTTGGCCTGCACGCATTAAATTTGGAGTAAAACAATTCATTCCTCTTTCCCTATACTTACTATGAAGATTTCCTGCTATCTTTGGAATATCTAAATTCATACAATTTTTATTACATTACACATTTTTACTTATTTACTTTTTACATTTTTACCTAAGTATTTATTTATTTTTACAACAATTAATATATTACAGGATGTCTTTATACACAATGTTCACAGCTTTCTTGTCATTAGACAATACAAACATGTTTTCTCTTGAGGTTACTCTTGAAAGAGCGACATACAGTTGGCCATGTGAAAAACAGTCAACGCTCAAATCTAAGCCTGAAACGTTGAAGGTTTGACCTTGCGATTTATTAATGGTCATTGCAAAAGATGTCTTTACCGGAAACTGTAAACGTTTAAATTGGAAAGGTAAATCCGATGGTATCAGAGGGATTCGGGGAATCAATACATCTTCTCCGGTACCACATCCTGTGAGTATTGTGCACTCTATTATGAAAGTTTTCAGTGATTTTATCAGCAAACGCGTGCCATTGCAAAGTTTAGGTGGATTCAGGTTTCTTAATAAAATAACAGGACAACCTACTATTAACACCATTTGTGAGGAGGGAGTCCAGACGGGTTCAAAGAGTTTAGAAACTCTGTAGGAAAATGAACAGCTTCTTCCAAATCGAGAACAGTATCCACCGAGTAGTATATTTTCGTCGGCGCATCAATCTTTGAAAGAATCAAGTTATTTACCTTATCTACTTGTTCATTAGTTGGTGACAGAATCGCTCTTTCTTTAAACCAAGATATTGTCTTGTAACTTATGTCATCAATGTCAGGATAGACTTTGTTGACTAACTCTTGGATGTTGTTGCATGCCTCCCCGCACTGCCCCGTCCGACCGGTACCGCCCGCCGCAAACGCAAATTTTAAATTTGTAATATCTCCGAAAATATTTGTTTAATTTACATGCTGTAAGGAACCATATTGATCTATAATAATTGCACACTGTATTTAAGGTACTTAATTCGATAAGGATTAATGCCGTATTGCTTAAAATAGCTTCGTAAATAAGCCATTTTTTCACGTAAAAAGTAAACAATAAAAATGGTTAATGTGGGTTATCCCTAAAATATAAACATATACCATCGCGGACTTTTTTGTAGACCTTTTTATGGTGTACAATACTGTAGTACATTAATTTGATCTAACTCGTAGGGTTTAGGCAGCGTTTTTGCTAAATTGCTAAATAAGCCTAAAAAAATAGGTTAATTTACGACATCACGTTAGAAACCTCTAAAATTAGCAATGTTGCCTTAGTATATGATGCATGTATTATACATATAAACCTTCCTCTTGAATCACTCTATCTATTGGAAAAAACCGCATCAAAATCCGTTGCGTAGTTTTAAAGATTTAAGCGCACATAGGGATATAGGGACAGAAAAGGCGACTTTGTTTTATACTATGTAGTGATAGTGATGATACACTGAGTATTGCACTGAGTATGTTTCTGGAATGATGACTCCTAGGCGCTGTGGAGATATTGCAGTTGAAAATTTTAATTCTTCATATCTCATTCCCGCAGTGTCTTATCATCACTACATACTATAAAATCTTTAAAACTACGCAACGGATTTTGATGCGGTTTTTTCTAATAGATAGAGTCATTCAAGAGGAAGGTTTATATGTATAATACATGCATCATATACTAAGGCAACATTGCTAATTTTAGAGGTTTCTAACGTGATGTCGTAAATTAACCTATTTTTTTAGGCTTATTTAGCAATTTAGCAAAAACGCTGCCTAAACCCTACGAGTTAGATCAAATTAATGTACTACAGTATTGTACACCATAAAAAGGTCTACAAAAAAGTCCGCGATGGTATATGTTTATATTTTAGGGATAACCCACATTAACCATTTTTATTGTTTACTTTTTACGTGAAAAAATGGCTTATTTACGAAGCTATTTTAAGCAATACGGCATTAATCCTTATCGAATTAATTACCTTAAATACAGTGTGCAATTATTATAGATCAATATGGTTCCTTACAGCATGTAAATTAAACAAATATTTTCGGAGATATTATAAATTTAAAATTTGCGTTTGCGGCGGGCGGTACCGGTCGGACGGGGCAGTGCGGGGAGGCATGCAACAACATCCAAGAGTTAGTCAACAAAGTCTATCCTGACATTGATGACATAAGTTACAAGACAATATCTTGGTTTAAAGAAAGAGCGATTCTGTCACCAACTAATGAACAAGTAGATAAGGTAAATAACTTGATTCTTTCAAAGATTGATGAGCCGACGAAAATATACTACTCGGTGGATACTGTTCTCGATTTGGAAGAAGCTGTTCATTTTCCTACAGAGTTTCTAAACTCTTTGAACCCGTCTGGACTCCCTCCTCACAAATGGTGTTAATAGTAGGTTGTCCTGTTATTTTATTAAGAAACCCGAATCCACCTAAACTTTGCAATGGCACGCGTTTGCTGATAAAATCACTGAAAACTTTCATAATAGAGTGCACAATACTCACAGGATGTGGTACCGGAGAAGATGTATTGATTCCCCGAATCCCTCTGATACCATCGGATTTACCCTTCCAATTTAAACGTTTACAGTTTCCGGTAAAGACATCTTTTGCAATGACCATTAATAAATCGCAAGGTCAAACCTTCAACGGTTCAGGCTTAGATTTGAGCGTTGACTGTTTTTCACATGGCCAACTGTATGTCGCTCTTTCAAGAGTAACCTCAAGAGAAAACATGTTTGTATTGTCTAATGACAAGAAAGCTGTGAACATTGTGTATAAAGACATCCTGTAATATATTAATTGTTGTAAAAATAAAATTAATACTTAGGTAAAAATGTAAAAAGTAAATAAGTAAAAATGTGTAATGTAATAAAAATTGTATGAATTTAGATATTCCAAAGATAGCAGGAAATCTTCATAGTAAGTATAGGGAAAGAGGAATTGTTTTACTCCAAATTTAATGCGTGCAGGCCAAGGGTAGTAATGAATGAATCAAAAATACTGGATCGATTTTAATCATGTTTTCATTGAGTGACATAGGCATATATATTTTATGCCCGTGCAAAGTCGGAGCGGGCCGCTATGTTTTTATATACAACGTTCATAGTTTTTCTGTAGTGTATTTAATTTACTCCAGATAATGCTACAGGAGCTGTCAGACAACAGCAAGACAGTAGGTTTAACTATGAACAGATCGAAAACTAAGGTCATGACCAACGGTAGTCCCGACGCAATATTGATAGAGGGCGAGCAGTTGGAATATGTCATGTCTTATGTCTACCTTGGCCAACTCATGTCCTTCTCTAATCAAATGGATCAAGAGGTCAATAGAAGAATAACAAACGCCTGGCGCAAGTATTGGACATTCAAGGAGATCATGAAAAATCCCCAATTTCCTATGTCTTCAAAAAGAAAGCTATTTAACCTATGTATACTTCCTTGCCTCATATATGGCTGCCAATTGTGGTCACTAGCTCAAAGAACCTTGCAAAAACTCAGGACTTGTCAAAGAGCTATGGAACGCAGCATGCTGGGTTTTAGAAGGAAGGATAGGAAAAAGAGCACAGATTTAAGAAAAATAACAAAATTGGAGGATGTGATTCTGCAGACGAAGAAACGCAAGTGGCGATGGACGGGACATATGCTAAGGGAGAAAACTAAAAAGTGGACAAGGTTAATCACAGAATGGGTAGTAAGGGACGGCTCAAAACGCAATAAAGGGAGACAAAGAATGCGCTGGGCAGATGACATCAGGAGGACTGCTGGACCATTATGGTGGAGGATCGCGCAGGATAGGCAACTATGGAAGTACCTGGAGGAGGCCTATGCGTCCGAAGACGCGCTGACCACTACGGCATCCAAAGTGCAAGATTCTTTAATTTGATATAAACTGTTTTTTATCTTAGTTTAAGTTTTGTATGTCAGCAATAAAGGCTATTTTATTTTATTTTATTTTATTGCACCCGTGCGAAGCCGGGGCGGGTCGCTAGTTTAGATATATATTTAGGTACCTACCAACTCATTTTCATGCACCTATGGTTATTAAAGTTTTAGTTGTAGTAAGAACTTTGTTATATTTAAATTATTTTAATTGTAGACTGTGTTTGGATCAATAAAGGCTTAATAATAATAATAAAAACCTAATTCCCGATACTAGGAAACGAAGAGTGGCAGTCAATCTCTTATGAGGGCTAATAGCTTCTCTCATATTAGTATCCTGTTTAGCAATATATGGAGTTACAAGTTTTAAAAGCTTCAAATATGTCGATTCGTCCATCCTTAAATAATTTCGCCACTCACTTGGTTCTAGCGATAACTCATTTAATAAATTGACGTGAGTGAATTTGTAGCGAATTGAATTTTTGATGAAAGAATGGCTTAAAAAAAGGAATCAAATCCTTTTTTAAGCCGTTCTTTCATCAATTGCTTTCTTTCTCGTTTTTTGGCGAGCATATATGGCAACAAACAGTATAGCCGCAGCAAGAATTAATGTTTCTTCTTCGGAATCAGAATTCATTTTTTTCGACCCAAATAGGATGTACACCTCCTAACAACAGCCCGGCCGATCGAAAACTGAAGTGCCGGAGTGACGCCAGTGAGTGGGGAAATTTAGTTGGCCTAAAACCATTTGGAGTGACGCCACAGTTTAACGTCTGGACTGATGCGAAAAACTGACCGTCAATGGCCACCTTTAGGCTGCATCATTACTTACCAATTACCATCAGGTGAGATCGCAGTCAAGTACTAACTTGTATACAGTAAAAAAAAATCCGTAACATCTTATAGTTGCATGTCTGGGAACCAAACCCCTGATCCATGAAGCGCTATTATTGAGTGGATGATCTTATCCAATTGGAACAATTAACCCATTGGCGTAGGTCACGTGTGACGTCAATGAATAAGTTAGCATCAGTAAAGGGCTTCCATCCATACATAGTAACCATGTAGTTATGATACTAAGCCGCGGAGTAACGAGGAATTTACTTGTCCCTAATTGAATAACTCATGAATATTGTGTACATAATATAGAGTTCCAAATATAGACAACTAGCTTTTGCCCGCGGCTCCGCCCGCGTTAAATTCGATTTTTTACTAATACCGAGAAAAAATTGAATTTTCTTTTCAATGACCTGAAAGTGTAACTTTCAGGAAAAATTGTCAAAGTAATCTACCTATTGCTGTAGCTATAGATTACTGTTGAAATTAGGGTTTTTTAAATACAAACTAATAAAACATAGGAACTATGGATTTACCCGGGATAAAAAGTAGCCTATGTTTTAATAGCAAATTTCAGCCAAATCGGTCCAGTAGTTGCGGCGTGAAGGAGTAACAAACATACACACTTACACACACACACTTACACACAAACTTTCACCTTTATAATATTATTATTAGTGTGATAGGGTGAATATGAAACACTATAATATTATTTTTTTCTAATAGGTACTTATGCTCCTTTCTATATTTTAGGTACTTACTCGTAGTTTTTTACTAATATAATCCAGAAAAACTGACCGCGCTCTATCTTTACCCGACTGCGAAGGGTCATGTTTTTCGGGCTTATCTTGTACATATGTGTAACTTTTTATAAGTTGTCATTTCTGCTTTCTGGGTTTTCCATTTTTAATTTAATCACACTTTTTCCGTAAGTCGATCGAAGTGAAGTAACAACTAATGTTTTTATAATAATGAGATCTATAATTAAACATGTAAAAATTTACATTTTTTTCTAAGTTCTTTTTAAATGTCAGATATTCTGCCTCAAGACCGATGACTGGCATACAACTATCGATAAGTAACCTAAGGATATGGGCATCCGAATGAACTTTTTCAAACAAGCAAACAGTAGCGCCATCTGTCAAAATTCTATTGCTGCTGACTGAACTACAACGTGGCCTTACCTTTGGTGGCAAAACAAGTATTTTCGGCACCGATAAACTGGTGTCATTTTTTCGCGCCGTCCGCCCTGTCCAGGCTAAATGTCTAGGTATACGTACCTACAACACAAAAAAAATTGATATTAAAAAACGCATGTGAGTCATAGCGACCCCTTCCTATATCGCATTCAATCATGTCCGAATCCACCTTTTCACTACGCCGCGGTTTTATCGCAGTGATTCGTCGATAAAATTCCCATCTTATCGCCGCATGTTGTTCCGTGACATAACATATCGAATTACAACCATATTATCACGTTCTTATGTAATACTTTGTTCTCCGAAGCGATAGCGGTTGTTCTATTAATCGATATTATAATATGTTAATGACGCCTAATTTACCTACTTATAGATTATGCTAGCTTTGTCAGGCGTTCGGATAAAATAGGCTTTTTGATTGGGTGTCCGGCCAAAACAAACGGTGTCCGGCTTTTGTCAGGCTTTTTAAATTTCGCAAACGAACGATATTTATGGTAATAATAAAAAAAAGCTAAATTTTACATTAAGTACATGCAATTTTTTGTCGTAAAATCCTGAATAATGTAGGGTGCCTTTTTACCGAAATGTTATGTAAACTGGCTGGTTTGTACGGCTATTTCGACCGGTTTAGCGACCTTAGACTAGGCAATGTCTCGCTGCACGTGGTGCAATAAAAAGAAGAAACACGCTGCCTGTTGTGCCCTATGTCGCACTACTTTGTACGGCATGCTCGGCGGGCAACAAGCGTTCTTTTTCCCCATTTTATTGCATCGCGGGCAGCGAGATATTTAATAACTGATCCCTGGTGCAGCTGGCGTTAACTGATTTAAGAGCCGGATGTCCCGGCTTCGATTTTCAGCACAGGTCAGTTTGATGTTTAGAACTATAGTAGTGTTATTATCTCGCTGCAGACTCGGTCATAAATCATTCGAGTGTTTCGCTTTTGCTGTTCTTTGTTGAGTTGTGCATTACTGCAGAACAACATTGCATGCATGCAATGCATTACTGATTTATGACCGAGTCTGCAGCGAGATAATAACACTCCTATAAGTAAGGTAACGCCATTGAAGAATTTCTTAATGACAAGGATTGGGATGATAGGGATGTGCTTCCGTCTCCTCACGAGATATAATTAAAATAATTTACAAAACGAAATATTTACATAATTAGGTATATATCTACTTTAATATAAGTATAGAATGAAATTTTGAAAAGAGCAAGTGCCATATTTTTAGGAACCGCAAACCTGCTTTCTGAACTTGGCGGTAAAGTTTTGACATTTCATAAGAGCCTATAAGTGAGTCCTCTGTGACAAATAAAGATTTTCATTTTTCATTTACGTGCCTAATTACCTACTTCACTCAGTGTTGCTTAACTAGCCTTATTTCGAAAAACTCTGTCGCAATTAGGTCACATTACCGCCAAGGTCAAACAAAATGTCGATGAAACGTTGAAAAAACTACAAAATAATAGATATATTGTTTCATAATCATATCAATTCTGTATAATATGTAGTTTGATGACTTTTATGTAAGCGGTTACCATTTCACTGAACCTTTCTGGGACAAACGCTTTATTTATTTAGGTATAATAATGAAACAAGCAAGATGTTCACCTGATGTTAAGTGATACGCATCTCCAGTCCATGTCAGATGCAGTGCGTCCCATAATTCTGCAATGCAATATAATGATATTGCATTCTCATTATCGTCAGTAAACCGACTTTACAGACAACCAATTTGTTTTTAATCAAAAATGCGCCCTTCACGCTCTGTAATTTTTAGTAGTAAGTGATAGTACTCCCTACGTAGACACTTACATCTCTGGAAAATCCAAGTTTAACTAAAGTAAGAGCGGGACAAATCCGGAAAAGCCCGAAAGGCTGTTAACCGTACCGTTAACGTGACAATTATATACATTCTACTGACCTAATTATACAGAGAGATAACCCACGTGCGTACATTGAGTACATATCCCGGGAAAGGTTAGGCAATGTAAATTTGTAAAAACCTACTTGTAACATACTATAGAAGATAATGCCGACGTCAATATCTAAATTATCTGAAAAAATCCAAGTTTAATAAAAGTAAGAGCGGGACAAACCCGGAAAAGCCCGAAATTCTGTTAACCCTACCGTTAACGTGACAATTATATACATTCTACTGACCTAATTATACAGAGAGATAACCCACGTGCGTACATTGAGTACATATTCCGGGAAAGGTTAGGAAATGTAGCTTCGTAGAAACGTGTTAAAAACGTTAACTCTATTATTGTTTTTATTGCTTTTACGAAATCATATTTTTAGGGTTCCGTACACAAAGGGTAAAAACGGAACGGGTAGGAATATAAAAATAGCTTACGACCTACTCTCAGACTTACCAAATATACACGCAAAATTTCATAACAATCGATCGAGCCCTTGGTTTGATCACAAACACTCAAAAAGAGAATTTTAGATGATTGGTTTGTGCTTATATAAAATCAAACAAGAAATATAGCTATTTATGCATAAGGAGGGTCATTTTAATTCGAGTGCTGGTTTTAAATTAAAATGAAATTTATTTAAATATTAAATTAAATTAATGAAAATAATTAAATTAAATTTATAAAATTGAATTAAATTAATTAATTAAAATAGTACGAGAATTCAAATGACTAATTACGAACAGTTGCATACAAGATTTTATCTACGACAATCAAAATATTAGAAAACTTACGTACCTATATAGGTAGGTAGATTCAAACCAAATCAATCGATAAAAATCACACTTCAAACATTGACTAAATCTTTTAACAAAAATAAAGCACCAAACCATATTATATTGAGGAATAAAATTATGCACTGGAATTTATTTAATTATTACAATAAACAATTCAGCTTATCAATGCAAATTATTAATTTTACCGGTGGTGTGGGCATTAGGGAAATTTATTAATTTTAAATTCAAGCGCCATCTTGACTCCCGCCACAGTGCACCACAGATTAAAGATGTCCGCTAATAGAGTAGAGTAGAGTTTCATACACAACAAGTTTCTATGCAGATCTGAAGGAGTTTCATGTTTAATTGCGCAATTATTATTATTTTAATATTTTTTAGGTGTGATATTAATATTGAGTGGCAGTACCTACCTACCAACCGTAGAGTGGGTTGGGTAACAATTTTATTAGATTTATAGGAACGATACAAAAGTGCCAGAACTCTGACCCGTTAGCTTGTATCCTCGTTTATGAAGATAACCATTGATGTAGCTCAATGTATGTGAGCTGCATTGTTATGAGAATCATAATATGAGTTATAACAGCGTCTATACATTGAGATGCATCGTTAGGAGAAGCGGCACCTTTATGAGGGTTCATAGCGATTCAGCTATCAAAATCAAAATTGGAAAATTTCGATGCTGGTGTAATAAATTATATTATACTCGCGTTGTTAATAACAATTCGAGTTTCCTCATTTCGGGTATGAATCTTGATATTATCATAACATTCATTAGTGGAACTCAAAGTCAAGGTCCCCCGAATGCGGCTGTTACGTAATATGCAATAACAAAACTGATGGTCACCGAAACGTGTTTCCTTCACGTGATAATAGACTACCACCTGTTTAAAGTAAGGGTGTCCACAATAGACAGATACCCTGGACAGGGCGGACGGCGCAAAAAATGTCGCCAGGTTATCTCTTACTATTTATCGTATTACTTTACTATTTCGGTGGTATTACTCCATCTGACAATGTTATAGAGTCTTCTTTTTACCCACGACGGAACGGAGTACGGGTATATGCGTTTAGGGTGAGAGACCGTTTGTACATTACTCTGTTAAAAAGATTTTATGTTTGTTTGTATGTTAAATTGTTCACAAAAACCAATAATGCAAAAATATTTTTGTGTGTTTGTTTGTTTGTTTGTTTGTTTGTGTGTGCACATCAATGTTCCCATTTATTTCAAAAACGGCTTGACCGATTTAGATGCGGTTTTCTGTATAATGTTTGGTGTTCAGCGGCAATGGTTCTTAGATAGTTGTTACGAACATCAACCACCAGGGGGCGCCATAAAATACATTTATATTGCAAACGAATGTTCCCATTTATTTCAAAAACGGCTTGACCGATTTAGATGCAGTTTTCTGTATAATGTTTGGTATTCATTGGCGATGGTTCTTAGATAGTTGTTACGAATATCGATCACCAGGGGGCGCCATAAAAACATTTACAGTGCAAACGAATGTTCTCAATTATTACAAAAACGACTGAACCGATTTGGATCCAGTTTTGTATAAAATATTAGTGAGTCATTGGCAATGGTTCGTAGATAATTGTTCTTGTGATTGAACAGCAGGGGGCGCCACAATAAACGTCTCTTTATGACTTGGAAGAGATGATGCCTTCAAACGCTGCTAGAGAAGCTAATGGCTAGTTTGAAGATTAATTTTCATTTTTTAATAATAAAATAATCGAAAAACTATAAAACAAGTGGAAAATTAAAAAAATTTAAAACACCCACGACTTTTGCAGACTTGTAATTGAAAAAGGATTAAATAATTTTTTTGAAACTCCCCGACTAAAGGAAAGTAAGAACTAAGAACCTATCAGTATAATTACAAATCCAAGAAAATCCGTCGGAGCTGCCATTGCTATTTTCGTTTCCAATATCAATTAATGTAATTAGTAAGTATTAATAAACTGCCGGTATATGAGAAGTATCAAGAAATTGAATTAGTCATCAACTGGTAAACAGCACCATCAACACCGTCATAGGCAAAACACAGCAGCTCCGGCGGATTTTCTTGGATTTGTAATTATACTGATAGGTTCTTAGTTCTTACTTTCCTTTAGTCGGGGAGTTTCAAAAAAATTATTTAATCCTTTTTCAATTACAAGTCTGCAAAAGTCGTGGGTGTTTTAAATTTTTTTAATTTTCCACTTGTATAGGGTTATGTCCCATACATATGAAGATAATGAATCCTTTTGGAATCACTTTGATGTCCCCCGCCACTTAAGCCTTTCTCTCAGGAACGGATAAAGCTATCAAGTTGCAGTTGATGGTAGAAGAGACAGCAATCTGCAACCCTTTGGATGTTTAAAAATGCTTACTAACTAAACCAACCAAAAGTTACAGCCATTTAGGTTATTTTCGCAAATTTTAAACCCATGGTTTACTTCCCGCACATTATAAAAGCACTGTAAGAGATGAAAAAAATCGAACGTTATGAAGTGTTAATAAAAATGAAAAAAAAAAACTTTCATAGCAAGAGATAAATAAATCAAATCAAACTTTTATTATTAGGCCTAAATTGTAAGCGCTTATGAAATGTCACACTCCTCCACGTTCGGAAAGCAGTTTTGCACCGAAAATATTTATCCCTATAAAATATACAAAACCATCTCTTAACAACATGTCTTACAATATTATAATATAATTAGCCATACCATCATAATATCTTCGACCTAACAGTGCAAGAACACCGCCTATAAACTTGAAATCTAAACGAGAATGTCCACGGATTTCTTATAGCGAGTTCATCCTACTTGACATTGGATTATGTAAGATGTTGCCATTTTTTCTGCCGCAATAATAATAAAACTCGTTTCAATCATAGGATAATTAATAAAATAACAATTATACCTGTTTTAAATGGTACCTAAACAAATACTTATAGTTAATTGGTTTAATATTAAAGTACCTATATTGAATGGTGATATTAACAAAAGGTAAACTAGTTTTAAATAGATCACAATTCACACACACTTGAATCAGACTCACACTTCGCTGGTTCTGTACTCTTTTAAGGGTTCGGTACTCAATGTGTGTTAAAGAAGCCTATAATTAGTATTACGCCAGTGGATTGTGATACTCATTTAATATTATACACAGGTTGTTACAGAGTAAGATAAATAATTAATTTATTTAATGATTTAATTTTGAAATGTTTATGTTTTGATTGACTTTATGACATTTGAATCTATGACCCATGTTTGTATTTTAAGTTGCACACCATTGTAATTGGTCTGAGATTGTATTGGTAATATACTGTGATATACTGTAATATACTGAGACCATGTACCTACCATCATTCTGTAACGTGTATTTTGCAATAAAGACATTTTTTTGCAATAAAGAGTGCACCTACTATTCATATAAGTACCTATAAACAACGAAAAAATAATAGAAATTGAAATAGTTTAAAAATAGAACGAAGGATGATAAACTGTTTTTAGGGTTCCGTACCTAAAAAAAAGAACCCTTATTAGATCACTTTGTTGTCCGTCTGTGTGTCACGACCCTTTATTTCTGTAAATATTAAAAATATCGACATGAAATTTGGAATAGTTGTAGGTAATTAATGGCCCGACATCATTACAAACATACAAAAAAAATGAATAACACAACCTGCGTAGTTGACTTGATTATATCGATCTCATCTCAACGACTATAATTATCAATCTTCGTACCTATACGATTTGGTGATTATGTAAGTAAATAAATTTACAATCAGTTATACAAGGGTGGTACTAAAATAGTTACTGCGTTTTACGTGGGAGAACTCGATTTAGTCACGTTACCATTAAGGGGCAGATTATGCTCGAATTTTCAATTTTCATCTCACGATTTTTTCGGAGACTGCAAGACGTCGACAGTTTTCATCTCTCGGCGTCTTGCAGTTCCTTGGTAGAAAGGTGAAAGAGGTACTAGATTGTGGAGTTTTTGAGAACACTCCCCAAAAAAAAAAAATTATTTTCAAACTAAGTTTAAAAAAAAACGCTTGTTTTAATGGTACATAAACATATTTTGTAATCTCATCATCATCCGCTAGCCATAAGGCATTTTGCGGTTTAAAAAAAGCTAGAATTGGAACGAAATTCAATAATATATGAAAACTTATCTCTAAGTCGGTAATGTGACTCCGCGTATATTATTATTATTCTTTAAATACATTTTTTGAATTTCGTTCAAAAGGTATGTCAGAGTAATCCTAAAAAAACGCATGGATGAGATATAGCTAGAGCTGCTGTTCTATATTCGAATTGAAGTTTTGTGTTGAAGTTCGAACTCTATCTCTTGCCTTCTCTGTTAAGCGAGGCCCTTCCAGGAACCCATCCCCTTTCAATCCCATTCAACTATATACGTCGTTGGTGAATCCGGTGATGTTGTTTCGGCAATTTTCCTCTCAAGATTAATTATTATTCGACAGGAATAATTCTAAAATATGGAGTAGGTATCTTGTTTTATTTAAAGTCTTACATACACATTATTAACTCTTGATTGATCTACTCTGTATGATAAAGTGCAAATATAATACAGATTTACTTGATTCTTTTGAGATAAGTTTGATTTTTTGACGAGATTTTGAAATGTTTTCTTTTTTGCTGCAATAAGTCTTAGTACCTAGTTGATACTTTTATAATTTGTATTTGGACATTATAACCATACGCCACTCAGTATAACTGAGAATAGAAGCCTAAAATGTTTGAAATAGTGAATTTTTCCGACTACCCCTTAAGAGTAGGTAGGTACAAAGTAAACAAACTTTCAGCCAAAACTTTCTAATGAGAGACGTATTTATATTCAAACACAGTCAGGTTAAATCTTCATGTGGCTGATTGGGGATTATATTATGTGAAACCAAAAATATACTACAAATAAAGTTACTTTAGCTCAATAAAGTACGCTTCTACTATACCTATTGCATGATGATCCGTCCCTTACGATTTTACGCAAATTGAGTTAGTTTCCCGTTGAATACTGTTGCTTTTGGCAAAAACTTGTGTATACTGTCAATCTATTTGTCGGTCCAAACGTATGGTGTCGAAGTGTAAGGTGAATTAATATTATTGGGCAAGATGCCATGTTTCGATATTTTGTAACTCATTACGGCAATATCTAAGAATAGCTGTTGCGTTATGAAATATTTTGTCATTCGTGGCTTGTGCTTTGAGTACCAATCAAGCTCTTTTGACACGCAAGTCATCTCTTCTTTGTTAGGTTTTCGGAGTTGTACAATGTAAATATCTTTTATGCGTAATTCGGAAAAGCTACGTATATCAATCATGCGTCTTTGATGTGTAAGAGGGTGTGAGAATAATTTTCAGATCCTCCGTCACACACGTCACAAAAACGTCGCAGGCGTCGCAAGGGTCTTTAAGGTGTCGTTTGCACACCTACTCTACATTGTTGACATATAATCCGACTTTTTAATTCGATGCAGAAATTTTGAAGTGTCGGTAATAATAATGTCCAAAAACGCTCAGATCGTATTATTGATAACTTGGTATTTTAGTAATTAGGTAAAATGTCGTTTTTCTGTTGTATTTTTCCACAACGCTGCAACGTATTCGTAAGAGTGAGGAGGGCAAAAATAAATTCAGTGAATGCTCTTTAAGAGTGCTAATGGGACTGCCTCGATACTGCAGTGCATCGGGGTATGTTCGCCGATGCACGTCATGTTGATTTTGATCACACGATCATGCGCAAGCGGTGCATTTCCCAGGTGCGAAGTGTTAGGGGTAATCCTGAGGGCCTTGGCCGATAGATTTGATTATCACTATCTAAACCATTGTCATACGGTTCATGTGCTGATAAATGGATGATCGGCAGGGATGTCTTAGAAAACAGGTTTAGATAAAGGTAGTTTTAAGTTTACAGAATTAGGCTAGTGTTTATGCGTATTACTCACAACATAATTAGGTATATTATGATCGAAAGGTTGAAATAAATGTTTTTTTTTTAAAGAGGAGGCTTCGGTTATGCTTGGGGATCCTTTAAGGATACCTTTGTGCAGCATCCTTCAGCTGAAACGAGAGTCGGCGCGCATCGCACGCGACGCGCAACGTGCATCTAGCCACGTGCCCGCTCGTGCTGTGCTATTACACATTCGTATATATTTGTATATTTGTGATCTGATGATATTGCGCAATGGCAATATGTATACAATGTGGCAATTTGCTGGCCGAACGCGTGCTGAAGAAAATTTATGATGTGATGCACATCTTTACTCGTGGATACGAAGTGTTTACCCAATCATCGTCCGACTATCAAAGGCAAGTAAATGTTTTTATTTTAGTTTACTAGTTGACTCGACAAACGTTGTTCTGCCATATACATCAATTATTTGTTACGTCAGACCTACCAAATAAAGATAAAAATATTCATGGAAATCTGTCAAAACACACGAGATATAATAACAGCTTTTGCCCGCGGCTGCGTCCGCATGAATTTCGGTTTTTTCAAATCTCAACAGTGGAAATTTGAATTTTCCATTCCTGTTCCCGCTCCTTATTTCGTTCTCTATCGTTTTCAAGGAAGTTTGCTCAAGCAAGCTACCTAAAGCTAAAGCTTTCGCTACGAGTATATTTTACTGTAGAAAATTCGAGTTTTTTAAATATCCAACGTGAATTATGGATTTTTCCGCGATAAAAAGTAGCCTATAATTATGTCCTTTCCCAAACTCTAGTCTATCTTTGTGCCAAATTTCAGCAAAACTGGTTCAGTGGTGTAGACGTGAGAGCGTAACAAACAAACTTACATGTATGAATGCATTCATATTCTGACCCGGCAGACCCGGATCTTTATATATTAGAGAAGACTGAATGACAGGGAAAACGATGTTTTACCATTAGGGATATACAAAACTAGTAGGGCGCGTGGAGGCGCGGGCCACATGTGGCCCGCGTGCTGTCTTCCCCCTATTTGCCTCCCAACTTTTAGTCTCTTCAACATTCGTCATACATTTCTATGAAAAAAATAAAGTCCGCCATTTTGAAACTCTTATACCTACCGAACATACTTAGAAGATTTCATAACAATCAGTCAAGCCCTTTCGGAAGAATTTGGTAACAAAAATTGTCACAAGAATTTTATGTAGAGACAGACGTCTATTAGAGAGAGATAAGAAGTAGGGATTAGAGAGAAGATGTGTCTGAGTCGTCATATTTATTTATTACCTAGGTAATAAAGATGACCAAGGTGAATACATAACTTGTTACAGTTCCCAGTAAGGTAAGTAGTTGATCGTGGCCCACAGCAAGGCTGTCACCGCACTCGCTTGCATAACAATGCCTAGCAGATAGACGAACATATTTCCTGATAGTAATCTAATTAGAAGCTGTAATGTAATCATTCCCGCTATTAATAGCTGTAATATTAATGCCGTCTCTACCTGAAAGGCGCCAACAGTTTATTGGTGGTAGGAGTTAGGTTAGGTTAGGATATATTTATATGAAAAATTGGTATGGAATACGCGTAATACTAGAACTGGTCACTATAAATTAGTATGTCCACGCCATAAACTTATATCTTTCGGGGGGAGTTTCAGATATAGTGCGACTAAATGCTGGAACAATTTGCCACCTCCAATACGTGATGTCAGATTCATCTATGCGTTTAAGAAAAATTTCAAAACTTATTTATTAACTCAACAAAAAGAATTGGAACAATTTTCCAGCCATTCAGTCGCAGTATTTCAGAACATTCAGTCCCTTCATCTGTAAATTTGCCATTTTCTCTTACCCATTTCTTCTCTCACACCTATATATCAAGAATATAGACTCTCATTTTCTCAAGACGTTCCAACTACCCCGGGCTACGGCTGAAAATCAGCGCTGCGGGTGTACACTTAGTACACCCGTAGCATCATGCTGAGCCGGGGCCATTTTAGTGTTTTGACACACAGGCGCATCTCTAATTTTTGTTCTATATTATTTTGTTGTTTGATTGTATCTTATATGTGTGTGTGTATGTGTGTCTTTTCCGACTAAATAAATGTTTTTTCTTTCTTTCTTTCTTTAGGACTCTTCTTGCGGAATTCGTCGGGGTATGTACTACTTCAGTGTCTGTTATTCTATAGTGAAGCAGTAATGTATTGCTGTGTTTCAGTTTGAAGGACACTGTACGCCGATGTTATAACTGGGGGAATTGAGACCTAACAACTGATGTCTCGGGATAATGAGCGTAGTGCAGTGTATCGTATGATATAGCAATATAATTGGACGGCATGCGTATCACTTAACATCAGGTGAATGACTTGCGCGTCTATCATTCCTTAATATATAAAAAAAGGCATTCATTAGACGAAGAAGTATCAGTTTCGTAAATGGAGCCTTGTGATTATTCTTTGTAGGACGTAGATGACAGATAAAAGTGGCTACTTTCAAGGTATCCATCATCATCATCATCATCTCAGCCTGCGGACGTCCACTGTTGAACATAGGCATTCCCAAGTCAGCGCCACCACACCCTGTCCTCCGCCTTCCTCATCCAGCCACTTCCCGCCACCCGCTTTATATCCGCTACCGTGGACGAGAGTAGTAGGGCTGCCGGGAACTGGGGGCATGTTGTGGCGCTATTCATTGAGAGGGTTTGCCCGTAATGACCACGCTGGGCAGGCGGGTTGGTCATCGCAGTGCTAGACTTGGTCGTACGGTGTCGCTGCTGCCCGACCCCGGCCTATTTATTCAAGTCTAGCGGGTTTAGGAACGGTTATACCGCCGTTCATCGGTCGACATTGCCTCGTTCGCTGATTGGCAGGAGGGACCGCGTGCAGGTGAGGTTGTTAGTTGGGGCGCTAAGATGGTTTTGCACCCCCATTACCCCCCCTTACCTTCAAGGTATTATATGGTCTTAAAGATGTCGTCGATTAGCAGATGAGGCTTTAAAAGAAATCCAAAAAAAATTTTTTTGACGGTCCAGAAATCGAACTAAGGACCTTTAAAATACCTACTTTATTAACCTGACAGTACATGTGACCTTATGAATCCTCCAAATAGGAAATAGATAATGTTTAGTATTCACGAGAGGACTAGGAAATCAACGGAGGGCGCTCAGACCTTGGCGCTAAGGAAAACGCTGATAGCACAAATTACATGATCCGACTTCGTTTAGTGATATTTTTTTTTTATAAATATATACAGGACATTTGACACATCGCAATCTAGCCCCAAAGTAAGCGATAGCTTGTGTTATGGGTACTAGATAACTGATAACATACATACTAATATACATAAATATAATATATTGAAAAACACCCAGACACTGGAAAATATTCATGCTCATCATACAAATATTTACCAGTAGTGGGAATCGAACCCACGACCTCCGGCGCAGACGGCAGGTTCGCTACCACTAGCGCCATTCGGTCGTCAAATTAACTGACAAAGCGAAACTAACTGAGAAATAGTGCCTAACCTTAATCTTAACAAAAAAATGGTTTGTCTGCGTTAAGTTTGTTAAAAATAAAATTACATAAAACACGCAAGTCACTGATAAAATAAATGAAAAAGGAAGTCTTTATATTTCAGACAAGTCTAAGTTATAAAAAGTCGAAACTCTATCATCACGGTTGGAAAGCAGGTTTGCACCGAGAAGAACTGGTAATAAACTGGGTACTTGCTTTTTTAATAATGTTATTAATTACAACTTTTATTACATGGTAAGTATAAAAGTAAATTACATGATTTATAATTTTATAAGGGTTTCGTGAGAAAATGGAAACATATCCCTATCGTTACAAGAATCCTTGCCATTAAGAAATTCTTGGTACCTTTATAAACCCATATTTTAGATTGCAAAAGCGGGATTTTCGCGATCTTCAGAAAAAAAACAAGTTTTATCAAAAAATTGTAGATCAGATAATAAATAGCTAGGTATCATAAATTTTATAACACTTTTTTCCAAACAGTTTCTGAGCCTAACTATTCAAGAAGAGAGAAGTTCAAAGACACTTTTGAGACTGAAAGATGTGTTAAGGGGATTTATTGAATTTATTTTTGTCTTTCTCACTCTCACGGAGATTTGGTAGGTGCGACATGCAGCGTCGCGGAAGAATATAGCAGAAAAACGACGTTTTACCTAATTACTCAAAAACTAAGCCAGTTATCAAAAATCTGTTCTAAGCGTTTTAGGATATTATTATTACCGATACATTAAAACAAAAATTACAATTACATCCATTGTAGTTTCCGATAAAACATAGAAAAACTGAGATTTTGGAGCAACTTTTGGGAGATCTTTCTATCGAGAAAATTTTATCCAATCGTGTTTCTGCTTCTAAGCGATTTTAGATTGAAGACCCAAAATACATGACGTGTAAATTTGTAAGTAATTGTCTTTATAGTTTTTGCATAAAACTTCATTCAAAATCACCTAAATACGGCTTGTAGGCCGTTAACGTATTTAAAAATGAAGCTATACCTATAGGTAGCACAGTTATGACATGAATATAAATATTTTACCCCCAATACAACACCCACTAAAACAAACCAAGAAAATAGAATTCCAAGTAACAAAACGTAGGTCAGGTTATAATAGCGCAGAGGACTATAAAGTGGGTCCAACCCGCCCCCGCTACCGCCGCCGCTACCGCCCCCGCTCCGCTCGTCAATGGTAAACGTGATCCCGTAACGACTTTATATAACACCACGAGAATTCATCAGAAGAACGCTTCACGTGAACCGAGTTAACGTGATCTAAGAGGCTAATATTAGCGCTACTGTAAGCACAATAAAACATGAATATAAATATTATATCCCCGAATACAACACCCACTAAAATCAAGAAAATAGAATCCCAAGTAACAAAACGTAGGTCAGGTTATATATAGTACAGAGGACTATAAAGTGGGACCATCCAAGTTATATATATATAGCGCAGAGGATATTATATAATGTTGGTTCCTTCCGCCCCCGCTACCGCCGCCGCTATCGCCCCCGCTCCGCTCTTAACGGCGTAGAAGAATTTTGAATGAAGTTTTATTTAAAAACTATAAAGACAATTACTTTCAAAAAACGTTTTATTATGGATCTTTAATCTAAAACCGCTTAGAAGCGGAAACACGATGGGATAAAATTGTCTCGACAGAAAGTTCCCCCTAAAAGTTGCTCTAAAATCTCAGTTTTTCTAATTTTTATCGGAAACTACAATGAATGTAAATGTAATTTTTGTTTTAATATGTCCATAATAATAATATCCAAAAACGCGTAGAAACAGATCTTTGTTAACTGGCTTAGTTTTTGAGTAATTAGGTAAAAAGTCGTTTTTCTGTTATATTCTGCGCGACGCTGCATGTCGCACCTACCAACGTATCCGTGAGAGTGAGAAAGACAAAAATAAATTCAATAAGTCCTCGTAAAGGTAAACGTGATTCCGTAACGATTTTATAATATAACCCCACGTGAATTGATCTGAAAAGCGCTTCACGTGAACCGAGTTAACGTGATCTAGAATGCTAAAATAGACTTTAGTAGAAGGTTTAAGGTTTTTAACCACTTTCTTAAAAGTATAAGTATAATTTTCATTTTTTTATTTTTTTATTTTAGTGACGTTGGGCCAACTCTTCCAAATTTAATGACGCTAACTTTTATACTTACTTAAAAAATCGAGTGTGACAGACAGACGGAAGGAGAAAGTCTCGCTATAAGGGTTCCGTTATTATCTTAAAAAAAAGAAAAATAAAGTCAAAGTCAAAATATATTTATTTCACAAAGGCCTAACGTACAAGCTCTTGTAAAACGACAATATGATAGTTGTTGCATATGTATGGTGATAAAGTTTACGAGGGTTCGAACGTGCCCTGCACTGAGAAGAAGCTCACAACAAACTCAGCTGGGTTTTATTTTCTGTTATCACTTATCACTACTTCACAAAGGTGACAACAACTCTTCAAAACTAATAGAGCTAGTATAATTAGAGGAGTTCATTCACTCCCAAGGATTTGAATCATGAAAATAATCCTTAATACTATAAAAGCACTAGCTGTTACCCGCGGCTCCGCTCGCGTGAATTTAGGTTTTTCACTACTTCTGCGGGAACCATCGCTTTTTCCGGGATAAAAAGTACCTTAATGTGTTAATCCAGGTAATAATCCATCTCCATTCCAAATTTCAGCTAATTCGGATTCGTAGTTGCAGCGTGAAGGAGTAACAGACAAACATTCCAACCCCTATTTCACCCCCTTAGAGGGGTATAGTTTCTCAAAATCGTTTCTTAGCTGACACCTACCCATTACAAAGAACCTACCTTTCAAATTTCAAGTCAACAGTAACAATATTAAAATTTTCACATAAAAATTTTCATCCCCTATTTTACCACCCTTAAAGGGGAATTTTCCAAAACGACTTATACAAATTTTTAATATCTGAAGCTGATAACCTAAATGACGATTTTCACGTCTCTAACTTCAAAAACACGGGACTTTCATATAAACTTCCAACCCCTATTTCACCCCCATAGAGGGGTAGTTTCTCAAAATCGTTTCTTAGCTGACACCTACCCATTACAAAGAACCTACCTTTCAAATTTCAAGTCAACAGTAACAATATTAAAATTTTCACATAAAAATTTTCATCCCCTATTTTACCACCCTTAAAGGGGAATTTTCCAAAACGACTTATACAAATTTTTAATATCTGAAGTTGATAACCTAAATGACGATTTTCACGTCTCTAACTTCAAAAACACGGGACTTTCATATAAACTTCCAACCCCTATTTCACCCCCTTAGAGGGGTAGTTTCTCAAAATCGTTTCTTAGCTGACACCTACCCATTACAAAGAACCTACCTTTCAAATTTAAAGTTTGTAGGCTTTATACTTCCTGAGATATCGTGATTAGTCAGTGAGTGAGTGAGTGAGTGAGTGGTAACTCTCTTTTATATATATATAGATAAGGCGGCCTGATCACTTGCATGGATTTCCTCCAGGCAACCAGACAGCTTAAAAGGACATACAAGTAGATTTCGTTCTAATGACCGTATTTGTTGACATTGAACTAGGTATTCATTTTTCTTTTCATTATTGTAAGAAAAGTAAGATTTTTTTTTTATAATAATGGGCTCCGCTGTACAACGGGTAAAACCTAGTAGATAATAAAATCAATGGGTATCACTGATCAGTGATACGACTGAGGTCTCTTACTGGTCATTACCTATACGAGTAACATTAGTAGAAACATTGTTCAGATTACGTGTGCCGGTGACGAGCGGTCACGTTAACGGAATCGTCCTGTCAGTGGAATACACCCGTAATACACGCTAAGGCTGCGTTTCCATTGGAGATGTGCGAAACAGTTGTGCAGTGAACGAAAGAACAAATCTGCCAGTAATAGGTATCATATTTTCATGTTCTGAGCCTCGCTTCAGGATCATTTTGGTGAATTAGGGCTGAATAAAGCGAGGTTTTTATTTCATATTATATAAAACAGCCTAGCGATTCACGTACGTAACGCGTCCATTTCGTGAAGTGAAATGTTTTCGCGTCTTTTCGATTTTTTTTCGTGATGTGTGTATAGGTGTTCTTTCCTTCTGTATATTTTTCCACATTGGAATGTAATATAGTATATTGATCTAAAATCGTTTTGCTTTTCAGACAATTTAGGCAGTCTGGGAGTGCGAGCTGAAACGCCAGCTGATTAGAATGGTGTTCCAGCCAAGATTTGATGATGGCAGTGCACTGATGTATTTTTTTCTTACAGTTTTGATCTTAAGATGTTCATGAATCACGTGGTATTTGTTATTTGTAAATGTAGTCTTCAGCTCTTTGTAATATTTTAATGTTGGCGTAAGAGGCTACACCCTAGGGTTGTCGGTCACGACATAAGTCATTTCTGTGATGGAAACGCAGCCTTATGTAGTTACGTAGTTACGTAACGAGGCACGCGGCTGCGCTCACGTGCCGCTTACGTCAGCGGGGGTTCACCAAGGTACTTGTTTACCAAGGTTGCGGGTTGAACTAAGGGTGCTTGCGGACGATGGCAGAGGGGTAGATAGATAGATAAACACTTTATTGCACATCACAGAATAAAAAAAAAAAATATTTAAAACACAAACTTAGGATAAAATTTGGCGGTCTTACCGCTACATAGCGATTTCTTCCAGGCAATCAATGGCGTGAAGGAATATTTTACATTGGATACGAGGTAGGTGGTGCCAGAATGATTAAATAAAATAAACTTCTTACAATAAATTACATATACATAATAATATAAACGGTTAAAACACACGTCGAGCTTGATTAACATCCGGGGTACATCGAGAATTCCATACATAACAAGACCGAAATAAGCAGCCTTACAAGTGACAATCTGAAAATATCGAATATTTGAACACGTTTATAGCCCTCTATCTCAAACCCCGTGTAATTTCTTACCTCAGGAAACTGCTTTACACACAAAATGATCTTTACGTTCCAAATAAAAAGATAACTTTGTCCTTTCACAACATTGGATTCGATTTCCGGCACGAGTTACTGTGCTAATGGAGAGTATGCTCACTAAACTGCCCTATCGGTCTGTTATCAATTCTATTATGCAGACTAAAACAAGATAATTATATTTCTGTAGCCAATAATAATTTCTACCAAAGACGCACCGCCAAGCGATTTAGCGTTCCGGCGCGATGCTGTGCTTACTTCTTTCCAAGTTAGTACGATAACATTTTCTACTACATCATCACTTACCATCAGGTAAGATTGCAGTCAATTACTAACAAATATAGTGTATAACTCTCTTTTATATATATAGATAAAATAAATACAGTTTCATCTGCAATTCCTGTTATATAGTAGGCATATTAGCCCTGTCAAATTAACATAGATAGCTTATAACCCGGATTAAGACATAGGCTACTTTTTATCCCGGGAAAATCCATGGTTCCCATGGGATATTTAAAAAACCCTAATTTTCAACAGTAATCTATAGCTACAGCTATAGGTAGATTACTTTGACAATCTTTCCTGAAAGTAGGTGTAAAGGTAATTGAAAAGGAAATTCAATTTTTTCTCAGGATTAGTAAAAAATTGAATTTAAGGGGATTTATTGAATTTATTTTTGTCTTTCTCGCTCTCATCACGGAGGTTTGGTAGGTGCGACATGCAGCGTCGCGGAAGAATATAACAGAAAAACGACCTTTTACCTAATTACTCAAAAACTAAGCTGGTTATCAAAAAAGTCACCTTTTCATTTTCTACCTTTTCAGTTTGTTCATACTTACAGGTATAGATTCTTTACACTGTTACGTAAAAACAATCACACCATATCACGTGAAGGAATCTAGATGGCGGGACAAAATTACAATAGCACGTGAACCGTACGCATAAAATGTGGCAACCATTATTTTTTTCACAGCTGAGTAAATCGTTGCTGAGTTTCGCAAAAAAGAACTACATTTTAAATTGAAATTTCGTATTTCAATTGTTCACTCACGTGTGTTATAAAATTTGCGAAAAATTACGTAAAAAGTTATACTATCCGGTATAGGTATATTGTTGTAGCAACCATAGATGGTTTTTTGCTGATAAAAAGTTTTTGAACCCAAGGTTGCAATGTCGCTTTTATCCATCCATCTTTTAATTTGAATTTTGAAAACCTTTATACCTAACTCTTTTTGCGATGAATATCTTTTTACCCACGACGGAACGGAGTACGGGTATATATGCGTTTAGGGTGAGAGACCGTTTGTACATTACTCTATTAAAAAGATTTTATGTTTGTTTCTATGTTAAATTGTTCACAAAAACCAATAATGCAAAAATATTTTTGTTTGTTTGTTTGTTTGTTTGTTTGTTTGTTGGTTTGTTTGTTTGTTTGTGTGTTCGTTTGTGCACATCGATGTTCCCATTTATTTAAAAAACGGCTTGACCGATTTAGATGCAGTTTTCTGTATAATGTTTGGTGTCCAGCGGCAATGGTTCTTAGATAGTTGTTACGAAAATCGATCACCAGGGGGCGCCATAAAATACATTTATATTGCAAACGAATGTTCCCATTTATTTCAAAAACGGCTTGACCGATTTAAATGCAGTTTCCTGTATAATGTTTGGTATTCATTGGCGATGGTTCTTTGATAGTTGTTACGAACATCGATCACCAGGGGGCGCCATAAAAACATTTACAGTGCAAACGAATGTTCTCAATTATTACAAAAACGACTGAACCGATTTGGATACAGTTTTGTATAAAATATTAGTGAGTCATTGGCAATGGTTCGTAGATAATTGTTCTTGTGATTGAACAGCAGGGGGCGCCACAATAAACGTCTCTTTATGACTTGGAAGGGATGATGTTTCAAACGCTGCTAGAGGAGCTAATGGCTAGTTTGAAGATTAATTTTCGTTTTTTAATAATAATATAATTTAAATTACATTAATATATTAATCGAAAAACTATAAAACAAGTGTAAAATTAAAAAATTTTAAAACACCCACGACTTTTGCAGACTTGTAATTGAAAAAGGATTAAATATTTTTTTTGAAACTCCCCGACTAAAGGAAAGTAAGAACTAAGAACCTATCAGTATAATTACAAATCCAAGAAAATCCGTCGGAGCTGCCATTGCTATTTTCGTTTCCAATATCAATTAATGTAATTAGTAAGTATTGATAAACTGCCGGTATATGAGAAGTATCAAGAAATTGAATTAGTCATCAACTGGTAAACAGCACCATCAACACTGTCATAGGCAAAACACAGCAGCTCCGGCGGATTTTCTTGGATTTGTAATTATACTGATAGGTTCTTAGTTCTTACTTTCCTTTAGTCGGGGAGTTTCAAAAAAATTATTTAATCCTTTTTCAATTACAAGTCTGCAAAAGTCGTGGGTGTTTTAAAATTTTTTAATTTTACACTTGTACTAACTATACTATTATGTATTCTGCCTCTCTCTTTCTCTCTCCCAGTTCCAACCACTGTTTATATCCCGCATCTGGGCACGGATCTCCTCTTAGAAAAAATTCTTAGAAAATTAAAAAAAAAGATAAATTATTCTTGTTTTTACTTATTGAAATGAATAAAGTTAAAATTATTATCGTTAGCAGAACTGAGCGGAAATAAGCACTTTGTTTACGGAAGAAACTACATAATAAGAATTTAGACATTTATTATAGGTTTGTAACTTTGTACAGCAGTTAAATTACATGCAAATAATTGATTGTTTCTATTATTTAGCCCAACCGTTGTCGCAATAGTTACAGCTTACAAGGTTGCTTTGGCAAAATGTTGCAATTAAGAATGCATTTCAAATTCAGTATAGCGGAGTAGTATTGCGTGTACTATCAAGCTTTAAAAGCTTCAAACTTAGGTACTGTTGTGTAAGTATTCTGTGACTTATGATTCATTAAATTTGTGACTCTGAGCACTAAAGAATAACAACAAACCTATACTGCAGAATTTCGAAAATGAAAATCTTTATTTTTTAAATAGGCATAATATCAATTACCTTCACTTATGGGCTCTTTTGGAAAGTCATAACTCTACCGCCAAGTTAAGTAGATACAATAGATGATCAGTTTTTATCAACGAACTTCAAAAACTTTTTGTTTGTTAGCTCAGAACTTTCGACTGGTTGAACCAATTTTGATGAATCTTTTTTAATGCTAAGGCAGATGCTTTTCGTGTGCTTTCATTTTAGTTTGGTCCAGTTCTAACCATAGCATCCATGAGAAAACCATATATCAAGTCTTGCATTTGCATCGTCTGTGTTTCCGTTATAACTGGGTACTTTAAAGAAAAGAAATAGGCATCTTCTGTTGTCCAAAAACGCTCAGAACGGATTTGATTTTATAACTTAGGTTTTTAGTAATTAGGTAAAACGTTTTTTCTGTTATATTATTCCGCAACGCAGCAGTGAATCCTCTTAAAGTGCTTTCATAAAGAAAGCTCTGTTATGCGTTAAACGCCATGCAGTTTGGATTGGTAGTACTATTTCGCCTAGCCAGATTGTCGCAACTGAATGCAAGGTTGCTCTGGCGAAATGTTTGCCAACACTTAATGGGGCGTTTACATTAGTTTGCGTTTTAATTCAATGTTCATGAATGTTTAATTGTATAATGATGTTCATTAACGTTCGCGGTATGTAATGGTGAGTCTACGAAACTTTAGTGCAGACAGATAGGATTTAAAATTCAAATTTAACTAAAAATTTAAAATTCAGATTTAAACAAACAAAAAAATAGGAACGTTGTTTTGTATGCACAAATTAACATATATTACATACAAACTAATATACCAACAAACTAACGAACAAACAAAAAAAATCAGATCTGTCTGAGCCAAGAACTATCTGGGTAACTACCTCCAAGAGAAATGTTGCTCTTGGAAGCACCCAGATAGTTCTTGGCTGGGAACACGGAGGCCGGAAGAGCGATCCACACCTTAGCGGTTCTTATCAGAAACGTGGAAGAAAATTGTTTCCTGCTAGTCAATTACATAAGGATACTACAGGATTTAATAGAAGTTCTCCCTATAAAATATTATTATCAATGAATGGGCAATCGAACAAAAAACACAAAGCGATTTTCCAAGACAAGTCACCAGCATGGCAACGGTTTCACGCGAGTCTAAAAAACGTGGCTTTGGCAACATTTTGCAAACAAATCCATTACAAAATTCCGCCGGCAACACTGCACAACTGTACCTACCTGAATGATGTTGCAGGTATGCGTGTATGTTACGTCATACAACCTGAACATGTACATTCGCGAATTTAATAATATGGATATTAAGTAATTTTTGTTACAATATAATTTATGTAGCCTTTGAGGCGGCCGGGCGTGTTTTGCATTGGCAGCATCTTTAGCTATGTATTTTTTATGAGCAAGACATTCACCTGATGTTAAGTGATACGCATGCCCATGTCAGATACAGGGCGCGGCCGGGCGTGTGCTTTTTAAGTCAAAATTTGCATTGGCAGCATCTTTAGCTATGTATTTTTTATGAGCAAGACGTTCACCTGATGTTAAGTGATACGCATGCCCATGTCAGATACAGGACGCCCCATAATTTCACATTGCAATATCATACGACACATTTCACTGCGCTTGGATGAGCAATGTGTCGTATGATCCCAAGGTCAGGGTGATCCCTGAGACATCAGTTCTTAGGTCTCATTTTGACCCTAATCGCGACGGCTACAATACCATTCAAACCGGAACACAGTAATACTGGCTGCCTTTACGCGTTGAACAGCTAGGCTGATTCGTTGTGCAAAAATAAGCCAGCATTTCTTTCACCAGATGAGGCTATTAACCGCGGTAAGAGAGACCTCTGTCACAGATTACATTAACCTTACCCACTCTGAGGCTGAGCGCGGAGAATATGCTTGTGAATCCCGTACTCCCGCCAGCTGGTTCGTTGAAGGAACAGACAGGTTTTAGTGGGTGCAAGCCCCACATAGCCCCTTGGTTTTCCCTGTTGAAGGGGCATGCGTTAGGCGTTTTCTGCCTATAAACATAGAACCTTCTCTGAAGATTTTAATGGGTTTAAATAATGTTAGTCTTAGAAGATTTCAACTTGGTTTAAAAGTTGGGTCAATGTTGGTAAACCAAGGCAGTGGCGCATCAAAAAACGCTGTCTCAAATAGACCGCATCGCCCACGTGTTCCCAATTAAAACAGTTACCAATATTGGTTACCAATGTTTGTTAATTTGTCAAATATTACGCCAGCTCGGTTGTTACAGAAATAAAGACGTCCTTAGTTAGACACGAAATTATAACATTGCAGAATACATTCGTTTTAGAGAACTTTTACACTGTACTATTATTAGTAACTGTTCCATTATTTCGGTAGAGTATAAAAGTTGACATTCCTGTCAATATTGTTGACTGAGAACGTGTTTAATTAACTTAATTTATAACGTATGTGTTCGTTAGATCAAAAATGAAGAGAAACTTTTTCATGAAAAAAAATTTGATCAAATAATTGATCAAAAAGACAATGTCTTTATGCTATTTAAATTACTAAGAAAGGAAGTGTTTTCTGGAAATCATTTAAAATACTGAAAATCCGGAACTACTTGAGTTAGAAAAAAACCGTTAACGAGATGCTATCATGTAAAAAAATGAAATACCTCCTTAATGACAGATCAATTAATTATACTACACTCAATTTAAAAGCGGTATTATGTATATTATTTATTTACTATTTCATTATTATCAAGTAGATTTTGTAATTCGACCTCTCACGATTCCATTTTTTTTTTGCGTCGATTCATTCAAGACAACGCTATGTATATTGTATAGCCCCCTTAATATTGAATCGATTTCGTTAGCCGATCGAGTCGGCATTTCTACTCGATTTACGATATCGACAACGCAACGACCGGAAAGTGAGTTCCAAGGACAATATTAATGGCTCCAAAAGTGTAGCGTAATAGCTTGCGATACGAATACCACGGTTGAATACCCCCCTTACGACAGCCTGTTCGTAATATTGAAGGCCGATTGCAGTTGCGAACGGAGATCCAAGAGTTACCAGACTTACGTAACGGGAACCACTAAAAAACCAGCGAAACTTTTGCTGGTGTTTGAATACTACTTAGAGCGCATCAAAACGAGTGATCTTAACATTACGCAGTACGCATTATTACATTAAAGTACGCAGGAGATGTTACCCTCGCAGTATCAAGACACTAGTGCACTAAGTATATTATGACACACTAGTATCAATCCCTATTCTTCCCCATATGACAGCTAGAATCAGATTTGTGGTAATAAATTTTATTAAAATACGTAATTACCTACTACAATTACCTATATTTTTGAAGTGGTTTAAATTACGAGAATTTATATTGGGAGATGATAGTATGTAATAGATAAATATAAATATGTGTTGACTTAAAACTAAGGTTACGATTGTTTTAATTCACTTTGTATTGTTTAACGCCTAAAATGTGGATTAAAGGCTACATGCTTTCCCAGGATTTCAGCTCCTAAATTATAATGTCAGTCTGGTGTTTATAAAATCTTAGTCCATTGTAATTAACAACTTCGTAATCTTATAAACGTGTGTAACATGGGAGTTACGTTAATGGAAGAAGAGAGGAAATATGACGGTTTATTTTATAAAAATTATTGTTTTGCCATATTTATTATTTCTCACTTAGGCCCACTTGCGCCGGCCTGGTGTGTTAACTCAGAGTTAACACGCTAACCCAGAGTGTCAAATCAATCAAATCAAATCAAATCAAATATTTTATTCAATGTAGGTATCATACATACACTTATTGAAAGTCAGTAGGTAGTTACAAATTTTACAAATGAAAGAAAAAAAAAATTTAACATTGTCAATTTATAATAATAAAATAAAAAAAAATGTTAATTGAGTATACCTACACGAAATTTCATATTGTAAAATAAAATAATAAACAACAAATCAGGAGTGTTGATTGTAGTAAGTAATTCATAATATGTAAAACGATTATGGAGCTGTCCAAGCGTCTTTATCAGTCATGTAATCGTCCAAGGTATAGTAACCATATTAAGTCTGTCTCCGCCTAGAAAAATTTCGCTATCTACCTGTCGTACATTAGGGAGGGTGAATTTAATGCATTTAGTTTTTTTAGAGTTCAAAAGCAAATTATTTACTGTAAACCAATTTAAAACCTCGGTTAGAGCTATGTTAACTTTGTCCATATTTTGAGACTGCCTTTTTGTTTTAAATATTAGGGACGTGTCATCAGCAAACATCACTATATTTGAAATATTTTCCACCAAGTGAGGCAAATCGTTTACGTACACCAAGAATAAAAACGGGCCCAAAATGGAACCCTGTGGTACTCCCATTTTCACAAAGGATCCCTGTGACCTCACACCACCTATGTCCACCTTTTGCATTCTGTTTAGGAGATATGACTGAATCAAATCTCTCGCCTGATCTTTAATCCCATAGTGTTGTAATTTACGGAGGAGAATCTGATGATCCACACAATCGAATGCCTTGGAGAGATCACAAAAGATGCCAATCGCATCATGGGAATCCTCCCAGGCCTCGTATATGTGTTTCACTAGAGCAATTCCTGCGTCGGTAGTGGATTTTCCCTTTGTGAATCCAAATTGTTTGCTGTGCAAGATGTTATTACGGTAAAAGTAGTCCAGCAACTGATTCAGCATAATCTTTTCAAACACTTTACTCAGTACCGGTAAGACAGAGATTGGCCTAAAGCTTGAGGGATCCTCACAGTCACCTGACTTAAATAGCGGTACTAGGCGACTAACCTTCATCCAGTCAGGAAAGATGCCTTCTTCAACGCATTTATTAAACAAAATTGTGAGATATGGAGCCAACACATGAATTACTGCATTAATAACGTGCACCGACATGCCCGATATATCTTGTGTTTTTTTTATATTTAACGATCTAAATGCTTTAACGAGGGTGGTAATATCTATGTGCGCAAATTTAAAACTATCCTGGCAGGTAACAACATTTGTATTAAGCAGATTAAAAGCACCTTCTGGTGAAGATTCTAAACGGGCCGTTGTTTCTAAAGGTATGTTAGAGAAATATTTTTCAAATATATCCGCAATTTCTTCCTTATTTTGTATTAGGTTGTCTTTTACTTTCAGAACAATGTCGCTATTTGAACGCTTTTTCTTCCCTGTTTCTGAGTTTACAATATCCCACACAGTTTTTGACTTATTAGATGAATTATTTTTTCGCGTAGCAAATTGCGTTTTGCATCCTGACAAAGTTTTTTAAACGTTTTAGAGTAATCTCTTACGTATTCAATAAAATTATCATCGAAATTCCACGATTTTTCATCATAGAGACTATAAAGAATATCTCTACTTTTGCGGATTTCACTATTTGCCCATTCACTAAACCCAGTTTCGCTATTACAATTCACGGTTTTAAATGGAAATGCTAGATTGAATTCGTCTTTAATAATGTTAAACAATTTAAAAAAACAGTCGTTAGGGTCAGGTAATACGTTTTCAGAGAGACGTGATATGAGATTTTGTTTAAATTTTTCAATCTGTTTATTAGTTATGGGCCTGCAAACTAGTTTTTCCTTTTTATCTCCTTTTTTTTCTACTACAGATATAATCTGACCACTGTGATCCGACTTAAGACAGTTTACAATAGCCTCATTAAAATATTCACAATCACAATAGATATTATCTATACAGGTTGCGGAATGTGACGTAATTCGCGTAGGTTCATTGAAAACATTAGTTAAATTAAAGCAACCTAGTAAATTAATTAATCTATCTTTTAGGGGACCGTCCACCAGAATATCTATATTAAAATCTCCAGTTATTATAATATTTTTTGATCCGCGTGATGCTACCCTAAGAGCATCTTCTACAGCTGTTTCAAAAATATCTAAGTCTCCTGAGGGCGGTCGGTAAACACAGACGATTATATGTCTGCTCAGCTCTACGCTGGAAAGCTCCACATGTCTTTCAACAGAAAGATTTTCGATATCTTTTCTTGTTTTAAATTTCATGCAATTTTTTAATAATATCATAGAGCCACCGTGTTTTGCAATCTTTCTGATGAAATAACTTCCAACCTGATAGTTATGTACATTAAAGCATAATTCAGATTCT
Organism: Coenonympha arcania; assembly: GCA_036785405.1. Lineage (NCBI taxonomy): Eukaryota > Metazoa > Arthropoda > Insecta > Lepidoptera > Nymphalidae > Coenonympha > Coenonympha arcania. Next base: position 8,144,021 of record CM072078.1, read on the forward strand.
TTAAGCCAGTGTTCTGTAAAACAAAATACATCAATGTCATATTTTTGTAAAAATATCTCTATTTGTAATATTTTGCAGGAAAAGCTTTGAATATTTTGGTGTCCTATTTTTATACTACTTTGCTTTTCCTTTGTCTCCTTACTCAGTTTAAAATATTTTTACTATTACTATCACAGGCAATAGGTTCATTCTTGTCATATTTAGTAACTTTTCTACTCATGGTATTTGTAACAACGCAAGATAAGTCAATTAAATTAGTACTATGAGATATAGTTTTCATAATAATATTTGCTACTAATGTAGCTATGCGATAAATCGAATTTTTTGGCATATGCAGTATATACTTTGTCAACCTGAAGTCGTACACAAAATCATTGATGTCCAACAGAAAAAAAGGTTTATTAGAAAGATTTGACAATTTATACATCAGGTCATTTAAATAGTGAATATTATTATTCTGTCTGTCAGTCAATGAGCTGGAGTACGGTAATGTACATAAGATTACTTTCTTAACGTCAACTTTATTTAAAGTTTTAAATAAATCGAGTATATCACGCTTTTTTACAATTAAGCTATTTCCAAACAAGATTACAATTGAGTTAAGTTTATGTAATTCTATTCGATCAATTATATTTGTCAAAGCGGAAAACGACGCATTTGGCATACAATAGTTTGTTACTTGTTCGGGCAGTTGCTCACTCAAAAGAACTCCAAACTTTTGGCCTAATTTGTCTGATAAAATTAGAGTACTTGACTCTACAATATTTCTACTACTGATTGTGTTTTTATCGGTTTTGCAAATATCACCCCCAGAGTTTGTCTTTTCATTCGACATCACAGCGCAATCACAGTAGCATTTCTTGTTTTGCAAAGACTCTAGCCTGTTTAAATTATAGTTGGATAGTTCAATTATCTGATCTGCGGCTGATATATGATCTTGCAACTGTTTTTGAGAGTCTTCATAAGTCTGGCTTAACGAATCTAAACAGACTTTTAAGTTGTTGATTTCTGCATTTAAAAGCACAATCTCATTATTGTGTTTCTCTTGAAGTTCATTTAGAGTCTTAACGTATAGACTGACTTCAGATTTTAGGTTCATATTTTGTTTTCTTATATCAATGTTTTTGTGAAACGCCTGTTTTTGTCTGATAAGCTTATTGGTTTTACGAACGAATCTATTTATTTTAATATATCTTTTTATTTTATTATGGCTAGTCATATTATGATTTGAATTTATTTTGCTACTGTGCGAGTCGTCCATTGTCAAATCAATTACTGGGAATGGAGATCTAATATCCATGAGTTCTGAAAACAAAAGGTCTGTCTTTTTATTTTGATGAAGTTGTAGTTGTGATTGTAGATCTAAAATTTCCCGTTGAGAATCACAAAGTTTACCTTCCAAGTCTCTCACTTTTTTAATCTCAGCTTCATAGGTGTCGTTACATCTTTGAAAATAAATTAGTATGTCCTCAAGCTGTCTTTTCTGTTCTAGAGTCTCAGTGTAGGTAGTATGCAGTTCTGCCAATTCAGATTTCAGTTGGGAGTTTTTTTTCACAACTTTCTGGATCTCTACCTCACTGTCCTCTCTCTCTTGTAGTAATTGATTACATAGATTTTTGCTTTCTTTAAGCTTTTCTAATGCCAAATTTAGTTTTTGTTGATCTCCCAACGCGCGTGCTCTTCGAGTTAGCATTTTAGTCGAATATTAATAAAACTTACAATAGGGTATAGTATAAATAGTTAACTGACATCCTTACATAAAATACAAACGCTCAATACTTACTAGATATAATCTCTGAAAAGCATTTTATAAAACAAAACAAAGAAAACAAAAAAATAATTGTGTACACAAAAAGAAGAAATATACCATGAATATAAACATTTATACTTTATAATAATTATGAATATTAATATTCACGTTGTACAGTAAATTTAACCCTAATTTAAACTACTTAATTACAAAACCAAAATATTATGTGTTCATCGAGTAGCCTTGTATCTACACGAAGAGTAATAAAACAATTTTGTTGGTAACCCGGATCACTTTTGGTGTACCAAAAGTTACTAGAGACCCGTTCTGTGTTATATATACATACATAGAATGCAATATTCCTTTAGAAGTCCATGTCAACAAATGTAAATAATTAATAATAATAAGTAATAATAATTATAATACTGTCAATCCTGATCCTATCTCCTTAGATTCAATGTCTTATTTCCAGTGTATTATCAAAATTGTCCAATGTCTAACCCTGTATGTATAACGGTTATACCCCCTATGTTATATAACCCTATCCCTACCCTACCAATGTATAACCCTAGAGTCAACGTCTCTACGTTGACTCTAGGGTTAAAAATGTAAATATCAACCTGCCTTTTCACGCAAGTGGATCTTAGACTACGATAATTGGCATAACAGTTATACTTGTCGGCGCAAGCGAATTTCAGTTCTTTTGGCTTGGTCATGCCGGGTGACGATATGGCTTCAACTGAACGTTGATGCCGCTAGGGCAGTTTTAATTTAACTAATCGCGTGGGATGGTTTATTTGGGCGAACTGCAGATTGGATCAAACCAGCGGCGTCATGCCGATTGTCCGGTGGATAGAATGGATGGTCTATGGCTGACTTTAGGATTTGGCGTTTGTACGATGCGCTGTCCAACCTTAGGGTTAGGGTTATAGGGTTTTCTCTCTCTCTCCAGTCGCTCCTTCATTGCTGAAGATCGTGGTCGTGGTCGTGGCTGGATCGTAGTGGAAGGGGGTTGTAACTTCGCGCGGATTAAATTCTTCCATCGGGTTCTATTGGAGGTCAATCTTGCAATTGTGTAAAATTTGCAAACAGCTGAGGGACTCCATCCCTCAGCTGTTGAACCATCTGGTTGGTGAGCGGCATCTCGATCTTTTCCCCTCGGTGTTGCTCGTCACAATAAGCTTTTTCAAGCTATTGTTCTAGGGCTATAATTGATGATCTAATGGTGAAAATCCTGCTTATTTACAATTGTATGTTCTTGCCGAAGATGTCAAGATTTATGGCCATTTGCTAGAAGCGCACACCCTTTACAAATCGCATGTAATACTCTCATGTCTCCGAAGTAAGTGCTCAGTGCATCTACAAGTACAGCTCCTACATTAAGCGAAATATTCGCAACTTGTATAATAATGACGAAATGGTTCCGCAGATATGTCAACACCGCTCTGTTACCTCAGCGCTTGCTAAATAACTTATAAGTGGTATTGTGCATACGGCCACAAGCTCAGCGTATTATATTATTTCTTTTAAATAGGCAAGAATGAGACAGTTCCCACATGTATCTGCTAAAAACCTCCACAGCGCAGTGATAATTTGAATCGAATTTGAGTGGCAGGTCCCGGGTTCGATTTCCAGCACGGGCTAGCATCTAAATTGGCTCAGGTCCTTCTGTTGAGAGGCTTCGGCCATGACTGGTTCCCATTCTACCAGCAAAGTCGGATCGCAAAGCGATTACAGGCAGGAACAGAGTTTTGTAAAAGATAAGGGATGACTTCAAAATTTCCACGGGATAATCCAAATTAGGCAGAGGGGGAGAGTCACTGATCTAGAAACTCTAAGACAACGCTTCAAATTAATACGTTCTATTAATACGTGGGTAGTTGATGTAGTTTCAGCCAATGGACGTAGGCCTCCTGAAATGATCACCAAAATTCTTGATGTCTTCCGTACACCTGTACTGTTATACCGAGTTTTTGTTTTTAAATTACTATGTGCCTACTTGTATATATTTAATTATTGTTATTTTTTAAATTTGATATGTTTTGATTCTTTTAAATTTGTAGTTCTTGACTTCTTGGGAAAATCACCGATTTAAAGTCGATTCAAAGTTTCACCTCAATCGCGCGAATGGGTCGTAGACCTTCGGGAGATATTTCGACACTAGAGTTAGTTGACCTGTTGCAATTCGTGGCGTAGGTACGAGCACCAGGCCTCGGGGCCCGCGCCGTAGGCGGCCGCTAATGTACTCGACATTAGACGATTAATTCACTAGCTATATGATAGGTACAATTATTTATTACGTATTGTTTAAAGATACCTACTTAACGGCGTAGACGGCGTATTTAAGCGATTTTTAGTAGGCTGCAGTTTAAAAACTATGATGACAATCACTTTCTCTACAATAGCTGTGTGTATCGTCACACCTGATGGTAAGTGATGGTACAGTCTAAGATGGAGCGCGCTTGCCTAGGCGATGCCTATTCACTCTTGATTTGAAGGCGCCCAAGTTGTAGGTGGTGGGAAAGACAGTGCATGGGAGGGTATTCCAGACCTTTGCTGTGCGTATCAGGAACGAGGAATCAAACCGCTTCGTTTCTGTCTTTGGTACGTCAACTATGTGTGGGTGCAAGCCTTTTCGATGCCTTGCCGTTCTATGGTAGAAAGGTGACGGGGGATACAAATCATATAATATGTACTTTTATTAATCTTCTTCTTCTTCTTCTTTATTCATCCATTGTTGGACATAGGCCTTCTCATAAGCACGCCATTTTTTGCGGTGTTTGGCTATTATCGTCCATGATTTTCCCAAAAATTTGGCAATATCGTCAGACCAACGTGTTGGCTGCCTGCCGACGTTTCTGTGACCGGTGCGTGGTCTCCATTCAAGTAGCAAGCGGGTCTATCGTTCGTCTGAAGTCCTGCATACATGCCCCGCCCATTTCCACTTGGACTGGGAGTTGGGACAGCTTCAAAACCATATCAGTTACTGCGGTTCTTTGGATTACTGTGTTTGCCACACGGTCGATGAGCGAAATACCGAGCATTGCCCGCTCCATCGCCCGCTGCGCTTCTTGCAGTTTAGACTTTATTTGCTTTGCTTATTAATTTTAGTTATTTGTAATTAAAGCTTTTGTTTACGCGTGAACGTCTGCGGATGTATCAACAAGCATGTGTATAAAAATGACACATTTTCATTTATACCAAGGCACGTGTCGAAATCGAAAATAGAACGCGCCGCGTGCGCTTGCGCTAGAGTGCACACTTTGTAGCACTTAATCTTAATCGTAATTAGGGTACGTAGAGTATACTTAGGTATTTTATACGTCGATTTACTCTAATTTATGAAATAGCTGTTACCTTGTGTGTAATGGTTATATCATACAAAGAGTGTGGACATCAACATCTCTAGAAGATGTTCCAGTGTCGGCGTAAAACTAGATTAGTGTTGTCTTTTTAGCTTATCGCAAAATGTGATTTGGCTGAATTTTGGGATTCAGAAAGACTATAAAGTATAATACTGTGCTATTCATATATATTTCTAACCTAACCCATTTTCACAATATGGTAAGGTTACGGAAAAACAGCTAGTCCCAAGTGTAAAATCTTTCTAATATATAAAATTCCCAAGCCAAATTTTTTACCAAACTCCTCCGAAAAGGCTCGACCGATTGTTATGAAATTTTTTGTGTATGTGCGGTAGGTCTGAGAGTAGGTCGTAAGCTATTTTTATATCCCTAATGGCAAAACAACGTTTGCCAGGTCAGCTTGTCTCATTATAAAGTCGTAAGTACAACAATTTGAACGAGAAAATATATAAATAGTCGCCTTACGCCTGTTATCGCGAACCTATCATGTCAGAATAAATACCATGTCGACACTTCCATCAAATAAAAATAAAATCGGCCAAGAGCGAGCCATACTTTTGTACTGGATGGTTCCATAATAGTGCACTATTACGGAATAATCGAAATATAGGCAACTCTTAGTCTGTTTTTACAACTTTGTTTTACGTTACAAAATTACAAACGACCTATTTAACCACATATAAGTGACATAAGTCAATTTTTTTTGACAATAATAAATAAATAATCATTTATTGATATATTTATTTTATATGTCAAAAATTTTGTAAACATATTATATATACAAATAAATTAAATAAATTGGCAATAATAATTAGGTAACTTAAATAAATTGCCTGCTTGACATCGTGTAAATGAAAAGCAATTTTTGTAATTTAAATAGGTATATTTCTAAGTTCAACATGATATCTACCTAATTTAAATAATGAAGTTAGATCTTTTTTTGTTGTTATAAAGTGATGACTTTATCAAAACAAAAAACCCAGCCTCCATGTATATTTTTGGGACTAACAATCTCGTTTTTACAAACTTATTTTTTAAAATCATCTACACACAATTTCCTTGTGTGTAGATGATTTTAAAAAATAAGTTTGCTTATAAATAATTATATAGGTACCTCTGTACATACATATTTTGTTTACTATTAGTGTCCTAAGTCAATAAATAAGAAATGAAGTCAAATCTTAACTAAAGTAACGTCAACTTAAGTACAGACGTCAAAAAATAAGCACTTTTCAGCATTTTCATTCACACTAAACACACTATGGTCATCGAATACTTACCTACTCGTAATAATCATTATCGACGTTACGGGACTCTAAAAAAATACAAGTAATAATATATCTCCATTTCTCTAGCCGCGAGTCAACTTGTATCGGAACCTTGGCATATATTCGTGAGTTACATCAGAGCAGACAGACGGACAGATAATATAATACCGTTGATTAGTGTTGCGTTACCCGCTTCGGGCTTCGGAGCGATTGCGAAAAAGTAAACAATACCACTCTTCAAGAGTAGCGTGTGATATTTTTTTCAAGGGCGTATAGACGATTGCTTAGTAAATGGTTGCTGAAGAATCGTCGTTTTTATCTAAGAGATGTAAATGAGCAGACGATTGAAAGATGACTCAATATTGTAATATTTTAAATTCTCGTATCACATTGCTTGTAACCAAACTGTTCCAAAACGGCTTTTACGATTTTTATGAATTTTGTCTACATTTTGGTGCTGTGAGGTTAGGTCGGAAATTATTTTTAACAACACTAAATTGCAAAACAACGTTTGCCCGGCCAGCTATTTATTTATAAATATAATACTTTTTACTACATAATAAAATGAATTAAAGCAGAAATAAAGTTTGATCGTTTGTTATTCGTGCATGATTCAAGATCAAAAAAAGAGATACAGTAAACTGTAGGTAGTTGTTTACTTGTATGTCTACCTTTTTCACGTCAATTACGGTTTTTCGAAAATCTCGGGGGAATCATGGATTTTTCAGAGTTAAAAATACCCTATATAACATGTTTGTTTAGGGAATCCCGTGTCAATAACCGGAATCAATACCAAATTTTAGCCTAATCGGTTCAGTAATGGTTGAAGGAGTCGAAAGAAAGAGATGCAGTAAACTGTAGTTACCAAGTTACTTGTATTTCTACCTTTTTCACGTGAATTACGGTTTTTCAAAAATCTCGGGGTAGTCATGGATTTTTCAGAGTTAAAAATACCCTGCATAATACGATTGTTTATAGGAAATCCCGTGTCAATAACCGAAATCAATACAAAATTTTAGCCGAATCGGTTTAGTAGTTACATTCACAGTCCGTCACAGTCACACACAGTCACTATAAAGACAATTACTTTCAAATTTAAACGTCATGTATTTTGGGTCTTTAATCTAAAATCGCTTAAAAGCAGAAACCCGATTAGATAAAATTTTCTCGATACAAAGTTCTCCCAAAAGTTGCTACAAAATCTCCAAAATCTTTTCCTGATTTTTATCGGAAACTACAATGGACTTAATTGTAATTTTTGTTTTAATGTGTCGGTAATAACAATATCCAAAAACGATTTTTGATAACTGGCTTAGTTTTTGAGAAATTAGGAAAAAGATCGTTTTTCTGTTATATTCTTCCGCGACGCTGCATGTCGCAACTCGCACCTACCAACGTATCCGTGAGAGTGAGAAAGACAAAAATGAATTCAATAAATCCCCTTAAAAGCAAGTGATATCAATCATCAATCTTCATCCCGCACACCTCTCACAATTGCAAGAGATGTGTTCAGGTTTGCGTCACACCACCTTGACACGTTACATCACTCACAAGGTGAAGAGCGGTAACTGGTCTGGTGATGTAACATGTAACAAGCGTGTAACAGCTTGTGGACGATTACGAAACGGTGTACACTCAAAATCGATTATTGCGAATGTAGATTATTACTGTTACATGTTTCATATACGCCTTCGTGTGGCGCAAATTTAAAATCTTTTGGGTTCTGAAAAACTCTGGTGTGGATGACCATTGAACAATCGTTAATTCTTACAACATAAATCAATAGAATCAATAATAATATCATCGGATAAACTAACTACAGCGATATAGGCCGCACGATTGACTTTAATTCCTTTCGACACTTATGGACTTATTATATCAGCCATCTTTTTCCCTAACTAAGTACATCATAATTATATATTTCTTCGTAATGTCTATCGTACCTAATACTCCAATTCCAATTTTTTATACTATAGAGCCTGTCCCAAAAAATTAAAATGTTCTAATTTTAACAGCATTTGATAATTTCATTTTAGTCAATAAAAATAGGTTATATATTTTAACCTAATGGGGTTTAAAATCTTCTTTTTCATAATGTAGAAACACATTTTAGTCATAACTAAATGATAATATTATTGTCTGAATACAATACAATAAAAGATTTTTAAATAATTAGTAAGTATCTAAGTTATAAGGCTTTATTGCAGGGACTCAAAATAAATCAAGACAATTTTAATTAGAGAGTATATGTGTTCTGTGATTTTAATACAACAAAATAATTTTAGTCATAAATTAGAAACCTTTAAAATATCGCTTCCCCAAATCACAGTAATAGAGAGCAATATGGTATGGGTTACGCCTTTTTGTCACGGATCCCAAAAATCCAAATTAATTATTCGTAAGTATTTATTGTTATTGGAGTAGCTCGTATCTCGACTATATTATTTTTGGAATGGATTCAAACCTCAACTGACGAATTACTCATAGATATAAATATGTAATTGTGGTTTAACTAACTCCGTTTTTGGAAGTGATTCAAAATAGTTTAATAATAGAAAATTGTTTGTTTTTTGATGTTTTTTTTTTAACACATACCAATAAAGCAATCAATTAGTGTGAAAATTTTAAATATAAATAAATTTTGTTTTAGTAAAATGTTTACAAAGACAAGTACTTGTGGTGTAGTGGTATTTATATAATGTTTAAACGTAGTAATGAGATCATAGTATTTAACGAATCGGTAATGTACATAGAGTACTTCTAATCGTACGGATAAGAACTAGGAAGAAGTCTCCACAGATTTTTTAAAACCCTAAATCAACGTTTATGAAGTTGCGAGAAACTACTAGTCTTTTAATAATTGGATTTTGTTGTTGATCATTAATTATTAAGTAGGTAATTATGTTTAATCTAAAATTACTCACTGAAACAAAAGTATGAGCATGAGTAAGTAACGTATGACATAATACTTGCTACAGTGCTTATAGTACCTACCTATACTAAAAGATAACTAGATAAATGATATTTGTTCGAGATGCTTCGTTAATTTGTCATGAATTTATTTAGTCTTGGTAGAATCTCTTAAATAAATAATATTAACTATGACATCGATCAAGTGTCGCAGATTGCTATAAGTTTATAGAATTTATGATAGAGATAGCTTTGACGACCTCCCTGGCGCAGTGGATGGCGGCGCGGTCGGATTCGAGTGGGAGGTCGCAAGTTCGATTCCCGCCACGGGCCAGTTTGGATTTCATAATTTCTTAATTGGCTCAGGTCTGGTCTGGTGGGAGACTTCGGCCGTGGCTAGTTACCACCCTAGCAGCAAAGACGTACCGCCAAGCAATTTAGCGTTCCCGGGCGATGCTGGTAGAAACCGTTGGGGTATAAAATTTACTTACCCTTCCAAGTTAGTACGCTAACATCTTTAGACTGCATCATCATTTACCATCAGGTGAGATCGCAGTCAAGTACTAACTTGTATAGATTATTATCAGCAGCTGTAGTCAAATCAGATACCTACTTATCTATTTTATTTCTGAGATTGTTTTTGGTACGCTTATGGAACGAAATTCAAAAAATGTACGAAAATGACAGTTGTCTGCGTGTAAGTCACGTGATCAATTTTGCGATGGCATAATTATGTGAAACAATTAATTTTTATGAATTTCGTTCCATAAGCAATCTGAGGAATGATATATAGTTACTGTATGGCTTCTGATACCTGCCTGTCCATTGAATCATAAAAATGCTTGTTTTGTCACCAATAGTAAGGCCACGCTGTAGTTCGTTCAGCAGCCATCTAAAGAATTTCGACAGATGGCGCTACTGTTTGCTTGTACCAAAAAGGTTTATGTAAATCGTAGGGATGTAGTTCTAGAGTTCTTTTATCAGTGCAATACTCTCAAAAAATCGTGTCTGTTTATTTTGAAGTAGGAAACAAAAATCTTAATTCTTTAACATGTATACATAGGCCTACTCTGGTAGTTTGGAACATCTTTTCCTTGAAATCTGTACTCATCACTCTAAATTTCTTATTGGTGTTGTATACAGTCCATCGTCTACTATCAACTACTTTGACACTTTTGAACAACTTCTTGAAAATCTTACTCCTTCCTATTCCGACGTTATTATAATGGGAGACTTTAACACATGCCTATTGAAAAATGACAGTAGATCGCAAAAATTAAAATCGTTAGTGTCTTCCATTAACATGACTATTCTTCCTCTCTCTGAAACCCACTTTGCTCCGAGTTGTGTTCCCTCTCTTCTAGACTTGATAATAACGTCGAATCCTCACAAAGTTCTTTCGCATGGTCAGCTCACTGCACCCTTCTCCTACCATGACCTTCTATATCTCTGTTATAAAGTGCGAGCTCCTAAACGTAAGCATAAGGTTATTCTGCAGCGTAATTTCAAAAATATTAATATAGACTGTTTAAGGAAAGATGCTCTGGAAATTGATTGGACCGGTGTGTATAATTCAACGGATATTGATGAAAAAGTAAAACGTTTCACAGTTCTTCTTACTAACTTATATAATAAGCATGCTCCAATTAAACCGGTCAGGATAAGGCATTTACCTGCGCCTTGGCTGACTGACACAATCAAAAAGCTAATGAATAAACGCAACAAAGCCAAGACCAAATGTAAAAAATATCCGACTGACGAAAATGTGGCAGCCTACAAGAAACTGCGTAATCTCTGCAATAGGATGTGTAGAGATGCAAAGCGCCGCTTCATCTATTCCTCGATAGAGAACGCCTCTACTCCCGAAAAATGGAGATTCCTCAAATCCCTAGGTGTGGGCAAATTTCTTAATACGTCTGCTATTTCTATTGATATTAATGCACTAAACACTCATTTTTCCACGCCTCCTGTTACACTTTCAGATGCTAAAAAATCTATAACACTTCGTAAATTATCAAATATCACCCCACCTTTGTGCGAAACTTTCAATTTCCAAGACGTTGCAGAGGGAGATGTTAAGAAGTACATCCTCTCAATTTCAACTAAAGCTGTTGGTAGTGATGGCCTGAGCCGTGAAATGTTATTACTTGTCTTAGATCTTATGGTGCCTATTATTACTCACATTGTAAACTTCTCCTTGGCCCATAAGATCTTTCCTACTGATTGGAAAATGGCTCATGTCATCCCCCTACCAAAAACTACTAATCCTAATTCCTTTTCACAGTTTCGTCCCATTTCGATTTTACCTGTCCTGTCAAAAATTATAGAAAATGCTGTTTTCAAACAACTTTCCACGTTTCTTTTTAAGAATGATCTTTTGAGCCCCTTCCAATCAGGTTTTCGATCCTCTCACAGCACTGTTACAGCGTTAATCAAAGTCACTGATGATATTCGTTACGCCATGGATAACAAACAACTAACTATAATCGCCTTGTTGGATTTTAGTAACGCTTTTAACTCAGTTGACTTTGATATCCTGCTTGGTATCCTTAGATCTCTTAACATATCTCCTTCTGCAATTGATTGGTTTCACTCTTATCTTCATGGTCGCCAGCAAAGGGTTCGTACTGAAGAGACTAACTCTGACTGGGCCTGCCTTTCTGCTGGTGTACCTCAAGGCGGTGTACTATCCCCTCTTCTTTTTTCAATTTTCATCAATGAAATCACCAAAATTCTTACTTCTACCTACCACCTATATGCGGACGATTTGCAGCTCTATAGGCATGCAACACTGTCAGACTTGGAGGCGGAGATAACAGCAATGAACGCAGACCTAGATGCAATAAAAAATTGGGCTGATTCATTTGGCTTATTAGTTAACCCTAATAAATCACAGGTTATGGTAATAGGAAGCAGACCGCTAAGAAATCGCATTAACTTCAATGATCTGCCTTCGGTTTCTTATGATGGCATACCCATTGCTTACACATCCACAGCAAAAAACCTAGGATTGACTATGGATGGCAACCTCGCGTGGACAGCTCATATAAATCAGATCAGTAAACGTATGCACTATTCGATCCACTCTTTGAAGAGACTGCAGAGTTTCCTTCCGCTACGTACCAAAATTATGCTAGCACAATCTCTGTTGCTACCTATTCTCGACTATGCTGACGTCTGCTACTTAGATGCCACCGAAGAGCTACTTGACAAACTCGATCGACTTCAGAATTTGTGCATCCGTTTTATATACGGACTGCGCAAATTCGACCATATTTCCGAATACCGTCGTCAATTAAAGTGGCTCCCAATTCGTTTTCGCCGGAATTTGCATATTTTGACTGTTCTTTACAATGTTCTGAATACCTCCTCCCCTGGTTATCTCCGAGAGCGATTTAAACAATCCCTCCCTCCCACTAGGCCTGTGCGATCCTGTGTCTCAAAAAATCCTCTTATCACTCCCCATTGCAACACAGTTTTCTACGACAAATCTTTCACCGTACTTGCTACCCGTCTTTGGAACACACTTCCTGAAAATATCAGAGTAAACTGCCATTCCGTACACTCATTTAAATACAGAGTGAAGCAGTATTATCTGTCCTCAATATAGAGTATTTTCTTTATTATATTCTTTCATATTTTATGTACTTATATTATGTATATTTTTATTTATTATATTATATTACTATTATATATATTTTATCTACCTATTTATTTTATGATATTTATGTAGTTTATTTTAAATATATTGTTGTATATATATTTCTTAAGTAAGGATTTTGGTACACATTTTATAGTTCTTGTACCATAAGACCTATTCCACTTATTACTACGCCTTACTCACAGTCAGGGATGCTGGAAGAAATCTCTCATAGAGATAAGTATTTCCTATGTATACTCTATTTATCATACTATGTAACACAATTATCTGGTACATGAATAATAAAATAAATAATAAATAAATAAAATAGGCCTAAACAGGTATTAAAAGTTTATCTATTTGTAGTACTTAACTCTATCGCTACTTTCGGAAGATATATTCAAGCCAAGAAGAAATGAAATCTTTGTTCCCCTTTCAATGGCATTTGTTCCCCTTTCAAAGTGCCAAAATACAAAAATGAGGTCAAAACCATACGTAAAAATGTTTCAAAAAAATCGCGAAAAAACTTACCTAACTCGAATTATTCATGTTTACGCCACGCATAAACTTAGCAGTCAATCTAGGTCGTAGATCTCTTGATTAATCTTTATCTGTAAGAAGCGGTGACGCAACGCAAACGGTTGCATCACAATCGATCCAGTTATGCATCTAAGCCAAGGTTTCGAGTTCAGGTCAGATTTTTCATAACAAATTCTTTATTTAAGGCTCTGTGTTTATGTTTTGATAATTTTATTGTTGTACAATAAGCTTTATTAGGTTCTGCTGTGTAACTCTATGACTATGTCTCTAGGTAGGTATATCTAGTTTAGGTACGGATCTGACTGATCTATTAACCTAACGTATACTTAGTCTGTAACATATTATGATTTGTTCTTCCGATTAGAAAGCATTTTTTTTTAAATTCAACCCCTAAGGAGGGATAAATAGGTCACGTAATCGGACATCAGGGGTCCTATTTCAGAGGTCGAAATGGTGCTAATGGGACCATATTGCTAAGCTTTCGCTGTCCGTCTATACGCTTCGTATGCTCTATATGTAACAGTGGGTCTCCATACATAAAGTTAAAATTTTCTTTACAATTATTATAAGCAGATATTACCTATTATGAAAGATTTATAATAAACTTCAAATTACAAATAAAATTATGATTGATATATAAAGGATAAAGAGAGTAGAGACACGTGTTCTCAACGTGTGATTTTTCGTCATTTTTGCTTGACCTATGATTGATGCTTCGATGGTACGGAACTCTTCGCGAGGGAGTCGGACTTGCACTTGACTGACTTTATTTTATTTTTTAAGAATTCAGCTACGTAACTCTGAAACGCAATTCCAGCCATCTCACAATAAACACAATTCTAAAAACAATAGGGCAAATTACACTCAAAACGTGATCTACCCATAAATCATAACAACATGCCTACTTTACCATTTCAAAACTGACATTCTAAATTAACCGACGCAAATCCTACACCGACCACCTCACAATGACCTCCCACCCTCCCTTTAACCTTTGATTGTGGGATCAAAGCGGCGTAACTGAACCCAAAGTGGCGGCTCAAGATATTCTGGCCGGTCCCACAGTAATGTACAGCATTATGCAACTGTAGTGACCTTAAATTGTCTTACGTAACAGTAAACTAAAACCAGGACTCGTCTGCAAACTGATTTAAACTCTATGCAATAAGTTGACGGTTCGTTTTCGTTTCGATGTGGTTACACACGTATCGAATTGGGTTAGCCAAACGTTTACAAGTTACAACGGTCCGCGAGTGTATTATAATGTACTAGCAAACGCCCGCGGCTTCGCTCACGTTAACTTCTGAGTTATGCTTTACTATGGTGGTTTAATTTCCAAAATTCCAATTCTTTTAAATTTTTACCAAAAATTCCTTTTCTATGCTCGCTGCGATAATCAGATATCAATTTTGAAAACAATCTGCCCAGTAACAAAAAAGTTCAAAATGGCGGCCACTTTTTAAAATGTTGACTACAAATTCTTTCTCTATGCTTGCTGCCATTGTCAAATATCGATTTTCAAAGCAATCGGCCCAGTAACAAAAAAGTTCATCATTTTTTAATTTTGACTACAAATTCCTTCTCTATGCTTGCTGCCATAGTCAGACGTCGATTTTCAAAGCAATCGGCCCAGTAACAAAAAAGTTCAAAATGGCGGCCACCTTTTTTAAATTTTGACCACAAATTCCTTCTCTATGCTTGCTGCCATAGTCAAATATCGATATTTTCAAAGCAATCGGCCCAGTAACAAAAAAGTTCAAAATGGCGGCCTATTTTTTAAATTTTGACCACAAATTCCTTCTCTATGCTTGCTGCCATAGTCAAATATCGATTTTCAAAGCAATCGGCCCAGTAACAAAAAAGTTCAACATGGCGGCCACTTTTTTAAATTTTGACCACAAATTCCTTCTCTATGCTTGCTGCCATAGTCAAATATCGATTTTCAAAGCAATCGGCCCAGTAACAAAAAATTTCAAAATGGCGGCCACTTTTTTAAATTTTGACCACAAATTCCTTCTCTATGCTTGCTGCCATAGTCAAATATCGATTTTAAAAGCAATCTGCCCAGTAACAAAAAAGTTCAAAATGGCGGCCACTTTTTTAAATTTTGACCACAAATTCCTTCTCTATGCTTGCTGCCATAGTCAAATATCGATTTTCAAAGCAATCGGCCCAGTAACAAAAAATTTCAAAATGGCGGCCACTTTTTTAAATTTTGACCACAAATTCCTTCTCTATGCTTGCTGCCATAGTCAAATATCGATTTTAAAAGCAATCTGCCCAGTAACAAAAAAGTTCAAAATGGCGGCCACTTTTTTAAATTTTGACCACAAATTCCTTCTCTATGCTTGCTGCCATAGTGAAATATCGATTTTCAAAGCAATCGGCCCAGTAACAAAAAAGTTCAAAATGGCGGCCACTTTTTTAAATTTTGACCACAAATTCCTTCTCTATGCTTGCTGCCATAGTCAAATATCGATTTTCAAAGCAATCGGCCCAGTAACAAAAAAGTTCAAAATGGCGGCCACTTTTTTAAATTTTGACCACAAATTCCTTCTCTATGCTTGCTGCCATAGTCAAATATCGATTTTCAAAGCAATCTGCCCAGTAACAAAAAAGTTCAAAATAGCGGCCACTTTTTTAAATATTGACCACAAATTCCTTCTCTATGCTTGCTGCGATAGTCAAATATCGATTTTCAAAGCAATCGGCCCAGTAACAAAAAAGTTCAAAATGGCGGCCACTTTTTTAAATTTTGACCACAAATTCCTTCTCTATGCTTGCTGCCATAGTCAAATATCGATTTTCAAAGCAATCTGCCCAGTAACAAAAAAGTTCAAAATGGCGGCCACTTTTTTAAATTTTGACCACAAATTCCTTCTCTATGCTTGCTGCCATAGTCAAATATCCATTTTCAAAGCAATCGGCCCAGTAACAAAAAAGTTCAAAATGGCGGCCACTTTTTTAAATTTTGACCACAAATTCCTTCTCTATGCTTGCTGCCATAGTCAAATATCGATTTTCAAAGCAATCGGCCCAGTAACAAAAAAGTTCAAAATGGCGGCCACTTTTTTAAAATTTGACCACAAATTCCTTCTTTATGCTTGCTGCCATAGTCAAATATCGATTTTCAAAGCAATCGGCCCAGTAACAAAAAAGTTCAAAATGGCGGCCTATTTTTTAAATTTTGACCACAAACTCTTTCTCTATGCTTGTTGCCACTGTAAAATATCGATTTTCAAAGCAATCGGCTCAGTAACAAAAAAGTTCAAAATGGCGGCCTATTTTTTAAATTTTGACCACAAACTCTTTCTCTATGCTTGCTGCCACTGTAAAATATCGATTTTCAAAGCAATCGGCCCAGTAACAAAAAAGTTCAAAATGGCGGCCACTTTTTTAAATTTTGACCACAAATTCCTTCTCTATGCTTGCTGCCGTAGTCAAATATCGATTTTCGAAGCAATCGGCCCAGTAACAAAAAAGTTCAAAATGGCGGCCACTTTTTTAAATTTTGACCACAAATTCCTTCTCTATGCTTGCTGCCATAGTCAAATATTGATTTTCAAAGCAATCAGCCCAGTAACTAAAAAGTTCAAAATGGCGGCCACTTTTTTAAATATTGACCACAAATTCCTTCTCGCTGCTTGCTGCCATAGTTAAATATCGATTTTCAAAGCAATCGGCCCAGTAACAAAAAAGTTCAAAATGGCGGCCTATTTTTTAAATTTTGACCACAAATTTCGTCTCTATGCTTTCTGCCATAGTCAAATATCGATTTTCAAAGCAATCGGCCCAGTAACAAAAAAGTTCAAAATGGCGGCCAAAAAATTCAAAATTTTTCCTCCTCAAAATTTGAATCTCGAAAATCCCTTTCTGAATACGAATTCATGATATACCTAATACCAACCTAGGTACCAAATTTCAGATCTCTACGACTTTTAATTTCGCTGGAATCCCTGGAACAACGCAAAAATTACACTTTTGTATGGGAAAATCCCTTAAAAGTAGGATTTTTATCCCTTCCAATTTGAATTTCTGGAATCCCCGTCTTAGTACGAATTCATGACCTAATATCAGCCTAGGTACCAAATTTCAGATCTCTACGATTTGTAGTTTTCCGGGAATCCCTGGAACAAAGAAATAAATTTCACTTTTGTATGGAGAAATCCCTAAAACCAACGGTTTTTACCCCTTAAAATTTGAATTTCTGGAATCCCCGTCTTAGTACGAATTCTTGACCTAATATCAACCTAGGTACCAAATTTCAGATCTCTACGACTTTTAGTTTTTCGGGAATCCCTGGAACAACGAAAAAAATTAAACTTTTGTATGGAGAAATCCCTAAAACCAACGGTTTTTTCCCCTTAAAATTTGAATTTCTGGAATCCCCGTCTTAGTACGAATTCATGACCTAATATCTACTTAGTTACCAATTTTCAGATCCCTTCGACTTGTAGCTTTTCGGGAATTCCTGGAACAACGAAAAATATTTCACTTTTGTATGGGGAAATCCAAAAAACCAACGGTTTTTACCCCTTACAATTTGAATTTCTGAAATCCCCGTCTTAGTACGAATTCATGACCTAATATCAACCTAGGTACCAAATTTCAGATCTCTACGACTTGTAGCTTTTCGGGAATTCCTGGAACAACGAAAAAAATTTTACTTTTGTATGGGGAAATCCAAAAAACCAACGGTTTTTACCCCTTACAATTTGAATTTCTTGAATCCCCGTCTTAGTACGAATTCATGACCTAATATCTACCTAGGTACCAAATTTCAGATCCCTACGACTTGTAGCTTTTCGGGAATTCCTGGAACAACGAAAAAAATTTCACTTTTGTATGGGGAAATCCAAAAAACCAACGGTTTTTACCCCTTACAATTTGAATTTCTGGAATCCCCGTCTTAGTACGAATTCATGACCTAATATCTACCTAGGTACCAAATTTCAGATCTCTACGACCTATAGTTTTGGCGGAATCCTTGGAACAACCAAAATCACCAAAATGCCTCATTCTTTTATATATATAGATTTATGTATGTGTACATTTATAGGTAAACGGTACTATTGGCGCAATGTAACGCAACATCTGGTTACAGCCGCATTAATTAATATACGCTATGCTTACGAATATTACAGTATCCTATCTACACGTGTTTGTTAATTTTAATAGAATTACGTCTTTTCAGGATTCCGCGTCGGCTGAGTTTGATGTGGGCTTCTTCTCAGTGCAGGGCGCGTTGGAACCCTCGTAAACTTAGTTTGTCGTCTTGTAGTTATTACCACGTTAGGCTTATGTGAAATAAATATATTTTGATTTTGATTTGATTTTGAACAAAAGGGCGTAAACCTAATCTAAGGGCGTAGATAGGTTAATCACGTGATTTATCGATGCCAAATATCATATAGCCAAAATATACACGCACAAAGTTTCGCCTTTGTAATTTAAAGTGTGATATTTTTCTATCGAATTGGTATATACCTAGTTCTAAACATGCAAACCACCTTACTAATGAGCTTTGATTACTTTAATCATTAATCAATTATATTATAAATTACTGCTAATTACCTACAGACTGTGATCATCTGTAATTATTATTGAAGTCAGTGTCAAGGTAGCATAGAATTCTGTTGTTAATTAATGTACTTATTATACAACAAATATTTTAATGGTACATAGGGTAAGAGCGGGTATTACCGGCCACCTAAGGGCAAAAGAGAATAACTCACTAAATAATCAACTTATCTTTATTAAACTTTTAAAAATGAAACATAGTCTTAACCTCTAACGAATGACTTAAATTGAGATCATTAGTAATTGTATTTTTGGAAAAATCAACATAAGAAAAAAATGTCTTTGACCGGCGTTAGACTCCATGGAGGGGAAATTCCAGTCAGCACGGTTCTAATGCCGGTCAGCGTAGTTTTATGCCGGTCAGCGTAGTTTAATGCTGGTCAGCGAAGCCTAAGCCCGGTCAGGCTTTCTGACACATACCTATATCACACATGTAATTTTCAGGTGTGTCACTACCCGTACATTCAACATGTGCCCACAACCCACAAATAACACATCTGTACCAGAGCTCATTGTTTCTCCCGTAATCATCGCATAGAACACACTTGTTTTGAAAATCGTAATTTTCTTTAATATCTGTGTCATCATCTTTACGCAAGTCAGTCATCTCTACATCAGAATCTGAACTGCTGCTATTGTTATTTTTCTCCTGAAGAATTCTTTTTTTAACTATGTGGGCTGTTTTTTCTTTCCTTTTGGGTTCACTTTGCTTTGCTCCCTTGCATTTGCACTTTGCTTCTTAGTGGCTTTTTTAGTAATATTACTCTTCAGATTCTTTCTTGTCTCAGATTTAGTTTTTATTTCAGTTGTTTTCTGTTTTCTTTCTTCTTTTTTCAGATTTTTTTCTTGCCTCCGATTTCGTTTTCGTTTAAATTTTTTTCAGTTTTCTTTCTTCTTTTTTAATCAATGTTTCTTTAAAGGGGGTACCTGTTATGTAAGTGGCATGTTGTTTCTTGTTACTATTCTCCTTTTCTATGCTTTTCTTGGGTACTGGCAGAAGATCTTTAGCATTTGTCGAACAATTAGAAGAAGAGACAGACGGAAAATTAGACGTGCATGTAGTTCTTGATAATGCAGTGTTGGAAGAATTAATGCAGGCAGAAGAGCTAGCTAGAGTTGTCTTTACTGCAGTAATAGGTAAGCCAATGAAAGAAGAGCTAGCTATGGCAGAAGATGTCTCGGATGCTGAAGTAGATGGGTCGAAGATGGTTAAACTAGCTGTACGAGTTGATGTATTTATCGAGTTTGAAAGGCCAGTGATGATGGATCTCGCTGTGTAAATCGATATTTGTTCTGCCGAAGTTGAGGGACCAATGGTGACGGAGCTAGTTTTCTGTAGAGATAGATGCTGTAGATCTGGAATCAAAATTGATTAAAAATATTATATAATACTAATTTAATACTACATGACTATAGTATATTGCAGTCAACGTAACTGGCATCATCCGAAGAAAAATACAGTTATCACTTATAAAGGTGACCGGCATTACCCGACAAACGGTTTTTTAGAAAACTATAGCGGGTAACTCCGGTCAGCACGACCGGCATTAGGCGACAGGAGGTATTTTTTTAAATCATATTTTTTACAAAAATAAACAAATCATCGGTGAAAAATAAGAACAATTATGAAAAAGTCGATAAGTTAGCACTCTGGAAATTAATTAAGTATTGTTTTAATGTTATAAATTAAAGACGTACCTTTTATTTTCAACGGACGAAAAATTCTAACAAAATGGCGCGAAAACTGACAACGTGCACTCCGGCTCAGCGTGTAATCGGATCTGAGCGGGTAATATAATAGTGATCTGTGGAGCGGGTGTCGGCGGGGCGACGTCAGGAACGATCACGCCACCTTGTTTCCATGTGTCTGTGCATGTAGCGAGCCGTTTTCTATGTAATAGTAAAGTGACCGGTATTATATCCTGACTGGCAATACCCGCTCTTACCCTACCAATGCGGAAAGTATGTCATTTCTTTACGACTTTCTTTGTTGAACCCAAGTTGAAAACGCGGGTCAACAATAGAGTTGACTGGAAATGACAACTCGGCACGTGCATTCAACGACGTGTTTTATAAAATGAACAAGCCATAATGCAGCCGTAGAAAATTACTGAAATTAAAATTCATAGTATTTATAAATTTATATTTATAGATATTTCAATCCAGGAAGGCGCGCCCCACTCTGTCAAAATCGCTAATGTTTCATTCGATTCGTATGAAGTTTGACAGAGTGGGGCGCGTCGTCGTGGATTGAAATATCTTTACTCACGAGTCAAGTACTATACGTAGTAAAATATTCATTTGAGACAAAAAAAAAATTAAGCTAAATCTGCGGGAGGAAACAGAAAGCACTAGTGCAGAAAAGAAGAACTTTCCATATATTTTAAGGAACCTTTACCATACTTTTACATACCAAAACGGAACCGATATTTCATTTTATCTTGTGCATAGATAATTTCTTAAGCCTATTTCGGTAAGCCTTTCTCCGTGTGTCCGTTTGTCTGCCACAGCCGATTATTATTGTAGCCGAGGATTATTGTGCTTAGCTTTAATACTTGTTGGGTGACCGAGCTTTGCTCGGTAGTATTACAGCTACTCACCAATAGATGGCAGCAGGAGTTTACTGTAATAGTTTTACTTTATCGCCAATAGATGTCAGGTATAGATTTATATTTTTTTTTTGGTAAATGCGACATTTTCTAAAAATGAATCCTAGCTAGATCAATTTATCGCCCCCAAAACCCCTTGTATACTAAATTTCATGAAAATCGTTCGAGCCGTTTCCGCTATTCAGATGTATATACAAGAATTGCTCGTTTAAAGGTATAGGATATATAGTTAGTTATTGAGCTAATAACTATCTATTAAAGCTAGCACAAATACAATGTCTAAGCAGCAAGTATGGCAACACTGTGTGATGTGTTACAACTTTACACGCGTTACATTCGCTGACATAATCCGCTTACCCACTAACTGCCGGATACTAGTTAGGGGTGACAGTAATCATAGATAATATTACAATATTAAGAATAGGCGTAGAGCCTTAGAATACATCTCATCTAAGCTTCAAGAACTCATCTAATGATTGTATGAGTCAAGTACGAATCATAAATACGTGCACCGTACTGCAGTTGAGTAAACGATACTAGTAAATTTCGGTAAAAGTGCGGAAAGCATATCATTTCTTCACGAGTCCAGGTTTGTTGAATTTAGAGTGCGGAAAAGAAGAACTTTCCCCGCGATAAACACACATGAATATGTATAATTTTTGAGCAAAAGTATTAAAAAAATCTTCTTTTAATGAACCCTTATCATAATAATGTGTAGCAATTTATTATCCTGTAGGTACAATGTCATTTGCTCTTTTTGAAAACTTTTTTGTTTTGCTGACTCCATAGTGCAGTTGGCGTTCAGAATTGAGCGGGAGGTTCCGGGTTGGATTCCGGCATAGCTACTTTGCAGTTCCGGTATGTTGCTGCGTAGCTACCGTCTCATTCCAAGTTAGTGCGACAACATCTTCAACTGCACCGTCACTCACCACCTAAGATATCACGGATGATTGATATATTAACTTAAAAAAATATTAAAAGAAAAGTTGAAGTTCTTCTCTTGGTACAGCCCTATTGAGCCAGCATCATAGGGATGTTAAGCGGATGCTAACCTACTGCCACGAGACGTAACGGGACTATTCGAGCGCCGGCAGTAAGTACGAGTATGGATACGGTATTTTATGAACATTAAAAAAAACTTTTCAGAACTCAATAGAATTTACTATTTGAAAAAATATACATATTGTATGTCTTTGATTTTTTGAAGAAACCTGTGGCGATTTATTTTCTTTTTTTTTTAGGAATCACACAATTGAATTATTTTCACTTCTTTCGGCACTCCCGGACAAACTTTTCTATTTTTTTAAAAACTAACACAGTACACACTTCGATAAGAGGTGTGTGTTTTTTTTAGTAACAGGAGTGCAGAGCGGTACAAGAAGTGCGTGCGTACTAGGACAGGTACAGGAGGTATACCTCTTAGAGATATATCTTATAATAACAAACACTTACAAACTAGTAGTGAATAAAACAAGACTAGAGAAAATAAATAAATCATTTAAAGGCAATGGGATACGCATAGACAACAAACTTCCTATTGAAATGTTAAACTTATCCCTCAATAAGTTCAAAGTCGCTGTAAAACGAAAGCTCGTTAATAAAGCTTACTATAGTATTAAGGATTATTTACATGAATCAAATCCTTGGGAGTAAATGAACTGCTGTATTATAATTACTAGCTCAACTAGTTTTTAAGAGCTTTTGTAAAGTGGTGATAACCGAAAACAAAACCCGGCTGAGTTTGTTGTGGGCTTCTTCTCAGTGCAGGGCGCGTTGGAACCCTCGTAAACTTAGTTTTAAGTCGACTTGTAGTTATCACCGTACATAATATTATGTAACAAATATGTTGACGTTTTACAAGTGCCTTGTAAGTTAGGCCTATGTGAAATAAATATATTTTGAATTTGAATTTGAATTAACTAATACTTATTATAATATGTAAACTTTACTTCATTTTAAGCGTACATACCCCACTAAGGGTGATAAGACAAAATACGGCCTGTTGCAAGGTATATATAGAATTTTTTTGAGAACCACTATTTATTCTTTAAATATAAAAATATTTGTTTGAAAACCACTACCTCCCTTACTATTCATTAAACATATCAACGCAATACCTAACAGTCTATTCCATACTTTTCCAACATAACCTGACATACACTCGTGGCACACTGATCGACATTGCTATCGATAACATAGATAACTCAGTTTTTGTTGCAGTCACATCACTTACAAGCTGATCTGTCAAACGGAATTTAACCTTATGAACACTAGCAATAAACTTTATTTTTGATTGAATGTGCTACTTCGTCTGTTTCAAACTCTTTTACAGTTATGGCCCAGTACATACTGGACATGGGTCGATCTTAGAATTATCAGAGGGATTTTGAACTTCAGAATTTTCAGCGGGATTTTGTTGAATAGGTACATACTATAGTTTGTACTTAACGGCCTACAAGCCGTATTTAGGTGATTTTGAATGAAGTTTTATGCAAAAACTATAAAGACAATTACTTTCAAATTTACACGTCATGTATTTTGGGTCTTTAATCTAAAATCGCTGAGAAGCAGAAACACGATTGGATAAAATTTTCTCGATAGAAAGTTCTCCCAAAAGTTGCTCCAAAATCTCAGTTTTCTATGTTTTATCGGAAACTACAATGGATGTAATTGTAATTTTTGTTTTAATGTATCGGTAATAATAATATCCTAAAACGCTTAGAACAGATTTTTGATAACTGGCTTAGTTTTTGAGTAATTAGGTAAAACGTCGTTTTTCTGCTATATTCTTCCGCGACGCTGCATGTCGCACCTACCAAATCTCCGTGAGAGTGAGAAAGACAAAAATAAATTCAATAAATCCCCTGTGCTTGACAGCGATTTCACCTGATGGTAAGTGATGATGCAGTCTGGGAAAATGTTATCGCACTAACTTGAAATGGGTTAGTAACCTAACGGTTGTTACACAGGATCGCGCCGGAACGCTAAATCGCTTGGCGGCGCGTCTTTACTAGTCCCTACTACAAACTTGGAAGTCTTGGAAGAGGTAGAATGGTTCCTACATAGCATTGTGTCGGAATGCTAAATCACTTGGTGTGCGTCCTTGTTGGTAGAAGCCTGCCACCAGACCAGACCTGAACCAATTTAGAAATCATAAAGTTTTAAAGTGGCTCGGTGCGGGAATCGAACCCGCGACCTATCAATTGAATCCGAGCAGGCGCCACTGTGCCATGGGAGGTCATCAATTATTGTCAATTTTTCAAAACCTTTCTTGCTTCAACTTAAAAGTGCAATGACAAAGAGTTTTGTATTTTATTATATCATACATAAGGTTTCTTATTCATGAAAAGCGTTTCGTAGCAAAGAAAAGAATGCTAAGAACGTTGATATAGTATCTCACGGTTTGTGGAGTAAGGTAGTGACATACCAACTTACTCTACAAACCGTGAAATTGGCGCTTCTTTGCTGTTAGCCCAGTTATTTAATTGAAGTGCACTATTATCACTTACTAGTAACTACTGTATTTATTGTGGTACGAATTACCTACCGTTTAGTTGTTTTTTTTTTGCAATCTGGGTAAAGTGCAATCTTGGGCCCGCCTTTTTAGAAGTAGTAGGTATTCTTTTTGCAAATTGTAGTATATTGTGAATTTATGGAATCGCATATGCCGAAAATAACACTTACACATCTTGAAGGTTATAATAAGAATTACTGTTTTAATCTCCATAGCTGCATAGCAACCTTGGTTCCCAATACATTGCTTCAAATCTTGGTAACTTCAGAATTATCATTTGAATTTGATTAAAAATTATGATTTGAAACTAAAATGAAATGAATGGGGATTCGGATAAAAAACATTTCGGGTTTGATCTCAAGTTTAAAGTTATTCTTCGATAATTTTGTCCAAATATTCAATAACTTCGGGCGGTCAGTTAGCTCTGGGGCACATTGTATAAAACCTACTGGTTACCTATCTATGTTCTAGGTAGTTCTTATATTCTAGGTATATCCGAGATTTTGATTCATAAAAAAGGTCACCAAAACGCAATTTCGTAAAAAAGGAGCATACAAACTTTTCTTATCTTTATAAAATTAGGAAACTTGCCCAAAAAATACATAAAACGTGCTCGAACAGAAATAAAACGAAAATATTTCAGGAAATAAAATTACAAAATTTGTGTGACATTATTGAAAATCAAATAATATAAAAGTGAGATAAAATTTTGTGAGTGTATTAAACATATTAAAGTCATCGAGTATCAAACACTCATCCAAAATATGAGACGTATTGCAATATTTTTTTCACTTCAGCTAATAGTAAGTTTTTTCAAATTATTTAAATCTACCAATAAATTGAAATTTGTCTATCTGTGTACGTAATGTGAATAAAAAACTTGTTAAAACGGACAAGTGTGTATCCACATAGAGTTGTGGGTCGAGAGAGAGAGAGAGATAACTTAAACTTATAACTAACTTGACTATGCAGTCTCTACCTTTAAAAGTTCCTTAGAAAAAGGACCCAAAGTGCGGACAGACAGACGGACACTAAAAAATTTTAAAACCGAAAGGCGAATCCCTTTTAGAATAATTTTATAATTATTAGTTAAGTACGAAAACTTAAAAAATTAAAGGAGAGTCTTGTTATTAATTTTCTTTTTACTTTTTACAGGCTTTACTTACAACAGCATGTTTGAAACCAAAATCAAAAATTCTAATCGAAAATATTGAAGAACCACTTCTGATATACATTCCTAAAGGCGATTGCAATGATAAAATTCCATGCGGCGAAAAAGAACTATGCGGCGAAAAAGTACGATGCGGCGAAAAAGAACTATGTGGCGAAAAAGTACGATGCGGCGAAAAAGTTCCATGCGGCGAAAAAGTTCCTTGTGAACCAATACTTCCTTCATCAGAAATTAAGCCAATATCAGAAATAGAATGCGTATGTTACACCAAAACATCAAAATGTAAAGGCTCCTGTGGAATGGATGCTGGAACGTATTTAGGATCTCCTGTATGTTCGAACCTTTACATTCCAAGTGCCGAAATGCATGCTATTGACATTAGAGATGCTAATTTGCTAGTAAACATTAATGATAATCTTTATCGCAATGACAAATACGGCCGTAATAACTTTGTTTACCGTTAGATTGTTATAGGAAATGTTTTTCCGATTACATAATTATTACGTATCTTAATGAATAATAAAATGTATATACAACATTGATAAAACACAATGTAATTAAAACTATGAATGGTTGTAATTTATTTTTTATTTATGTATTTTATTTGAAATTATACAGATTTAATGCGTTTCTTAATTCTTTGTATTTCAATATTACAACAGTGTAGCAAACTGAGATTTGAAAAGCATCGGATTGTTAATATTTCAAGCATTGCATTTAAACCAATAATCCACAAAAACATATTATGAATTCAACGGCCAAGTCACACAGCATTAACTATAATAATAAAGAAATCGCAGTAAGGAACCTTAGACTTGGCACGACTTTGTCTAGACTTTATTACTTTTTAGAGATAAACAAGCAGCTCCATCGAGAGTGACGAGACTTGGCTAGTTTTTACCCACGACGGAACGGAGTACGGGTATATGCGTTTAGGGTGAGAGACCGTTTGTACATTACTCTGTTAAAAAGATTTTATGTTTGTTTGTATGTTAAATTGTTCACAAAAACCAAAAATGCAAAAATATTTTTGTTTGTTTGTTTGTTTGTTTGTTGGTTTGTTTGTTTGTGTGTGCACATCAATGTTCCCATTTATTTCAAAAACGGCTTGACCGATTTAGATGCGGTTTTCTGTATAATGTTCGGTGTTCAGCAGCAATGGTTCTTAGATAGTTGTTACGAACATCGATCACCAGGGGGCGCCATAAAATACATTTATATTGCAAACGAATGTTCCCATTTATTTCAAAAACGGCTTGACCGATTTAGATGCAGTTTTCTGTATAATGTTTGGTATTCATTGGCGATGGTTCTTAGATAGTTGTTACGAACATCGATCACCAGGGGGCGCCATAAAAAACATTTACAGTGCAAACGAATGTTCTCAATTATTACAAAAACGACTGAACCGATTTGGATACAGTTTTGAATAAAATATTAGTGAGTCATTGGCAATAGTTCGTAGATAATTGTTCTTGTGATTGAACAGCAGGGGGCGCCACAATAAACGTCTCTTTATGACTTGGAAGGGATGATGCCTTCAAACGCTGCTAGAGGAGCTAATGGCTAGTTTGAAGATTAATTTTCATATTTTAATAAGAATATAATTTAAATTACATTAATATATTAATCTAAAAACTATAAAACAAGTGGAAAATTAAAAAAATTTAAAACACCCACGACTTTTGCAGACTTGTAATTGAAAAAGGATTAAATAATTTTTTTGAAACTCCCCGACTAAAGGAAAGTAAGAACTAAGAACCTATCAGTATAATTACAAATCCAAGAAAATCCGTCGGAGCTGCCATTGCTATTTTCGTTTCCAATTTCAATTAATGTAATTAGTAGGTATTGATAAACTGCCGGTATATGAGAAGTATCAAGAAATTGAATTAGTCATCAACTGGTAAACAGCACCATCAACACCGTCATAGGCAAAACACAGCAGCTCCGGCGGATTTTCTTGGATTTGTAATTATACTGATAGGTTCTTAGTTCTTACTTTCCTTTAGTCGGGGAGTTTCAAAAAAATTATTTAATCCTTTTTCAATTACAAGTCTGCAAAAGTCGTGGGTGTTTTAAATTTTTTTAATTTTCCACTTGTTTACAGAATGTTTTTGGTGGGATAAGTATGAGGCAGGCCTATTGCGTAGACTATAGCGTGTTTTGAATTTAATCAAAAATCAATTAATATGGCTCGTGTTGGTCCGTTGGTCACTGAGCATTAGGCATTGACCAATCATATATTTCACGTAGTTCCAACTAATTTCGTAAACAAAGTTTTCGCTGTCCACAACGAATCGCGCGTGATGTAAAATCGTTTCCATTAACGATTATATTGCCGTTAAGTTTCAGACGACGCGCCAATCGGATTTTTTGTTGGAATGAAGTAAGGATTCGCAATTTGAAATAGTGAATTACTTTTTTCGAAGCTGTTGCTGAGGTGTTCCATCATTCTTGGTTTTAAAAGATTTTCCAACGTTCGCGAATTTTTATTTTTATTTATATCCGCGGAGAGTCAAAAAATAAAATAAATCGTGGTGTTGCAGTGTCATATTTTACTCACGTTTTACTTGAAATATAATGCTTTGTTCCTTTAGTATAATTAAATAGATTATAAGCTGTAACACACATGTATTCTCTGTTTTCATCAGTTTTCTGAAATTTGATTTTTATCTCTCGATTGAATCAAAAATTTAATTGCTGCATACGCAACTGACCCTGATATGCAATTCTTTACTAATTTCGAAAATTAATGTAGATTTGTTTATTTCGATAATGGATTAAATAAATCAACAATTTGATTAGTGTCAAGTCTCGGAATTTTTTAAGTCTGTCCTGTTTGTGATCAGAGAAGTATGGTCAACTTAGTTATTAATTATTTGCTTTGCTGTTAGTAATTACTGTCCTCTATCTTAAATAATAGCTATCTTGAGATGAAATCAGAGGTCAGTGAACTGTAAAAATTATTAAGGTTTACATCATACTGAGCTAATTAGGCTACTTTCCGACTATTTGGAAGAAAGCAGAAATTCGAGTAATTCCCAAACCCGGTAAGGATGACTATACTAAACCAAAGTCGTATAGACCAATTGGTCTCTTACCTGTAATGGGCAAACTTTTGGAAAAACTCATTGCAAACAGACTGACATGGTTCTTGAGACATAACAACAAGCTTAATACTCGTCAGTACGGGTTTACAGCACAGAAAAGCACTGAAGACGCGCTATATGATGCACTACATCTGATTAGAAAAGGCCTGGAACGAAAGGAAATAGTGATTGTAGTGTCTCTAGATATAGAAGGTGCATTTGATAATGCTTGGTGGCCTGCGATTCTTAAGGAGCTCCAGGGAAGCGGTGTGGAAAAACCCCTTCTAAGACTGGTCGCCAGCTACTTATCTAACAGATCCATCAATCTTACATATATGGGCCATGAGGTAAGCAGGGTGACGAACAAAGGCTGCATTCAAGGATCGACCTGCGGCCCCTTATTCTGGAATGTACAACTTAATCCTTTACTCGAACAGGCCTCCAATTTGGATGCACATATTCAGGCTTTCGCGGATGATATTTTAATTATTGCCTCAGGCAGTGACGCTAGAATTGTAGAGTATCGCATGAATGCCGCCTTGAGTGCAGTATCAAATTGGGGTAGTAATCACAAACTAAGATTTTCAGTAGAGAAAACGCAAGCTATCATAATCACCAAGATACATAAATACGATATGCCTCATATCAAACTCTCTGGCTCTAGCATAGAATTCTCAGACACGTTGAAAGTACTTGGATTAACCATAGATAGGTCTTTAAGCTTTAAACCTCACATTAATAATGTCTGCCAAAAAGCAATAAATATTTACAAAATGGTGGCGAGAGCTGTTAAGACAAACTGGGGTTTAAACCCCGACATTACTAGAACTATTTATCTAGCGGTCGTGGAACCAGTGCTCCTCTATGCTGCGAGTGTATGGGCCTCTGTAGCTGAAAAGAAGTACGCAATCAATAGGCTAAACAGCATTACCAGAATGTTTTGTATTAAAATCACAAGAGCTCACAGAACCACCTCACTAGCATCAAGTGCTCTACTTGCTCGCATTTTACCTCTCCATTTGAGAATTATCGAGCAGGCTGACTTATATGAAATAAAAAGAGGGAAACCACTTGAATGTCTCCCCGGAAAGAAGTTGGAAAGGCGGGTAAAGCCTCATCACTTACCACATCCAGCGAATCGCATTGTCATCACTTATCAGCTTATCGCCAGTCGTGAGGACCTAACTTCCATTTGCAACAACTGGGGAAATATTTACACCGACGGAAGCAAGCTTGAGGGTAGAGTTGGCGCTGGGGTTTCTTGCTGGTATGCCGGTCATGAGGTGCACACGATAACTTGTAAGTTAGAGAACTACTGCAGTGTATACCAGGCGGAGTTGGTGGCGATTCTCCATGCGGTACTATACCTAAAGCATAAATGGGAGAGCGGGAACGTACTTAGCGATTCTCGATCTGCATTGGACGCCCTTACTTCAACTACTCCTGAACATCCGCTCGTCAGAGAGATCCAAGAACATGTAATGATAATGAATCAACATAATCTTAACATCCACTTTTACTGGGTAAAGGCTCACATTGGTCTGCACGGTAATGAAAGGGCAGATACTTTAGCAAAAGAGGCAACGCTGCTAGATGAGGGAGCATCAACGTACGACTTGATACCAATTTCGTTTGCTAAGCGCCTCATCAGGCAAAACACCCTTAAAACCTGGCAACAAATATATTCTGGAACACCCACTGGTTCGGTCACCAAGGCCTTTTTTCCAGAAGTACAGTCAGCATACCGCGTTCTTAGGAAACTTACCCTAACAAACTTAAGAACACAACTACTAACGGGTCACTGCGGGATAAAGTCATATCTGCATAGATTCAGGCTGTCTGAAAGTCCGGCTTGCCCATGTGATGGAATAAGCGAGGAAACTATTTTCCACATTTTGGTAATGTGTCCTCGCTTCAGTATACATCGCATGGACTGTGAGATCAAGTTGGGCTTCCAACTGACCAGTGACAATCTACGCATAGCGATTGGGGATGACAGCTGCCGCTCTCACTTGCTTGCTTTTGGAGAAAAAGCACTTCGGATTGCAGCTAAAGCAAACGGAGCAACTGCGATTTAAGATAAGTAATTTTGTAATATCTTTTGTTATTGGTAATTTAATGCATGTTATTACTTTTATTATAAATTCTTTTAACACTTTTATTAATCAATCTTATTAATATTAATTTTTACACTGCGATTTAAGATCTGTAATTTTGTAATATCTTTTAGTATTGGTTATTTAATGCATGTTATTACTTTTATTATAAATTTTATTAACACTTTTAATAATCAATCTTATTAATTTTAATTTTAATTTTTATACGACTTATAAATGAATAATTAAAAAATGTAATAATTATATGTATCATACTGAGCTGTGTACTGAGGCAAGGATAATTGCTTACAAAACTAAAATCTTAAAGGTTCGTTCACACACAGCATTTAAAAATACATAGTAAAAAAATTAAATTGTGCCAGACACGACGTTTTGCGCATGACAATCAGTCACAATAGCTCTATTGAGACGTAGGTATTTCCTAGAATAATTAGAATTATTTCATTTTATCACAAACATGGTTATAAAATTGATTTCATAATTTAAAGATGAAAAAATTGCCAGACGTGTTTTGCCCCAGCAAATGTTAAAAGTAAAAGAAAATTACTGTTACAATTTAAAAATACATTATTAATCCTAATCTTAATTCAATAGTAAAATGTTAAGTGTAAAGTGACGTCTAATTACGATAGAATTTTTGTATATTTTACTTGTTTGTTTGTAAAATTATTGGATACTTGCACTATTTTATTTATGAATAAAAGAGAAATTATGAAAATACAGTATCCTAGAATTCTAAGCAATCTATGCGAAGAAAAAGTTCCATGCGAAACAAAATTCCTTCCCCAGAACCCAATAGTAGATTTTTGGAATACAGAATTTAATAGTGGAATTGATGAAGGAATTTATTTAGAAACTTCTCCTGTATGTTGGACCTTCACATTTAAGACGATTTCAGCAGCGGTCAGGCTGCCGACCACAGATATGCCGACGATGACGGGACCCGCTGCTGACGTAGCTGGTCAGTGAGTCCCGTACTCCCGCCAGCAGGTCCTCTATGAAAACTGAGTTCTTAGTGGGTGCAAGCCCCATATAACCCTTCCGTTCCCCGACGTAGGGGTATGCGGTAGGCATTTTCTGTTTACAAAAAAACCATAACACAAGCCATCGCTTTCTTTGGGGCTAGATTGCGATGTGTATAAATTATAAAAAAATTGCTTGTCTGTAGAGTCGGTTTACGGACGATAGATTTACGTGATAACGTCATAATTGGCCACTCTATCGTTTGTTTTATCGTGCCTCTCTATCGCTTGTTGCGCGCTCTCGCTTGCACGCTTAGGCTCAGGTGGAACGTTACGCGGAACGTTACAATTTTTCACGTGCGTTGCTGGTGTTCATCAATTTATTAAACGTTATCACGTCAAAAACCATAACACAAGCCATCGCTTACTTTGGGCCCTGCTGTGCTATTCTGCAAAAATATGCGCTGATTGGTTAATGCTTCCGTCAGTTATGCAGCCAAGGCGACGATTGGCTGCTGATGGCTGCGTTGCTATGGTTACCGTCGATGGTTGGCCGCTGTACAATTTTATTTTTTCGAGAATAACACTACAGATTGCGATGTGTATAAATTATAAAAAAAATCATCAAAAGTGATGAAAAGCCTCAACATCCGCCACACAACTCCGACTTCCCGTGCAACTCGACTCGACTCGACGGCAACGTGATCTGTGAGGTAACGTTACGCAAGCCCGTCCAAGGATAAGCGCCGCTTGCGACACGGCAAATGTCTAGCGAAGGAGCGGCGTGTCAAGGCACCTTCCTTTCGTTCTTGGGCAATGGGAACCCGCCAAATGCCAGCTTGTACTTGGCTGGGTGGCGTTTTTGTGGGCTTTTTGTGCGGATGCTGGACCGATGGCTAAAATGTAGGTTTGCTTTTGGTTGGTTAATTAGGTTCTACTTACTTAAGTATGGATATTTCAAGTGATTCACTCTGTCAAAATCGCTTATGTTTCATTTGATTAGTATGGAGTTTTACAGATTGATTGAAATATCTATAGTCATAGTTTAGGTCCATGTCGTACTTGAAATGTGGATCCTAGCGGAAATTCGTCTTTATCCAAAATATTAGCTGATCCAGCAAACATTTTTGCCATTATATTTCTCTCATTTAGTGCACATGACAAAGAGGCACCTTCCTTTCGTTCTTGGGCAATGGGAACCCGCCAAATGCCAGCTTGTACTCGGTTGAGTGGCGTTTTTGTGGGCTGTTTTGGGTCGCTTTTTGTGCGGGTGCTGGACCGATGGCTAAAAGGTGGGTTTACTTTTGATTAGGTTAGACCGATGACTAAAATGTGCTCGCTTGCTTTTGGTTGGTTAATTAGGTGCTGCTTACTTGGTAATAGTTTAGTTTTATGCGGTGCTTGGAATGTGGATCCTAGCGGAAATTCGCCTTTATCCATATGGCAAAACAACGATTGCCGGGGCAGCCAGACCCGGCAAACGTTGTTTTTCCATATAAAATCTCACATAGGGGTATGAAAAGCAGCTTACGCTTTATTATCAATCTACTGAATACACACATAAAAATTCTAGACTAAAGACTTGTGCTGCGAGAATTTCATGTATAAAAAAAATAGATATATGCATGAATAAAACAAAAGCACTGTATTAGTATTCCACTGATTCATCATCGTCCTTAGTCCTAAAATGCTGAAATGCACAGACGTTCTCTTCATGATGTAACTAAGGGATAAAGAAGGATTGTTTGGAATTTCAGGTATATCGGCTTATAGTCCATGTAAAAAGCTTATATTAGCTGGTATGTCTAAACATTTTGACTTTAATAACTATTTTGTTAATATTATTAACATTATTCCTTCTTATACGCACGATAAGAAGTAATAATATTCTATAAAATGTCGTTCTCGATACGCACTGCCAAAGGCCTGGAATACCCTCCCAGGCACTGTCTTTCCTACCACTTACAATCCGAGCGCCTTCAAATCAAGAGTGAATGGGCATCTTCTAGGCAAGCGCGTTCCACCTTAGACTGTATTATCACTTTCCATCAGGTGTGATCACAGTCAAGCGCTAGCCTATACAGTTAAAAAATCCGCTTTTGGTTTAAGGTAAAGTCATCACTTGGATCATGACGACCATTATCATCACGAATCATTCAAAGTATCCTCAAATATTTCTTACTTTACCGAATTCATTTAAGTAAAATTCAAAGAGCTACGCGTCTTTTTAGCCGACTTTGAAATACTAAATAATGAGTAGGTTTTCAATTCGGCCGGTATGTATTTTTTTATGGATGTACACGAATTTCTCCGATAATGCGCACTGATTTTCATGGATCTACATTAGATCGATAGGAATTAGTCTCGAATAGGTCCCATGTAAATTTCATCGAAATTGGTTTACTACTTTTTAATTTATCTTTTTTTCAAATCTTATGTCAAATTAGAATAATTATTTAAATGAATAATGCCATTTTGTACAAGATAGAATATTTATTCTGTATACGAATTGGTGTACCTACATTAAAATTATTTCACTCTTTGTTTGCATTTGAAGTCGGTGTTTTTAAGAGAATTTTTATTCATTTCCGATATAGAATTACAACAAGCCATCAAAGATCTTCCAACCTTGCATTAACAATTACACAAGCACGCACCTATTTATAGCAACTAATGCTCAATTATAATCAGCTACACGTAATGTCATTGTTAATCAATGATCGATGTAAGGTGAAGGCGACCGCGAGGTCTGTCGAGACTTCCGTACTTCCTCCTGTGCAGCCTTTCATTGAGGTTACGTAAGTCGATGAGGGATATGTTTTTATTAGATGTATATTAGTTTGAGGTAGACAAGTTTGGAATTCACGGACTATCTTCCCACAGGAGCGCCGGTAGGCTTTTTCGGCATGGTTCCCTCAACGATGTTATAAAAAGGGTTCTTGCCACCATTGATATTCCTGCCCTATTGGAGCCAGCAGGAATTAGTCGTGATGATGGCAAGAGACCTGATGGATTGACTCTGTTCCCTGGGAACGGGGTCGGGCGCTGGTGTGGGACGCAACATGCGATGACACATTGGCTTCGATTCATATCAGGGAGACAGAATCAAAGCCGGGAGCCGCAGCTGAAACTGCTGAATCAGGTAAGCGTCGCAAATATGCCTCTCTATTAGAGAGTAATAGTTAATTAGATGTATTACCTTCTTAAGTTATGAGGGTACTAACCTCGTTAGAAATGCATATTTATATTATGCTATCGAGGTTTCGAAGAGAATTGTGACACATTTGTAAAGCCTCTTCTTCTCCTTCCTTTTCTTAACATGTAGGGTCGCCACAACTTCCATTGTCTTCTTCTTCCATTCACTCTTATCAACTGTCAACGTGCGATCCACTCCTTTCACACGCATATCCTCTTCCACGCAATGTATATCTTCTTTGGTCTTTCTACTCCTTCGTCTCTCTTGCTTTCAAGCAGTCCATCCATCTCTTCTTTTACTTCTTCGTTTCTCTTGCATACTCATATTTTATTTAGTAACATAATTTTCATCCCTCAGCTAACCGTTTATTATTCAGCTTTACTTTCAACTTTCCCTTTACATAATCGTTCCTTATCTAATCCATTCTTGACAGATTTGGAGGGTAATGAGTCAAATTCAGGAAACTTTCAGGGGATCACTAGCTCGTTGAAAGTAAGTACGTTTAAATCGTCGGGTACGTCACTTCACTCAGTCAATCATGAGTGCTGTCAAAAAAAAGTATTGAACAGATCACTAGAATAATGAGATCGTAGAGAGCCGTGCTTTTCCTAATCCCTTACTTTCGCTGTAGTAGGAGTAGGAGAATGTGAAGTGAATACGACAGTGAACCCCGTTCTCCCGCCAGCAGATCCGCTGTGGAAACTGACACTTTTATTGGTTGCAAGTCCCACATAACCCTTCCGTTTCCCGTCACGAAGGGGTATGAGTTAAACATTTTCGGCCTAAAAAAATAAAAAAGTGTAGACGGACGGTACTGTTCCGAGATGACCAAAGAATAATTTGGCACTTGGCAGGACCACAGCAGTACAAAAAACAACACCACCACTAACTAGACCACTTGCTAGATTGAGTACCTATTTTGAATTTGACCCCGGAATCGACCTCAGGACAGCGGCCGAAAATAACCGCTAACCACTGAACCAAAGTGGAAGTTCTCTGCTAACATTTTGCCTAACACATTATTGCACATTGCATTGGCGCAAAATTTCAAGCGGGTTTCAACAATGATAATATCGTAATGATACCGTAACATTCCCGCTCCTAACAATAACCACGCGGTTGCAACTTGCACCAAGGGCACTTACAACACTAGTTACACTATCGACATCGTGTTCTCAGAGGGCGGGGATAATTTAGAGGGGGTGTTTCATATTAACTGATGGAACACCAACACCATATTTTAGTATATAGGTCGAATTTAAGAAATTAGTTTGTGTTGTATGATAAAATCATTATAGTAACCTCTTATTGGCCTGAATATGTTGAAATTCAGTTTTTGCAGTGGAAAGCATTTCTAAAAGCTGATTATATTTTTTTTACATATATTCATTTTTTAAGGCACTTATCTATATATTTTTTATAAGTAGGTACAGTCCGCGAGGCGTAAGCTGAGCTTTGCATTTGTGTGAGTGATCACTAAAAGTAGAGTGCGATGGAAGCACCGCGCCTCAGGCCGATTGTCAAAAAGCAGTAAAAACCGGTTTATACAAAAGCAAGGGATGCGCCGCGCTTTAGGCCAATGTTACACCTACACTATATATGTACACTCACACAAATGCAAAGCTCAGCTTACGCCTCGCGGACTGTAGTTGTATATGCATACAACTACCTACTTAAAAAAAATATATAGATAAGTGATACCTACCACCTTCAAGAATTGTATAGGGTTTTAATGACCCTATTGTTAATACTCGACGAGAAATACACAAAAAATACCCCGTTTCGAGCATATTCCGACCACGAAGGGGTTTTGACTCAGCAAATTTAAATTTAATTAATTAAGAAGTGCAAAAAGTAAAAATTAATTATTTCGACCGTATAAATTGCGACCGGTAGACGCGACCAGTAGTTTGATTAAACACCCCCACGTTATCTCCTACACCCTCTTACGCTAGTTACTTTACTGACATCATAATTTATTGATCCTTACCATATTGATCTAGTAATGCTCGTATTGCTAGTTACGATATCTTAACGATGACATTAATTATGCAATAACCTTATCTCTTGCGCTCTCCCTCCCCCGTGCGCGCGCGCGTGGACAGTGACGGAGACGAAGACGACGACGCGGGGTTCATGCTACCGGACCACAGCATCCCCGCGCAGGGCAGCGACATGATCGCTGACCGCGCGGGGCGACCAGACCCGTCAAACCAGCCAGGCCTCAAGCCATGAAGGCGAGGCTTTAGCCCCTTACCGGGGCTAAAAGAACAACACCGAGGGAGCGCAGCTCCCCCGCGACACATCGCCCGGGTAAGGAGGCAAGCCTCGAGGCCCGTACCCTCGTGGGGACTTGCTCCCCATGGAGAAGACCACGCAGCCAGGTGGCAAAAAAACTATTTTTGGCATCGTTACACTGGCGACATTTTCTCGCCGTCCGCCCTGTCCAGGGTAAATCTGTTACTTCACTGTAATTTCCCCTGATGATGAGTGATGTTGCAGCCTGAGATCCAACTAGCTTATAAACAGCATCGCATCGTAACACTAAATCGCTTGGCGGGAGTCTTTGCTGATAGAGTGGTTACTAGCCACGGTTGTAGCCTCTCAGGAGACCAGACTTGAGCCAATTTACATATTTATAGACTCCAAAGTGGTCCGTGGGCCATGGCGGGAATCGAATCCACGACTCTTCGAGTGGGTCTTGACTCTGAACGCATCCCTACTAAGCCAGGGAGGTGGTCAAAAACCTCCTTCTTCCAAAAACCTCTGGTGTAAATTCGTGGATTACCACCACATCGCTCACATGACCCCAAATTTTAACCCTTTATTCGAACCCTTAGGGGTTGAATATTTATAAGTCCTCCCCGACTCATGCTTACATTCTAGTAGTAATTCCATATTTCAAGCCTATTTCAGTAGATCGAGCAGTGCGTAGTCAGTGTCAAATCAGGCAAACTCCTTCCATTTATATTTATACCAATTTCAGTAAACTAGAAAAAGATACAATTTCCCTGCAATGTAAGTATAGGCGTGTGTATGTGCAAATACAGGTCGGCCTTAACACGCCGCAAAGTGTGTCAAAAGCAAAACGCAAACGCACAGATCGACGATTTGTGACGAAACCGCAATTGACGACTGGCTCTTGTGCAACCCAAAGGATGCGAACTCCTAATACCACATTCTGGTATCTAACGACCGCCTGTTACTCTAGGACTAAAACAGTTTGAACCCCATGAATTCTATGAAATAATCTCTATAAGTAAAGAGCAGACGCCCGCGGCTTCGCCCCCCTCATTTTCTATTTTTTACAAAACCCACGGGAACCATGTCTTTTTTCGAGATAAATTGAAACTTATGTGTTAATCCAGGTTATAGTATATCTCTAGTCCTAATTTCAACTAAATCGGTTCAGTAATTGCGCCGTGCACGAGTGTTTCATTTAGGTAAAATTAGAACTTTGGAGCTTTGGACCTTGCTTCACCAATTTAGCTTCGAAAAATCTTTCCTTAGCCCTAGACCTCCTAAGGAACCTGAGTGCAAACTTGGAGCCTCTAGTCCCAGCGGTTTTTGCTGTGCGTTGATATTATGTCGGTTAGTCAGTTGTTTTAACATACTTAGATTAATTAAAATAACTACCAAAACACCGTATTTTTTTTATTTTTTAGTACTTGGAGAACCTTCGGGTTTTTTTTTATATTCGCTTGCAGTGTTCACACAACGTATTTGTAAGAATGAACCGTTGCTTCTAGTTCCACAATGACTACTTTACAACAAAATATCCGACACTACGGTAGTAGGTCCCCTAGCCTCTTCAAGACGGGTCTTCTCAGTTAAACTACACAAACAAAGGAAGCGATCAGGGTTGCGCGAGGTTGTCGTGCAATCTATGGTCTATGCCTGCTTCCCTGGAAGTTGGAACAGGCTGGCATGTTTCATCAGAAGCGTATCTAAGGGTGTTGCGCAAGGGAGGGGGTTTTAGTGCATAAAATCACACATATTACCAACCAATCTAATTAGGTTTGATATTATTTCAATAGAGATTTCCCATTCCAAAGTACAAAAAGAGGTACGCATTGTATACAAAATGCGCAGTAGACACAGCAAGTAGGTACCTACGTAAGTAACAACAAAAACAACACACGCGTACCTTTTTCCTCTGTCTCACCTTGTATTACATCACGCCTGCGCCTTGTATAGGAATAATATAGGCGTGTACTCACTTCCGATTTGTGCTGCATACATATTACATGACCTCAGTACTTCCGGTTGACCTCAGGCGTCTAGTGAGGTCAAACATAGAGAAATGTGATTGCTAAACAGTAATCTAATGTATTAATTTCAAGAAAAATAATTGTAACTTAATGAGTGCGTTTGTGTCAAAAATAACACTTGATAAACGGTATAGGAAAACGCAAAAGCAAATAGAAATCTTTTGATTTATTGGTGAAGAAAATTGTGTTCCCCATATTTTCTTCAGAATGCTCTTAGAACTTTATGAAGAACTTTCAGGCATTCATTTTCTTCACGATAAGCCTCTAACTGAATAACTCTAGTCTCTACGTAATGCGCTGAAAGAAAACACACCTAAGCTCATACCTACTCGTATTTATAACTTTAAAATTCGTTGATAACTTTCGTATCTGGGTTTTGAACTTCGAATCACTGACTATTCTCAGATATTTTGGAATCATAGATTCATTTATAATCATTTGCTTCAAACATGGTTATAAAATTGATTTCATAATAATTGATTAACCCAGACATGTTTTTCTCCAGCACGGACGTGCAAATATTAAAAGTAAAAGAAAATTAAAATTTAAATATACAAAATAATTACTATTACCATTAAAATATACAAAATAACTTTTATTTCGATGCAGTAAAATGACGATTCGTATCGTAGAAACGTTATGACCCAAAGAAATATTTCAAGGACAAAATGTAGTCCTATAGGACCACATTTTGTTCTTGAAATATTTCTATAGACTTGCAACTCTCTCTATAATAATAATAATAATAAAGCCTTTATTCAGACACTTTCACAAAATGAATTTCACACATCTAAAACGTAAATACTTTTAAGTTAAAAGTTTATAATTATTACTTATTAAAAGTCTGTACGAACAACTAACAGAACAATATCAGCATGTGTCTGCTTGCCCTCTGGCAAAGGCCTCCTCTAAACCTTTCCACAGATCTCTTTCCCTTGCCAACCTCACCCACGCTCTTCCTGCTATCTGAACAAACTCTCTCTATACGGGCATATAAATTACACATAGCAATTTTGAAAATACCAACTCGCTTCAGGCTTCGTCACCAGACGATAGTCTTAAAAGTCAGGGTATAGATGCAACATTTCAATGAGCTCTAGTTGTATTATTACTTGAAAATTATAATATAAACACTATGTGCTCACAATTACACGAGTCTAACAATAGTCGTAGAAGTCGGCATATCGAAATAGTTCAGCGGTTATGCAAGGGTGCTGCAACTTGGCTCAGATATACGCTAACTAGGCCAAGCGAGGGCTTGCTGAGGCCAGTTTGTGTTAACACGATATTGAAATTTTATTAGTTAACAATTTGTAATATAC
Organism: Coenonympha arcania; assembly: GCA_036785405.1. Taxonomy (NCBI): domain Eukaryota; kingdom Metazoa; phylum Arthropoda; class Insecta; order Lepidoptera; family Nymphalidae; genus Coenonympha; species Coenonympha arcania. Next base: position 8,185,328 of record CM072078.1, read on the forward strand.
ACCAATATATAATTTTTTGAAACAAAGTTTCGTTTCGAGGAGTATCGCGTATGCTAAAGAAAATGGATTTTGTGTGTGACGAAAATCCCGTAACGAAGAAAATCTACGAAAATTTTCGAAAATCTAGAATGAAAGGCAGCAGAATAGGCACGCAAACATACTATTAATACTATTATTGAGCCATAAAATATAAAATGGAGTTTGGTTTTAAGTGTTATTCTAATCGAGTGTCCCACGACACACGTCTTTTTTTCGATATAAGTATTTATTCGAAATTTATAGTGAGGGAACTCGAATTTCTGAAATTTCTTCACAAAGTTCTGAGAACATTCTGAAGAACTTGGTTTTGTACTCTTTACTCGGGGTATTCGGTCTTTTAGTGTACCCAAAGGGTAAAATGGTACCCTATTACTAAGACTCCGCTGTTCGTCCGTCTGTCTGTCCGTCAGTCACCAGGCTGTATCTCAATCACCGTGATAGTTAGACTATTAAATTTTCACAGGTGATGTATTTCTGCTGCCGCTATGAAAAAATGTAAGGGTACTAGTTATAGACATTAAACCCATCTTTATTAATTAATACTTAATTATTTACAATTTTTCCATTTGTAACATTCTTCTTAGTTCTTTTTCTTACATTTTTATAAAGCTACTATACGTTTTAAGATTATTATATAATGTTACTAATGATAGTAGGTGCTAATAGGTTTGTAGTGTCCAAGCGTAGGCAAAATAGAAGTTACAAAATATCACAGAACACTAGTATATAATTTAATATTATATTATTATCAATGGCTTATCAGAGTACAAAATTGGGTCATATTACCAAATATGCGCTTACACTCGATTCGGTAATCGAGTCATACCTCGAGTAGGTACTCACTCGATATTTCGTAACGATTGTGTATATTGTAACGCCCTATATTCCATTGCGCCGATTCTCAAGCTTGGACAATAATAAGGTTAAATAGGGTGGAGTACTAGTGAACCCTGGATAATGGATTTCAACATCTATCCTTTGTTTTAGTAACGTACATTAATTACATCACATCGGATATTCTAACTACTATATTGACCGCAATATTTCGCTGCACGCGGAGCTATAAAAATACTTGATCAAGTGTGAGTCAGCTCGCGCACTGAGGGTTCCGTACTATCACGACAAATTCCAACCAAAACACCTCTAGCCATAATTTATGTCCCATCCATGAGTTTTGTACAGGACTGCTATCGTATCTATCTGAATCGCTTGTCGGTGTATCTTTGCTGATAGGTTGGTAACTAACTCCCGCCATACTAGACCAGCCAGTTGTAAATTATTTTAAAGATTTATGCCAAAGATTTAAGATTTATAAAATTCTACAGATGTTCGTGACGGGAATCGAACCCGCGACCTCCCATTCGAATCCGGACCACTGCACTTGGTGACTGTCAAAAACTTCCGTCACTAGATAGGCATCCAAAGAAAAATGAAAAATCTTCTAAGTAGTTATAAAATCTACCTGTTAGCAAGATGCATACTTACAAAGCATATCTTGTAAAAGAGCTGACAATTTGAATTGTAAGCAGGATTGCACAAGTTCACTTGTCGTCAACTGGGTCAGGAGTGCAAGAGATCGATATTAATTTATGATTGATGATTAATAACAAATTATTGGAAGACTATTCCTACATAACTAAGGGTATTATGGGAAAAGCTCGTCAGAGATTGCCCACTGACGAGTGGAGGGTTGTTCCTATTCATATCTGCAGCTGTATCCAATGTTCCATCCATTTTTGGCACCCTTGGCACCCATGATACAGAAACACCTAGTGTGGGTTCCATCGGACATATCGAATTATGTATGTTGTTAATTTTTGGTAAACAAATTTTTTCCATTTTTTCGTTTGGTATTTCAGATTGCTTTCCAACGAAAATCAAAAAATGTATACGAATGCGTCAATTAGCGTCAAAATAGCGATAGTTCGCATACAGTTTTTGAATTTTGTTCCATTTCTATACCATGAGTAGTATCGCTATTTGTCACTTCGCTCAGGGGCTGATATGATAACGCTATCAATGTGTCACCTCATTGTCAATCTTAACCTTGTTAAATTATAACTATCGATGTAATCAGTCAGTGACTCACTGATCACCCGATAATGGATTATGACTTATTTCCATCCAAAACAATCAACATTACATTCGTTGATAACATAGGTCATTGGTAGCGGTTTAGTTGAAGAGTCTATAAAGACACTAAAACTAAACATCGCGTTAAAAAAAGTATCCTTTAGACTTTAGAGTCCTGGGGCCGTGCCACCATCTCTTATAGCAGTATTAATGTCTTGAATTTTTCATACAATGTCAGTATATTATATGGAAATTTTGAAACAATATTACAATAATACTGCTATAAGAGATTGTCGTACCTGGTCCCGTTACCAGTAGATATCCTGATATTATTTTTGAGGCTGATATGAGGCGAGTACAGCGCAAGTGTCCACACGTTTTTCTATATTACGACACGAGTATGTGGAAGGTACATTCGCGACTTTGATCTTTGCTCGGAATACCGATAAAACAGAAGTGGACGAGGCGAAAGCCCGAATCCACCATAATGGAGCCTCTTCACACTCGCCTTCACTTGGCCAACGTGTAGAGCCAGAATACAAGTTAGTACGATAATTTTTTTTGCCTACATCTCCAATCTGGGGAGAAAATACTAATTACTTGTGATGAATCTCGTATCAGAAGATCAGACAAACTTACTTATATATGCCAAACAAAATAAAAGAAAGAAAAATTGAGCTAAAGCACCTTTTCAATGAGTAGTAGGCAGTAGGCACCTATTGATTGAGTAGCATTTGAAAACGGTTTTTGAAGGTAATTTTGCTGAGCACCTTTTCTTTATCTTTATCTAGCTTCCTATTAATATTATGTAATAAATTATATATTATGTAATAAATAGATATTTACTGACGGATGGGCAACAAAATATACCAGTTGAGTTAGGAGTTATCTTAGCTGGTTCAGCTATTAGGTAGATAATAGATACCTAACGATTTATTTATACCTATTAGGTGAAAAATCATTTAGGTACGCCAGTATTTTCCGCTTAGTGCGCACAAACCGCGGATAAAAACAATTGCATAAATCAGTACAATTACGTAATTTTCTGATTTAATTTTTCTAACCACAGAGCAGTAGGTAAGTACCTATTTACAACTAACACCTGCAGGCAAAGCGCAAAAATGTACTTTACAATAAATAAATCACTGGCCACTATATATTATACTAGCTGACCCGGCAAACGTTGCTTACCATAATGAGCTACTCTCAGACCTACGAACACAGAAAATTTCATAACAATCGGTCCAGTCATTTTGAAGGAGTTTGTTAACAAAAACTGGCACGAGAAATATATTGGAGAAAAAGATTAGATATTATGGAGTACATTACATTTATTTATGTAATTATTATTGTTGTAAATAATATATCCTCCTTGTAAATTAAAAAAATGTCCTCCGCATTAATTCACCCATGGATGTCAATAAGCAAATAAATAAATGTAGGTACTTGTATTGGATAATACCTACATGCGTTGCAATCTGGGCCCAAGCTAAGCGCAGCTATAGCAACAGAAGCAGCAGAAGGTCGTGAGCTATTTTTATATCACTTATGGCAAAACAACGTTTGCTGGCTCAGCTAGTAATATTATATTATTAAAAATCCGCTAAGCAAAAACTGCATCTCGCGAACAAGAACATTTCGACGATATTCAAAAGAACGCCCCATTTCAATAATCTAATGCCCAGACCTCAATGCCTCAGTCTTTAGGTCCCCCTCTAACGTCTGACAGACGGACAGACAGTATTGTGGGGACACAATACGGGGTCACCTTGTCTGGAGCACCGGATTTTTTGCAGGTCTAATAATTTATGAGTAAACTCGAACAAAGAGTGCGTTGTTCGAATTTTCCGGTGGTTAAAATCGAGAACGTTATTATTGTGAGCTTGAGAGGTATCGGGCATGATTGATGTATGATTTTATAGGAGTTGCATCTGGATAGTAACGGAGCATTCAAAAGGAGGTTTCAAGTAAAGCTCTACCTACTGAGATGTCGCTACGTAAACGTATCTAATACTCACGGTTCTATTCATAAAATCCCTTATTACGTTTAAAACTTCACTGGCTAAAATGTTATTGAGCATTATTAAACGTGTTAAATTTCTTTTTTTATAAAGTTTCAATAAACTTATCACAACTGATGATGTCATAGACAAAACGGCAAATATATAGATGAAAATCACATAATATATAGATGAGAGAAGACAATCACAGATCGCATATTACACGTTGGCTCTGGAGATAAACATTTCGGATAGAATGGATCGTTTTATGCCCTAGTATCAATCTATTAATTTAGGCAGTCGTGCAAAATAAATGTTCGTTTCAGTCAACGGACGTCCACTGCTGGACAAAGGCCTCATACAATGATTTCCAGCCTACACGGTCCTGCGCCACTTGTATCCAGCGCCTTCCCGCGACTTTTTTACTGTCGTCGGTCACCTGGTAGGAAAGAAAGAAAAAAAGAAACAAACTTTATTTCGCTGAAAAAGTAACAAAACAATACACCTTACGTACTAAAACGATGCCTGAAGATTCCCCCACTCGGGCAACAAATAGCAATAATTGCCCAAGTGAGGGAAGCACCAGACACCGCCTGTCAGGTCTATCAACACTGCGCTGTCCCGTACGGGGTCGGCACTCCAGCACTTTGGGTCCCCAACGTCTATCGGTTCTACGATATAAGTGCTCCGCCCATTCCCACTTCAGCTTCACACTACGTTGAGCTATATCGGTGACTCTGGTTCGTCTATGGATCTCCTCATTTCTGATTTGCTCACGTAGATATACTCCGAGCATGGAGATAGTTAATCTCCAGCTGCTGTGACTCTGAGCCTTCTTATGAGGCCCATAGTCAAAATAATGTACTATAATTAAGTAAAATATAGTAATTCATACTCACACAACTGTTCTCCTCAGCTTTAGTAAACAGGCATCAACTGCAGACTCGTATAATTGAGGTGTGCAAAAAACAATAATAAACGGTTTAGGTACTGGAATGCATAGCAGAGCACTTACATAACAAAGTCCCCTTCATTCGACATCGGCGGACCAAATGACTTCATAGCTAGTTCCAAAATAATGCGCTCGCGCAGACGTCCTTGCCGCATACTATAAAACCAGTGCTTCCCAAGCTGTTGGATGGAGCTATAGTTTTTTATTTACAAATAATATATTCTTGACTGCAATCTCACCTGATGGTAAGTCAAGATGCAGCCTAAGATGCACGAACTTATAAATTGGAAGGAGTTACCAAGTTGTAATACACATCATTTGCCGATAGGGTGGTGGTATATGCCTCCCACCAGAACAAATTGAGTTAATCTAGATATAATTAAAAACCTGGGATCTCTATCTGCACTAAGAGTTTGAATTCATGCATTTTACATCCTTGCAAAAATTGGAAAAAATCTTACACCTATACGTATATTAACACTGGAAATAAAACCTTTTTTATGTATTTACTATGGGGCTTCACATTTTTTTTTATTTTAAAATAATTTTATAGTCCATATTTCGAAAATTTTTATACGTATAGTATTGGTCCTCAGGCAGAACTGGGTCTGATTCTGTATCGTTCTGATGCAATCTAACAAAAATCTCAAAAGTATTTTCAAATGGACCTCTTTTGGACTAGAAAAGGACACCTCAGAGCAGCCAGCCTTGATAGCTGTGAGACGCCCAGAAGCGGGTTCGAGTTCTGCCGAGCGTAACCATTTCTATACGCATTCAAAATTTAATTCAATATACTTCTTTTTAGGGTTCCGTACCAAAATGGTAAAATGGAACCCTTATGGTGCGACTTTCTCCGTCTGTCTGTCCGTCTGTCCGTCTGTCTGTCTGTCCGTCACACTCGATTATTTTAGTAACTACCGGAGCTATCGATATGAAATTTGGAATAGTTATGTATATTAGTGGCCCAATGACACTGGAATGAAAAAAAATGGAAATTATTTTTGTTCTTATTTAAAAAGGGGGAAAAATCGGAAGGTTGAAATTTAAAAGTGAGATAACTATACTGTGTGGGATATCATATGAAAGGGTTTACTTTGTACATCATTCTAAAACCAATTTTTAATTATTTTTAGTCATGATAGTTTTTGATTTATCGGGCAAAATGTCTAAAAAAATACCGTTCCCCCCCCTTATCTCCGGAGTTTACCAATCGAAAAATCTCAAATAATTATGGTCAATAGGAATTTACGTATATTTTACAGGAAAACTATAGCCAATGCTCTAACTAGCATAGTTTTTTTGATATTAACAATAAACCTCTACAAACAAAGTTAGTTTTGCGGTTCATTAACAAAGGTAATTATTACCGTTTTACATCTTTGGTCGTTACAGTTTTGGTCGTGTTACATCTACATTAGTATGCCTGATTGTTTTGCTTCAGTATTTCTTGAGTACGGAACCCTCGGTGCGCGAGTCCGACTCGCACTTGGCCGGTTTTTAATCTTTGACCGTACTCGCGCACTACCTATTTATAATTAACAGCTACCGGTATCCGAAAAAAATACGTTGGGAGCCACTGGTCCCCGCTTCTCTCGATTTTTTAGTTCGCCGGATCGTCAAAAGACTTCCAGACTATTATTCGCTTCTGGGAATCGAACCCCGGACAAGCGTTAGGGTAGGTCACACTGACTTTGAGGTCACCTTGCCGGTCATCGACCTGTTATCCTTGGGGCTTTTGAAACCGTGTAGGTAAGGAGCCAGTGGCAATTTTCGTTCATGTGTTGAAAGTTGGCAATTACAATTACCTGTAGACTCCTATAAATGTACCTTTTAGGTTCTTGATTTGAAGTAAAATCAAACTAAATCTTGCTGCAATAAAATATTTTTCTATCATCCGTCTAGGATTTTGATTTTAAGGCTGCATTTAGTAATCTGTGGCTGCATTTCACATTTTTTAAAAGTTTGTTTTTAAAAAATATAATCGCAACGTAGGTTGTGACACTATACTTTACCTCATAATACAGCTTCTATAATTTATATCTATTTTTTTGTAAATAATAGTATAAGGAATATAAAAATAAAATAATCACGAGTAAGTCGTTTTTTAGAAATAAAATTTGCAATAACAACAGAAAACGCCTGACGCATTACCGTTCTTTAGGGAAGACAAAGGCTGTTGCAACTTGCAAACATCAGTTAACATCTTTCAACATCATCAACTCTAAACTTTTAACAGAAGATTAAATAGGATTTATTTAAGCAAGCTTCTAGAAGATCAATCAATTCAATCTACTTCAAGAAGGACAAGGCCAAAAAAAAACTTGTTGTGTTAATGTTTAATGTTCTTTTTATTTCTGCTAGCTCTTTACCTATAATTGTCCTTCACGACGCGTTGTCGCTGTCGTTAGGCGATTTTTTATAAATAGGCCGGCCGTCGGCCGTAGGGTAATATTTGGGCCGTCTGGGCTTAGAACCTGAGTCCTTTCAATGCGTCTGTCGGTTTTGTTAGCATAGGTCGAGACCGGAAGCGTTCAGGTCTCATTAATTGTGCTGAAGATGAAAGGGTAAGCGTTTGAGACTGACAGCACCGGCCGAAAATCTTTTATAAAGTACTATAGAAGATATTATATTAATATTAGTGTTTTTTTCAGATCTTTCTCCTGTCTTGCAGCCCAGCATGTCGGACTATTTAAAGACATTTGACTCCTAATCGAAGATCGAGGGTTCAAATGGGTTTGTGGGGACCTGTGATTTTACTTTTCAGGCTTTCGCGGTGCGATGAACTAAATATCACTTGCTTAAAGGTACATAGTTTAAGATTACAGGTACATAGTACAAAGGTAGATTGTTCGCGTAAGCCGATAGACGCCCACTGCTGGACTAAGGCCTCCTACAAATTGCAGTGATTTGCAACTTACATGGTCCCGCGCTACTTGTATCCAAGGACTTCCTGCGACTCTCTTTAATGTCGTGAGTCCATCACTCCGCTTCCACACGTCTCACGTCGTCACGTCTGCCACCACTGCGCTTTCCCGTGCTAGGTCACCATTCCAGCACTCTGAGTCTCCTTATGAGGCCCACATTGAATGACTTCTATCTCGGGTCATTTAATTGTGAATTTTCTCAAATCTGTGCGAAGCCTGCCTAACCACAATCATCCAGCGTGGTGGTTCAATCTCGTGCTAAGTTACGGGCGTTAAAAGGAGGTTTAAAGGACGACACATCTGTAAACTTATTTCCCGTGACCCATGTCTAGACGTAAACTATGTGTACGTGTGGTAGGTCCCACCGCGCTGTGTCTGTTATTCTACTGTGAAGCACTTATTCATTCCTGTGTTTCGGTTTGAAGGACACTGTACGCCGACGTGATAACTGGTTAAATTGAGACCTAACAACTGATGTCTCTGGATGATGAACGCAGTGCAGTGTGCAGTATGATATTGCAATGCAAATATGGGACGCATTGCCTTAGACCATTCATCTGAAATGGGCCTAAAGTGATATGCAATCACTTAACATCAAGTGAACGTCTTGCACGTCTCATCATTCCTTAACATAAAATAAAAACCTGAATAAGGCAAAATCTCCAATAACATACGTGACCTGGGACAACAAAAACAAATAACAAAATCAGACGATGCAAGCTTTGTATTGAATCGCATATTATGACGCAATAGCATTTGAATCACTTGGCCTTCCATCGACTCAGCCTTCCTGGAAAACTGTCTAGACAGGTTGTCCTGTTATTACACTCAGGTCATAGGAATTAAACGGAAATCTGTACCTAACGATCTGAAACCAGAGCCAAAATAACGATTGGGAGAACTTACTATAGCAGTGTTATTATCTCGCTGCAGACTCGGTCACAAATCATTCGAGTGTTTCGCTTTTGTTGTTCTTTGTTGAGTTGTGCATTACTAAGCGAAACACTCGAATGATTTATGACCGAGTCTGCAGCGAGATAATAACACTACTGTCTACTATAGTTTTAATGATAGGAACTACTAGGCTTTTAGGTATTTTTCATTCGATCCTGTATAGCCAAATAATTTTATAGATCATACATGTTTTACTGTGCAGTGGTTCAATATAAACAGTCCCATCGGCACAAAGGGTATTGCATAACAGCGTGAGTCATACTGTCATTGTCATGAGTTGCCCGCCCCCCTAAAGGTTAGGGGGGGCGCCGCGACGCGAATGACTCACTTTACCAGTTATAGCACTGAGTACAAGGTACATACTAGTACATAGTCAAAATAAGTGTTTTTACATGATACAGTCATTTGGCAGAACGGGTGGGCGCTTTCATATACTGAGTGATGTTAATCAGGAAATAAAATATAAAATTAACACTGAAAAATTAAATTTACTTCTATTGGTTTATAGGGTAAAGTTGAATGTATTTCAACAAAGGAGATCCAATCCTTCAACCTTATCGCGCATAATAAAATTAATTTTACTATTCTCGACCATGTTGCGTTTTGAACTACATTCAATAATAGTAAAATAAATTTTTCAGTGTCCGCAAAAAATGGTTTGATTACAATATCGTCTGTATCACCTTTTTAAACATTTCTCTTCTCAAAATGTAGTCAAAACATTACGTGAATCCCCTACCTGTGATGCCATTATATTAGGAAATATTTCAGTTTCAATGAGTTCAAACGTTCAGGCACTTTGAAATGTCCATGACTCCACCGCCACGTTCAGAAAGGTGAAGAAAATCGGCACTTGCTTTAAAAAATGGTTGTATCTACAATTTTCAGTAACACTTTTCATTATGATAAGCACTTTAATTATTGTACATAAATGTAATTGTTGCATAATAACATAAGTGGAACATTATTTATTCTTGTGGATTTAACAGATGTAGCTGTAAAGAATATATTGAATAATATTTGAACAGTTGGTGTAAATAGAAGCATCACGTATGTTCATATTGGTGACAGTTCTGGAAAAAATAGAATCTGAAAACTTTGCCTCTCATCATTTATTAAGATCCTGCAATAGGAACATTTCGCTCCAGCTATCTTCATCTATTCTATTTTTAACCTACTTCAAAAAAAGGAGGAGGTTCTCAATTCGTCGGAATCTGTTTTTTTCATGATGGTCTTGGGAACGCTTGTGGAGCGGAGTTCAAAAAATGTATGAGTCTATGAGAGGAAAAGTTATCATCGATAAGTCACGTGACCAATTTGCCGATCTCATAATATTTCATTTTCATACATTTTTTGAATTTCATTCCACATAATAGATACTATACTGTATTATACACGATAGATACCTAAGCCCATATTTCGTATCTTGTAACTTTTTTTATAATCAATCTCAAAGAAAACTTAACAATAGCGCGAGTGTATTTTCGTTTCATGGTTGTCCCGCTTTTCAACTATAAATATAATTCATAACGAGTTATTTTAATGAAATAAAAACACTTAGTAAGCAATCGTTACAGTTATACAGTCTTTATCAGTATGTGAACTCTCAAACAGCTATCTCATAAATCATTCAATAAACTATGAACCTCGCACATAGATATCAAAATCAGGATAAGCCCATCTGCACAATTTTATTTATAAGTAACGCGAGCAAACGAGCGGAAGGGTCACCTGATGGAAAGCGATTACCGCCGCCCATTGACATATTTTGCAGCACCAGAAGAACTGGAAATGCGTTGTCGGCTTTAAGAAATTTGTTTATCCGCCCCTTGAATAACCCCATGTTTATAGTTTTGAGGGATCACTGTTGCTGGTAGCTGGTTCCATAGTTTGCATGTTTTTTTTTTCTTTATTAATAGGCTTGCGCTTGACTACAATCAAGTCTGATGAACAGAAATGATGAGGTCTAGGATGGAGCGCGCTTGCCTAGAAAATGCCTATTCACTCTTCTCTTGAAGGCACCCAGATTGTATTTGGCTGGGTACACGGAAGCTTCGTGTTCGTGGAAAGAAAGATCTGGCATACCGAGTACCGGTATTTACGAAAACTTTCTTCCACATGAAAAAAGTAGCGTTATCTGTCCAAATTCCCGTCAATACGGCACATTACGATGACGATTGACGACCGAATGGCGTAGTGGTAGCGAACCTGCTGTCTGCGTCGGAGTTCGTGGGTTCTATTCCCACTACTGGTAAATGTTTGTGTGATGAGCATGAATGTTTTCCAGTGTCTGGGTGTTTTTCAATATATTGTATTTATGTATATTAGTATGTATGTATATTTATCAGTTATCTAGTACCCATAACACAAGCTATCGCTTACTTTGCAATCTAGCCCAGATTGCGATGTGTAAAATGTCCCGTATATATTTATTATATATATATTATATGGCGGAAACTGTAAAAACGCGCGTTAAAACTAATAACAAGTAGGAGTAAAGACCTGTCTTGGATCGCGGTTTAATAGACAATACTACTTACTACTGACACCGTTGTCAAAACAGGCATTTTGGGCACAAGCGAAATAGCAATATTTTTTCACGCGGTTGGCCAGGTCCTGTGTATAATATGTCTATTACCTCGCAGTTTGTTTCCCGTAGGCTTCAGGAACTTTCTAAGAGTTTTCATTACGTTGTCTAATTTCCTCAATATGCTAATACTCCACGTGACTGTCATGTCGTTGCAATCGAATGGTATTAGAATACTTGTGGTTATGGAAATTTGTTTATGTTGTGTGTCGATCTTGCCAGACAATGTTTTTTTTGTTAAAACAGACATTTTTGACACCAGTAAAATGGCGACATTTGTTCGCGCGGTTGGCCAGGTCCTGTGTGTAAAATGTCTATTACCTCGCAGTTTGTTTCCCGTAGGCTTCAGGAACTTTCTAAGAGTTTTCATTACGTTCTCGAATTTCCTCAATATGCTAATACTCCACGTGACGAGCCGGAGCAAGACATAATCGCCGTATTTCGGTCCATGTGATGTTTACATAACTCGGCACGTGGGCACATGTTTTATTCAACTAAATTGTAAAACACGTGAATCTCATGTCGTTGCAATCGAAAGGTATTAGAATACTTGTGGTTATGGAAATTCGTTAATGTTCCGTGTCGGGCGATCTTGCCAGAACAATGGTTTTTACAAATTTTTAGTTTCAACTGTCCGATGTTTGTTTGTTAGTCTGCAATCAAATCTTGCGTGTAGAATCTGACCCACTTCACGGTTACCGATTGAGCTGATAGGAGGGGATGTATGGAACCCCGTAGCAAGCTGAATCAAATCCAAACTTTTTTGTTATAGACTACGGTCTCCCCATTAGCTACTGCAATTTTTTTTAAATTAACATCCGGATTCCAAAGTTATAGGCAAATAAACAAGTTAAAATCTGTATGACAGAAAATGTGCATTGAAACGAAAGTAACATTTTGTATGCAAAATTATAAATAAGCTGATCTGATCATGGAACCAGAAGATGGCCACAGGAACTATTTAGTTAAACGACACAACAAAATCGAGTTTGGACTCCTTTGGTCATTTTTGCTGAGTACTTTGGAGCTAGATGGTAAACATGGGCTGGTGCTATGTAAACAACGTCTGCGGGGTTAGCTAATAATTTATAAAATATACTATTTATATATTATATTTAATTTTACGTAGCTTAGTGATAGAGACAAAGAAAATATACTTGTTATTTGCGAAAGGGCATTTAATGGTTAATAGGGTTCGAAGAGACTCTACTTAAAGGTCGAACAGTCACGACATTGGTTTGTTAATTCGGAAAATAAATCTACATTTTATGCTCCGTATAAGTATTGATAATAATTGTAGGGGCCATTTGTATACGGTTAATACGATTTTATGTAAAATATGATGTCTGGAGAAATAACAGGCATAATGGTTAATGTGTCTGTGCTTATAGAAAATGTAACCTTTTGGAAGCTTATAAAGTCTTAAAAATATAAATATCGTTTAGAAGAGACGATAATGGTGCCAATTTTGTTGTACAAAATCACTAACTACCTATGTCAAATCAAGTCAAGTCAAGTCGATGTAAGTAGGTACAGGATAGAAAAAAATAACAATATGTAATTAACTAATTATACGCATCTTGATAGGGTTACTTATATTATTTTTTATTCAATTTAAGACACACACCTTCACACCTCAACTTTTACCCACATACACTACACAAACGTTTTATAGCCTAAGTACTAGACCCAGTTCCAGACAGATTTTGACAAAGCGTAACATCAGGCCAAGAGGTAAGTTTAGATTGTGGCTAGTACCTAAGTAGGTACTACAAAATCTTAGCATATTCAATCTTCCTTGATTTCAATTCATAGTAAGTATAGTGAGTTCAGATTCCACAACGACGCACTCCAAGCTCCTTCACAATCGCTTGACAATATGTTTCATGTGATTCGGAAAGAGTTAGGAAGGAGTGGGGCGCGTCTACCCACTATAAAATACATATTGAGACAGTCAAATATATTACGTTTCCTTCCAAAGACGAAATAAAGCAATAAAAATAGGTGGGTATACATTAATAAGATCCCCAGCCAAACCGAGCATTCAAAACAAAGCCCTTTAGTTCTAACAAAGCGTGTCCTTTTTTTCCGTCCCGCCGAACCTTCGGGCCCTTTGCAAGGTCTCAGGGTCACCTTCAGGTCAACGACCCCTTGCGTAAGGTTGCGTCACTTTGCAGAAATGCGTTAGTCCCCTAGTGCATCGAGGGTTTGTCCCTTTTTAGCACATTCAGTAGCCGTGTGTGTGAAGGAGATGGATATGTTAGAGCTTTTGATTGTACGTTTTCTTTTTTGATTCCGTTTTCGTTCCGTCGGTTTGGAAAGTAAGAATACATAAATAGGTGCATCGTTTTTGCCTAGTTATAAGAAGATTTATAGCATTAAGATTAAAGATTTGGTTGTCTCTTTTATGGCGGTTTCCAATATTCGATCTATACTAAATGGTTTGCTTTACTAGAAATAGAATCTTATTTGCGGTTTCCAATATTCTATCTATCCATGGTGCGCCTTGATAGTGTGTTTGTTTTCCTTAGAAATATTTCAGACGTTTATCAACGTTATCTTATTAAAAACTGCAGTTAAATGAAATAAGAAAAATAAATAGAGAGATTTTATTAATTCCCCATAAAACGAAAGTGTTATTCAATCCCAGTTTAGTCCCTTTAAATCATTTTAATAATGGTAATAAACGTCCGATGAAATTATAACCAATTACAAAATCGCTATAAAACTTCTGGGTCGCATTGCCAAAGAATAAGCTTTAGTTATTTAAAGAAGTCCTTTTGGGGCGAAAACACGTTATTATACAGTCGATAGAAGTCCGATAGTTCAGCACTCACTGGAAAGGAAAATAATTGTCCTAGGACCTTCCATTCTATATCAGGAAAACAGTGCCATTTTCTTTATTTCTTTCTTTATTTATTACAATTGCTTCATGCACATGCTTACAATTTCACATAGCACAAGCGTGCACAAGACGCCCTGTCAGGACATGGCAATTACAAATAATAATTATTTTCTACCATTGTAGATCACCAATATATTATATACAAAAGGGCTGGGCTTCCAAAGGCTGCGACGATACAAATAACGACAAGACGATAGTGTCTTTAAATTTGATTCTAAATCATATGACTTACACTTCATCTTTACTCAATCTTTTTTTTAATCCATACAAGTTAGGACTTGACTGCGATCTCACCTAATGGTAAGTGATGATGCAGCCTAAAGTGTTATCGTACTAACTTGGAAGGGTAAGTAAATTTATCCCAATGGTTTCTACAAGCATCGCACCGGAACGCTAAAGCGCTTGGCGGTGCGTCTTTGTAAAATGTATATATCTTTAAAAAAAACAATAATAATGTATAAATCTTTGTAAAATGTAGCTAAAGGATGCATCGCGTCAAGCACAGAGCAAGGAATGACTTTATATAAGCATCAACTGACCTTGATTGTCTGTATTTCTGTTCAAAGACCAATGACGTTTGATATTTGTATGCCGACGACTTTGTAAGTGTTAAAATTATTCCTTGACAATCCTGTAAGTTAAGATAAGATATACCTAGTTAACACGACAAAATATAGAGACAGGAAAAATTAAGTCGTTTTAAGTTTAAGTCATCAAAGACTAACCAAATAATAATCTGTAAATAAAATTAATGCGTTTATACCTATAGCCGCAATAAAAATGCGATTATTTTTGTAATTTGTACTTGATTTCTGAGACTTGTCGTTATATTTTTGTGAATTTGTATCTGTGTTTAATATCCCGTAATAAAACTCTTTCAATAAGAGAAGATTCCTTCACACTTTTGGCGTCCTTCCTGGCTGGAAACGAGCTCGGGTCGGGATAGGATGTGCAGTAGACATATTATGTTTCTCTACTTTTGTCGCTCTTTTCTTGATCCATACTGTTAGACAGAGAAAAAATTGGTTGTCTGTAAAGTCGGTTTACGGACGATAGATTTACGTGATAAACGTCATTATCGTGTCTCTCTATCGCTTGTTGCGCGCTCTCGCTTGCACGCACAGGCTCTGGTGGAACGTTACGCGGAACGTTACTATTTTTCATGTTGGTTGCTGGTGTTCATCAATTTATTAAACGTTATCACGTCAAAAAGATCGACAAAAGCAGAGAGAATTAACTCTACGTCGCATGCTGCGTAGGGTGGTCTAAGAGGCTTTAGCCATTATTATCATCCTACCAGCAAAGACGCACCGACAAGTAGCGTTCCGGCGCGATGCTGTCTAAAAATTGGTTGCCTGTAAAGTCGGTTTACTGACGATAGTTGCACGTGACAACGTCTTCTTTGTCGCTCGTTCCGCGCTCGCGAGGTAACGCCGGTAACGCCGCATGAGCGAGGTAACGCCGGATGAGTCATGTTTTTTCGTGCGTGCAACCGGCTCTATCGATTTATAAGACGTTGTCACGTCAAAAATCATTAGGGGTAGCTTATCCAAGTTAATAGGATAACATCTTCAATTGCATCTTCATTGAACATCGAATGGAGCGAAGGCATTTGATACCTACCTTTTTTTAGGAATTTTAAAGCTGGGGCCGTACCACCATCTCTAATAGCAGTATTATTGTAATATTGTTTTAAAATTTTCATACTGACATTGTATGAAAATGTCAAAACAAATTTTCATACTGACATTGTAATTTGTATGAAAATGTCAAAACAATATTACAATAATACTGCTATAAGAGATGGTGGTACGGCCCCTGAATGCAGTGTCACTTCTTTTAACATTACCTAGTCTATGAGCACACTATGTATAGGATGCGTCGCGCCGCGGCAGTGCAGTGTGCGCCGACCTTGGCAGCCGGGGTCACCGCCCGCCGACCAAGGGCGGTAGGTATGCAGGCGATATCGAAATTGCATCTGGATGAGTTATACCGCAGTTTTATTTGCTCGTTTTTAAGTAGGTATGTGTTTGCGTCAGAGTCTACTTATGTGAAGATAAGGACGTAAAGATAAGGAGGTACTATGTTATGAAATTATGAGATTGCGCAGACACAAGTAAGAACTCTTTGGAGTTTGTTGTGGGCTTCTTCTCAGTGCAGAGCGCGTTCGGACCCTCGTAAACTTAGTTTTAAGTCGACTTGTAGTTATCACCATACTTATGCGACAAATATCATATTGACGTTTTACAAGAGCCTGTACGTTAGGCCTATGTGAAATAAAGATATTTTGAGTTTGAGTTTTGAGATTCGTTACAATGAGTTATACTTACTTTCCATGTAGTTAGTTTAAGCTATGAATAAACTATAAGAATGTGTTTATAAGAAATTTAAATATTGTTTTTTTGTCCGTTTTCTTGATTTCCTATAACTGTATGATACGTTAGTTATTAAGATATCAACTACATAACATTCGATATTTTAAGTTCTATGATTTTATCCCTACAAATGCAGGTTTATTTTATGGAATAGAGTAAAAAGAACCAAGATTACACTTTTTCGTCTAGATTCTAGACTCTACAACTTACGAGTTATACTCATAACATATTATTTTAATAATAACATATTTTAATGTTTGATGTATCTGCGACAGAACCGCTTAGAGTTTTCGAGTTTTAAACAGATGCTTCAAAAGGAATTTTTAGAACAAAGGACAATGAAACGATACAGAAATCGTTAGCGGCTATATAAAACTGAAATTTAATAAAAAAACAATTTTTGAGAATTTTCTTACTACTAAAGCCCTTTCATATCTATGAAATGTGATTTACCACTTTGTTATGGATTATTATCTTATTTTAATTTTTTGGCATTTTGGTATGGATGGAGGATGTCGTAAAACTATCGTAAGGTCTAAAAAGCCCCTTGTTTGCGATATTATTGCGCGAAGAAACAGTATCACCAGGTGTGGTGCGAGACGAGGTATTAAAAATAAATGATTCAGCCCCATGTTACACCTTCGGGGCTCTTATGGCGTTCGAACATGATTTTACGGGCTTCTTGAAAAATAAAACCCTTTTATAACCCGTATAATATGAGCCCTTGTTGCGATATTAGTATCTTGATTTTAGTTTAAATTTTTGAAGAGTTTCAACTATGTTATCTTAAACTATAAGTTGAGGTTAAGACGAACTTTATGGGTCTGGCCGCGAAATTCTTTTTTTTATACTATATAGGTTAGCGCTTGACTGTGATCACACCTGCTGGAAAGTGATGATACAGTCTAAGGTGGAACGCGCTTGCCTAGAAGATGCCTATTCACTCTTGATTTGAAGGCACCCGGGTTGTAAGTGGCAGGAAAGACACTGCCTGGGAGTGTATTCCAGGCCTTTGCAGTGCGTATCAGGAACGAGGAACCAAACCGCTTCGTACGCGTGATTGGTACGTCAAATATGTATGGGTGGAAGCCTTTACGATGCCTTGCTTGAATTCAATTTTATATTGGTTTTCGCAATTTGTAACCTAATAAGACATAATAGCAATTATGGCAATGAAATTGCGGGTATAGCAGTACCATTTCCCATGTTTGTATCCAAAAACTTTGCTTCAAAATGTCCAGTCTATTGAGTTGATTGACAAAAAGTAAATTCTGAACACTTTCAAGCGAAGATTTTTATCTTAAACAGAATCTGAAACAGATCTTTAAGATTGTAATCACAAAGTCCAAATTCGCGTTATTGAAGTTGCGACATTACTTGAGCTAAATAAGGTTTTTTTTTAATCCTTCGGGTATGAACGTTTTTTTTTCACTTAATAAGTATAAATAATTATTAAGTAACTCTTGTATAATACTCGTATAGTGGTGATCAAAGTCAATTATTTTTTAATAATTTAGTTCCTTCACAAGTAATCAAAGTCATCCAAACCAAGGTATCTCAAACTATTTACCATAATATTGGTCCAATAGATAAACAGTTCCATTTCTCATAGAGCTATATAACGGTTATGAAACGGTAATAAGGGAGGTCATCAAAGCTGGTTGCTGGGTGGGACAGGTGCGTGTGAAATATTTTTATGTTAGTAAGACCACAGAGTAACTGTATTACAGGTCTGCCAGGTGTCACATGTCGGTATAGACTAGTTATGGACAGAGGCAAATTGTTTAATTTCTTTGGAGTATTAAATTTGCCAGATAAAATCGAGGGCCGGTAAACAATTAAACGACGACGGTTAGTTTATGTTCCTTGATATTGGGGCTATTTAAGAAAACGGCCGAGTGTCAGTCCAAACAAGTACCAAAAGTTTAACCTTATTAGCGACTTATTTTTTCGTGAATTGTTTATATATTTGTGAATTCTAATTTAGATTTTATAGAAGGTACCTGATTACATTATCTACAAAGTTATAGATATAATAAGCATAAAAGATGTAATAGATAGAATAAAATAAATATGTAATAAGAAAGACTAATTACATACTTGCGTACTCTGAAGTCTGAACAGTGAACTGGTCTCATGCCAATCATAATTTTACTTTGAAATAATAAACTAAATAGTTTTAAGCGGAATTACACTTTATTAGTGGCCCATTAAGCACATACAAAAATAGATGAATGTTCTGTATTTAATGCAACAATTATTATGCAAGCGATTCAAAAAGTTGTTCTAAAAAAAAGGAAGAACAACCGTGGTTCTAAAAGATAAGTATTATGTTAACAGGGAGTGATATTTGAGCGCAGGTAATTCAATGGACGTCGAGAGAAGTGGCATCCTTATGTGGTTGATACGTATTTTTCATCCACGTTCCTTATAGTACGAACTACGAGCCGCTGAGGTGTGAAACACCCTTCCAACTTCCGTGTTCCGAGTCATAAGTATGATTCAAGAGAATTCATTTCAAGAGAAAAGTGAATTGACATTTTCTAGGCAAGCGCGCTCCACCCTAGACTTTATCAATGCTTTTCATCAGGCATGATTTCCGTCAGGCGCAAACCTATCAATAAGAATAAAATAAAATAATACTAATTCCCGTTCACTGTATAAACGGAACACACATTTTTCGAGAAGGTTTACGTCACAAATTACGAAAACAACAGAAAGAAAGTCAGTACAGTTATGTGTAAGTGCTATCACTTCCATTTTAAATTATGTTAAGGAGTTATTTACCATAATTTAAAATGGAGGTTCTCACGTTTATCTTACTGAGGTGCCAATGCATGGCCCGAAACGTGACGAAAAAATAGAAACAAGAGTTTTTAAAAGATTTGTTAATGAAAGACTGCAAACATAAAGGTCAAGAGAAGAGTGAATAGGCATTTTCTAGGCAAGCGCGCTCCAAACTAGACCTCATGATTGCTTTCCATCAGGCATGATAGTCGTCAAGCGCAAGACTATCTTTAATAAAAATAAAATTTGATACTCCTTTTAAGAAAGTAACCACTCAGAAGGATGGCGGGACCTGCAAGGCCTTTTCGTCACCTAAATTATCCAAGTCGGGATGCCCTAAGTCCCTCGCTTCGCTCACTCTGCATCCCTAGTTTTATCCAACAGGGAATGGCTGGACCTAGTTATAGCCGGCATTATAAAGGCTAGACCTAGTTTTACCCAAAAACAATCGGCTCGTACTAGGTTTAACCAAGAGTAAGTGGCAACACCTAGTTCTAACCGGCTAAAACTAGGTGCAGCCGTGCTTCGGGTATTAGCCGTAACATATACACAAGACCTGGCGAACCATGCGAAATAATGTCGCCAGTATACTAGTGATAAAAATGTTTATTTTGACACCAACGGCTTCAGTTGTAACTTGTAAGCAGACCGCAGTGTTGTCTGTGTATTGCAGTCCACGCCACAGATCACTATACTATGTTATTAGTCCGCACGCGAGTTACCGCAGGGACGATTTCCGTCGGGGGGCTGGCCAAGCAAACTCCACGAGTGCCCGAGTGCTACGGTGCCTCTCTGTAGCGCACGGGCCGGTGCTCCCTGGTAACGTCGGTTGATAACCGACGGCTAATAGCTTGGCCCGGTGGATAGGTGACGTTTCTTCGCGTGTCCCTCTGGGCCCCAGCAGAGGGCACAGTGTCGAAACGTCTACACCTACCCCGGAGGAGGAAGAAAACCTCATTAAAAATTACAGGCGGGGGCGGAAACGCCCAGTCCCTTCGGGGCACTACGAGGAAGACAACCTCGTAAAAAAATCACCGAAGTGAGCGGGAACGCTCGTCGAGAGGGACAATTACTGTGGCATATCCCTCTCGCAGGAGACGCACCGATTGCTGGAGGACGTACATCTTTCTTCGGCTTCCGGGTGCGCCGGCCTGCGGGTGACGGACGTAAGGGGCTATGGCGTCCGTTACCCGAACTCCATCAACAGGCCAAGGAGGTGGCGCGCCCTGTTCAGGACGCGCCTCCCAGGAGGAGTCGGCGGCGGTCAGGCTGCCGGCAGCAGCGACGGGACCTGCCGCTCAGGTGGAGGGTCGGGGCCTGGCGGGAGCGCGGTGAATACGCAAGTGAATCCCGTACTCCCGCCAACGAGGTCCGTCGTGGCAAGGGACAGGTTTTAGTGGGTGCAAGCCCCACATAACCCCTCCGTTTCCTCTGACGGAGGGGTATGCGTTAGGTATTTCCTGTCGATAAAAAAAAGGGACGATTTCCGTCATGTTTTTTTTGAGCGCGCTTGCCTAGAAAATGCCTATTCACTCTTCGCTTGCGGCGTATTAGCGGAAATTTTGACAAATGGCGCTACTTTTTCTTGTATGAAGAAGGTTGACGTCAAATGTTCCAATGGGCTCATCCTCAAGTTCATATCGGTGGCAAAGGCTGGTAGTTAGAACTTTTTGATTTTTACTCACAGAGAGGATAGAGGTTTCTGGAAACTCTTTACCATAACTCAAAAAAAGAAAGTTTGTATTTTAACGTTTATGTAGAGCACGTTTGCCCGTCGGAGGTGTGGCTGCGTGTTTCGAAACGTGACACGAAAATAGCTGAAAACAATTGTTGAGAGTTCGACACATGGCCTGAAACAATAGCAAGCTGAGTATTGCCAAATTACCAAACAGGAAATTAGATTTATACAGGCAACAGGTATACAACTGACTGGTATGAAAAATAGTTTAAGGGGATTTATTGAATTTATTTTGTCTTTCTCACTCTCACGGAGATTTGGTAGGTGCGACATGCAGCGTCGCGGAAGAATATAACAGAAAACGACCTTTTACCTAATTACTCAAAAACTAAGCTGGTTATCAAAAATCTGTTTCTTAGAGTTTTTGGATATTACTATTACCAACACTTTAAAACAAAAATTACAATTACATCCAATGTAGTGTCCGATAAAAACTCGAAAAACTGAGATTTTGGAGCAACTTTTGGGAGAACTTTCTATCGAGAATATTTTATCCAATCGTGTTTCTGCTTCTCAGCGATTTTAGATTGAAACCCCAAAATACATGACGTGTAAATTTGAAAGTAATTGTCTTTATAGTTTTTGCATATAAAACTTCATTCAAAATCGCTTAAATACGTCTTCTACACCGTTAAATGATATTCTCAGACCTACCGAATATACTTTTAATTTCTTAAAAATCAGTCACGCCGTTTGTAGGAGTTTGGTTACAAAAGCTGTGACGTGAGAATATTATATATTTGACAGAACCAAATTTGACCAGAGATAAATTGTAAAAATTGTCCAGTGAAATTTGTCCAGTTTGTACCTAAGGTCTGATAGTTTGAATTTCTTTTTACACACAAAAAAAGGTACTTGGCTACAGTCTCATCTAATGGTAATTGACGATGAAGTCGAAGATGGTATCGTATTAACTTGAAAGGAGTAAACTCAAGCAACCCATAACGCTTTCTACAAAGCATCACGACGCAATGCTAAAGCTAAATTAGAATTAATTATGGAATTCTAAATTTCGTGGCTTGAATCAAACCTGCAACCTCCACTTCGAATCCGAGTGTGCACCACTGTGCCCGAGGGGTCGTGAAAATCAAAAAAGAATGGTAACAAAATATGACAATACGGTATTTTAATCCATTTTTTAATTAATTAATTTAATGTAAACTAGGCTAGGTAAGGATAGTAACTGCAAACGGCAAGGAAATCAAAAGTTACAAGCATTTGAATTTTTCTTCTGTCTCTTTCTCGCAAAACGAAAATTTGTATATGGCATGAGTATTTGTATATAGCATATTTTTGTATATTAAATTGCTTATAACTTTTTCATTATTTGCTCAATTTCATTTGTTTTTTCAAAAAATTTTGATTATTATTTTTCAGTTGTGCAAAATCTCTAAAATAAGTAAACTAATTTCAAGTGTCTAAAAATGGTGCTATTGTTTTCTATGGGGAGTTATCGAAAAACACTATTTTTAGTTGCGTCAAATTAGTTAAGAGATTTTGAATGTCTCTCAACTTAATTGTCTGTGTGCTTCAAATAGAAAATAAATTCTCTCTTCGTTTATTTATAAGGGATAATGATCGGAGTCAAATGACCGGGCGTCTTTGAATCCGAAATGAAGTCTCTGCCTTTCCTACTCTACATAATGAAGGCGAGTGCAGATTCGATGATTAGCTGACGAGTGACGTCTTGGGACGGTGATAGTTAGTCTTCAGAAGTGTATTAATAAATAAGTCCTTAATAATTAAATAAAAATAAGTTAACTGTATTTTAACTACACTTTAAACTGTGTTTAACGTTAGTATTAACTAATTTTAATTTTATTAATCACGTTCGAGGTTCGCTTATAAGAGTTCAATTACTAAAAACATTGATCAGCGATTATACCGTATGATGAGTGTAAGAGAAGACTTCTTTCATTTATTGAAAAAAATGGGGAAAATCGCGCAATTTAACAATAAATCTCTAAACACAAAGTTAGGTTTGCGGTTCGTTACTTTTACATAATAATGTCATGTCATGTTCAATGAAAATAATAGTTTAAAAAACTAAAAAAATACGCTTTGTAAGTACGCCAAAGAGTAAGTGTGGAGCACTAGCTCTATCTCTCTTACTCGCATGCAAAGGATGCGGAAAGAAATTAATTAATCCTGGCGAATCTAATTAAGATAATTGGATATTTTGATCGAATTATTGCATTGTCGTCGGTCTTTGACAGGTGTGCAAAGTTTGAATTAAATCTGATCGTTCAAAGTAGGACAAAATCGAGCTCAAAGGAGTCGGTTACAAACATACAGGTGAAGCTAATAAAAGCGTGTTAAAAAGTGTTTCTCTTAAAGTTTCACTTCTTTGTAGTATGGAACATTCGAGTTTGACTCGCACTTGGCCGTTTTTAGGGTTCCGTAGCCGAATGGCAAAAACGGAACCCTTATAAATTCGTCATGTCTGTCTGTCCGTCTGTCCGTCCGTATGTCACAGCCACTTTTTTCCGAAACTATAAGAGCTATACTGTTGAAACTTGGTAAGAAGATGTATTCTGTGAACCGCATTAAGGTTTTCACACAAAATTTTAAAAAAAGTAATAAATTTTGGGGTGCCCCATACTTAGAACTGAAACTCAAAAATTTTTTTTTCATCAAACCCATATGTGTAAGGTATCTATGGATAGGTCTTCAAAAATGATACTAAGGTTTCTAATATCATTTTTTTCTAAAATGAATAGCTTGCGCGAGAGACACTTCCAAATTGGTAAAATGTGTGTCCCCCCCCTGTAACTTCTAAAATAAGAGTATGATAAAACTAAAAAAAATATATGATGTACATTACCATGCAAACTTCCACCGAAAATTGATTAGTTTTGATTAGATTTCTAGTGAGTAGTTTTTTTTAATACGTGTTGAATTGATATTCAACAAGTCTAATATTTTGTTTAACTTTGATGACGACAGATGGCGTTGCACGTATTTAACTCGCGGTGAAGTTGTTTAATATTGAATAAGTTGGTTATGCGGTTCAAGAAAAGTTGTTTTTTATGGTTTTATTCCTCCGGTAGTAGTAGGTACGGAACCCTCAGTGTGCGAGTCCGACTCGCACTTGTCCGGTTATTTATAATTCTCGTAACAATGACGTTTGAAATTCTCTAATCTGAATATCACTTACTTGCATGTACTTACGCTATTTAGCGCTTGTAACGGTGTACTTTACGGTGCGTAGCGCTCATAATCAGGTACTGTAGGCAATTCACGTAACGCATCGGCTACATTTCGTGAAGTGAAATGTTTAAAAAGGTCATGGCATTTACGTAATTGGATAAAAAAAGATATTGAAACCTAAACTTTAAAAAAAATTATGATTATTTGACAAAGAGCGTAAAATTGAATGTAGTTCAAAACGCAACATGGTTGACAATTGACAATCGTGAAATTAAATTTTCTTTGCGCGTTAAGGTTGAAAGATTGTAGGTAATTTCTATGTTGAAATGCATTTAATTTCACACTCTAAACCAATAACCGTATAGTTTGTTCTTTATGTTCTTTAGCTTTGTTCTTTATTAATACTCCAAAAACTAAATTAAAACTTATAAATGTTACTAAATACGTTAAAACTAATCTTTAAACAACGTTTAATATTTTAATATTGTTTCAAGAGTTCCTTTCAGTTAATAGAGTTAATTTTTCAGTGTTAATTTTTTTTTCTTGATTCACATGACTCAGTGTGTAAACGTTACGTGAATAGCCCGCCTGTAGGTGGTAACTGGTAACTAGTAACCGAGGGCTATACGATGCCCCATTGTTTGAGTTTCGCAAACGCTCGCGGTAACTGTATGGTTTAGATTATGACACACATTTGGATGTTGTATGAATCTTACTATTGAAATGTACATGATAATGTCTATAAAGCCGCGTTTCCATTACGCAAGTGACTTGCATACAAGTTGCAAGTTGCATATAATTTGTATAGTGGAAACCACAGTTTGCAAACAAATTACAACTTGTATTCAAGAAGATGAAACCGTCAAATCACTTGCACGCAAGACTTGCATAACGGAAACGCGGCTTTAGCGATCTTAGCAAAAACATAAGTGTAAAAACTGGAGGATGCTGCAGAAATCTTGTATGTTCGTAGATCGATCATGAAACGTTGAGAAAAAAAAAAGTTTCTTGTGTCTTATGCGCCCTCTTGATTTTTCACAAAGCCCATGTTAACTGATAATTTTTCCGAGATAAAAAGTAGTATCTTTTAATCCAGGGTACAATCTATTTCTATACCAAATTTCAGCCGAATCGGTTCATAGTTACGGCGCGTGTATGTGTAACAAACATACACACTTATACACAAACTCTCGTCATTATAATAATAGTGTGATGTGATTTAATTTTGGCGGGTTGAGACCCTGACTGCAGCGTGGTGACTACTTTAGTGACTTTTTGATTGATATTGTTGCACCAGATTTAGCAGTAATATTTAATAATTGTGTAGATTGTGGTGTTTTCCCTGACTTAATGAAACATAGTAAAGTAATTCCACTGTTTAAATCAGGTAGTACCAGTGACCCTACTAACTTTAGACCAATATCTGTACTACCGACTTTCAGTAAAATATTCGAAAAACTTATACTGATTCAATTGCTTAATTATTTTCAAAAGAATGATTTATTACATAATAAACAATTCGGGTTTACGCGGGGTCGCTCGACTACCGATGCCGGGGTCGAGCTAATACGACATATATTTGAAGCCTGGGAGGAGTCACGCGATGCGCTGGGTATTTTCTGTGACTTATCCAAGGCGTTCGACTGTGTTAAGCATGATACATTAGTCAGGAAGTTACACCACTACGGAATTAAAGGTGCAGCTCTGGATTTGATGAGCTCCTATCTGAGCTGTCGTATTCAAAAAGTAGAGGTCAATGGGAAACGATCATCTGGTTCGACTGTGAAGATGGGAGTTCCTCAAGGGTCTATTTTGGGTCCATTCCTATTCCTTATTTACATCAATGACCTTCCTTACCTTACTAAGGACAAGCATGAGATAGTACTGTTTGCTGATGATACATCACTATTGTTCAAAATTAATCGACAAAAAAACAATTTTGACGACGTAAACAGTTGTCTCAAAGAAGTTGTACATTGGTTTGAAGCTAATAATTTGCTTCTTAATAGCAAAAAAACAAAATGTATTAAATTCACTTTACCTAATGTTAGACAAGTTCAAACGAATGTAAAACTAGGTGTTGAGGAATTGGATCTCGTAGATACAACCGTATTTTTAGGAATAACGTTAGATGCTACACTACAGTGGGACCCTCATATAAATAATCTATCGAACAGGCTTAGTTCTGCTGCGTACGCGGTTAAGAAAATTAGGCAGCTGACAGACGTCCAGACTGCTCGACTCGTATATTTTAGTTACTTTCACAGCATTATGTCCTATGGTCTCTTGCTATGGGGTAATGCTGCTAACATTAATACAATTTTCGTGCTGCAGAAGAAGGCTGTTCGTGCCATTTACAAAATGGGCCCAAGAGAATCTTTAAGAGAAAAATTCAAAGAATTTAATATAATGACGGTGCATGCACAGTATATATTTGATAACTTGATATATGTGCATAAAAATATTAATAATTTTGTTAAAAAAAGCGATCTCCATGCTATTAACCTTAGAAGTAAAAACAAACTAGTAGTGAATAAAACAAGACTAGAGAAAATAAATAAATCATTTAAAGGCAATGGGATACGCTTTTACAACAAACTTCCTATTGAAATGTTAAACTTATCCCTCAATAAGTTCAAAGTCGCTGTAAAACGAAAGCTCGTTAATGAAGCTTACTATAGTATTAAGGATTATTTACATAAAGAAGGATTTCCTTGGGAGTAAATGAACTGCTGTACTATAATTACTAGCTCAACTAGTTTTTAAGAACTTTTGTAAAGTGGTGATAACCGAAAACAAAACCCGGCTGAGTTTGTTGTGGGCTTCTTCTCAGTGCAGGGCGCGTTGGAACCCTCGTAAACTTAGTTTTAAGTCGACTTGTAGTTATCACCGTACATATCAAACACAAACGTATGTAACAAATATGTTGACGTTTTACAAGTGCCTTGTAAGTTAGGCCTATGTGAAATAAATATCTTTTGACTTTGACTTTTGACTTTGACTTCCGTACTCTCGGAAACGTGGTCTGTCAAAAGGTTTTAGTAGATTCGATATACTATGTAGAAGGCTACTTAGCCCCTCCTTTTCCCAAAATTTTCAACAATTGTAATATCATCAATTTACACAAACTACCTTCATGGTTTCATGAAAACAACGTCCCCCGTAGAGTGTTTACTCTACCTATTGGAAAAACCGAATGAAAATCCGTTCAGTAAGTACTTACTTTGTTTTTGAGTTTTTCTGGAACAGACAGACGCGGTGGGGGACTTTGTTTTCTTGTGATATATGTATTAGCTTAACATAATATCTAATGTTATTGTAAAAGAGAGTGGTAACGTTTAGCGTTGTCATCAAAATGCAGTTATATTCGCTAATAACGGCGTCTCGACGAGTGATTTAATCGCCTTTGTTGTCTGGCCGCCGCACCGCTGCATTTGGACTCTAAACATATAAAATAACACTCGCTTTCCGAAGATTTATCGACTTTTTACCGAGTTTCTGTGTAAGGAAAATACCTATCCTGTCTGGACACAGATCTTCCAATAGGAACTTTCCTTTTCGTTTTTGTATTGTTGGCATTTTAGAAACAACACAAACAAAAGTTTAGATTAAAAATATTTTTTCAGAATTGGCTCAGGTCTGGTCTAGTGGGAAGCTTCGGCCGTGGCTAGTTACCATCTTACAAGCAAAGACACACCGGCAGGCGATTGAGCGTTCCGTTGCGATGCTTGGGCTAAAGTTACTTCCAAGTTAGTACGACAACATCTTAGGCTGCATCATCACTTACTATCAGGTGAGATCGCAGTCAAGTACTTAATTGTAAAGAGTAAAAAAAAAGACGCCTCTGCCCAGTAGGGGGCGTAAACAAAGAAAATACTATTTTTATACTTGAACGATAAAACCCCCTGTCGCAACAATTTTATCTAAAAAAAACTGATAACTCCATCACGCGTTCCAATTGCGGTCTCATTCAAACCGAAGAAATATAATCTAAATAATTAATTAAAATAATCATAAAACGTTGTAGATTAACAATTTGGGACATCACAATTATTATATTACAGTTACGTATCGCGAAATTACGTAAACAAACGCGGCGATGTGAAATAAAAAATGGGCGCGAATAAATTGGGTTATCTCGGCTCGTAAGTGAATGACCGATATGATAATACGAGGCTTTTTATGGACGTTGATGTAACGAATTTTATGTTTGTTGATATTATCGTTCTTAAGATATTCGGTCACTTTTATAATCATTAGGTTGGATCGCGGTTTCGCCCGCATGGATTTCGGGTTTTTACTAATCTCATGGGATTGCAAACCCGGGATTTCCCGTTTCCATCCCTGTTCTTGTTGCCGTTCGCTTTGTTGCGCTCTTCTTTAATTAAGTGTTCGTTCGTTTTAGCTAACGTACGTCCACTGCTGGACAAAGATTTCTCCTACAATGATTTCCAGCCCGCACAGTCCTGCGCCACTTGTATCCAGCGCCTTTCCGCGACTCTTTTAATATCGTCAGTCCATCTGGTCAGAGGTCTGCCAACACTGCGCTTTCCCGTGCGGGGTCGCTATTCCAGCACTTTGGGTCCCCAAAGTCCGTCGGTTCTACGAGCTATGTGCCACGTCAGTTTTGCGATACGTTGAGCTATGTCGGTGACTGTGGTTCGTCAATGGATCTCCTCATTTCTGATTTGATCACGTAGAGAAACTCCGAGCACAGCTCTCTGTATGATGTGTGCTATATGGTAATCTAAAACGATAAAGTTACTGTTATAGGTTTACTGATTTTTGGTTTCAGTGGTGGACCTCATAAATATTATCTTAACTGTATTGTAAAATCATAAATAAAATAATCTTGTATGCGCATCAATTTGACTATTTTATTTTTGTTGTGTAAGTATAACGATTACCAGGACAAACAAACGTAAAACGCAGATGAAGTCGCGTGCAATAATAGTAGGTATAGTATAAGTAATAGGTAGTTTTAACAAATTTTTAGGTATGTCTATAGGAGGTCAGCGTCCGCTACGATTTACGCGCTACGAATCGGCAGGTTATTGCCCGCGTAGACCGTCTACGAAGGTTCGACTAAATAATTTATATACTGTATACATACTTAAAATAATAACATATTGTATACCTTATTGCTTAATAGATATTTTGTAGTTATTATAGTTTTGTTAAGATAAATAGTGTCTTATTAATATAAAATTTAATAAAAATAAAAAGAGTGGTATTTTAATTGTAAAATCATTTTCTATTTAATCTCGTTTACTTAAGTCATGTCTCTTTTCAGAATCATAATATACCAACGAGAAATTACGGCAGAACTTTCTAGCACGCAGGTTATCTTAGTTTCTTCTTAATAAAGCATAAGTTTGGATTAGTGGAGCATTCGGATTATAGTCCAGCAAATTTATATGATATATTTTATGAAACAAAGCTAATAGCTAATAGTATTTTTAAATGTATATTCATTTATGAACATTACATTTCTTGAACTTTTTAAAAGAAATCCAATATTTCAGTTCCTTGGGAGGAAGTTAATGACAAATACTAGTAAAAAGCTTTGTCTCGCAATTAACGTGTAGCGGTAAAAATAATTTAAAAGTGGTGCGCTTCTTATTATAGAGGCGTTTTGATTAAAAATGTCCTGCTGTACTGGATTTCATGTATGTTGTGTTAGATTTGGCGCTAATAAAGTTATGATAATAATAATATTAGAGCGCAGAAAGCTAAAAAAAGAATTGAGGTTGAATTTATAGAGGCGTTCCTTAGTATAAATAAATAAGAGAGAATACTATATTTATAAACCGAAAAACGAGGCGTCTCAGTCATGTCAAAGGGAAAGGTCATTTACTTTCGGAGGGCTGTGAAATAAAATCCAGCGTTTATTGAGTGTATTCACCTAACAAACGCGTGAAGGCTTAGCGGGGTTACTGGGGGTTACAAGGGGTAGGGGGTAAACAGGGGGGAACAGGGTTCATTGATACAACGAACGTGTTAAGTTACGTTGAACAAAGTAATAGTAATGAACTTCTTATATCAATTACTTAAAATCGGAGGCCTCTATATCAAAACGTCGATTGCGAAGGGCTTGACCCATTTTTAGTTATTTTTTTAATACTTATATCAAGGGTTTGGTGCAAGTTTTGGACAACCTACGGGCAAATTTTGACAAAAATATATTTTCAAAAAAAAGTTGCCTTTTACTAGCTGTACCTTTTCGTAGATTGTTTAGTATAGTATTCGTACATTATAGGCAAACTACTTTCTTCTAATATATAAAGTTTTCGTGTTACAGTGTTTGTTACAAAACTCCTCCGAAACTGTTTAAACGTTTTTTATGATTTTTTTTGTTAAAATTTGGTAGGATTGAGAATAGAACGTACCTAAGCTATTTTTCATACCCCTGGATGGCAAAACAACGTTCGCCTCGTCGCCTACTTGTGATATCAAAGATGATGCAAGGTGCGATATCACTACATAGAATAAAACTGCAAAGTTGCTTTCCGCTGTCTGCCCCTATGTATGCTTAGATCTTTAAAATTACGCAACGGATTTTGATGCGGTTTCTTTTAATAGATAGAATGATTTATATTAACAAGCTGCGGCGTATGCTAGTCGTTCTATAATACTTATGTAACAAATGCAACCTCAAAATTTTCATAAAGCAAAAATTCTTTAACTGAATCTAGGGTTGCGTTCTTATATATAGAGTTACGCGTAGTATATAGATTTTTTTACGTAAGTTTTAAAATTATTTAAAAACAAATCTATTTTTTTTATTCTACTAACAAGGGAGAAATTACCCAAATCTAGACAATTCCCAAAACCGAGAAAAAAATGAGAAATGTCCACAAAAATTATCACAGATGTCTACGCGTTCATCAACCTGCCGATTCGTAGCGCGTAGAGGCGTAGCGGTCACCGACCTCGTAGACCTTATTTTGACAATACAAAGCGTTATTTTTGGCGACAGTAAAGCCAAAAACCTGTCAAGTGCGAGTCGGACTCGCGCACTGAGGGTTCCGTACTACAACCGGAGGAATAAAACCATAAAAACCACTTTTCTTATCGAACCGCAAAACTAACTTTGTTTTTAGAGGTTTAATGTAAATATCAAAAAAACTACTTATTAGATCTCGTTCAAACCAATTTTCGGTGGAAGTTTGCATGGTAATGTACATCATATATTTTTTTTAGTTTTATCATACTCTTATTTTAGAAGTTACAGGAGGGGGGACACACATTTTACCACTTTGGAAGTGTCTCTCGCGCAAGCTATACATTTTAGAAAAAAATGATATTAGAAACCTTAGTATCATTTTTAAGACCTATCCATAGATACCCCACACATATGGGTTTGATGAAAAAAAAATTTTTGAGTTTCAGTTCTAAGTATGGGGCACCCCCAAAATTTATTACTTTTTTTAAAGTTTTGTATAAAAACCTTAATGCGGTTCACATAATACATCTACTTACCAAGTTTCAACAGTATAGCTCTTATAGTTTCGGAAAAAAGTGGCTGTGACATACGGACGGACAGACGGACAGACGGACAGACAGACATGACGAATTTACAAGGGTTCCGTTTTTTGCCATTCGGCTACGGAACCCTAAAAAGTTGATAAAGAAAATTTAGCTAAACTAAACGATATACAAATTTATAAGTAATCAATGATCCTATCTTGCAAAATTTTAGCACGCGCATGAAATTTGGTATGGAAATAAATAATAAAGGTCATTTCAAATAACGAAGAAAAGAAAATTTCAGCTTTCAGACATAAATTTGGTCTGTCTATTTTCATTTATTCCATTATTTTTACTAGTCGAGTGACCGAGCTTTGCTCGGTAGTATTACAGCTACTTACCAATAGATGACAGCAGGAGGTTTACTGTAATAGTTTTACTTTAGCGCCAATAGATGTCAGGTATAGATTTATATTCTTTTTTTTGTAAATACGACATTTTCTAAAAATGAATCCTAGCTAGATCAATTTATCGCCCCTAAAACCCCTTGTATACTAAATTTCATGAAAATCGTTCGAGCCGTTTCCGAGATTCAGATTATATAGAAATATATATACATACCTATATAATATATATACAAGAATTGCTCGTTTAAAGGTATTATTATTATTTCAGGCTCTACATCTGAAATAATTTGAACGTCTTATTCCGAGCTTGAATATTAATTCCAAAAATATACTGTAAATTTCTTAAATGTCACAGGCGTAGGTAGTTAGGTACTTATTTGACGTTTTCGTACGTGGGTTGTCATTACTTCGGCATATTAATTTTAAGGCAAAAAATACTTTTTCATTTGTAAGGAAAGGTATAATATCAAAATTATATCTTTTTTACGGTTCCGTACCCAATGGGTAAAAACGGGATCCTCTTACTAAGACTTTGCCGTCTGTCCGTCCGTCTATCCCCAGGCTGTATCTCTTGAACCATGATAGTTACCGACTTGAAATTTTCACAGATTATGTTTTTCTGTTGCCTCTATTACAATAAATACTAAAAACATATTAAAATATATGTAATAAGGGGCTCGCATACAACAAACGTGATTTTTTGGTCGTTTTTATAGATAAAGGTACTTCGCTTCGCACTTGAGTCCAACTCAAACTTGGCCGATTTTTTCTAAAATCATGTTTTCTTTTTCTACTTACTGCCTACGACATTCATCTACATTTTTATACACCTACGCGTCAATTACAGTGAAAAGATACCTAAATTACATTTACCTATATACAGGGTATTTTTAAATACACACTTGTTTTGTTCTGAAAATTATTATTTCAATTAGTGACGTAAACTTCATAGGCTGCGAAATCAAATAATTTTTAGTGTGTAGTGTCTTTGTATTTTAGGCTTTAATGTAATTAGAATTCTAGATGTTCGTACCGGTTTTGACGATATAAATCGTAATTTTTATTGAGTTACAAGTAATTTGATTGCTACCAACTTGATGATAAGTGACGCATACTATAGGTAAGATAAGAAAAAGAGCAAATATTGTGTAACAATGGCTTGGGTCAAATATGCGGCTTGACTTCAATACAAGCGAAAGGGTAAGATTAAAAATGCGGTCCTTACAACACTTAGGCCCTTCGCACACAGGTCGTAAGCGTAAGCGTATCGTTATGACGCTATGCACAACAATATGACAATTACGCCTCCTACGATTCGCCGCAATAACGCTTCGTCGGCGGACACGTTCGAAAATGTTGGTGTCGTACTGGTCTCGGCGTACGTGAGGATGACGCTACGCTTACGCTTACGAGCCGTGTGCGAAGGGGCTTACAACTGAATTCTAAACAGCAGTAGTCTTAGCAAATAATTTTATGATGACGACAATTGTGCTCGATAAGTCACGTGAACAATTTTGTCTTTTAGATTTGGAATGATCGATAGACATGTTTCTAGGACGGTCGTCAATAAGTCATATGTCTAAGGCCAGCCATAGACTATCCAATCCATCGTCCAATCGGCATGATGCTGCAGGCTTGATCCAATCTGCAGTTCAACTATATACTTGTACATCACACACGATCAGTTAAAACTGTCCAATCGGCAGGGACGTTCATTGAAGCCCATCACATCACCGGTGGCATGATTATGTTTTCATCAAATCGGCATAATCAAGCCTAAAGATATGAAATTCGATTGTGCCGTCAAGGCACCAATATGAGCCTGAATATGAGTCCATCGGAACATTTAAGGTCATTGGGTCAACTTTCTTCATACAAATCGTCCCTTTGGAAACTCGCGTGCAGACTAATGACAAGTATAGTGATCTGTGGCGTGGACCGCGGTCCATAGATAATACTGCGATCAGCCTACAACTGACGCTGTTGGTGTCAAAACAAACATTTTCGACACCAGTTACCTGGCGAATTTTTTTCGTGCGGTCCTATGGATACGTCTTTTCGTCAAGGATAATTATCATGCCAAATCCACGCCCACAAACAATCAGTTCTAACTGATCCAATTGGTATCACCATGCCGATTGGACTATAGAATGGATGGTCTATGGCACCCTAAGGACACAGATTATGCAATGTCACAATACCTACAAAGTAATTTAATGTAAGATGCTAAGTTCTGTCTGTGCTTGCGTTAACAGTGTCATGTTCAATTGGGCAATAAAACATTGCGCAACGTCGGTCACCCGTCAGGCGTCAGGCAATAATTGTCCGCGCGGGGTCAGGGACCGGCTGTTTAGGACAGACGGGGTAACGACCCATCGATTAGGATGCTGTTTGTAAATACAGAGACGGACTGGGTTTTTTTATATCCTATTTTTAATAGGTACTATAAATGTGATAGTCCGTATGTTTCAATGTTTATAACTTCATCATGCCGTAACTGCTAAGCCGATTTGGGTGAAATTTGGAACATAGATAGCTTAAAATATTGATTA
Source organism: Coenonympha arcania (assembly GCA_036785405.1). Classification (NCBI taxonomy): domain Eukaryota; kingdom Metazoa; phylum Arthropoda; class Insecta; order Lepidoptera; family Nymphalidae; genus Coenonympha; species Coenonympha arcania. Next base: position 8,220,241 of record CM072078.1, read on the forward strand.
CCATAGAAGTAAATTCATCCATCAATCCACAGATCCCCATCATTTTCAAAATTACCGAGATTTTCTTTAGCAATCTATTGCTATATTTTAAAAGAAAACTTTTTAAAGATAATCTATGCTATAGGTAGTTTGCTGCAACAAACTTCCTTGAAAGTATAGAAAGGGAACGGGTATGGGAAATCCACGATTCCCACACCATATTAAGTGACTATGTACATTGTTCAATTAGTATTTATTTAATTTTTATTGCACACAATAAGTCACGGTACAATAGCAGCGTTTAATCCAAATGGATTTTCTTCCATTAGATTGAGAGCTAGGGTTTAGATTGAGGCAGTATTTGGGTGTAGTGCGCATGGATAGGGAGTAGGGAAGATATATAGGGAAAAAATTAACACATTTTGGTACATATGTACCTACATATGAAATACATAAATATGGCATAATATAATAATAGATACAGATAAATCTATATTATTAAAATTAAAATTAATTGATTAATTTAAATATATACAAACATAATAATATACTTACTTATACTTACATAATGTACCTACATATACTGCAATCGTCATCATTTATCATATTATCAATCATGAAGTCTTCAAATAAAAAATAATAATGAACCCAGTCGAAGATGTTATCATACTAACTTAAAAGGGATTAGTAACCCATAAATGCTACACAGAATTGCACCGCCAGTTCCGAAGCTTCCCATCAGTTCTCTGAACTGAGTCAATTTATGAGTTATTAAATTCCAAAATGGCCAGTGTCAGGAATCAAACCCGGGAATCCCTGCTCAAATTCGAGCGCGCTGGCAACTGCACCAAGTAGGTCTTCAAAAGTAATAGGTGATATAAGCATAATATCTATCGTCCACAGTATGGTTTGTGAATTATGACACAGCGCAAACACAGACAGGATAACTCACCGAGTCAACGCCCCGACGACTGGCGACGCCACTCGAGATCGCGTGATTACCATTATATGCAAAATATTGCACAAAAAATATTCGTCACCCACGACGATAGATTATAATTATGAAGATACGCAGTTTCTTTGCAGCCGTTGAAGTAAAAAGCTTTATTAGGCAGACACCGCTCGGATGGGTACCTATACTTACTTAAGTTTACCTATGATGGGTACCTATACTTACTTATCTAAAGTTTATTGTATACTTTATCTATACTTACTTATAATAAAACTGTAACGGGTTGTATCCTGTACATTGAAGACATATTGAAAAGTTTTGTTGGTAAGTAAAAAAAAGTAATCTTTAGTCGATACTGAAGCCAAAACTATAATTTGTTCATCACTTTCCATCTGGTGTGATCACAGTCAAGCACTAGCTTATATACTAAGTTAAAAAAGCTTTTCTATATCAGTGGTTACACAATACGAACATTTATAATATTTTGCTTCATTTCATTACTGACTGATTGCAGACTACTGCAGGATAAACATACGCAATCGGGATTTTGTTTTTGTAGTGCGACAATATAACAAAGCCAAAGAGTTAGAAATCATTACACAGGAAAAAATAGCTCAAATGCAAAAAGGACTCGTGTGAGTCTTGCATTAAGAGTTTCGCTATCAAACCCATTAATTATGGTTTCGATGGTATGTACCATTTTTGTTCTTAGGACCATTATGTTTCAATGAAAACAAACTCTACACGACCTTACAAACGCATTGCCTGCACGTACTTTTAGCATGATAAACCGTCGACCCGACTGTCTCTCTTAGTGTTGGAGCAGTCGTCCATTGGATTATGAGAGAGAGGAAATAGGGAGTGCATCTATATGGCGCACACACTTGTGCACGATAGTATGTCCCGCTCTGATGGAAAATCTTGGCAGAGATTAACCGCCTTTGATTGCTGTCTGGATGACGTTAAGATTGTCAAATTGAAAAATGTTAATGAGGGGTGGTGATCACTTAACATTAAGTGCCTCGGTTCACTTGAGTGAAGTGACATGAGTTATAAAATACTGACCGCGTAATAAAATGAATCAATTCATGAGAATTACTGTCCAGTGTCCACGTCTCAATGTCACAACTAATCTGGTTCAAGTTTGACGAACTGTAGTGTTGTTTCCTACTTAGCGCCACAACTCACAAGTCATTTCGTTTTCCTTATAGTCGAAGAGCTAGTGGGGATTATGCAGATTCACACTAATATTATAAAGTTGAACGATTATTTGTACTCTATATTATGTTTGATTGCGTATATTTGTAACTCTTTCAGTGTTTGAGTAACCAATCATATTTCTTCATTATGACATCTTCGAAACTGAGAGGAAAGCACATGTCGAAATGACGGCATCTGATTGATTACTCATACACACCTCCGCTCCGCTACGCTTTGGTGAAAACCGGGCCTTAGGAGGGGATTCTTGACCTTAGCGATGCGTTTCTAAAATGAAGAAGTAAAAGCACGTGTTTTTGATGATCAGTTATGAAGGTAGGTTTTGGTTTTGCGATGCCTGCGATGGTAAAAAGGTGAAAAGAGAACGAAATTACACAGTTTCTAAATAAAACTGTATCTACAATTACAAGTAATTACAATCTCTTTAACTAACTACTTAACTGATTTTGTCGAAAGTATAAATGAAGACACAAAGTATGGATTAATTTGCCTTGAATTAGGTTTATGTTTATTGTGAAAGGTACACGGTCCCTGTGGACTTTGTAAACATTGAAATAGTCGCGGTTTTTTTCTAAAATAGATTTTTCAATAAACCTCTACAAACTAATCATGCGGTTCGGTAACAAAAATGACTCTTACCCTATCCATGGTTCTATCTTTTCTTTAGTACGGAACTCAGGGCAAGTGAGTCTGACTCGCTGATTTTTTTTAATAATGCTCTGGTCAATTCATTACCGATAAGAAATCTCAGGATATGGGCATCCGAACGATTTACGTAAACCTTTTTCGTACAAGCAAACAGTAGTGCCGTGCCGTCTGTTAAAATTCTATAGGTGGCTGCTGAGCGAACTACAGCCTGGCGTTACTGTTGGTGACAAAACAAGCACTTTTGGCACCGATAAACTGGCAACATTTTTTCAGGATATATGTATATTCAATGCATATAATTCTTAAACTTTAGGCGAATACAAATAAATCGACATACTACAATACACCAAGAACCCCATCTTTCTTTTTTACCACTAGCTCTTTCCACTAGCGCCACAGGTCATTTCGTTTTCCTCGCAGTGTTGTGTGGTGACGTCACAGCCTCGTCTACCAGTGTTCAGGTCTACAGAGCAACGGCCGGCCGCCCTTGCGCCGACCTAACGCCTCTTATGTAAAGGCAATGCTCGGGCTCTGTGTCCATTGTCCTGCGTCAAGGGCTCGACGCACGGGAAAGTTTGGCTATCGCAACGCGGCTTATTATTTATTTCTGTCAATGTGATTTGGAGCTCCAAAGCTTGTTTTTTTACGAATGTATGATAAAACGAGTAAGATGTTTACCTGATGTGAAGTGATACGCCTCCCAAGTCGGATAGAAATCTTCGCAGTGCCATATCATACGATGCACTGCATGTCAAAATCCTGAGACATCAGTAGGTACATTAAGTCTCATTTTGCCCAGTAATCGCGTCGGCTACACTGTTGGGCATAGGCCTTCTCAAGCACGCGCCACTACACCGTGTCATCAGCTTTCTTCATCCAACCGCTTCCTGCAACGCACTTCATATCGTCGCGTCGGTCCACCAGGCTGGAGGTCGCCCCACACTACGTTACTTGTACGCGGTCTCCACTTCAAGACTTATCGGCCCCAACAGCCATCACCGCTACGACACGCGTGACCTGCCCACTGCCACTACAGCTTGCTAATGGTTTTGGCTATGTCAGAGACATTCTCCTGCTGATTTCCTCATATCTGATTCTATCACGCTTGCTGAGTCCTTCCACTAGTAAAATTGCCTTTTATTAGTGTGAAACAGTCATTGCCCGTGAAGCAATAAAATGGATAAACACCGCCGCCAACCACCTGTTGGTGTCTCTGTCACACCTACGGGTTTTACGGCAGGCCTGCCGGCCAACAGGCGCCAACCTGCATCTCCGTTTTATTGTCCTGCAAGCAGCGACTATTTGCAGCAGATTTTCAGGTAAGTGTATCGTGTGACAATGGAAACGCATTCTAATCCGGCGGCGTGCGGGCGCGTTCTTCAGATCATCGCTGATTTTAGCTCATTAAAGATGCAAACAAATAAAAAGTAAAGCTCTTAGCGATGCATTGCGACCGAATGCTAAATTATTTACGCTGTGACCAGAGTGCCATTGTGTTTATTTTCGTATTATACAGGGCGCCTTGTGCAGGTATGGGTAAACTTAAAAGGCGAAGTTCAATGAACCTGTATCATATATCTCAGTGGAGAGTATACGAAAGTGAATCCCGTACTCTCGCTAGCGAAAAAGCAGACAGTCTTTTAGTAGGTGTACCCCCAAATAACCCTTTTGCCCTGATAGGATCAATAAATCTAATAAAATAAATAATCCTCGTGTCACTGTGTTTGTAACCAAACTCTTCCGAAACAGCTAACCGATTCTTATGAAATTTTTTGTCTACACTCTACATTCGGTAGGTCAGAGAACAGGACGTTTTCTACCCCTGAATGGCAAAGCAATGTTTGCCGGGTCAGCTACTAGGTAACCCATATAAGTATTACTATAAGAACGATGAAGGGAAAAATAAATCGCCTGCACTGAATTTGCAGAATAGGTAGGTACCTACTTAAAGTACATTCCGCGTAGATGTTAGAAACTTTATATGAATCATCTGTGTTAGAAGTGCAGAAAGCTTAAATAAAGCATTTAAAAGCTTCGTAAGTGAAAAATCATTTTTATTAATTTTTCAAAATCCGCCAATATATTATTATCCAGTTGTTCTAGCGCCATCAAGAATGTAATGCCATGAAGATGTATTATTATCATATATTAAATACTATTACTATGAGTTTACAAAGGCAGTGAATTTAGATACTTAAATAAAGATGAAAAACATATCCCTCCTTCTAGTTCAACTACTAGCACAAAAAAAAAAGTATTTAAACTCCTATCTTTAAAGGTATATAAATTCTGCTAAATCAGAAGGGAATATAATTAGTATGACTAACATAACATTGTGCAGATTATTCGAGGTAAACGTACTAGGTTGTTCGCATTACGAAAGGTCTATAAAAAAGGTGCTTGCCCTTAAGTTTATTCCACCTTAGCTTTTTCGTTAGGGCTACGACCTATGATAAAATTACTTGTGTTACCTTATGAAGAAAGTAATATTTTTGTTGTTCATCCTATACAGTAAGTTTAAAGTTTTAGATACAGAAAGTAATAAACCTACGTGTTGTTATTTGGAGTCCAGGGTTTGAATCTGAACACTTCAAACTTGTCAGGTTGTGTTTCAAACAAATTTTGTGAAATTTCAGTCTATGAATGACTAGCGCAGTGCAGTGCGTCGTATGATATTGCAATTCAAAGATAGGAGCATCACAGACAGACGTATCACTAAGTACCAAATAAACTTGCCGGGCTTGCCAAGCGCCCCGATTTTGGTGGGACGTCCCGATTTTGATCGCCCCGATTTTTTATGCAAAATTTAATTGTCCCCCGCAGGACAGCGTCTGGCCCGCTTTTTGGGATAGCTCGACCGTTCGTGCTGCGTTCAACAGCGTCTACAGCTATATGTAAAGAGTATTCCTCACCTTTATTAACGAAAAAAGAAAACTTATAAAGAAGTAAAATCTTCACACAAATATAATGAATAAGTAATAATTAATATTTTTTTTAGACGCTTAAGACTTAAATATTTAACGATAGATTATAGGTACCTTCTTAAATCTGATTTAAAAAATTGTATTTTTAAATCAATACTTTTTCTATGGCTAGTTTTGCTATCTATTGTAACGTAAACTTTTTTACTTTGTCCCGCTTTCGATAAAAGAGTCCCGCTTTTTCACTCAAAAAATCTTGACTTCGCAAAATAAAAATCTGGCAACGCTGGTCTTGCTGAGCAAGACTTGCTCGTCTTACGATTCTGTGATTTAAAGATTACTTGCATTATGCAGTAACTTAACAGAAAGCATGACTATCGCTTTATGCGCATAACATATCATTAATTATGCAAATACTTCAAGAATATTTTAATACTTACACACACATACGTAAACAATTTTGTCTGCATAAGTAGCTATTTATGTATCTTTAAAAGCTCGCATGTACAAGTATACACATGTCTTTTCTCAACAAGATACCTCAACGCTTGGCACATTAGGTATTCTTCTGATTTTATGCTTAGCCTTGAGAGCGTAAATTAGTATTAATGTTGAGGTAGGCATTTGCTTCTTTATACGTAGAGATAATAATTGGTTATACTGAACCGAAATTCTTTCACTTATAGAAAATATGTGCTTTTCTTATCTAAAGAAGTGACTTTAAATCTCTTAAATCTAAAATTAAAGAAAAAAAGGAAAGTGTTTTCCAGTGGCTGGGTGTGTTTCTATATTAAAATATCATAAGTATTTATGTATATTTGTTAGTTCTCTAGTACCCACTACCTTACCTAACTTACCTTTATCGCTTACTTTGGGGCTAGTGCCTAGATTGCAATGTGTCCTTACCTAACTTACCTTTATCGCTTACTTTGGGGTTAGTGCCTAGATTGCAATGTGTCTAATGAATGTTCTTAACATTAAATCCTCGAGTAATTTATTTATTTACTGGCTGAACCGGCAAACGTTGTTTTGCCCTGTAATTTCTTTTTCACTTATGGGTATAAAAAATAGATAACAACCTGCCTAGAGAATATACACTGAAAGTTTCATAACAATCGGTCGAGCCGTTTCGGAGGAGTTTGGTAACAAAGAAAAGCTAGAGAATTTTATATATTAGAAAGATTGAAAGTAGGTAAGAACTATTTATTGTATTGTACTCGTCATGTTTAATATATAACATGCATAAAAATCGCAGCTCATTTAAGTATTATGTATTCGAAAGCTTAAGTAATACAAAAGAGCTTCAACAAAGTGTGCGTACAGACTGCAGCTTGCATGTGCATATCGTCTGCATATTCATGTGTGGGTGCACCCTTCCCGTCTCGTCCAGTTTGTATTTGCCTATGAAAATAAATTGATTGTCCGTATTCCTTTTTAGATAGAGGTTTAATTCGCTTGTTTTATATTTTAAGGGCGTGCAAGGAAGTTTGTCGGCTGTTATTTTGAATCACAAGGCGGGAGTGGGGAGCGTGTGTGTCATGTGTATGTGTGTTTGTGTGCGTTCACCTTGAAAACCGTCAGTTCTTTGTGCAATGGGTTATTCGGTTAATGGCACCAAGAAAGTCAATGGCGCGGGATGCTTCTGGTACCGTCAGCAGAATACGCGTACTTTTGCAATTCCGATGTGTTATTGCATCGGTTAACGTTTCCTGTGTTTTCATTTTAAAATATCTTAGGTTTGACTTGGCCAATATGTGTAAATAAGGGTAATTGTGCACAAGCGATGCGCTTCGCATACGCACCGATAGAATCGCTTGATGTTTATATTATGCTATGAAATACAGTGAAATTCAAAACCTTACAAGATGATTCAATCTTTTAATATGAGTTTAATATCTTTTGTAATAGATTTAAGAATATGGCCAACAATAAAAGCTTAAATTTTTGGGTGGGTTCTTATACCGTTATAATACCATAATATGTATTATCAATTAATAAAAATAATTTAAATTTATTTATAAATACAAAAATAAATGTTCATAAAAAAAATTCGACTTTAAGTTGTTGTTTTTGCTACTGTTGATCTGTTGACCATCAAGCAGTTAGTTTTAGAGAAAATAATAATAGCAAGTAATAGGTACCACATAGCATGAAGTGTTTACGAAAAAAAGACAAGAACACGACTCTTAAGATATTTTTTTCAATTTTAAACTTTTTAACGTTTTGCTGTCGGTACGCCGGTCTCAAAATACCCGCCGTCCTGTAACGCACTCATGCGCACGCATACCAGCGCATGTTGTGGTAGGTCGCTGCAGACGGTACCGTTCTAGGAGTCAGCGTATACACTGGCTCTTACGTGACTGTGTGTGTGTGTGCGTGTGTGTTGGGTCAGGATTCATGACTTTTATACTTGAATTAGTTAATAAATTAATTGAGTACTGTAGTAAATTATTTTAACTCCTCCTTAAAAGTTTGCTTGAAATTAAATTGTGACTACAGTAGTGTTATTATCTCGCTGCAGACTCGGCCATAAATCATTCGAGTGTTTCGCTTTTGTTGTTCTGCAGTAATGCACAACTCAACAAATAACAACAAAAGCGAAACACTCGAATGATTTATGACCGAGTCTGCAGCGAGATAATATCACTACTATAGTAGTAATGTTCCTAACAAAAATATTGCACAGTATTTAAATTAGATAATATTTAAGTTACCAGCGGACGCCCTCGGCTCTACCCGCATTAATTTCGATTTTTCAAAATCCCGCAGGAACCATAAATTTTTCTGAGATAAAAAGTAATTTATATGTTAATATAGGTTATAAGCTACCTATATTTCAAATTTCAGCCAAATCTGTTCAGTAGTTTTTGCTTGAAAGAGTAATAAACATCCATGCAGCGAAATAAACTTTCCCGTTCATGATATCTTTTGGTTTTGGACTTTTGGTTTCCTTAAGTTATATTGAAATAGCGAAGAATCTATGTCTACTATAAACTAACGTAGAAGAGAGTCAGTGGTATTCCCTCCTTTGTAAGTTAACTGTAATTTGTACCATACTATACCTACCTACTTGTCTGCAATGTTATCGGTCGGGTTCAGTCTGAGTCAGTTTGAGCTTTCAGTAAAATATGATGAGCACCTTTTCCTTTATTTCATAATGGTAGCTAAGCGTCTTTCTAGTACCTAACTTAATCTTCCAAATATTAGTAATTGTGCAAAATACATACATAGATACTCTACTTTTCCTAACTACTCTAGATACTCAAGTTTTCCTAACTTAAATTAGTTTTTTTCGGTTAGTTACACAAAATAGTTGTGTAATAACTAGTATAACATAGTAATAGGTAGTAAAATAGTAACTATAAAAACACTAACAGTATCGCTATGTCACACCGTAATAAATTATTACAAAGAAGGAAAAAAGAAAACTCATTTTTACGCAAAATTTACACAATACCGTTTGCGCAAACATAAATAAAAGAGTACTAAGAATAATTACCCCTTAAGGACATCATAAAGGCTTTATAATTGTTACTGTCTACAGGCAGTGCAACTCCACAAATACTCTCACAACTCACAAGGATCGCAAACAAGGGGATTGTTAGAGCTCGGCCAGACTGATATGAAATAACGCGCGGAGCGTTTTGTCACGGTAGTAGAATTAAAAAAAAAAAACTGTAGAGGTATTGGTTATAGTACTTAATAGGGTGTGTATTGTGTAAGTGTGGCGCGAGTTAATTTTTTCCCATCTCAAAAATGCTCAATAGCGCAATCTAATTATTTAGAGTTTAGGTATTTAAAATATACACAGGTATCGAGAGTGAGGTGGTAACGGTGAAGCGTATTCAATCGTTTTTTCTCATCTCAAAAATGCCTATTTCACTTCTACAATATGTATTGTAAATTAATAAATGCAAACTATACTCATACAGTGCTGGTAAGGCACATGCACTTATGCACTGTTACACTTACTCAGGCGACGAAGAATTCAGTAATCATTTCAGAAGGCCTATGTGAGACAGTAGACATAATCATTGTATGGACTAAGTGGACGAAGTAACGATGATACAAGATAATAAGTTACTTACTTATAGCTAAACCTAATGTAGAAATGGAGGACATAAGTTGGTTATAGTGCCACACCGTTTGCGTAAGGTACAGAGGTCATTTGTGGGGTTGAGTGTACGCTTCTACAATATGATCCCGAAGTCTGTTTTGGACTTACCTTTGCACAGGTTTAAAGATACTGTCAAGAAACATTTAATTATTCATGGTTACTATACCATTGAAGAATTTCTTAACGACAATGATTCTTGGAATGATAGAAATATGCTTCCATCTCCTCACGAGTTATCTAAAAAATATGTTATAATTTTTCATAATCTATAAGAAATCTTGTATTATAACAATGACATTTTTGAAAAGAGCAAGGGCCGAGTTTCTTGCCAGTTCTTCTCGGTGCAAACCTGCTTTCCGAACCTGGCGGTAGAGTTTTGACTTTTCATAAGAGCCTGTTATTTAGGCCTATGTGAAAAATAAATATTTTCATTTTCATTTTCATTTTCAATGTGGTCAATGTGATGTCGGTAGGTATTTATCAAGTGAAGTATTATCGAGCTATCGACATTCTGAAAACAATATCGCCTACGCATTACAACTATGTATTTTCTGAAGATTTGTTCCTTTCTACATTTTTTCTCTGTCTGAATGAATTCTTACATATTATGATCACAAAATTAAGGCGTTGACGCACGTTGCCTCTTTCAATGTGAAGAGTCTTAAGATCGACCGCTAAGTAGGTACAAAGTAAAAACAGTTAGTTTTCCTGAAGATAAAAATGTAAAATAAACGTTTGCGAACCCTCACTTGTCGCTATCTTAATCTTAGTTACGAAATAAATATAAAACTGGCACAAGGAGACAAAGAGATGTGCGTTACACTCATTACGCGTATACATGGGTATTATTAATAATTGATTTAAATTTACTTTTGTTTTTACTTTTGTTTTAAATCTCTCTTTTTAACCGACTTCAAAAAAAAGGAGGAGGTTCTCAATTCGTCGGAATCTTTTTTTTTATTTTTTTTTATTCTCACATACCTACCTATTATTATAGCATGGACAGGAGTATCAGTTAAGGTGTTTCGGTCGTACTATCCCGCGATTTTAGTTTTCTCAAATAGGTATAAGACTAACGACACATGGTTTATTTACGAGCAAAGTTTTTTAATAAAAACATGTAGATGTTGAATGGAAGCAGGCGTTATTTTGCGGAAATCCATAATAAGCAGGACAGATTCTGTATGGTACAATATGCAGGAACACTGCCCATATGAAACACACAATTTTCCAACACTTTCTTCGACGCACGTCTCGTCCCGACACCGGGACATCCTCAGGAGATGTTGACTTCACAATCAACATCAACGCATTCAACAGAATCTTTTCAAGTAGCGGATTATAGCAAAACAAATTAATCTGTCCTGCTAACATGTAGATGCAAAAATGTTATGCTCGCAAAACTCATTGCCTTGAGGCCTTAAGAGCGTTTATGCAAAACGGCGCGCATCGCGTTTCTTGCCATACTAGAGCACGTTTTCGTTGGCACTGACGCAATTTTGCGCTGATAATGCTATTACAAAAAAATTTATAGTAAAATAAATATACTACTTATTAAAATAGTAACCAGTGACATTGAATATTAATTGAATTAAATTACTATAATTCAGAAATAACAAAATATCTTAGATTTTATCCTAAAATAATACGTTTAATTTATCGAAAAAAGCTAAAAAATAATGACACTTTTCGGTTTATGGGTTTTGAATGAAAATCTAGGAAAATCGTGTTTTTTAGACACTTTTTAGTAAATGTTATTAATTTTGTAAATATGTCATTGTTATAAGTTTGTGTTAAGAAACATGGCAAATATCTTGCATCTGCGTAGAGCGTCGACCGCTATTTTAGCAAACAGCCTATACAAAAACTGTTCTAGTGAGAAAGTTATACACATATTTTAAAATATTTTTGAGACAAGTTCTAGATTATGAAATGCCAAATAATATGAATTCAATTATCTAATCTATAATTAAACACATAACTATTTTATATTCCTTCGGAAATCGTAAATTTTGACTCAAGCATAATACTAACGCATGAAGCGCCTTAAGCTACGATGTATAATTAGCCCAATATTAGCGGAAACCTAAATAAAATTTGAATTTTCGCGCCAGGGAGGTAGGTATCTCCCTCGACACCAAGCGAACGTAGGTACCTATTACTCGTCGTTTACAAGATATTCTTTGCCATAAAAAATGATAACGATTCAAAAGTCATAATAGTAGGCATTCCCATAATATTTCTTGTACACAGATATTTTGATCTTTGTATTCCATCCTAATTGTTATAAGTCTGTCTGGTACTGCGGGATGATTCTCATAAATAAAACTGTGCATCGGCCAAACATCGCCGGTAACCATGGTTACAATAGCGACACTACCATCAACACCCAATCGATGCCTTTAACAGTACGTATAGTTTTTTTCCTAATTTTATTTTTTTTATTTCCCATTTTTAATTATTTAACCTTTGCGCAAAATTTGCGCTATACTGTGCAATCGATGCAAACATTTTACCAATTAGTGCCGAAGCGGTTCGATCGATGCAAGCATTAACCAATCAGCTATGACATTCTCGTAACGTTTCACACACTCAGTGATGTGAAACAAGAAAAAGGAAAAAAATATTAAGACTGAAAAATGAACTTTACATCTATTGACTTAGAGTGTAAAATTGAATGTATTTCATCATAGGATCAAAGTCGAGCAATACAATGCTCGACTTTGACGCGCTTAAGTAATTTCAATCTCGGAACTGTCGACCAATATGACGTTTTAAACTACATTCAATTTTACGCTTTATGTCACTTGTATTAAAATTAATTTTTCTAATTTCGCGAATTTTTTTTTGAATTCAGTTTCGTCTGCTGTACGTAAAAACCATCACCTTTTTAAACATATCACATCACGAAACGTAGCCAACACGTAACGTGAATAGCCCCCCAGTGCCCAAGATGTAACATCGATGCTATAAGTATTTTTGAAGAATCGCCCAGCCGGTGGTTTGCTAGTTATCTTCCTTGGATGAATAACCTCAGAAGTTCAAAAACACCTTAAAACACATTTAATTGACGCGCGTCGTGTTAACGTCGGCATAACACATTTTTATTTGGTCGTGAAAATCTTGCTTTATATTTTCCCGGCAATTTCCGACTAAATGACGAGATACATTTTCCATATAACAAGTGGCTAATATTATATTTTCCGACTAAACGACGAAATAAATTACTTCAGGTTTGTATCAAGTTACAAATAATTTCGGTCCTCGTTTCTTTTGATGATGGTGAAAGACTTTTCTAATAAGAAATGTTTTCTAAGAATTGTAATGGGAACTCATCTAGTTACTGAGCGAAATTTTTGTTACTACTGGAAACACAAAGAAAGTCTTTGAGTGCGCCTGGTTACCACTCTATCAATAGATGTACCGCCAAGCAATTTAGCGATCTGGTGCGATGCTGCATTGCTTTCGATAGGGGTTCCTTTTAAGTAGATACTTCAAGTATGTTCATTATGCAGTCATCGTCATTGTTTCAGCCGATGGAGTCCACCACTGGACAATCGACATAATATACCACCTGAAATAACCGCCAAACTTCACGATTTTGCGCCGCCTGCGGTGCCAGCGACTCCCCGCGACTTTCTTTATGTCGTCCGTCCACCTGGTGGGGGGTCTGCCGACACTGCGCTTCCCGGTGCGTGGCTGCTATTCCAGCATCTTGGGTCCCCAACGTCCATCGGTCCTAAGACCTATGTGCCCTGCCCATTGCCACTTCAATATTGCGACAGTTGAGCAATGTCGGTCACTTTGGTCCTTTTGCTGATCTCCTCATATATACGAGTACATGCATAATACAGTACCTGGTGATAATAATAATATTACCTGTATGATATTACTATATCTTTAGTCAGCTTATAAAACTTGTAAAATGACGATCATTAAGCTTCGGTATTTGTATGATTATTATGTCATTTTTTTAACATCAGCCAACGAAGCGGTTCTTTCCATAATTACCAGCTAGTTGGCTTCCTGGAGCGACGGCCACGTCGAGAGGCCTTGAGCCTTAAATGTCAGCACCCCATCTTGTCCCCGAATGCCTACCACTTTAGGCCACCTGTATACGGACGACTAAAAAACGCACTATTACCAAAATAAGACGTGAGTGTCGTAGAATACTCGGTTGTAACAAAATTTGGGATAAAACTTTAAAAAAATCTTTTTTTATTTTCATGTGTGATTTCACCCAGCGTTCGATAGATGGCGCTGTCTTCTGTTAGCTCGCGCTAACGAATTTATCGTACCTAACATCTATACGTGATTACATGCGTGTCCATTCTGTTGATTAGTATGAGAAACTCTCATTTTAGATTTTCGAAAATTCTTCGTAACGGCAGTCGGGATTTTCGTCACGCGAAACAGCTTGTACGTTTATGGATATGTTTATGATTGGTGTAGGAAAATTTTGTAAGGAAGTCTCATCAATCGGCGATTTGCTGGCGCGGTAGGCAGTGCGAAAATTATCTCATTTCTCAAAGAAACTCATGTCTAGTTGTGGGCTGTGAAATGAGTTGAGAGAAATTATCAATAATTTCTGTTTTCTTGCATAAAAGCAAAAAAAGGCTAAAACAACAGCCGTTTGACATATTTTCGTCGAAGAAACTAGTCAACCGCTCAAATAGAACGAAATTACACAAGTGTATGAAAAAGATGTATTCGATTGCTAAATTGATCACTTGACTTTCACGCGGAAAACTGTTCTTATACATTTTTTTTTATTTCACTCCACTTGAGCTTTCTGTGATTGCGATCGTCACATCGTCATATGTTACATGGCTACAGCTGCAGCTTAAAAACAACTCAGGCTGTTTATAATATCGGCGTTCGAAAACGCTTTTGTGAAGGAAGCCCTTAACACCTTGTTTTGCCATCTGCTTCATGTAATTTAAAAAAATACGTATGTGAAGTTATGCTTTGAGAAATAAAAGTTAAAATCCGGAGTTGAGCCGAGAACTATTTTAAAACGGAGATAAAATAACTGCCACGAATAAAGATAAAATTTATATTTTTGTTTTTACATTGAATAAGTTGTTAGAGAAAACTGTTTTGTACATAAATGGAATACAACGTTTCTCTGCTCTTATTTCATTATATTGTATTAGTCGAAAGTTCAAATAGATTACGAGTATAGTATATCTACCTTTGATAAATCTATTAATCTATCAATATATGATTTCGATCAACAGTCCAAAGTGATAAACAGTATCACCACAAAAGTACATTAACTTAGTTTCATTCTTCTTTTTAATATTATATTATATTGATTAAGTATTGATGTAGGGAGTAGGGGATGAAATAATAAACGTACAAACATCTTAACTTTTAATAATCTTTTTATGATATTAACTAGGGACACCCGCAGCATTGCTCATGACATAGGTTGAGTTTTCAAAAATTTTTTTTATTTATCAGGACTGGATTTGGGTAAATCGCTATGTAGCGATAAGGCCGCCAAATTGAACTCCTAAGCTCATTTTAGTTTGTATGTTATGGTTGGTTATTTTCTTTTGTGTTGTACGATAGAGTTTATTTATATCTACCATTGCCCTCACAGAATATTCTGACGTGTATTTGCGAAGCATTTCTGTGTCGGTTTGAAAGACATAGTCGCCGAACATCTCAGGATGACGGACGCAATGCAGTGCGTCGTAGGACATGGTAATGCAAAATCCTTAGACACCCTGTATATAACACAGGCAGATGTATCACTAAACATCAGGTGAACGTCTCCTTCATCTCGTCATAATAAGAAAATGGTGGACTTACTGGAGAGTGGAGCGTTATAGTTACTAGAAGATTATGATACATTTACCCATATTCTTTATCTCCAGACAATACAATAATGTAAAATGTCATTACACGCTTCAGACGGTACACTTACCTGCATTATGAATCAATGTTCTTGCAACAAACATAATTTTATTATGATAATTATTTATTTTATTAATAACTAGCTGAGCCGGCCTGCTTGACTTGGGAAATTTTAATGCTCAAAGTTAAAATTAAAATGTTATTTATTTTTTCACAGTTCGTTAAAAAATAGTACATTTCGATATAAGTGCGGAAAGTTTGTCATTTTTTTACGAGTCCTGGTTTGTTAACCCAAGCCGAAGGCGCGGGTCAACTATAGGGACGAGTAGAAATGACAATTCCGCACGTGCATTGAACGACGTTTTTTATACATTTGCGAAAAAAAATATTGGTTTTACGTGTTTGCCTACTCCGTGTTTGCGTGCCGTGCTCGTGTTTGTGCGCGTCTTGCATGCACCCGCTCACAAAAGCACTAGTGCGGCAAAGAATAACTTTGCGCACGCTAAACACACATGGAAATGTCAACTTTTTGAGCAAATGTATTAAAAACTAATTTTTATAACTGTCTTAGTTTTAAGTAATTAGGTAAAACGCTGCATGTCGCACCCACCAATGTATTCGTAAGTGTAAAACTAAAATCAGTAGGTATGTCACCTTAAATGCCCTTTCTTTCATAATATGATGACCAAGAAACGTCACAATAGCAAACATATACGTAATATGTCACAATTAAAGCCACTTAAGGTGAAGCGGTCGGGTGACAACTCTTAATTCAGCGTAAGGTTACATCTGTTTGTCCACGCGCTCCATTGTACCCCCGAATGTGGGTCGACGTGCGAAGGATGTCCCCATTTGTCGTGCAAATATTGTCTGACCGACTTTTTATCATTTGTTTTTAATGATTTCTCGCGGCCACGCGAGGGTGACCAAGTATTTTTTATACAGGGTCATATAAAAAGTACCAAATCGCACTCGGCCTGTCGTTGTTTACATTAACACTAACAACTTTTTTATTACATTTGCTCAAAAAGTAGACAATTCCCTGTGTGTTTTGCGTGCGGAAAGTTATTATTTTCCGCACTAGTGTTTTTTTGTTTTCCTCCTGCGCGGCACCGGAGCGAGCGCACCAGGAAGCGCAGGAACACGAGCACGGCATGCAAACACGGTTCAGGAAAACACGTAAAACCAATATTTTTTTCGCAAATGTATTAAAAAACGTCGTTTAATGCACGTGCGGAATTGTCATTTCTACTCGTCCCTATAGTTGACCCGCGCCTTCGGCTTGGATCAACAAACCGGGTCTCGTAAAGAAATGACAAACTTTCCGCACTTATATTGAAATGTACTATTGTTCTACGACTTTTCATAATTCAGTATTAATTTATTTAATACAAAACAAAATGTTATTCCTGTAAAGTGACATTACACTGCGGTTTTCACGCCGCGAGTTCGGGCGCCAACCGCCGCGCCATCTTCCGTTGCCACTTGCCGATGTTACATTACAGAGTAGGAACAAGTAGAGTATATCTGTAAAATATTGAATATTTGATATTTCTTGAACAAAAGTTGTTAGTTTTAATGTAAACAAATGCAGGCCGAGAGCGATTAGGTATTATTATAGATCCCTGTGATAGGCTTGCGCTTGACTACAATCATGTCTGATGAACAGAAATGATGAGGTCTAGGATGGAGCGCGCTTGCCTAGAAAATGCCTATTCACTCTTCTCTAGAAGGCACCCAAATTGTACTTAGCTGGGAACACGGAAGCTGGAAGGGGTTCCACACCTTAGCGGTTCGTATCAGAAACGTGGAAGAAATACGCGTTTCGTTCGAGTACACTGGACATCAACCAAAATTGAGATTGTGACTCGGTGTTAGCAGGGAAAAAGAACGATCACCGATTGGACATACATACTTACTAATCTAACCTATTCTTATAAGGTTTTCTCTTTACCTCTTTGGAGCTTTCATCATCACCGTCTTTCTAAGTTTTGGGTGACAGGTACTCGCTTGACATTTATGGATTAAATACAGAAAATTTAAAAAGAAAAGCGTAGTATTGTATAATATGCTCTATACACGGGGCATATCCCTTTTATTTAGGAAAAAACTTCTTCTTCGCCACTAATATGGTCATCCTAGTGTTCGAGATAACAGTTTTCTTGATAAAAGAAACCAAGATTATGTTTATTACACTATGTAGTTACTCCGTGTTATATGCAATGAAGGTTTTATACATAATATAACTCACATATCTAGGTAGTTACGTTATGTATAATGGAAGGACCTAAATAAAGGGTAATATTATTATTTTGGTAATAAAACTTGAAAATTAAATAAAATTATAGTTTACTTATTGAATAATAATTGTTTATTGCATGGTTGATATTATTCTTTTTAATCGTGTTAAGTTATAAAATTGAACGCGGAAATTTAACATTCATACACATCAAAACTTGTTAAGTTACATAACTGAATAATGAAAATAAATTAAAACAAAATGTTATTAAACATTTTACGATCAAAATAACTTATAACTTGAACTTAACGTATAACTTTTAGGTAGGTTTAGGCCCGGGGCGTCAAAGTGCATGCTTTCGCGATCCTTTGGTGCCCCATCTGGGACGCAGGCGGCTCCGCTGGGTTTTAGTGGGTATTCTGACTCAGTCAGCGAGTCCCACATACCCGGCCGGAGACTGCGCGGTTTTGACCCTCTCAGTCTACGGACGGGATGCGTAAACGCATTTCCCAGCGACAAAAAAAAAAAAAAAAAAAAAAGGTAGGTTTAGGCCACAGGTTTAGGCTGTAGGTATAGTTATCCTTCGATTTTTAAGATTCGAACGCCTGGTGAGATTTGTTTCTGCCTATTTTTCATAGAGTTGGAGGCAATATACATAGGTATCGAGAAATAAAAATTTAACTACTCAGCCGAGTTGGCTGTTTGAAATGGAGATAGAATACTGACATAAGCTTGACTAATCTTAATCCATAATAAAGAGTAGCCTATATCTTTTACCAAGCTCTAGTCTATCTCTGTACCAAATTTCATTGAACTTGATCCAGTGGTTTAGGTATGAAAGCGTAACTGACAAACAAACAGGAAGTCTGTGGTCAGCTGTCAAACTGACAGGACGCGAAATCAGATGTTCCTGTTTTAAATTTTAGTTTTTTTAATAATTTTACATTAATCAATTAAAATAATGCTTTCTTATCATCATAATAAATAATTTTCATAAGAGCCTGTTATTTAGGCCTATGTGAAAAATAAATATTTTCATTTTCATTTTCATTTTCAGTGTTACTTTCGCATTTACGACATTAGCAATTAAGAAGTATAAATAACATAGGTACCTAATATATTTCAAAACGACTCTAAATATTTAACATATCAAATAATCGCGTAGTTAACACCTAGTTTATTATAAACTAGCTGACCCGGCAAACGTTGTTTTGCCCTGTAAATTGGAACACTGTCGAACGGAATAAATAGTATCCTATGTCCGTCTCCTGGCTCTAAGCTACCTCCTCACCAGTTTTCAGGCATATCGGTAAAGCCGTTCTTGAGTTATAAATAGTGTAACTAACGCGACTTTCTTTTATATATACTAGCTTTTGCCCGCGGCGCCGCCCGCGTTAAATTCGATTTTTTACTAATCCCGAGAAAAAATAAAATTTCCTATTCAATGACCTTTACACCTACTTTCAGGAAAAAATCTCAAAATAATCTACCTATAGCTGTAGCTATAGATTACTGTTGAAAAGTAGGGTTTTTTAAATATCCCATGGGAACTATGGATTTTCCCGTTATAAAAAGTAGCCAATGTTTTAATCCGGGCTATAAGCTATCTATGTTTCAAATTTCAGCCAAATCGGTTCAGTAGTTGCGGCGTGAAAGAGTAACAAACACACACACACACAAACTTTTGCCTTTATAATATTAGTGTGAAGTGTGAAGTGTTAAGTGTGATAGTGTGAAGTGTGAAGTGTGATTATAATTATAGATTCAAGTGAAATAGCTCTAATAAAATGGGTAACGCCCTGCAGTATGTTATCCTTGACGCTTGACTTTCAACAGTGCAATGCGCTTCTGGAGAGATTCTTGCACCCGCAGCATCGTTTCATCTCATCTGTGCACGCGGGTGCTTAT
This sequence comes from Coenonympha arcania, assembly GCA_036785405.1. Classification (NCBI taxonomy): domain Eukaryota; kingdom Metazoa; phylum Arthropoda; class Insecta; order Lepidoptera; family Nymphalidae; genus Coenonympha; species Coenonympha arcania. The sequence continues at coordinate 8,240,088 of CM072078.1, forward strand.
TGAAAACATGATAACGCCTAGCTATAGATTGATATTACGTTCATTTGCAGTCTCAACCCTTTTTTAAAAATGTTTGTCCACCATCAGAGATGTGCTAAAGGGCTATAATACTTTTTGTGTAAACGGAATAGACATATAACCTGGACAGGGCGGACGGCACGAAACACTGTCGCTAGTTTATCGGTACTAAAAATGCATGTTTTGCCACCCGCAGAAAGGCCACGATGTAGTTCGCTCAGCGGCCACCTACAGAATTTTGACAGATGGCGCTACTGTTGGCTTGTACGAAAAAGGTTTACGTAAATCGTTCGGATGCCCATATTCTCAAGTTTCTTATCGGTGGTAAACGGCGACGATATAGACGACGACACACAAACGACATAAAATAAACAATCGTTTATTCAGCTCAAACACAGACTAGATACCACTTTTCAATAAATACTTTTCTCCGCTTCACTCTGTTCAGCTCCGCGTCAGTGGAATCGCACCCTAAATAGAATTCCGTTACATCAGTAACCTTTAGAAGCGACTGTAATTAAAAATTCCAAATGTTTCCACTCCTTAGAAATTTCGTTACGTCCAGTTCCTGTTTCCGCCGTTCTCCTAAATCTCTGTAACTATTAAGCCCATCAATCTCGCTCCATTGTCGGATGCGCCTAAAATAATAAAAGGATGCGCACGCGCCGGATTTTATTCCGTTTCGGGAGGGGCTAGAGGGTTCGATTTTAAAATTAGAACGGCGCGGCGGAAATTGCTCGCGGCTGAATCATGCGCATCCCGCTGGTTATTACTGATTACGGGTGTAAAACAGTGGAAATGTACACTGAAAGCAACCATTGGTACAGACCTCTGCCTTTCGTCAGGTGTCGTGCACCTCTGAGTTTTCGGAGTTATTTGCTTTTGTGGAAACTAAATATCACTCAGCGGAAGGAAAACATTGTTAGGAAACCTGCGGCCATACCTGAGTGTTCACCAAATTATTCTCAAAAGTCTGTGAACCCTGCTTACCCGCCTTTAACCAGCGTAGGCTAGAACCAATACCCCTCCCTTAATTTGAGAGAATTCCCGAGGCATGAAATGGGGTTGAGTATAGATCGTCTAATCTATAAATGAACGCCTCTTCACGTGTTTAAGCCTACACGTTGATAGTAAGTATAATGTAATGTAGTGGAGATACTGCCTAGAGACGGCAAAAGAAATAGGGGCCGTCAAATCAGAAGGTGGGAGGATGACTTGCGGCAGACAGCAGGACCATACTGGATGAGAGTGGCAAGAGACCGGACACATTGGAGAGAGTTGGAGGAGGCCTATGCCAAAAGGCACACCGAACTTAGGGACCTTTTGTAACCCTGAGTTTAGGAATAAAAGGCTATATTATATATATTATATAGTGGAGGGTATTCCTAGCCTAACCTAGCTGACTCTTTCTTAACCTATTGTCTACATTATAAAGCGGACAACTGCGTACCGCTTAGGTATAGTTTGTAGTTAGTAGATTAGTTAATAAAATAATAAAATAAATTTATTCATAAGAATGTAGGTACAATTTAGGTCTTACACTAAGATTTATGGTCCTTATACATTCTACCATATTGTGGTGTATGAATGTATGAATAGTTCAATAGTTAATAGTCAATATAGTCAATAGTTTTGGTTTAAATAGTGATACAGTTAAATGTCCACACTACGAGTATCACACTAATAAGTATTATAAAGGTAAAAGTAAGTATATGGGAGCTTATGTATTTTACCCCACATGCCATAACTACTGTAACAATTTAATTAAACAAGGAATGGAAATAGATACCATAGGCTATATTTTATCTACGGCAAAGCGGCGGGTAAAAGGTATATAAAAAATACAACAAAGCACCTAATAAAAATATTAATGTAGTTGTCAGAGCTTTTTTTGCCACATTAATCTCGCCTAGTCAAATAAAATTAACAGCCTCTTACTTTGTTGCACGGTAATTGCAATGTTCGCTGCCGTTATAAACGTAAATAATTCGCATAAAATAAATACGCATCATAAACAAAAACAAGCAGCGAGCTATAATCGCATGCAATCCGTATGCAAGCGCGTTCTATAAACACGGTTACAACAAAAGCAAGATGGCGGCGAGACTGCGCGCGCGCCTGTCCGTGAACCTGGCGCTAAATTTACACACGACGCGTCATCCGGTGCGTGCCCACAGATTAACGAGGCGTTGCACATGCAGAAGCGACAATAGGCGTTAAGAGCGTTCATGCAAAACGGCGTGCCTCGCGTTTCGTACCATACTATTTTGGTATTCGTTGGCGCTGACGCAATTTTGCGCCGATAATGGTATTACAAAAAAATATATAGTAAAATAAATATACAACTTATTAAAATAGTAAATAACCAGTGACATTGAATATTAATTGAATTAAATTACTATTATTCAGAAATAACAAATTATCTTGGATTTTATCTTAAAATAATACGTTTAATTTATGGAAAAATGCTAAAAATGACACTTTTCGGTTTATGGTGTTTATGGTTTTTGAATGAAAATCTAGGAAAATCGTGTTTTTTTTTGAGACACTTTTTAGTAAATGTTATTAATTTTCTAAATATGTCATTGTTATAAGTTTGTGTTAAGAAACATGGCAAATATCTTGCATCTGCGTAGAGCGTCGACCGCTATTTTAGCAAACAGCCTATACAAAAACTGTTCTAGCGAGAAAGTTATACACATATTTTAAAATATTTTTTAGACAAGTTCTAGATTATGAAATGCCAAATAATATGAATTCAATTATCTAATCTATAATTGAACACATAACTATTTTATGTTCCTTCGGGAATCGTAAATTTTTACTCAAGCATAATACTAACGCACGAACCGCCTTAACGCAGTTTTTATTTATGTCCTCACTCTTACCAATAATTGGTAAATGGGTGCGACGGGCAGCGTTGTGGGTAATACCAAAGAAAGTATAATATATAGAGAGTTTTGACTTGATAACTTTTAATAAATTGATGAACACCAGCAACGCACACGAAAAATAGTAACGTTCCGCGTAACGTTCCACCTGAGCCTGTGCGTGCAAGCGAGAGCGCGCAGCAAGCGATAGAGAGGCACGATAAAACAAACGATAGAGAGGCCAATAATTATGACGTTATCACGTAAATCTATCGTCCGTAAACCGACTTTACAGACAACCAATTTTTTTTCGAACCTACGACTTCGGACGCAGACAGCACGTTAGCTACCGCTACGCCATTCGGTTGTCATAAAATCAAAATGCTCTTAAAATATTAGAGCATTTTGAATGCATTGGATTTGAATTTGTATGTATTTCAGAACTCTATGAACACGTAGGTAAGTACACAACAAAAGCAAGATGGCACGGTAATCTTGCTTTTGTTGTGAACGTGTAAAAATGCTCGTCATGGAAAAAGCATATATTTAGCCATATATTTAGACGCGTCAAATTATTTAAGAGATTTTACACAGCAGAATTATCATCGGTATCTCATTGTTTTATTGTACACTCATCGCTAAAAAAGAACGACGTCGATAGTCCCACTGTTTATGCCTAATGCCGTATCTGAACAATCTTTGCCAGGATGAGTAAAGACGTGAAGCAGTGCGAAGGTCAACAGCTCGGTGCCAGTGACTGCGCGACCCTGAGATCTGTTCCTAGTTTGTGCATCGCGCTTACTTGCAACTGCGTACACCATCAAAACGAACCCAGACAGAATAATTAGCTGTCATGCATCAGAATATAGTTTTGCATCTGAATTTATGCTGCATGCTCACGCTCAAATTCCTGGTCCAAAGGTCAGGCTATCTAGATAAGATATTATATTATAAAAAAAATTACGCGACACTCCGGGAGTGCTGACAGAATTGAAATCTTGAACAATTACGTGAGATATCGGTTACAATTATTACGGTGTAAAAAAGTTCTCATCTAAAAAAATGTCCAACGCTCCTAAAGAAGTTTCCACTTCAAAATGTATAGGAATGACAAAGCTTATCGATAAAAGTTCTAGCTATCGAATGGATATGTACAAGCATTCGTAGAAAGAGAATCGATATGTAACATGGCTGGAGCAGCTGAAATGATTTTATTATTCGTTTTGGGGTAAAGCCGTACGAATTCATCATCTCAACTCACAAACTCAAACCTTTCTTTACAGCTCATTTTTGGCCAGGATTTTCCGGCTCCACCGGCCATCGCTCTTATGGCAAGCGTGTCCTGCCCACTGCCACTTTAGACTTTATACGGGGTCTCTACTCCAGTCCAGGATTTTCCGGCTCCACCGGCCATCGCTCTTATGGCAAGCGTGTCCTGCCCACTGCCACTTTAGACTTTATACGGGGTCTCTACTCCAGTCCAGGATTTTCCGGCTCCACCGGCCATCGCTCTTATGGCAAGCGTGTCCTGCCCACTGCCACTTTAGACTTTATACGGGGTCTCTACTCCAGTCCAGGATTTTCCGGCTCCACCGGCCATCGCTCTTATGGCAAGCGTGTCCTGCCCACTGCCACTTTAGACTTTATACGGGGTCTCTACTCCAGTCCAGGATTTTCCGGCTCCACCGGCCATCGCTCTTATGGCAAGCGTGTCCTGCCCACTGCCACTTTAGACTTTATTCGGGGTCTCTACTCCAGTCCAGGACGTTCCAACTCCACCGGCCATCGCTCTTACGACAAGCGTGTCCTGCCCACTGCCACTTTAGACTTTATACGGGGTCTCTACTCCAGTCCAGGATTTTCCGGCTCCACCGGCCATCGCTCTTATGGCAAGCGTGTCCTGCCCACTGCCACTTTAGACTTTATACGGGGTCTCTACTCCAGTCCAGGATTTTCCGGCTCCACCGGCCATCGCTCTTATGGCAAGCGTGTCCTGCCCACTGCCACTTTAGACTTTATACGGGGTCTCTACTCCAGTCCAGGACTTTCCGGCTCCACCGGCCATCGCTCTTACGACTTTGGCGTGATCGTTGCCTTTGGCGTGTTGGTATGTCAGTGACTTTGGTTCTCTTGCAAACCATCTCATTTATGATTCTGTCCTTCAGGGAAACCCCCTACAAGCTGTCTTAATAGCACGCTGGGTGATTTTGAGTTTGTGTATTGGGCCGTTTGTCAGTCTCCAAGTCTTCACGTTTCAGCTCTACAGGTGAGGCAGCAGCAGACACAAGCAGAGCGCACTGGTTCTTTTGCTTTCAGGCATTAATGAATTGACTAAGAGTAGACCCGAAGAAGAAGAAGAAACACTTTATAGCGCCCAAACGTTACAAAATTCTTACACAAAAACCGAAAATCAAAAATAAAATAAAAATGCTAGGTATGCAAAGACCTGACTGAGTTTACCAAAATAAATGTATATGCCCAAAAAGTTCCATCTTCAACGCGTTTTTACTTCCCATTGGTGAAATCTTAAATTAGAGAGATTACACACAAATAAAACTGCAGCCCTTTACAGAGTCTGCTCACTGTTGAAATACCTAGGTACATGTTTAATTCTGATTAGCATACGAGTAACATACCAGCTGTACCTAGAGTGTAGACGGATGGCATAAACTTCTTAGCGCGTTAACAAAACAGACAAAGCAGTTTGTTAGTATTCGTTTACGACCCATTGTCTCGTCGGCCGGGTGTTAAATAAATAAGAAGTAATACCTACTTGTTGTTTGATTTGATTCAGCTATAAAACCTGAATAAAACATCTGCGAAACGGCAATCTGCTGGAACTAAAATGGGCCGTAGGAATTAGCTCTTAATTGCAACATACCTAATCCTATTTCTTTTTGTTTTTACAGAAAAATAAATCATTTTGTATATGCGAAATAAACTTTGAAGCCCAAAAAATATTTAGGTACGTTTTAGTGTTATGTAATTTAGTGGGTCCACCATTAAAATCTGCGCCTGTAATTTTTTTAACTAGTATTGGCTAGCGTTTGACTGTGATCACAGCTGATGGAAAGTGATGATACAGTATAAAGTGGAACGCGCTTGCCTATATAGGAGGTGCCTTTTCACTCTTGATTTGAAGGCGCCCAGGCTGTAAGTGGCGGGTAAGACAGTGCCTGGTAGAGCATTTCAGACCTTTGCAGTGCAATTATCGGGAACAAGGAATCAAACCGCTTCGTACGCGTCTTTAGTACGTCGACTATGTATTCCAGTATGTACCTAGTCGTTCTGAGACTATAGGAAGTCCACGATTCTCTGTAATTTTTGGTTAGCTACTTAGTTTAAAGTTTGTTGGAACATGGGCATTGTGATTTGCTCTACTCATGCCGTTTAGGCGTTACTTCATATCATTTACTCATTAAAGCGATATGGATCTTCTGTTTTACAGCTACCGAATAAAAAAAACATGATTGAAAAATTTAAACAACTCACTGTCGGAACAATGGCCGCCGAAGGTTAAAATTACAAAATGGCGGACTGTCATACATACCAATACCAAAACGAACAAGAACATCTTGCTTGAAAAGGGCAACAATTATGTTTATTCACAAAGTGCATATTTCAACCTGGGTCCAATGCCAGTTGCTAAGAAGTGGGTAACATTGAGAAGTTCATTGATACTACATGCACTTCCTGGCCGGCCGAGGTCGCCGCGGCGCCGCCGGCAGCCATCTTGTGTTTTTTGACGTTTATTTTTGGCGGGCTTTTGTGCTTCGTTCAAAATGGTGAGAAGTAAGACACAGATAATTAACACACATGACAAAGATCATTTATTACGTGCATTATTCATGTTGTGGTGAAGTTTTTTTAGGTAATTTCTCAAATGTGACATAATTTTTGTAATTTCTTTTCTTACTCTTTTGTCATTACAGCAAAAAATTATTATGGCTTTAAATTTTGCACATGTAATTATTTTATTTGGACTCTAGATATCAGACATTGGATTTTGGACTTATTTCTTCTTACTTGATTGCATTTTAATTTTATTATACTTTTCCTCTTGCTTAAACATGTACCTAACTATGTTTGTAAATGATTTCATTGTTGCATAACTTAGTATTAAATAAAAAATGTTGCTAAATTAAGTTATTTAAAAGGATAAATACTTACGTAAATAAATGTTTTACTGTGTAATAACTACTGATATAATATAATGTAGGTATATTACACTTAGTGGTACGAGTAGGTACCTAAATGTAAATACCCTTATCTATAAGGAAACATAATTTATTATTACTTGTAACTATTGCGATTATTTTGTAATATACCTACGTAAATAGTTCATTGTTTAAATAATGGCAGTTGTGTATTTTATACATGTAGATTTCCTTTTTAGATTTCCGTATCAAAATGTTAAAATTTAACTGTTATGATACGAGTTTCTCTGTCCTCCTCTCACTGTATTAATCCAAGGACAACTCTTTTCACATTGTAATAAGATCATTGAAGGAGTAAAACACAGACACACACATACAAATGTTTACCTTTACATTATTGACGTTACAAGGAAAAAACACAAAAAAAACATATGGTAGATATGAATTAGCGTATTCATGGTTTGTTTATTTATGCGAAACGTAAACAAAGTGATAAAATGAGACCTAACGTAGTTTTTCTTTATTTATAAGTACTTGTAACCTATATTATTATAGCGCAAAACCTACCACTAACACTACTTTTACACTCTTGTAATTTATGCGAAGCGTTCAATGAAAAGGGCGAATATTGTTTTTACACTATACCTACCTAGTTTATATTTAGTATAGCTTCACTATTGGTCTTTAAAGTATTTGTTACAAGTTACTACTTAAGTACCTACTACTCAAGATGTCTGCGATGTTGATGCAAATCGCTCATTAATCGAGATTAATAAAGCGATATTGAATATCGTAGAAGAGTTCATACCACTGGGTCATGACATTGTAGTAGGTACTTACTTGTGGTAATGCCGAAACTGTTGAAGTTACTACTTAGGTAAGTACTACTGAAACATCGGGTGAAACATAGCTCAACATGTTTGTAATGTTAATACAGTTCGCTCATTAATTGTGATTGAAAAGGGATATTAGCACAGAACACTAAATGATATTAGTTATTGTAGAAGACTGTACCTCTCTGAGGTGAATCGCTCATTAATAGAGATATTGACGACCGAATGGCGTAGTGGTAGCGAACCTGCTGTCTGCGCCGGAGGTCGTGGGTTCGATTCCCACTACTGGTAAAGGTTTGTGAGATGTTTTCCAGTGTCTGGGTGTTTTTCAATATATTATATTTATGTATATTAGTATGTATGTATATTTATCAGTCATCTAGCACCCATAACACAAGCTATCGCTTACTTTGGGGCTAGATTGCGATGTGTAAAATGTCCCGTATATATTTATTATTTATTTATGTATTATTGATTTAATTATTGGATCGTGACATTGCAGTATTTGTGGGAATTACGCCGAAACTGTTGAAGTTATTACTTGCTACTGAAACAACGGGTGAAACATAGCTCCACATGTTTGAAATGCTAATGCAAATTGCTCATATTGATTACCATAGAAGAGTGCAGTACCACTGGGTCGTGACATTGTAGTACTTGCTGAAAATGTTGAAGTACTACTTGCTACTGAAACAACGGGTGAAACATAGCTCCACATGTTTGCAATGCTAATGCAAATTGCTCATATTGATTATCATAGAAGAGTGCAGTACCACTGGGTCGTGACATTGTAGTACTTGCTGAAAATGTTGAAGTACTACTTACTACTGAAACAACGGGTGAAACATAGCTACATGTGTGCGCTGTTGAAGCAAATCGCTCATTGGAATGGAGGGCGGCGAACAAATCGCGATGCAGCGAGATTCGCTGTAACTGTTACTGCGACCTGCCGCAACGCGTTCGCTCTCAAGGGCAAGGACAAGAGTGGTATGGAGTAGTTGTAGGAAGGTTTGGTTGCAACCAACTTGATGTTGATGAGAAGTGGGGAGTTGCTGTCGGTGAAATAAATATTACCAAAAGTCTAGATACTTATTTATTTATTTATTTGTGGCAACTATGACCCCCCTAGAAATTACATTATTATTTATACTTAGGTAAAATTATATCAAAATGTCAAATATACAATACTAATCACAAAATATCAATTTACATGCAATTTCAAGTACATCCTATATACTGGAGAGTCATGTCTTTGTCCTAACGCCCTCAGAATACTGTTGCCACTTGCCCACACTCTTCGCATCAGGCATCATATTATTCTCATCATATTATGTAGTTTAATTTGATTTCATCCAGACAGCAACTGTACTCATCTTGCACGCGTCGCACACAAAAGCATTCGCACATGATATTGTATCCCTACAGTAGTCATAATAATAATTATATTGCCTAGTCAAAAACGATTGTTACAATGCTAGTAACGTAAGCAATTGTGTGAGAAAAACGTAAATTGTTGGGTATCTTAATCTTAAATAAATTGTGCCCGCTGATTGGCTGAATCCGCTTTTTACATTTTATTCATCAAATCAGGGGACAGAATCATAGTGAAGTATAGTCCCACGAAGCACCGAGCTTTTTAGATTGACGTTGACATTAAATTCCAAACATCCTAAAGAAAGTCGTTTGTGGAAAGGGTCACGACCCTCAGTAACTTTTAACATTCTTTTTAATAATTTCTTGGGTGAGATTATGCTACAATATTTAATTAAAAGAAGGAGTATTCTTAATTAACTCGCTGTGAGCTTCTTCTTGGTGCTGGGCGCGTCTGAAATCTTGTAAAATTATCCATTACTGACTGAAATATCATAAAATTTAAGAATTATTTCTATGCGCAAAAAAAATCTGAGGTTTGAAGTTTGATCTGTAGTCCAAATTTGTATGGTCATGTGGAACAGGCGACACCCTTTTATTTTGAATATTAGTCCTTTTTTATCTTCTATAATACGAAGTGGATAAACATTTTATGTTTCTGAAGTCTCCATAGATGCCCCTGTGCTGTTACTTCTTGTGAATAAGTAATGGCCGGCGCACGGAGCCCGCCAAGGCCGGACGTCGTTGTCCGCTTTGTTGACGCTACTCACTTCGGCCGGCAGTCATTTCACTTTCCGAGCCGCTCCTCAGCTTTCTGTAACCTGAAAGAGTAATTCATGCTATTGCATCTCCAGTCGTGATGGCCATTTTTGCCGGATGGATTTCATTGTCATAATAAAAGCAGGGGCAACCTAACAAAAACATTTACAGAGAGATCGTACCGTATAAGTTGAAAAGTCTCATCGTCTAACACCTGTAACCGAAATAATCGTTTTTCAGTTATATATGTAGCTGACCCTCAAGCTGAACAGTACCAAAAATGTACTTAGCAGAGTTAACAGTGTTAACTGAATTTTGACGCACGTTATTGTGCTGGTCTGTGCAATTACTTTACAAAGAAATTGAGACGTGTCTGCCGTGGACATAGCCGTGTGTACCTTGATACGTTAATTATATTGAGTGATGTAATTAAATTCAAATTGGTCAGGTGCGAGTCGGACTCGCTCACTAAGGGCTCCGTACTATCAAGACCCATTCTCAATAATATTAAAGTAAACTAAACCCCCAAATGCCGTATACACCCTGTATAAATCATTTAATTACATCACTCAATATATTTATAGTGATGGGAACTGGAACTGAGAGCTTTTTGGTAATTTTATGTATAGTTGATAGATATTTTGCATCACTAGCCTCGGCTCGCGGCTTTTTCACACATCACGCTGGAAACATAATTTTTCCTGTCTAGGTATATTGTGTTAATCCAGGTTATACATTACAAACTAAGCTATCTACATTCTTAACTTCAGCAAAGTCGATTCTGTAGTTTTTGTGTGACAGGCTAACAAACATCCATATAATATTAGTTACGATTGTTTCCCAGTATAGAAGTGAAGAAAATAATATAATCACTCTAAGCCCAATACTTAAAATTTTAGTTACTCAGGAATCGAACCCAAGACCTCGAGACCCGTATCAGCTCCTATCAGTTGAAAAGTTTTATACTCTAACACCTGCAAACTATACAACCATTTCTTAGCCGCGAATATATTTGTACACTGTTTGTATAGGCCGGGGTCAATAGACGGTTTTAGTGCTCGCGGAATTGTGCTAACCGGAGTCGACGACCTCAGCTTTTTATCTGTTGCCAAGTGTTGTTACGTCAAGTCTTATCAGTTCAGTTATAATATTATATTATGATTAGGAATTTATTTGAAATTATGTACCGTTTGAGTATTTTACTGGAATTTTGAGCTATAACATATTTTAAACCCCTTTAAATCATTTTCTTTCGATCCATAATCTTATGCTGAAAATGGAAATGAAAAAGAAAATCTTCATTTTTCATAAAGACCTACATACTTATTATTTAATAGGTACCTCTTATGAAGAGTCAAAATTCTACCGCAGGTTTACACTGAAAAGAACTGGCAAGAAACTCAGCACCTGCTCTTTTCAAAAATGTCATTACATAATTGCAAGTTTTCTTATAAAGTATGAAAAATATACATATTTTTAAGATATCTCGTGAAGAGATGGAAGCCTCATTAATCCCAAGAATCTGCTTGTAATCTAAAATTATTCAGTGGTTTATTAAATGATGCTCAAATGTATTTTTATTTTAATCATATTCGCTATATTGGAATATTGGATGTACATCAGATGAATATCGGAGTATAGGATCTAACTGTAGTGCCATACAAATCTCGAGTCGACAGAATGTAGTTTAAACAAAATGGCCTCCACAACTTCCAAGGAAGATAATGAAGGGAAGTCCTTCTGTATTTGATACCTCTTGCGTTTACAGTTGACACCAATGCTCCCACACTATCTTCCTAAAATCCAAAATAATAAATTCTGGTATACTTAATGACTGAATTCGTAAAAGACCTCAAAAGGCGCAAATAATTATGTCTGCCTAGACAGTGTCTTGTTCGAGCTTTTTGGGGTCGAAACTAGGATAACGTGGAGACCAGAAGCAAGATTTTTTTTTAATTTCTTCACCTTTGGTTGATATGATGCGTGACCAAAATGCTGGCCTCTACCTTCACCAAAGGGCAAGCATCCCTATACAAGGTAAAATAAAATAAATTAAATATTGTTCTATTTAATAGATTTTAATTTGTTGTATTTTATGGGTGTGTATAGCGTCGAATTGGTTCGATTAAATTAAGGTAGGCTACGGAGTTACTAATTTTGGAAACTCATTTTAGTTTACATGTCGTTTGAACTTTGAAATCGGTTTGCCCTTTAACCACAGAATACCACAATAATACCTTACATAAATATATAAAAAATTCTATTTTCAAACCTCAATTTTATTACAAATTGTCAGTATCAATCAATCAATCAGTATGCTATTATAGAGTACTAGCAAACGCCCGCGGCTTCGCTCACGTTGATCTTCTGCTTTACTCCCTCAGGCGTTAAGTTTCCAAAATTCTTGTATTAACCGTCATTTAATTTAATTTTGACCACTGAATATTTCCTAATGCTTGCTGGTTATAGTCAGACGTCGATTTTCAAAGCAATCGGCCCAGTAACAAAGAAGTTCAAAATGGCGGCCAAAAAGTTCATAATTTTTTTATCTTGACCAAAAATTCCTTCTCTATGCTTGCTGCGATAGTCAGATATCTATTTTCAAAGCAATCGGCCCAGTAACAAAAAAGTTCAAAATGGCGGCCACTTTTATAAATTTTGACCACAAATTCCTTCTCTATGCCAGCTGCCATAGTCAAATATCGATTTTCAAAGCAATCGGTCCAGTAACAAAACAAGTTCAAAATGGCGTCCACTTTTATAAATTTTGACCACAAATTCCTTCTCTATGCCAGCTGCCATAGTCAAATATCGATTTCCAAAGCGATCGGTCCAGTAACAAAAAAGTTCAAAATGGCGGCCACTTATTTAAATTTTGACCACAAATTCCTTTTCTATGCTTGCTGTCATAGTCAAATATCGATTTTCAAAGCAATCAGTCCAGTAACAAAAAAGTTCAAAATGGCGGCCACTTTTTCAAAATTTTGACCACAAATTCCTTCTCTATGCCAGCTGCCATAGTCAAATATCGATTTCCAAAGCAATCGGCCCAGTAACAAAAAAGTTGAAAATGGCGGCCACTTTTTTAAATTTTGACCACAAATTCCTTCTCTATGCTTGCTGTCATAGTCAAATATCGATTTTCAAAGCGATCAGTCCAGTAACAAAAAAGTTCAAAATGGCGGCCACTTTTTCAAAATTTTGACCACAAATTCCTTCTCTATGCCAGCTGCCATAGTCAAATATCGATTTCCAAAGCCATCGGCCCAGTAACAAAAAAGTTGAAAATGGCGGCCACTTTTTTAAATTTTGACCACAAATTCCTTCTCTATGCTTGCTGTCATAGTCAAATATCGATTTTCAAAGCGATCGGTCCAGTAACAAAAAAAAGTTCAAAATGGCGGCCACTTTTTTAAATTTTGACCACAAATTCCTTTTCTATGCTTGCTGCCATAGTCAAATATCGATTTTCAAAGCAATCGGCCCAGAAACAATAAAGTTCAAAATGGCGGTCACTTTTTTAAATTTTGACCAAAAATTCCTTCTCTATGCTTGCTGCCATAGTCAGATATCTATTTCCAAAGCAATCGGTCCAGTAACAAAAAAGTTCAAAATGGCGGCCACTTTTTAAAATTTTGACCAAAAATTCCTTTTCTATGCTTGCTGCCATAGTCAAATATCGATCTTCAAAGCGTTCGCTCCAGTAACAAAAAAGTTCAAAATGGCGGCCACTTTCTTAAATTTTGACCACAACTTCCTTCTCTATGCTTATCGCCATAGTCAAATATCGATTTTCAAAGCAATCGGTCCAGTAACAAAAAAGTTCAAAATGGCGGCCACTTTTTTAAATTTTGACCATAAATTCCTTCTCTATGCCAGCTGCCATGGTCAAATATCGATTTTCAAAGCGATCGGTCCAGTAACAAAAAAGTTCAAAATGGCGGCCACTTTTTTTTTAATTTTGACCACAAATTCCTTTTTTATGCTTGCTGTCATAGTCAAATATCGATTTTCAAAGCAATCAGCCCAGTAACAAAAAAGTTCAAAATGGCGGCCACTTTTTTAAATTTTGATCACAAATTCCTTCTCTATGTCAGCTGCCATAGTCAAATATCGATTTCCAAAGCAATCGGCCCAGTAACAAAAAAGTTCAAAATGGCGGCCACTTTTTTAAATTTTGACCACAAATTCCTTCTCTATGCTTGCTGCCATAGTCAAATATCGATTTTCAAAGCGATCGGTCCAGTAACAAAAAAGTTCAAAATGGCGGTCACTTTTTTAAATTTTGACCAAAAATTCCTTCTCTATGCTTGCTGCCATAGTCAGATATCGATTTCCAAAGCAATCGGTCCAGTAACAAAAAAGTTCAAAATGGCGGCCACTTTTTTTAAATTTTGACCAAAAATTCCTTCTCTATGCTTGCTGCCATAGTCAAATATCGATTTTCAAAGCGATCGGTCCAGTAACAAAAAAGTTCAAAATGGCGGCCAAAAAGTTCAAAATTTTTCCTCCTCAAAATTTGGATCTCGAAAATCCCTTTCTGAATACGAATTCATGATATAATTCCAACCTAGGTACCAAATTTCAGATCTCTACGACTTGTAGCTTTTCGGGAATTCCTGGAACAACGAAAAAAATTACACTTTTGTATGGAGAAATCCATAAAACCAACGGTTTTCACCCCTTAAAATTTGAATTTCTGGAATCCCCGTCTTAGTACGAATTCATGACCTAATATCAACCTAGGTACTAAATTGCAGATCTCTACGACTTGAAGCTTTTCGGGAATTCCTGGAACAACGAAAAAAATTACACTTTTGTATGGAGAAATCCATAAAACCAACGGTTTTCACCCCTTTAAATTTGAATTTCTGGAATCCCCGTCTTAGTACGAATTCATGACCTAATATCAACCTAGGTACTAAATTTCAGATCTCTACGACTTGTAGCTTTTCGGGAATTCCTGGAACAACGAAAAAAATTTCACTTTTGTATGGGGAAATCCATAAAACCAACGGTTTTTACCCCTTAAAATTTGAATTTCTGGAATCCCCGTCTTAGTACGAATTCATGACCTAATATCTACCTAGGTACCAAATTTCAGATCTCTACGACTTGTAGCTTTTCGGGAATTCCTGGAACAACGAAAAAAATTTCACTTTTGTATGGGGAAATCCAAAAAACCAACGGTTTTTACCCCTTAAAATTTGAATTTCTGGAATCCCCGTCTTAGTACGAATTCATGACCTAATATCAACCTAGGTACCAAATTTCAGATCCCTACGACTTGTAGCTTTTTGGGAATTCCTGGAACAACGAAAAAAATTTCACTTTTGTATGGGGAAATCCATAAAACCAACGGTTTTTACCCCTTAAAATTTGAATTTCTGGAATCCCCGTCTTAGTACGAATTTATGACCTAATATCTACCTAGGTACCAAATTTCAGATCTCTACGACCTTTAGTTTTGGCGGAATCCGTGGAACAACCAAAATCACCAAAATGCCTCATTCTTTTATATATATAGATTATATGCAGCAATGACATAAACGCCTGCATATTCGAAAACCGAACGGTTACCTAACGAGTGACGTCAGTTCCGCGCTTTCCACGTTTCCCGCTTTCCCGCGGTCGTTGACCTTGTTCGGTGCGCTAGCTCAATGGCGATGACACGTACTCGCAGCTTGCTAATTGATCATCTTGTTTGAGTTGTCAACAAGTATTGGAAAAGTAATACCTACTGGAATTTGACCTCCCTGACGCAGTTGGCAGCATGTTTCAATTTGAACGAGGGAGGGGAAAAAATCCCGGGGTCAAACAAAACCTTGCACGGGCCAAGCGGTTAGTACTTGGTATGGTATCATGTCAACATGCATGCTAGTTGCTAAGTTGTGCAAAAATAATACAAAAAAAATAGGACTTTTGCCTCCGTTTTCTTAGTTAATAACCCAGTGCAAGTTGTTAGATAACTAACGATACATAATCAGCCCACCGATGTATGGTGCTCGCTGCTGTCTATATCTCTCTCCTCCAAGTCCGGTTGCTGCAAGGAACAACAGCGCCTCCTTGCCAGGAGTATACTTGACCTCCTGCGGGCAATGAATATGCTTTCCTAACACTTAGTTCCTTGTGTGTACTAGACAGAGACCCCAATACAGTATGTGCACAGAAGTTTCCTCCGCTTCGCTACAGAATCTGTACATACCTGTATTCCGGAGGGATTAACCTCAAGGGTTAAACAAATTTTTTTTAGCCACTATGCCCCATCAGTACCTAAAATTCCTTGGTTCTTCCTACCCAGCGTTACGGCCTCATAGGCCGCCTTCTTACTGGTGGAGTAGTAGGTATAGCTATAGCCGGTAGTTCGTAGGAATTTTGACAAATGGCGCTACTATTTTTTTGTAATTTTTTGCGTAAAACGTTTAGATGAGCGTACTGTTTGGTATTATAATTTCTAAAATTTAGAAATTATAATACCAAACAGCTTATTTAATAAGCTCAGGTTCTGTACCACCACCATGCCATGGTTACCATCCTTTCGGCAAAAAACAATGAATTCGGTGCGATGCTTTATAGCAACCGTTTAAATTGTTCCATTTTATAGTACCTAAGTACATCAATTAATATTGATGATACAGGTATAAAGATTTTTAAACATAAAAACTAGGTAGTGATTCATATTTAGAGCAAACCCATCAGTCAGTACGATCCGATCGCGATCTGGTGTGAGGCCGAATCAGTCAATGACGTCATCAGGTGAAAGAACCCCAACGATGACGCCGAGCCTCATTTAGCCTCGCGCTGTTACCAATCAATGATTTCTACATTGTTGAACTTTAACTGGGACGTGTAAAACGGTCACTACTTTTCAGGGTTCCGTAATGTGGTGAGTTCAGCAGCCAAAACCGTATGATTTTTCCGCGATTCTACTATTTTATTCTTTCATTATTCCATTCTCTACTTCTACGATTGCTTATGGTCAAGCGTGAAATCGGGGCAGACATCGTCGCGGAATGGCAAACGAGATGGGCCAGCGAAACGAAGGGCGGTGAGCTTCGTCGATTCTTTCCAGACGTGGCCGGGCGACTCGAGGCGACTTGGGTCGTCCCGGATTATCAGACCTCGCAGATGCTGACGGGGCACGGTCGCTTTCGGAAGCGCCTGCATGATATGTGTCTGGTCGAGAGTGGCGAGTGCTTCTGCGGACTGGCGGAGGAGAACCTCCACCATGTCTTGTGGGAGTGCTCCTTATACGAGGACCTCCGGTGCTTGCTGCTGGACGGGATCGTTCGTGAAGTTTTTGGTCCAGTTTATTATCAGGATCTCGTGGGTTCGGTGGCTAACTTCGGAAAGCTACGGGAGTTCGCGCACGCGTGGCATAAGAGGCGAAGCGGCTTGGAGTGACACTGAGAATTTATGCTGTGGACAGCGACGGCGCGGCGAGTCCGTATTTTTGTATAGTCCTGCCCCAGAATGGGGAGAGTGAGTTCATAGGGACAAGGAGCGAGAGGAAACAACTTGTAGGGAGTCAAGAAGGCGCCCGGGAACACGCCGAGAGCAAGTACCGAACGGGCGCCCTCCCGCGTTTCGGCCCCCATCACCGCGAGGTTGATTGGGCCATGGGTGGTAGAGGGTTGTCCCTGTTCTATTCTTTCATTATTCCATTCTCTATTTCTACGATTGCTTATGGTTAGAACTTGTTCCGTATTACTATAGAAAAAGTAAAACCATCAGAAACACCACAGAGCAAGGAATAACTTTATATAGAAACACTTTTCTTACCGAACCGCAAACTTGACTTTGTTTTTTGAGGTTAATTATGAATACCAAAACAAGTGTAATAGTTAATTTTATTTTTCCCGTAACGTATACATTAATCCCTATTAATCGTAATTATTTCAGATTTGTCGATTTTTAAACTTCGGAGATAAGGGTATTTTTCCACATTTTGACCCAATAAATCAAAAACTTTCAGACAAAAAGACATAAATTGATAAATAAAGAACCCTCTTTTATTGAAATAAAGTGATTAATTCATTTTACGACTAACTAAAGTATCTAATTAATTAAAAAAAAAACTTTTTTCAATAGAATAATGTAACAATGTTTAAATAATGAATTAAAGAACAATTAAACTTTTTAAATAAGTAACAAAAGAAAGTCAATTCCAGGGTAATTTTAAGATAACTGTATTAATTTTCTGTTCACAAATAAACAATTTATTTATTTATTTATTTAATTTAACTACAAGATTAATATTAATTAATTAACCAATTAATAAAATTCAAATGTCTGTCTGTAACGTGAATGGTTATAGTCATGAAATTTTAATCATAAATGTCAATTTTAGATTCGATTTATTTCTGTCTGCTTGTCTCGAATAAGCTCCAAAAATGCTCATGAATTTAAATGGATATCTTGGGGTTTTTAACACTGCAAGTAAGGAGGTACTTAACTGCATTCTCCAATCTTACCGGATGGTAAGTGACAAAGAGTCACCGTATTAACATGAAAGTAAGGGCTAAGTGACCCGAAATAATTGCCACACGTGCGTTTTAATTAATTGCTAGGATGTTAACTAGCCACGGCCGAAGCCTACCACCATATTAGACTTTAGCCGATTTAGAATTTTAAACTTCCCCGTATCTCGTGGAAAATAGTGGCAAATAGGAGTTTTACGTGATAATAAAATGGGCCAAGTTGCGAAAAACTGGTTGTTTTTTTTATAAAATGTTTGTTGGTTCGTCTGTCATGCTTCTTTGCGAAGAAAGTTTGGCTAGTTCATCATTAAGAAACCTCAGGATTTGGGCATCCGAACGATTCACGTAGTCTTCGTACAAGCAAACAGTAGCGCCATTTGTCAAAATTCTACAGGTGGCTGCTAAGCGAACTACAGCGTGGCCTCAAAACAAGCCTTTTTGGCACCGATAAACTGGCGAAATTTTGTCGCGCCATCCGCCCTGTCCAGGGTATAAGTCTTTTGGTGAGTTATTATTTATTGTGCGCACACCCGTAAAGGTTTTTGAGTTAATTTGGATAACATGTAATGCAATTTTTTAATTAACTTCGGACCCAAATTGTCCATTCATTGATGAAGTATCTTTACGAAAAGCCTAAACGATATCTTGCCTTGCCAACTACATAGTTATATTAACAAACAAAACCGCGGCAATTCACTAAAGTACTGATCAATGTATTTATATATTTCACTAGATACAGCTGTGATACTGAACTCGTAGATATAGGTAGGTACTAAGCTACGTTTGATTATACTCGTAGTGTAAACAGACCTAGTTAAAACGTTCCGGGTTCAATCCCCGGGTGTAACAATTTTTAGAGGTCATCGTTCGGGTTCAATTTATTGTTGCTAGGTATTTAACGAGTTGAGCTTATGCTGTGGAGTAATTTATTTTAGTATTTATTTTATTGGTATATGGCTCAGTCGACGTCGTTCTGTCCTGTTTTGAACCCTTCATCATCATAAGCAATAACCACATGAGATTGGCGACTTTCTACACGACATGAGACAATAAATATGAGGCTTTTTCACTGAAAGGAAACCTCAGGAAATGGGCATCCGAACGATTTACGTAAACTTTTTTTGTACAAGCAAACAGTAGCGCCATCTGTTAGAATTCTATAGGTGGCTTCTGAGCGAACTACAGCGTGGCTTTACTGTTGGTATCAAAACAAGCATTTTTGTCACCTATAAATTGGTGACATTTTTTCGCACCCGCCCTGTCCAGAGTACGTACATTTATGTTAGCTTTTTCCAAAATTGCCAGATACGAGTATTACCAATAAAGCTAACCACACACCACCAAAGAGGCAGAGAGGCAGGCTTCACACATCTTTGATGAGGAGATTATGGAGAAATCTTTGACTTTAAAGTAAGCGGGTATACTTTTTTCTAAACGGTGTTCTTTATTTAAATAATTCACCCCAAACGCACGTAGAGAGGTGATAAGGTTTGCGATACTCCGAGCAAAGCTGGGGCGGACCAGCTGGTCCGCCCCAGCTTTTTCATACTTTTTTCATAGGTAGACTAGCTAGTCTACCTATGAAAAAAGTGATAGATTAAGTAACTACGTCTTTACGTTTGTATGTTAAGATATTTGTTAACCTCACCACTGCACAGATTTGGCTGAAATGGAAATAGTTACCTAACCTCCATAAATAATTTTTATTTGCCAATTCCCCGGTTCCGAATCTCTGTGGACGATGAAAAATAAAAATAAATAAAATAAATATATATCAGGACCTTACACACATCGCAATCTAGCCCCAAAGTATACGATAGCTTGTGTTATGGGTACTAGATAACTCATAAATATACATACATACTAATATACAATATACATACCTAAATGTAATATATTAAAAAAACACCCAGACACTGGAAAACATTCATGCTTATCACACAAACATTTAGGTACCATTAGTTGGAATCGAACCCAAGATCTCCGACGCAGACGGCAGGTTCTCTACCGCTACGCCATTCGGTCGTCTAAAAAAAGAAAGGTACCTTATAATTAATTAATATAAGGATCAAAATGTATGATCTATGACAAAAATAACTTTCTCCTGGTGCAGGCGCCTTAAATCCGGTCAAATTCGGCCAATGTTCCAGGAAGTACGTCAATTGAAGATTAAATATCTGCGAGATTAGACGAAGCGGTCCAATACCGGTTTAGAGATGATGTATTAATGTATGATTGAGTTACAGACGCTAGTTAATATTAGATTTTCTACTCATTAAAAGCTTTTAATGGTTTTCAGGTCAGTAAATTCATTTAAATCTACAAACCTCCTTTTATTGACGATTTTCCTGACGCAGTAAATGCGCTCGCATTCGAGTGAGAGGTTCCGGGTTCGATTCCCGCGATGGACCACTGGAGAAGTTTATTATTTGGCTCAAATCTGATACGGTAAAAATATCTTCGGCTGCATCGTCACTTACCATCAGGTGAGATTGCCGTATAGTATCTAGTAGATAGTAGTGTGAAAAACCCTATTCTTAGACTAAATAACCCAGGTTATGTTGCCTGATTGTAATTTGATGCCTCTTTCTTTAACAACTAAGCGCGAATTTATTATTTAATTTTTCTGCTAGTATAAAAAATAAATGCATAAAGGCATGAAAATATGATATTTTACTCAGTGCGAGAAATATCTGAAAATTTGGTCAAGACGTATAAGTCGGACGTGTGTAACGTACCATGATTTTTTGTATTTTTGAAAACCATGCGCTCTAGCGTACTAAAATTAAAATTTTACAAAATTCCTTCTCTTTATGTACAAAATGTCTGCTTTCTACGTCTATAAAAGTTTGGGTGAGTGAGTGAGAAAAGTTCAGATTCACTTACTTACAAGCTGAATTATTATAGAGTTTATGTAAATACAAAATTGCTAACTAAATCGCGCACATTTTTCATCAGTCCATAAACTTTCTAATAGTCTTGTTCAGAACGAGAGTTATTACAGTGATAAAACATTTCAACCAAATATTTAGGCGAACATTAAAAAACTAAATAAATCATTGTTTTTTTTTTACTTCCTGATTTTCCGGTCAATGGTAGATGGAACGGGCGATGCGGTGAAGTACGACCCGTTACAAGAGGATTCCGCACCTATATAAGAATTTAAATCTAAACTAATATTAGAAAGTTAAATTGTTAAGGCGGCTACAGAAATACATCATTACATTTGTGAAAATTTCAAGTCCGTAACTATCACGGTTCCAGAGATACAGCCTGGTGAAAGACGGACGGACGGACGGAATAGAAATTAAAAATCAATATGTAATTAAATTAAAATTACATTAAATTAAATTATCTTAAAATTAATTAAAAAGTTGAACAGTTTGTTTCATGTTTGAACACGCTAATCTCATGAATTACTGGTCCGGAATGAAAATTATTTTGGCCTTGGATAGTCCATGTGTCGAGGAAGGCTTTAAGCTATTTATATCATTACGATAATTGCAATTAACAGATTTAAATGTTGTTATTTGGACCATGCAAAGAAAGCGATCCAAACTGCGATATAGACGTTATGATTTTAATATCTGTATTCAAACAGCTTAGTAATTTTAATGCGTAATACTAAAAACTTAACTAGGTCGGAACAGAGCAAAAACCTTAGGTATTTATGTTAGGGATTAGATCATAATCCTCGGTAGCGTTCCAATTTTAAGATCAATATTTACTTCCTAGACATTTTTTTGTTTACATCTAGATTGATTTACAAAAATTACCAGAAGTAGCAGTAGTTTGCAGGTTCAATCTTTACATGACCCTTTGGATTGTGTAACAAAGAAGAATTCATCATAATCGTAATCGGGATAAATTGTGCCTTTCAATTAGCTGAATTTGTTGTTGTTATTCGTATTACTTTAGAATATTATAATTTCCTAATCGGGATGGCCTGGTGGGAGGCTTCGCTAGCTATTACAAAATTATAACAACAAAGACGTACCGGCAAGCAACGTAATTCCGTGTAAAACCCTCAGGGGTAGCTTACCAAGTTGTTTTTCCAAGTTATTACGATAACACCTTTTTGACGACCTCCTTGGCGCAGTGGCGGCGCGCTCGGTTTCGAGTCGCGATTCCCGCCACGGGCTACTTTGGAATTTCATAATTTCTAAATTAGCTCAGGTTTGGTCTGGTGGGAGGCTTCGGCCGTGGCTAGTTATCACCCTACTAACAAAGCACCGCACGCACCGACAAGCGATTTAGCGTTCTGGTGCGATGCTTGTAGCAACCGTTGGGGACTGGGGTAAATTGACTTACCCTTCCAAGTTAGTACGATAACATCTTAGGCCGTATCATCACTTACCATCAGATGAGATCGCAGTCAAGTACTAACCTGTAGTTTATAACAAACTAACATACCTTAATAATAAGAATACTTTGTTATCAAAGTACTTAGACCTTGCTAATGAGATTACTGGCATGTTGAATGTAGACTCGACAATTATTGTTCCGATAGTCGTTACAGTTAACGGTCTAATAGAGAAAAGCTTCGACCGTTATCTTAAGAAGCTTTCGCTTGGCTGTTGGATCAAGGGCCGCATACAGAAGGTAGTGGTGCTGGAGACGACATGCATTGTGAGGAGGTTCCTCGCTCTGGAACCCTGACCTCCGGTGGCTTGGACCGTTAAAGCTCCGCAACCAGTGGTGGACTCAATTTTTTTTAAATTTTTTAAACGTATTTTTTTTTTAGAAAAGTTAAAAATATTATCGAATTATAATGAAAACAAATGAGAGAATCAAAAAAGTATATTTTGTACTCGATACTTTGACCGCCAAAGTAGCTAGAAAATGATTACCGAAAAAAAAAAATGTGTATGTTAGTTACCTCAAGCTGTTTCACTAATAAAACGCTTCTTTATAAGTCAGGTAACAATAGTATAGATAAACTTTCCACAGCCTTCAGCGCTAGGGTAACCAACCCCTAAAATGTCAGAGGTAAACCATCGCGGGTCACTGACCCCAATCGAATGTCCGCATGTTTAAGGTTATTGTGTTATACGTTATTTATTAACATTTATGATTCACTTGACCTCATACCTAACTTGACAAAGTTGTAAAAAATTACCTAAATGGAATATAAAATTTTGTAATACATTAGCGTAGTCTCTCACCATGGGCATTTATTATGACAATATGATAGGTGCTGTCTGCTGTAAACAATTTTTTTCGTTTTATTTCCTTTTTTTATATATATTTAATAATGTTACAAAAAACTTATCACTAGCTTATTCTAATTACTAAACAAGTCTTTCCCGTGTGGAATGGTGGCAAGAATACTGGCTGCATTTCCGCGATGAACAGCTAGGCTGATACGTTGCGCAAACAATGAGCCAGCCCTTCTGTCCCCAGTTGAGGTTTTTATTTATTTTATTTTACAAAATTTTATTTCCACGTTTCTGATACGTACCGCTAAAGCGTGGAACACCCTTTTAGCTTCTGTGTTCTCAGCCAAGTATAATGTAGGTACCTTCAAGAGAAGAGTACATATGCATTTTCTAGGCAAGCGCTCTTCATCCTGGACTTCATCATTTCTGCCCATCAGACATAGAGGCATCTGAAAAATAAAAATACGTTAAAATTTTACAATATAGAAATACCTAATCACTCTCGGCCTGTATTTGTTTACATTAAAACTATCAACTTTTGTTCTACGACTTTTTTTATATAACCCTGTAGTGCCCTATCTCGCTTAGAAAGCGTTGTTCTCAACCACATGCATTCGGGTCTCCAACGTTTATCGTCGAGCTGTGACCAGGTTATGCGACGCATAAAACGCTAAACGGTCTACTTCATAACATGGTAATAAAACGTTGACTTTAGTTAATTTGTGGTTAATCACGATTTCCTCGTAATAATATGGAATATTTAGGACATACCTAATATTCATATTATAGAATTTAATCGTAATTCTGAATACTGTATTGAATGATTAAGTCTATTCCAAAAACCCGAAATAAATAAACTTTGGGTACTTCCCCTATCCCTGAAGGAAGCATAATTTAGAACATTAAAATACATGAATTCTAAAAACATAACACTCCTTTTTTGGGCAGTCGTGTAAAGAGAGTTGTGTTTTTTTTTGTCCTCGTGATATATATTGGTGAGGGCACAAGCGCAGCCTATACTTAAACAATTAATTGCTTCATATTTTCCACGATATCACTGAATTATTACTAACATTACGTAACACTTCCTCGTAGCATATTATCGAGACAAGTGCTTGCGAACGAACACCACATTCAGAATGAATTCTGGTTAATCCTAATAAAGTAATTAAAGTGACCAAAGTAGGAAAAATTGGTAATTAAATTGTGACTTTTATCACGTATCACGATACGCACGAAAAGATCGTTCTCTGGTGTATACCCATGCAATTAGTTAATAGGTATTTACTTTAGAGATGTACTTACCTATATAAAAAAAAATTGGTCAAGTGCGAGTCGGGCTTGCGCACTGAGGGTTCCTTACTATCAAGACCAATTCTCAATAGTTGTTTACGCGAGAGTAGCTGGCGCGAGCGCCGAGCCCATTGTGTTGTATTGAATCGTGTTCTCTCTCTCTAACCCGCGGAAGCCCTCATCCGCGCGTCTCGCTCACGCTTTGGTTACGGCGAGTTTTTTGTATCGAATCGTGCGCTCCCGCTCCAACTCGCGGAAACGCCAATCTTCCTATCCCGCTCGCGCATCGGTCGCCGAGATTTTTTATGCCTGCAATGACGCGGCGACTTCGGTGCGCTCCAGTATTAAGCACGCTACGAGTCAGCTAGCAACAGCCTTGCGTGCGGCTGGGTTTTTTGCGGCGCCCCCTTTGCCCCGGCGGTTTGTACCCCAAGAAACGTACTTCTTGGACCGCGTCAATTCTTGTAGACAGTTTATGTGGGGGCGCGACCTTTTGTGCGTATTCGTGAACTCATCTTGTGGAGCGAGTCTGCTGTCGACCGACAAACTTAGCGGTCCCCCGCGCGTGGCTGAAGTAATTTGATCACTTGTCGTCTTTGAAACGCGTAGTCGCGAGACGTAAATTACTACGTTTGAGTAGCCACGTTTATATTTGCGCGGGTGTTTAGTCATCGAATAACATCGCAACGGGACGTCCGTTTTTTGATGCGCCTGACTTGTTTTTCGCACTGCGTTTTTTGTCTGTTGCCGCGCCCCCTCTCTCGCGCGCTGGGGCGCTGGTGCGGTCCCTTTCGCACTTCGAACCGGTAGCCGACGGAAAGTGGGTTCCTGCGCGTGTGGTCTTCGTGTTTGGAGGCTGATTTGAAGCGGAGGTCAGACGGCTCTGCCAGTCCCATACACACACGCACCCTTGTACATACCCTTAACACTTTCACGTCACACACTGTCACACATCTACTACAGAGGACTCCGTATCAAGGCCGACGCTTCGGGATCAAGGTCAGTCAATAAGTACCTACTAATCTTAAACTATTTTTATTGTTGGCCGCGTCCGGTGGCGTACTGTATCAGCCGTAGTGGCCGACCTGTTGTCTAGTAAAAGTCGCTGATTACTATTTCCACTGATCGACTAGTGAGACTCGATTGCTATCCGACTCGGATTGGATGCCGTCATCCGACCCGAGACTGATCGTACACTAGTGATCCCGTGTAGTCTCACTAGTCGGTCCCCCCTCGACCTGTCCGGGCTCGTTCCTCTATGGGCCCGGGAACTGAGCCCTCGTCTGGACAGGCAAGGGGCCGTAACACTTGGTAGCAGAGCGTGGTTTCGCGCCTTTTGGTTAAGCGGCTTTTACACGTTCGGCGCGTCGATATCGATATTTGTTGCGCGTATTTAATTCGTCGCGTATCTCTGTCGGTCACACGTTTGTAGGCGCGGTACGCCACGTGTCGGACCGATACGCCGCGTTAACGGCCACAGATTATTGTACCGCTACACCACGCGTTTTTGTAGCAACGCCGCGTTTATTTACCGCGTGCCGCGCGTTTGTTAACCGCGACCTTGATTAGCGTTCTGCACGTGTTGGTGTTTGCATCTGTGCTTGTTCTACTTCCTTGTTGTTTTATTTTTTGGTTTCGTGCTTCCTTGTAATTATTCTCGCGCAGTCTCGCCATGCCTTCGCATAGGCCTCCGGTGCGCCGTATGCAGGATGAGCTGCGGTGGGCAGCTAGCGCGCATGCGCTTATTACTCGTCCAGACAGGACGGCTAGCTTGCTCCACCGCCTTGAGCAGCTCCCAGCCAGACGAGCCCATTTTGAAGAGGCCTATTCGGAATTCCTTGCTACAGTGGAGGACGACGAGGCGCGAGAATCGGCCCAGAAGGACTACGAACAGTTCTTCGAGTTCACAGACGATGTGCTCGAGGCTGGGGCCAAAATGAATCGTGAGGCTCGAAAGAGCATTCTGTGCGAGTCGCCTCGCCCGCAGCAGCAGCCCGCCCTATTGGGTCGGCTGCCTACTTTGGACCTTCCACACTTTGGTGGGCGGCTTCAAGACTGGATGGGGTTCATCTCCATCTTCGACAGTCTAGTCCATACCCGCCGCGACCTATCCCCAGGCCAAAAAATGGCCTATTTGCGGACCTCCCTTCAAGGGGAGGCACTGGGGGTAGTCTGCCATTTGAAGTTGTCTGACGCCAGCTACTCCACGGCCAGAGAACTCCTCGAGAGGCGCTACGCCAATGTGCGCCGCCTTGCTGACGCGCACATGATGGAGTTAATATCCCTCCCGGTTTTGAAAGACCTAGCACGTCTCCGGGAGGTGATCATTGACCCAGTCGTGGTTGCTTGCAACGCCCTTCGACAACTTGACTTACCGGTGGATCAGTGGTCCTTCTGGCTTCTTCACCTGGTTCTGTCCCGCCTGCCTCTCGATCTGCGGATCCGATTTGAAGAGAGGTACGGCGGGGACGGGGCTAACTATATACCCCCGTTCAGTGACCTCTTAAAGTTCCTTGAGGAACAGAGCCGCCAGGCGGAGAATGCCGTGGCCTCGGGAACACCGGCAAAGGAGCCGGCTCGACCGACGCCACCTTCTAAACCCACGACTTCCACCAGGGGTTCCAAGCAGCCAGAATTAGCGCAGGAGACTGGACGCCGCCCAATTCTAAACTTTAGTGGTCTTGCTGCGACCGAGGTGACCCCCTGTCACTATTGCCGTGCTTCTACGCACACGACGACCGACTGCCCTAAATTCTTGGAGAGACCGCCCAAGTCACGTAGGGCCATCGCAAGGGAGCGCCGTTGGTGCTACTCTTGCTTAGGTGGGCACTTGCAACGCAACTGCCAGCACCAACGGCCTTGCCCACATTGTCAGGGCAACCACCTTCCTATTCTTTGCCTCGACCGCAATGGCGTCGGTAGGCAGGAGGTGGTTGAGCAGACACCCGGCAGGAGTGGAGTCTCCTCTCCGGTCACAGGCCCAGCCGATAGACGGCGTGGTGACACTTTCAGTTCGGCCCCTGGTTTTGATAGGGCTTCACCCCCCCCTCGGGCGGGGGTGCAGCCCTCCAGGGGCGGGGGCGTTCCGCCCTCTGTCAACCCTGAGGGAGGTTTTGCCGTCGCTCAGCCTGATCCAAGGAGGTCCTCCCCTCCTCTGGCTGAATACCCCAGGCTGGAGCGACACCTCCCTCGATGGTCTGGACATCCCCCTCCGCACTACGTCGTCCCGCGGCTGTCGTACCAGGCCAGACCCCCTCAGACCGGGAGGGACGCTTGGGTGTGCCCTGGGGGCACCACACCTCTTGATGTGATAGAAGTTCCCCAAGAAGGCCCTTACGAGCGCCCAAGGCTAGAGGAGTTGCCCGAAAGGGGCAACTCCCGTTGACTTACTGCTGCCTTGGCTCCCACCACCGCCACCTCACCTGACAATTTGAACGACCATAAGCCGGTCTGCCAGACTGTACTTTTACCAACGGCTTTGGTCAGGGTGTTTAACCCGAAGGGTGAGTGGCTAATGGTACGCGCGCTGCTAGATCTCGGATCACAGCGCTGGATTGCGTCGTCGTGGTGGGTGAGCGCTTCAGGGCAAGTCTCATTGCACCTTGTCCTAGCTAAGTGCAAGGTTGCATCTATCAGGTCTCGTCTAACAATCTCTAAGTTGAACTTGTGGAGCCAACTATTGACCCGGTTACTAAACCACGTCCACGCTTCTTGGAAGTCTCTGGTAAACATGGTGGACGTTTTTGCGTGGTCGGACAGTGAGATTGTCCTGTGTTGGCTCCGGACTTCGGTCCATAATCTTGGCATTTTTAAATACTCATGCGGGTTGCAATACCCTCTCAGCCATTTGCAGCGTGAGTTTGGATTTGGCAGGCCGACGAACCATTCGAAGCGTGATCTTCAACTGTATTGCTTGCTATCGTTTGGAGGCATCCATTGCATAGCTTGTGCTGAGTGACCTGCCTGCGGACCGCGTAAAGGCTGCTCGACCTTTCGCTGGTGTTGGAACCAATTTGCCGGTCCTTTCTTAGTGAAGAGCTCTAACCTTAAGAATGCTCGGTCTTTTGAGGCCTACTTGTGCGTCCTTGGTTGCCTTGCAACCAAGGCAGTCCACTTGGGACTTGTCAGTGCCCTCAGCACGGAGGCGTTCGTGGCCACTCTGGGCCGCCTCGTGAGCCGTCGCGGCCTACCCGATTTGGTTCGGACAGACTGCTGGACTAATTATAAGGGAACCAATCGTTATTTGAAGGAGGTCGTCGACTTACTTGTTGAGAGCAAGCACTGTGTAGGCACCGCCATGTCTAGAATGGGAGATCTTGCTATGCTTAAAGAATCTAATCTACTCCCACTATTTTGCGTCGTGGACGCATTGTTAAACTGTTATTTGGATCGGATGGCGTTCCGCGGGTGGCCGAGGTATTTGTAGGGGACTCAGTATTGCAACGTGCCGTGGTCACGTTGTCCCAACGGCCTATTGATTAGCGAATCTACATTCTTAGATTCGGAGCGGGGGATTGTTTACGCGAGAGTAGCTGGCGCGAGCGCCGAGCCCATTGTGTTGTATTGAATCGTGTTCTCTCTCTCTAACCCGCGGAAGCCCTCATCCGCGCGTCTCGCTCACGCTTTGGTTACGGCGAGTTTTTTGTATCGAATCGTGCGCTCCCGCTCCAACTCGCGGAAACGCCAATCTTCCTATCCCGCTCGCGCATCGGTCGCCGAGATTTTTTATGCCTGCAATGACGCGGCGACTTCGGTGCGCTCCAGTATTAAGCACGCTACGAGTCAGCTAGCAACAGCCTTGCGTGCGGCTGGGTTTTTTGCGGCGCCCCCTTTGCCCCGGCGGTTTGTACCCCAAGAAACGTACTTCTTGGACCGCGTCAATTCTTGTAGACAGTTTATGTGGGGGCGCGACCTTTTGTGCGTATTCGTGAACTCATCTTGTGGAGCGAGTCTGCTGTCGACCGACAAACTTAGCGGTCCCCCGCGCGTGGCTGAAGTAATTTGATCACTTGTCGTCTTTGAAACGCGTAGTCGCGAGACGTAAATTACTACGTTTGAGTAGCCACGTTTATATTTGCGCGGGTGTTTAGTCATCGAATAACATCGCAACGGGACGTCCGTTTTTTGATGCGCCTGACTTGTTTTTCGCACTGCGTTTTTTGTCTGTTGCCGCGCCCCCTCTCTCGCGCGCTGGGGCGCTGGTGCGGTCCCTTTCGCACTTCGAACCGGTAGCCGACGGAAAGTGGGTTCCTGCGCGTGTGGTCTTCGTGTTTGGAGGCTGATTTGAAGCGGAGGTCAGACGGCTCTGCCAGTCCCATACACACACGCACCCTTGTACATACCCTTAACACTTTCACGTCACACACTGTCACACATCTACTACAGAGGACTCCGTATCAAGGCCGACGCTTCGGGATCAAGGTCAGTCAATAAGTACCTACTAATCTTAAACTATTTTTATTGTTGGCCGCGTCCGGTGGCGTACTGTATCAGCCGTAGTGGCCGACCTGTTGTCTAGTAAAAGTCGCTGATTACTATTTCCACTGATCGACTAGTGAGACTCGATTGCTATCCGACTCGGATTGGATGCCGTCATCCGACCCGAGACTGATCGTACACTAGTGATCCCGTGTAGTCTCACTAGTCGGTCCCCCCTCGACCTGTCCGGGCTCGTTCCTCTATGGGCCCGGGAACTGAGCCCTCGTCTGGACAGGCAAGGGGCCGTAACAATAGTATTAACGTAAACTAAACACCCCTGCCTACCAAACTCAAAAACGAACAAAAAATCGCGTTTGTTGTATGGGAGACACCTTCCCGTTCTCCCGTCCCGTTTTTACCCTTTGGGTACGGAACCCTAAAAAGAAAGGATTTTATAAATAAGAAAGGAAAGAAACAAGAATCTATCGCTAGTTTAGCAAAATAATTATGATTCTCTCCCATTAAGATTTCTTCCCCACTCACTTCAAAGAGTGGGTACTAGCTAGTGAAAATAGAAATCATATTTAAAAAACTTTCTAATCATTAAATATTAAAAAGTACGACTGCCCTGTGGTACTACGATTTTTTCCAAAAAAATATAGCCCATGCTATTCGGAACGATGTAAGGATTCTAACGATATCCCATATGTCCAAATTTCTTCAGTTGTTCAAAAGTTATGGTGGAATAAAGAAACTCACTTACATACATACATACATACATACATGCATAGATACACACATACATGAACCTTAAAAACATTACACTATTTTTTTGGGCAGTCGTGTAATAAAAAGTTTCCCTAATAATATAATTTTGCCTTTCATAGTAGAGAAAATCTAGACCAAGCGAAACAATACCATGCAAATACGCGTAACTTCCTATATTATCATAACACTTGTGAAACGTACGGCCAAGGAACTCGACAATAAGTATGACACACCCGTCAGTTTACTCAATACATTATGATTAAACGAAATAATATAAATGACACTATATTATTTTGGCGAGTTCATTGGCCGAGCGGGCGACGACCTTGTTCGCCCGACCTTGCGGCTAGGCCAACGACTCGAGAGTATTTTCGGGCGTTTTTCTCTAAGGAAAATTTCCTATCGACCAGCATAAGACCTTCCACCCCTCCCGCTGGCCTACATTAGCCAGACAGATGAGGAAATTTGAAGGGTTCGGCGTAGGTCACAATCACTGGGCGGTTTTAGGGGCAACGTTTCCTACGTTGCTTTTCGCACCCACATGTCTATAGAATTGAATTACAAATCACGTTCTAGAAACGTCTGTTTGTCTTTTTTTTTACATTGTGATTGAACTTTACAATTTCTAATTAATCGAATCGAAATAATTCTAACTTACTTATGTGCCCTATTTTGTTTTGTTTCAAACTCGTATTTCTTATTTACGAATATTTAATTCGCTACCTGTCCTTAAGTATTTTGGTAGGTTTCAAATGCTTTTATTTTTCTAAGGTGTATTTTTAAACGGATATACCTACCCGATATATTTGGATATGCTGAAATACATAAAAATTTAAATTTTTGTTTTTTTGTGAGTATTTTCTTTCGTTTTTCGCTTTAGATTCATTTTACTAGCTCTCATATTAGGTCTAGAACTTTCACAGTCCCTTTCATAATTGAGTTTTAATTTCTCAAAAAGTCCCTTAGCAGTTTTCATTTACTTACCTACCTGTTATTTATTTATACCAGTTTGTAGAAGCAAAGACGTACCGCCAAACGATTTAGCGTTTCGGTGCGATGCTGTGTATAAACCGTTGGGGATCACTTACCGCTTCCAAGTTAGTATAATAACATCTTCGGCTGCATCGTACATTAGTCAAGAGATTTAAGGGGATTGATTGAATTTATTTTTGTCTTTCTCACTCTCACGGATACGTTGGTAGGTGCGACATGCAGCGTCGCGGAAGAATATAACAGAAAAACGACCTTTTACCTAATTACTCAAAAACTAACCCAGTTATCAAAATTGTTATTACCGACACAATAAAACAAAAATTACAATTACATCAATTGCAGTTTCCGATATATAACAGGAAAACTGAGATTTTGGAGCAGCTTTTGGGAGAACTTTCTATCGAGAAAATTTTATCCAATCGTGTTTCTGCTTCTTAGCGATTTTAGATTAAAGACCCAAAATACATGACGTGTAAAGAAAGTAATTTTCTTTATAGTTTTTGCATAAAGCTTCATTCAAAATCACCTAAATACGGCTTGTAGGCCGTTAACACAGTATGATGAACGAATGGCGTAGCGGTAGCGATCTTGCCGTCTGCGTCGGAGGTCGTGGGTTCGATTCCTACAACTTGAAAATGTTTGTGTGATGAGCATGAATGTTTTGAAGTGTCTGGGTATATTTCAATATTATATTGTATTTATGTATATTAAATATTATTTATATTTATCAGTTATCTAATACCCATAACGCAAACTATATCGTTTACTTTGGGGCTAGATTGCGATGTGTGTAATGTCCTGAGATATATATTAAGAAGTCGGTTAAAAAATCAAAAAACGTGGCAAAAATCGCAGGAAAAACTCAGCTAGTTAAATACCTGTATGCTATCCAAATGCATCAAAGGTTTGTGACCTGCTTGTGGTCAAGATCAAACAAACAAACTCAGAATAAGAGCTGCACAAACAACACATTTTTATTTTTTTGACAGCTAACGTCATCGCCACGTGATGTAGAGTTTGCTAAATCATTTAGTACCTACATTATATTGCGTCGTTCGATGAGGATCAATGACTCTTATGTGATATGGAGTCACCTTTATCGCCAGTTACATCATTTTAACATGTATATGTACCTGCGTAGATGGTATAAAGAATACTCGTACTATTCCATTTTTTAAGTGATGTAATGTTGTAGGTACATTGAATACTATGGGCCTCTGAAGGCTCAGGGTCACTCAGCGAGCGATGGAGAGAGCTATGCTCGGAGTTTCTTTGCGCGATCGAATCAGAAATGAGGAGATCCGCAAAAGAACCGGAGTAACCGACATAGCTCAACGTGTCGCAAAACTGAAGTGGCAATGGGCGGGGCACATAGCTCGTAGGACCGATGGACGTTGGGGACATAAGGTGCTGGAATGGCGGCCACGCACTGTGAAGCGCAGTGTCGGTGGACCCCCCACCAGGTGGACGGACGGCATAAAGAAGGTCGCGGGGAGTCGCTCGCGCCGGCGCAAAATCCTGGTGTTTGGCGGTCATTTCAGAAGGCCTATGTCCAGCAGTTGACGTCCAGCAGTTGACGTCCATTGGCTGAAACGACGACGAAAACGAATGTTGTACAAAAGGGGTTTGTATTTTAACACACTACGATGTCCAGCGAACTCGAACGAAACGTTTTTCTTCTACTTTTCTGATACGTACCGCTAAAGTGTAATCAAGCCAAGTATAATCTGGGTTCCTTCAAGATAAGAGTTAATAGGCATTTCTAGGCAAGCCTACTCTAGACCCCATCATTACTGTCCATCAAACATGAATGTTGTCAAGCGCACGCCAATCAATAATAAATAAAAAAATACTACAAATCATTAAATGTTAAGTGAAGATCAAGCGGAAGACGTTTTCACATTATCTATGAAGGGATAATTACTGACGGTTGTTATACAGCATCACACCGGACACATCGCTTGTCGGTGCATCTTCGATGGTAGGTAGTTTAGATGGTAGATAGTTGGTAGTTTAGCCACGATGCTAGATTTTAGTATCCCAACGGACTAGACCTGAACCAATTTAGATATGATAAAATTCCTAACTGGCCCATGGAATCAAACCAGGGAGTTCTCGCTCAAATCCTTAGCTGAAAACTACGCGAAGGAGGTCAAAATGGTACGGTCAAAATCAAAAGTCGATATAGGATTTGCAAAAATGATCCCTTGCATGCATACATAGAAATATTTTGAACTTGTCTTAAGGTTGATATTGTTAACAGTTTATGGTTAATTTGCACACCAATTTAGCTATAATTATAATGGATTTTTGAATTTGACTGTACATTTTTAAAGCCACATATTATACGAACAAAATGAAAGGCCCCGGGGGGCCTACCACCAACGCTTAAAGTAATATTGTTTTCACATTTTCATACATTGTCAGTATGAAAATTTTAAAACAATATTACAATAATATTACTTTAAGCGTTGGTGGTAGGCCCCCTGATGTCTTTCTGATCTGTTCACGGTATGTAAATAAGGTTAATTATCTACTTAGGCAACATAAGGAATAAGGGTACATGATAAATTCCGAAATGCAAAACAGTGGAGCCAGTACAAGCTGTTGGATTCTCTTACCGAATCTCGATTCAATTTCGCCATACAATCTATACGCAAGGAGTAACCGAAAACTTGTAACGATATCGAATTCTTAGCATTATTATATCTTGTACTAACCTAGTATCATGACACCTAAAACGAGATGAAGTAAACACGCCGAAAAGGGATCGTTCACCTTCCGAAGACGAGCACAGGAACAGCGCGGCGTCATTAACACCGACATTGATTTGACCTCGGAAATATTCCAGGCTTTTGCCCCGATACAAATACCTACTAAACATACTCAATAGGTACCTACGACGTAATATTTCAAGTTCACACGTTCTGACGACCTCTTTGGCGCAACTTTGGTACTGTGTTATACGGATATATATTTTTTTATCCTCTGCAAATTAGTATTTACTCTACTAGTAATGATGTAGTAATGATGTGTATGATAGTACCTGAAGGTAAGTGATGATCCAACCGAAGGTTTTATCGTAATCACTTGGAAGGTGTAAATAACTCACCCCTAACGCAGCATCGCGCCGAAACGCTAAAAACGACTGCTTCAGTTCACAGAAAAGTTAACACGAGAGGTTCAAAACTCACACTTTCAAGTAATTACTTCACCATTTTGTTCAATCTTATGATCTGCAATAACCACTACCAACTACAAGATTAAATAAAAATTCATCTAGGTATATATTCACCTCTGGTATCAATGGTTCCAATAATAGCCCTAATTGACCTATCTATGGCACTGGCAAAAGCCTGCGAATCCTTTCTTAGCAGATGGCTTTCTGTTCGATCGCCAAATCCTAGCAGTGGTAAAGCGTTTGCGTTGATTGATCAGAAGTCATGCTTGTTCTTCTTTTATTGCGACGTGTTCTGAATTATAGAGGCAGCATAGGACGACCTTCTGCCTGACGGACTGAAGACCAACAAAGGTCGCTGGTGGCGGGTTTATGCGGAAGGCGGAAGACCAGGGGGGCTATTCACGTTACGTGTCGGCTACATTTCGTGATGTGATATGTTTAAAAAGGTGATTCTATTTCCGTACTTATGCAGACGATATTGAATTCAAAACATTTTTTGCGGACACTGAAAAATTAATTTTAATTCAATTAGCATAGAGCGTAAAATTGAATGTAGTTCAAAACGCCATATTGGTCGACTCGGTCGGTCGGAAATTACTTAAGCGCCTCTAAGTTGAGCATTGTATTTCCTATGATGAAATACATTCAATTTTACACTCTAAGCCAATTACTGTAAAGTTCATTTTTCAGTGTTAATATTTTTTTCTTTTTCTTTTATCGAATCACTGAGTATGTGAAAACGTTACGAGAATGCCATAGCAGGAGTCGAACTGCACATTCGATAAGGTCTGTGTATAGCAGTGGACGTCTATAGGCTGGTATATAGCTAGTACTAGTTCTCCTTTTGTACATACAAATTACTTTGTTCCAAATAAAGATATCTTATCGGTTTCAAAACTATCGCTACTCTGTTAAACAGAAATCCCAAAAAGTTACCTTACCCTACATCTCTCTCTCTTTTTTTTTTAATATATTAATCTCGTGGCAATTTTTGTAACCAAACTCCTCCGAAACGGCTAGACCGATTGTTATAAATTTTCCTGTATATGTGCGGTAGGCATGAGCATTGAGCGTAGGTCGTTATTTTTTATATCGCTAATGGCAAAACAACGTTCAGCTAGTCAAAATATAAAATAATATTACGAAAGGATGTACAAACTACTGGCTTTAGGAAAACTCATCACATTTTCTTCTAAAAAACCATTGCACAACGTCTAAGACCGAAAATTCGGCGGTTGACGACCTTTGCAATATAAATACGCACACAAACGCAATCACGTCTCTACAATGTCTGTACACGGTTCACACACATCAGTTATACGAGGGAGATGCGTAAGTGTGCGTGACAGAGGGCGAAAGAGGGTGGTGTAATTGGTATAGGTGATTTTCACTTTGCGATTGTTATAGGTACGAGTGGGTGCGAATTGGTTTAAACTGGAAGAAATTGGTTACGAAAATAGCATAGACCTACATGAAATAGCCTAGATGTACCCTGCAGGATAATTATTCTAGATGCACAACACTGGCTTTTCAGATTAAGTAACTAGTGTTGAATTCAGATTAAGTTGTTAGGCAAGAAAGTAAACCCAGCACCTAACATTTAAATTAAAATCGCCCTTTTCTACTTTTCCCTAGCAAGGTATCGTTAAAAGAGCTTCTACTTACTATTATATTTGATATGATTTTTAGATAGAAACACTTTGAGTCGTATTCTCCGAAATTATGGATACCTGTATTATTTCAGAGAAATCCAAGTACGGTTTTGTACACGTTATTCAGTGTTGAAAACTAAGAACTGAGAACTTTCAAAGTTGTTCATGAGTCATATTATAAAATTAATAATGTACTTAGAATCTACGATCGGATACTTTACTTTTCCTAATTTATAATAGATTCTTGAGTATTACGCAGATTCTTAAGTATTAATCATTAATAATTTTGGTATTCATAAAACTGAATGTCTAATAATATGTTATTA
Source organism: Coenonympha arcania (assembly GCA_036785405.1). Taxonomy (NCBI): domain Eukaryota; kingdom Metazoa; phylum Arthropoda; class Insecta; order Lepidoptera; family Nymphalidae; genus Coenonympha; species Coenonympha arcania. Next base: position 8,277,366 of record CM072078.1, read on the forward strand.
ATTTCTAGTACCAGATGATATAGCATGAGGGAATGCTTGTATCGGTGGAAATGAGAACTGCAAAGGGATTTGCAAAGGGATTATGAAGGGATTTTCTTGATTTTTACGCTACTGCCCATAAAATGGAGTGTAATGTTTTTAGAGTTTATGTATAATATGTACATAAGACTGTGTATATGAGTTCTTTATTCACCATAACTTCTGAACGATTGAAGAAATTTGGATGGGGTATTGTTAGAATCTTTATACTCGTAACTATCATTCCGAGTAACATAGGCTATATTTTTTGACAGTCGTGTTTTTTTTTATTTTTTTATTATTTACTTATTTTCCGAAGTAGGATTCTTCTCAGCGCATGACGCGTTTGAACCCTCGTAGTTTTAAATCGACTTGTAGTTATCACCATACATATGCGACAAATATCATATTGACGTTTTTCAAGAGCCTGTACGTTAGGCCTATGTGAAATAAAGATATTGTGAATTTTGATTTTCGTGACGGAAAATCCCCATTTACTAGCCTACCCCCCTGAGCCCTGGGCTGTTCCATCCAAGATGAAGTTTTTGTTCTAAAATACTTTAAATCTGGTAACGTCCGTAATTGGCGGGTAATCCGCACAGAAGAAAGTAGTGGTTTTATATTTGTTTTCATATTTATTTCCGTTACCAAGAACTGGCCAGGAAGGAACTGACAAAAACACAGAAAAAGAAAGGAGGAAAGTTTTACGTATGTTTTGTTTGAAATGGAGATAAGCTTATGCTCTGGATTAACATATAGGAATAGACATATACAAATCGCCAGTTTATCGGTGCCAAAAAATGCTTGTTTTGCCACCAACAGTAAAGCCACACTGTAGTTCGCTCACCAGCCACTATAGAATTTTGACAGATGGCGCTAGGTACTGTTTGCTTGTACGAAAAAGGTTTACGTAAATCGTTCGGATGCCCATATCCTGAGTTTTCTTATCAGTGTATATAGGCTACTTTTTATCCTAAATATGCAGGACGGTTCCTACGGGATGTGTATGAATAAAAACAAACAAATATTTTGTATCGATTTTAGCTATGTACAATGCACATACTTGTACATGTATGTCCTCGTAGGTACCCAGCAATAAAATAATAACTAGGTACTTTTTTGCAGACTAGATTATTTTCATTTTCTTACAGAAAATGGCCGGTACTATTTAGTTTCTATGGTATATTACAGTTATATGTTTTTTTGTCATAAATAAAATCCTGTTTAATCAAGAAGCAGTCATTGAACCCATAGATATAAATAACAGAAAAAACTTATAAATTATTGGTACGGTCAACAAAAACAACACAATACCATTACGTAAACTTTTATTTGCTATAGGTACAGTTCATTAGCCGAGATGATTTTGCAGGCAGTTTAACGACCCTGTACAGCCAGCGACGTGATTGTTTCCACCTAAAACTTTTCATGCTAATTTCAGCTTTATTGCCATGCATAAAAGGCAGGTTTGCATTATACATATTTGCATTTCACAGTAACAAAACGATTGGTTACAACCAAATAGTTCATACGAATTTGATATTTGTTACAGATTCACTAAAAGGTTAAATTTGAATGTACAGAAAATGACCATTGTTTTACTTGATTTTTCTAAGCAATGATGCGTTAAATTATTTCGATACGAATGGCATTGCCTTTGACCTCGATTGAGCTTTGGTTCTAGGAAAAATCTTTTTTACGAGAGTCAATTAAGATTCAATTTAGATAAGTACGAAATCATTGGTTAAAATTTGCATCATTGAATTGTGAAACAATGTATAGTTGAACGAGCTGTTTACTCAAACTAAGCTATCAATAAAAATACAAATACTAAACAACAATGCTTTTACCAACTTGTTCCTACAGATCTTATATAGGTAAACCGCTATAAATTGACCCTCCCGATGATCTGCAGGACGCGGGGCGTGAGCCACTTAACCAATCAGCTTGTCTGTCACTGTCCGCCGACAGCGCTGCCGTATCATTATAGCCAATCGCATCACCCGCCGCGCGTCCCGAAGACCATTAGGAGGGTCAAGTTTATAGCGGTTTACCTATAGTAGCGCCAAAATTACCTCATATTTCAACTGTTTGTCGTTTAAAATATCACCAATTTTATTGCAGATTTTTTATTTCTGTTACAAACCATTTTTAGGACTGTAACTGGGTGAGAGTCTCATCTCAAAATGAAAAGGATTTTAATACTGATCTCTCTGAATAACTACGAGTTGGCAGGATTCACACGCCTGTTAAACCTGTGAAACTGCAGTTCTTACGTCTCATTCTTGATTTTCTGTTGAAAATATAGTATGGCTGGATAGTAATACAACTAAATTTATATGAATGCGCGGAACTTTTAGATATCCCGAGAAAAGCATAAAATTTTCCGGGACGGAAGCTGGATATTCGTGAAACTATCGAATTCACTTTCACTTATAAAAAAAGAATTTGAATCTCCTTGTTACTGAATTTAGAAGTGTTGAAATAGGTTTGAAATATAGTAAATAGTTACAAAATAATTTTCCCTAAGGAAAATTTACTTGGTAATTGGACTTGGAACACAAAAATTATATTACAATCAGTCGAGAATTGCGGTTGAATTAATTTTCTACTAGTAGGTAATATATTGAATCATACAGTGATTTTTGGAAAATCAATATACGCATTTTGCGTTCATACTTGCGGTTTCCTTTAATGGAACAGGTCAAAGTGAGGTAATACTTTAAATTAACCGCATGTAAACATTTAATTTTAAATACAAAAAAAAATATAGCCATGTAGTTCTTCGTACGTTAATAGTACATTTCAATATATGTAATTGCGGAAAGTTTGTCATTTCTTTACGACTCCCGGTTTGTTGACCCAAGCCGAAGGCGAGGGTCAACTATAAGGACGAGTAAAAATGACAATTCCGCACGTGCATTGAACGACGTTTTTAGGGTTCCGTACCAAAATGGTAAAATGGAACCCTTATGGTGCGACTTTCTCCGTCTGTCTGTCCGTCACACTCGATTATTTCAGTAACTACCGGAGCTATCGATGTGAAATTTGGAATAGTTGTGTATATTAGTGGCCCAATGACACTGAAATAAAAAAAAATGGAAATTATTTTTGTTCTTATTTAAAAAGGGGGGAAAATCGGAGGGTTGAAATTTAAAAGTGAGATAACTGTACTGTGTGGGGTATTATATGAAAGGGTTTTGCTTTGTACAGTCGCGGAATGAAAAGGTTCGTCACCTTAGTGTCGATATTCGTTTGCACTAGTACTCTAGTACTGCAAGAGTCCATTATAGCCAACATTCCAGTGCAAGAAACAGCGCTGCTAACATTTGAATAAATATGACGTTTGCTATCGAATAAGGTTTTGCTTGTTTTTTCTATCCCGTCAATGTATTAAAGCAAATATAATACCAAAATGTATTAAAACCTCACTAAAACCTTAGTTATTTAGGAGAAATTATGATATTTTGAAATTATGACGTTGACTGATTGACAATAGTTTTAACGAGGTTTTAACAGAAATTATAATGTCAGGTTGAATTAACAAGAAGGTTGCAGTTTATCCATAATAATCTTGTTGACAAGATAAATAGTCAAACTACCTTGATTTGAACAATTTTGAACTTTACTAACGAACAGTTAAACTTTATTTTCTCTAACTCGAGTCTATTCTGTAACACAGTTTCAAAACGTAATATGTGCTCGTGATACGTTGAACGAATCAATTTGAAAATCGACGAACCTTTTCGTTCCGCGACTGTACATTCTAAAACCGATTTTTAATTATTTTTAGTCATGATAGTTTTTGATTTATCGGGGAAAATGTCTAAAAAAATACCGTTCCCCCCCCTTAAATAAATAAATAAATAAATAATTTATTTATTTGCATAAAAACATGGTAACAACATTAGATGTAATTAATAGTAAACAATTTCCGAACATGTTTTGCCACAAAATGGGCGTGCAAATATTATAGTGTAATAATTGTCAAATTTTCATATATAATGTTACGTCAATGTCAATGAACTAAGAAACAAAATACAAATTATTTAAAAAGAAAATGAAAACAAAGTTGTGCAATAACATTATTAAGGAAAACATAAAGCAAAAAGTCAAATGAAAAAAAAAAAAAAAAAAAAAGTTAAACAACAGAGACATACCATCTTTGCCACTGATAAATAAAATAATTATCGTAACATCAATACATTCATTACATACATTAGATGGGTTTTAATCTGAAAAAATCTTTTACGTCATATATATCTTCTCTAAGCAAACACTTGAATATGTGACTTTTAAACTTAGATATTGGCAAATCTTTGGTTGACTCCTTGTGCTCCTTATCTCCGGAGTTTACCAATCGAAAAATCTCAAATAATTATGGTCAATAGGAATTTACGTATATTTTACAGAAAAACTATAGCCAATGCGCTAACTACCATAGTTTTTTTGATATTAACAATAAACCTCTACAAACAAAGTTAGTTTTGCGGTTCATTAACAAAGGTAATTATTACCGTTTTACATCTTTGGTCGTTACAGTTTTGGTCGTGTTACATCTACATTAGTACGAACGAATCTTAAAAGTACCTAGCTATAACTACCTAAGCTTGTAAGTACGGAACCCTCGGTGCGCGAGTCAGACTCGCACTTGGCCGGTTTTCAATACATTTGCGAAAACAAAATATTGTTTTACGTGTTTGCCTGCTCCGTGTTTGCATGCCGTGTTCGTGTTCATGCGCTCCTGGTGCGCCCGCGTAGGAGGAAAACACAAAAGCACTAGTGCGGAAAAGAATAACTTTGCGCACGCTAAACACACAATATGGAAATGTCAACGTTTTGAGCAAATGTATTAAAAAATTCATTTTTATTCGTCCTTAAAATCATTGCTTAAGCGTGACGTCAGAGCCGACGCCATGACACCTGAGCTGTTTACGTGTCGTATTTAAAAATTATTAGAAAAATGGGTTTAATCTCCGTTAAACTTAAGTTTATTCCCGAAATTAGTAAATGTAAACCTACGTTATGGAAGAGGATTTCAAAATCTTTCGTCACGCCCATTATACTAGTTGAGCCTGCAATTCATAATATATACAGGGTAACTTGCAATGTAATAATTGCATTTATTTCGGCCAATTTTTGATTTTTGTTATCATCTTGTAGCTGACAAGGTGGACATGTTTTAATGATGGTCTGCCAAAAAAATACCATAGTGTAACTTATTTTTCATGAAACCACCATTTTAGGGAGTCCACCTGCTCAAAATTATATTAAAAACTATCAGAGATATCATTTTATACCCAATTGATTATTATGTATTGATATATTTGCAAGCGGATAAAAATAAATGAGAGAAAAGTAACACTCATACATACTCAAAATAGCGCTAAGCAATTTTTTCTAAAAACACAAAAATTAAAATTACTCTAAAATGGTTGACATTTAGGTAGGGGTTATATGGGGTCATTTGGTTGCAAATGATCCCTGGTACTTATCGTTATCATTAAGTGAGTCAGAATATCGTTATCACTATGTTAGTTGCGGAAATACGCGTTCACGTGGCGGGAAGGTCGCGGGTTCGATGACACGTTGCGCAACAACTTAGTGCGCGTTTAGCTTAAAAGCGTTCAGGAATTTTTATTATGTCGTCAATAATGTGACGTTGGCTTTATCTTTTTCTACATACATTTGGAGGTTTGTATGTTCAGATAGCATCTTATGACTTATGAGGAAATCAACTGCTGATCTCCCGTGGTTCCCAGAAGCGTTCGTTAGTTTCAGCCGACGGACGTCCACTGTTGGACAAAGGCCTCCATGCAATGATTTCCAGCCCACACAGTCCTGCGCCACTTGTATCAAACAACTCCCCTTGACTCGACTTAAAGTCGCCAGTCCATGTGGTTGGATGTCTGTCAACACTGCAGGGTCGCCATTCTAGCAACTTGGGTCCGCAACGTCCGTCGGCTCTACGAGCTACGTACCCCGCCCGTTGCCACTTCAGCTGTGTGTTGAGCTACGTCGATGACTCTGGTTCGTCTACGGATCTCCTCATTCCTGATTTGACCACGTCGAGACACTCCGAGCATAGATATCTCTCTCCATCGCCCGCTGAGTGACTCTGAACTCACCTAATTGCCTGCCACTGACAAGAAAACTCAGGATATGGGCATCCAAACGATTTACGTGATCCGTTTTCGGACAACCAAACAATAGCACCATCTGTCAAAATTTTGTAGGTGGCTGTTGAGCGAACTATAGCGTGGCCTTTCTATTGGTGTCAAAACAAGCATTTTTAACACCGATAAATTGGCGACTCTCCAGAGTATTATTATATTTATTGTGCCTGCAAAAGACTAAGGTTTTCGAACAGTGCGTATAGCCAGAGATGACATACAGATTCAAGACATGGTCATTCACTATGGGCCTCGTATGAAGGTGCAAGTCCCAGGATATTGTACCTATTGCAATTTTTCATACTCTGCACAGAGTCCAATCTATCTGAAGAACGCAAGGAGAGTCCTATATCACCTGGTAAAACCTTATTAGGTACTTAGTCAGCTAGTCACCAACTAGCTCATGTCAGTTATTACTACGAGTACAGTCAAAACCGCGACCATATAAAAAGCGCAGTCGGAAAGGAGATTTTGAGAATTTTCCCTGAACTTATTAGAATTATATATTAGGTATTCCGACTATTTTTGGAAGATGATAAAACATTGTGCAACTCAGGACGTATATACATGACCTTCAAAGAGCCGGTTACGTGATTTGTACCAGCTTTGCTTGACGAATTTGTTCGCTAAAGTTTCAACTACGCAATGCATAAGGAAATATGCCTTTGTAGAGCGAAAATAGGCATTATGAACCATTTTGTACCAACTTTCAAAACAAAATAAGTAGGTATGGCTTTTAATACTGTGGCTGCCACACGCCAAAAAGTCAGAAAGCGTGCCTGAGTTTTGAACTCCCGACCTTCCCAATGAAAGTTACACCCATATTTATATTATTATTTTTCTTATAATATTATGACATTACACGCATCGCAATCTAACCTCGAAGTAAGCGATAGCTTGAGTTTTACTGAAGATATACATAAAAGACACTGCAAAATTTCATGCACATAACACAAACATTTTCCAGTTGTGGGAATCGAACCCACGATCTCCGACGCAGAGAGCAGGGCCACTACCGCTGCGCCATTCGGTCGTCATATTATAAGCTCTCTCTCAAGCTCAAAGAGAAGGCTGAGTGAGCAACGTTGTGCTCCTCATTTCAGCTCCGCGCTTCACCCGTATCCATAGAAGCGGCGGAAGTACTTCTATAAGTATTTCTCAAGAAAATTTAAAACTCGTCTGGCGGGGACACTCCCGTGTCCCCAGATATCTCTCACTAGATTGATAATAACATAAAACCTGTAGAAACAAAGTCAGGTTTTCAGATCAAAAAAAGGATTCGTTTTCCTTCTTTTTAACACGAAACCCTCGGTGCGCGAGTTTGACTGGCACTTGACCGTTTTTTTTATAGTTTTAAAATATTATCAAGAACCGCGATTAGCGAACCTGCCGTCTGCGTCGAAGGTCGTAGGTTCGATTCCCACTACTAGAAAATGTTTGTGTGATGAGCATGAATGTTTTCCAGTGTCTGGGTTTTTTTCAACATATTATGTTAATATGTATGTATATTTATCACTTATCTAGTACCCATAACACAAGCTATCGCTTACTTTGGGGCTAGATTGCGATGTGTGTAATGCCCTGATATATATTTACATTTATAAAAAAAAGAAAAAGCTAACTAAGGAAGCCTGTGAAAAAATAAACGTGAAGTAAAAACCCACGAGAGTCGGAGAAAGTATGACTCACGGTGTGACGTCATTGTATGGTGATTCATTTTCAGGCTCTGAATCATAAGTGCTGTAAACAGTGTACAGTCAGCGGTTTATTGACACTCTGTAATGCATGGGTGTAATTTATGTGAAGTTACGAAGTTGCGAACTTGCGATTATATAGTAACACTGACCTCTAGAGAAAAGTCGAATTAGCCAATAATTTTTCGTATATATTCTTTTAAAGTTTTGCGCGAATTATATGTACTCGTATGAATGTATGAACATGGCGTTACAAAACATTGTTTTTTTTTTAATTATCTTGACTGACACATCTGATTTAAAGTGATGTTACAATCAAAGGCGGAACGCGCTTGCCTATGAAATGCCTATTCACTCTTGATATGAAGGCGCCCAGGTTCTAGGAGTTGGGAAAGACAGTGCCTGGGAGTGTATTCCAGACCTTTGCAGTGCGTATCAGGCTAGGAATCAAACCGCTTCGTACCTATACGTGTCTTTGGTTATACGTCAACTATGGTGGGAAAAACATTGCCTGGTATTTCTATATAGGTATTCTAAACCTTTGGATTACGAATCAGTGTCTTTGGTAAGTTTACTATGTAGGGGTGAAAGCCTTTTCGATGCCTTGCAGTTCTGTGCTAAAAAGGTGACCGGGGAACTGAAACATTTCGTTACATATTGGTACAGTTTGTTAACGAAAACCATGGTTTGAAATAACCACGCTTTAGGCCCCAATGCCACTGGGCTATATGCGAGCGTTGGCGTTTCTCTACCGTCTTTTTTTTTACTCTATACAAGTTAGTATAGGTATTTTTGTAATATGTAAGACAGGGAACGTCAGTTTATACAATTCAGTCATAATTACATTAGATCCTAAAATAATTGAACAGATTAAATACAATTTCAAGACTTTGTCCAAGTAGGTAGTGTTTTGCCGCGTCCTGAGTAGAAGAAGATTCCATAGTAATACCGTAATAAGAAACGCTAACGCTCACATAACGCCGCTATAAACTTGACCCTCCTGATGGTCTGCGGGACGCGGGACGGGAGCCGCTCAACCAATCAGCAAGTCTGTCGCTGTCCGCCGGCAGCGCTGACGTATCATTATAGCCAATCGCATAACCCGCCCCGCGTGCCGAAAACCATCAGGAGGGTCACGTTTATAGCGGTTTACCTTATAGTCATGCTTCTTATTACGAACAACAAACTCTTTACCGAACAATCCAAAAATAGCCCAAACAATAGGATTACGCTTAATCAACAAGAGGCGTCACAGCGAACATTCTGTCGAAAAATAACTTTTTCGTTACGAATAGGAAACAGGCTCGGAAGACGTCTTGTCACGTGATGATATTGACGTTATTTCTTTTATTACGTGATGGATAAACCTACCCTTAATTTCCAGAATTGGGTATTTCACTCAAATTTTTTTTTACTTATTATAAAGTAAGATAAATATAATGACCTACCCTTTTTTTTTTTTTTTTTTTTTTTTTGTCGCTGGGAAATGCGTTTACGCATCCCGTCCGTAGACTGAGCGGGTCAAAACCGCGCAGTCTCCGGCCGGGTATGTGGGACTCGCTGACTGAGTCAGAATACCCACTAAAACCCAGCGGAGCCGCCTGCGTCCCAGATGGGGCACCAAAGGATCGCGAAAGCATGCACTTTGACGCCCCGACGCGCTCACCGTACCACTGGTCACTGGTTTCTACGGGGGTTGCAGAAGGTGCGCATATCGGCGCCTCCTTCTGCCTGGTCTTCTTCTGCGGAGCGGGAGAGCATCAGCCGCCTGCTCTCTCTCCCGCTCCAAAGCCTCCTTAATGTTCATCACCTCCTCGCAGTAGGAGGTGACGTGTGACCATCCGTCCTCGCTGTCGAGCATGTAGTTGATGACGCTTGACAGCGAGAGATCCCCGTTAAGTCTCGACACCAGCGAGTGTCTTTGTGGCGCCCATGACGCGCATTCTGCGAGGGTGTGGCGTGCCGTGTCTTGTGGCGCACCGCATTCATGGCAGGCTGGAGACGCCTCCCTTCTAGCAATACCGTGCAAGTACCCACCGAAGCAATAATGACCTACCCTGAAAATCAAATAACAAAAAAGTTATTTGGTACTTATTACATATTTCTGATTAGACAGAGATAGCGACTCTGAATCGTAACGTCACACCTCACTAATGGCGATGCTTCGGTGCGGCTTCATAAAAAAAAAAAATTTTCGTTTTGCGAGAAAGGGATGTACATGTAATAGATAGATCATGTACAAGTTTTTTTTCACTATAGTTAAAAAGTTATATGAAATGAATACCTTTGTATGCAGTACCGAAAACACGGCGGTAGTAACAATGTGACCTCACATTGTTAATTTTATAAAGACTGTAGCACAGCAGACCGTAGCATCTTCTGAACCGATTTGGCTGAAAATGGAGGCAGAATATATCTTGGATTAACACTCAAGCTTCTTTTCATCCCAGAAAAGTAAATGCTTCGCGAAGGGAAGGGGTAAAGTTTTAAAATACTTTATCAAAAAAATGATGATATATTTTTTAAACTCTTCCTAAATTCTATCGACCCTGCAATCGAACCTACGATCTAAACACGAAAATAAGCCTTTACTAACTTCAATAAGTATGCTGATATAAGTTCTTGATGCAACAAAGTTATGGCGACTCGTTGCTAAACGTTCAACAAAGGAACAAACTTTTTATTGTTAACAGAAAGAAAAGGGCTCACGTTCCCTTTTTCTTTCGGTCACGTTTTCTGCTTGACGTCAGCAAAATTTATTCCCTTTTAATTACGCCACACTTTTTCAAGTAATTCATTTTCTATTAGTATTGTGGAGTTATTTCTCAATTAATGTCGAACTTATAATGATTGTGGGTGATGCATGATGAGTGGGTTCGATTCCCACCACTGGTAAATGTTTGTGTGGTGAGCATGAATGTTTTCCAGTGTCTGGGTGTTTTCAATATGTTATATTTATATATTATGTTATAATATCTATGTATATTTAACAGTTGTCTAGTACCCATAATACAAGCTAAACCTTGAGGCTAAATTGTGTGTGTATTGTATGTGGGTAATGTCCTGATATATATTTATTTATATTATATATAATGACTATAGTATTACGTATAATAGTACGTATTGCAGTGATTATGATGATATGTAAATAGAGTTTAGAAGCATTTCAAATATAATATATGGAACAAGCTGTTGCCAGCAGATTTTCCTTCTCGAATTCCCTTGCTCACCAATCTCGTGGAAATCATGTATTTAATAATAAGAAACCTATTTATTACTTACACATACACACAGAATAACACATACATATCTACAGATAGGTTCAAACAAATACTTGCTTCGCGTATTTTTGTTTGTAAGTAAAATTATTAATGTTTGTAACCCTGTTGATTTTCTGTAAGTAAACAAATATATTTGTAAAGTATGCGCGAGGATTCCCCGGAAGACGCGCGATTTTTTTTTCTTATTTGATTTGCATGTTATGAATTGATACAATTAATTTCACTATGTTATGTACAATTTTGTTGCAAAAAATCGATTCCATTTCATTTCGCGGCGGTGTAAATTGACCTAATATTATAAAGGCAAAGTTTCAAAATATAAATATTATGTGAATATACTGCCATTACGGGAATCTGACTGGCAAAAGCCTACTATTTCTTCTTAGCTTACGAATTGCGAAAAACGAAATAAAATTTGTTTTTTTTTCAACGTCTAAATGGGCGGAATGAAACTGAAAGGTCGCTTGATGCAACAAAGTTATGGCGACTCGTTGCTAAATGCTCAACAAAGGAACAAACTCTTTGTTATTAACAGAAAGGCTAGGGGAACGTGAAAGTCACGTTTTCTGACGTCGTTGAAATTTAGTTCCCCAACTTTTGTTACAACACGTTTATTTCTAAGGGCGCAACATTTTCCTTACATTTTCAATAAGCGATTTTGAAATTCTGTCTCATAAGCACGTTTCTTAATGATTAAATTGTGATGTAATACGGTACTTAACAGCATTTTTACTGCTTTATTTTAAACTAGGCAAGAAATAATGACATCCCTTGAAAATAAAATTCTTATCCGACAGGAAATATCAAAAGTTACAGATTGAATATATATATTTACCTAACTCATTTCTGAAACAATATTCAATAATAAATAAAATGTTGAAAAAACATGATATTGAGCAAACAATGAAAAAGTTATAAGCAGTTTAATAATTCTGATTAGACAGAGATATCTATATCGGATAGTGACGCCACTATCACTAATGCCATAGTAACTCTATACAAATTTTCGTTTTGCAAGAAAGAGACAAAATGGACCCACTCCAAAAATACAAATGTTTGTAACTTTTGATTCCCTTGTCATATTAGAATTTAACTTTCAATGTATGTCATTATTTTGACGTGATAACGTTTAATAAATTGATGAACACCAGCAACGCACATGAAAAATAGTAACGTTCCGCGTAACGTTCCACCTGAGCCTGTGCGTGCAAGCGAGAGCGCGCAACAACCGATAGAGAGGCACCATGAAACAAACGATAGTGAGGCTATTTATGACGTTATCACGTAAATCTATCGTCCGTAAGCCGACTTTACAGACAACCAAATTTTTTTAACCTAGTTTACAATAAAGCAATAAATGGAGTTACAAAATACCGTATTTTGAAAAACGCTTAGATGGGGACCATATAGCTAGAGTCGCCTATTGCCTAAACGTTTCAGCTAACCTTTTCATCGGATACAGTTCAGACTTTTTCTTTAATTTATAATTTGATACTTGTAATCCTGTTCTATAAGTGTAGAAGATTCTTGAAATTACGTGACATAAAGTTGCTAATAATCCGCAAAGAAACAACTTATTTGTGACGAAAATAAAATACTGTGAACGTGAGGATCACGTTTATTATTGACGTCATAATTCCCTGACTGAATTATTTTATTACATCATTATTTATAATTCATGCTTAACGGCCTACAAGCCGTATTTAGGTGATTTTGAATGAAGTTTTATGCAAAAACTATAAAGACAATTACTTTCAAATTTACACGTCATGTATTTTGGGTCTTTAATCTAAAATCGCTTAGAAGCAGAAACACGATTGGATAAAATTTTCTCGATAGAAAGTTCTCTCAAAAGTTGCTCCAAAATCTCAGTTTTTCTTTGTTTTATCGGAAACTACAATGGATGTAATTGTAATTTTTGTTTTAATGTATCGGTAATAATAATATCTTAAAACGCTTAGAACAGATTTTTGATTTTTGGCTTAGTTTTTGAGTAATTAGGTAAAACGTCGTTTTTCTGCTATATTCTTCCGCGACGCTGCATGTCGCACCTACCGAATCTCCGTGAGAGTGAGAAAGACAAAAATAAATTCAATAAATCCCCTTAATATAATGATAAAAAACTAATTCAATTATTGTGTTTTACTTAGTAGTTTGGTTGAACGTGCTTATCACTTTTAGTACTGAATTTTTTATGTTGGGTAGTCCATCTATTGAGAAAAGTTTTAGGCTATACTATAGATAAAAACACAAAACGCCCAAAGGAAGTTCATCATAAATGAAAAATTTTGCAGAAACGGGAAAATTATTTATTTTGAGGGCTTCCGTTGCATGCACCGAGTAAACGTACGTATATACGTTTTGAAGGGAAACCTGAAAAATCGTTAGTGGAATTGTTCTCCTTTAAAAGTTCTAAAATAAGCGACGGCATCTTGTTATCTACCTTAGTTATAGCAGTTATACGGACACCGTTTGCGTAGAATTCCTTTGCGGAGTCGAGTCTACGATTCGACAATAATACACCAATAATATGATCCAGACTTGCACTTACCTTTGCATAAGTTTAAAGTAGGTTTCAATTTGTCAAAAACATTTAAGCCAATAAAGATGACCAAAACTTCCAATTGAAGAATTCCTAATTAATAGTTATTCGTGATATAGATATAATATTTATGCTTCCGTCTTCTCACGTGATATCAGGGGCCATACCAATTTTGTTTCAAAATTTTCGTAATGACATTGTATGAAAATGTCAAAACAATAAATACACTAAAAGAGATGGTGATACGGCCCCAGGTCATAATAAATGATAATATGGTACAAAAATAACGAAATTAAAAAAAAGTAAAAAAAATGATATACCTACTAATTATTATAATTGTATGATATTTAGAAAAAAAAACAAGTGCTGAATTTCTTGCCAGTTTTTCTCGGTCCAAACGTGCTTTTCAAGTTTGGCGGTAGAGTTTTGACTTTTCATAAAAACCTGTATTATATGCAAAATAAAGGTTTTCGTTTTCATTTTCCGAATATTGAATAGACATATTAGATACTTAACTTTGCTTTAAGTAAGTTAAGAATGAATATGCTTAAAGGTCCGGAGACTGTCATAGGGTAAGTACTTTTTAATACAAAAAAGTTGACATTTCCATGTGTGTTTAGCGTGCGCAAAGTTATTCTTTTCCGCACTAGTGCTTTTGTGTTTTCCTCCTACGCGGCACCGGAGCGGGCGTACCAGGAGCGCATGAACACGAACACGGCGTGCAAACACGGAGCAGGCAAACACGTAAAACGAATATATTTTTTTCGCAAATGTATTAAAAAACGTCGTTCAATGCACGTGTGGAATTGTCGTTTCTACTCGTCCCTATAGTTGACCCGTGCCTTTGGCTTGGGTCAACAACCCGGGACTCGTAAAGAAATGACAAACTTTCCGCACTTTTATCGAAATGTACTATTTTATCCCAAGAAAATCATTGAGTTTGTGAAAACCGAAATACGCGAGCGGAGTCATGGGCAACAGTTAGTACGAGTGACGTCAAAACCATGTCGCCGTATAGGTCATGTAATTATAATATCGGTGACAAACCGACCGCTATAATTACAAGGCACTCAGGCAAACCTATTATCTACCTGTTGACTCAGTTATAAAACAACAACCGTGACGTCACAGTATTTCCCTATGACGTCATTCAGTGATTCACCGCAACCCTCTCGAATGGCGAACGATTTTCTTCCATGAAATAAACTTTTCCACTACACATGTAAGTATTCGTTCGTATGATAAAGTTTTTGATTTGACCACAGATTTATTTGAATGCATGTTCCGTTGTTAAAAGAATTCCGCATTTACAAATAATTTTAAATAATGCCAGTCCTCAATATACCTAGGCATTGAAATTATCTTGAACTGTTATAAACTTTTTAAAACTGTTTAAATTGTATTGATATCAATAATTACGATGCACTTTGCAAGAGGTAACTTTTGGGGTTTCGTACCTCAAAAGAAAAAAAACGAAACCCTTATAAGATCACTTTGTTGTCCGTCTGTACGGACAGACGGCGAATGCTTGCTAAGTCCAATTTGGTTACAATACTTACAAAGAGTTTTAAATAATTCCAATCCGCAATAGGCATTGAAATTATCTTGAACTTTTTAAAACTGTTTAAATTGTATTTATATCAATTACGATGCACTTTGCAAGAGGTAACTTTTGGGGTTTCGTACCTCAAAAGAAAAAACGAAACCCTTTACTTTATTGCCCGTTTGTACGAACAGACGGCGAAGTATCGGTGATAGGGTCCTGTTGTTTATACCCTTTGGGTACGGAACCCAAAAAAAAATCAAGACTCCGATGTAACACGAAAGTATAATACAAAATTACTCTGCTGACATACATATTAGTAAGTACATCGACCTCGCATATACTATTACAATAGTATTTTTCATACGTTTTTTCGCGTCCGCATCCGGTCGGAAAGCCGCACGCTTTTCACTCGCGCCGTGTCGCATGCGAAATGCGTCGAAAGTGCGATGCGCACAGAATAACCGATGATAGAGTTCAACGTATGGACTGTATGAGATTAGAAATTATGTAAGGTACGCGGAATGTGGAGGAAACGCCATTGTGCCTTCGATTTCACGTAGTTCCTGTTTGGAAAAAGGAGCTATAGAGCAATTTTTCTTTTTTGTAGATAGGCTTACGCTTGACGACAATCATGCCCGATAGAAAGTAATTATGAGGTCTAGGTTGGAGCGCGCTTGACTAGAAAATTCCCAGTCACTCTTCTCTTGAAAGTACCCAGATTGTACTTGGCTAGAACATGGAGGCTGGAACATATTGGTAGCCGCCTACCCGGCAAATATCTTCTACGTTTCTGATACGAACCGTTAAGGTGTGGAACACCCTTCCAGCTTCCGTGTTCCCAGCCAAATACAATCTGGGTGCCTTCAAGAGAAGAGTGAATAGGCATTTTCTAGGCAAGCGCGCTCCATCCTAGACCTCATCATTTCTGTTCATCAGGCTTGATTGTAGTCAAGCGCAAGCCTATCAATTATAATAAAAAAAAATTCTTTGGAAGTGGGGTCAGCTCATGCGCGATCTCGTTCAGGAGCCTCTTTTTTGTCATTACATGCTCACAAAAATAGACTGCTGCTAACCTGATCCTTCTTCAGTAACCTACTACTACAGGGGATCATCTTGTTGGACCCAGCATGTTCTGAATCACTTTCACTTCACTTCCAGCCACAAGACATGTCTGTCTGAATGTCTATTAAATTCCGAAGTGAATATAAGGATTGCACAAATAACACAAAGAGAGTTCGCGACGGAGCGGCGCGAACAGTTCAAGGCTGGTTGCGCGAATTACGTCAGCGCGGGTCGACGCCCGACGCTGGGTTATGTAGCAGCTTTTATCGGATAAGTGCATTTCTATCACTGCACTTACACTCCGTAGAAATTTCCGACCTCCCTCAAGATGAGGCTGGAAGTGAAACAATGCTGTTATCAGAAGTACGAAGCGGTTTGATTCCTCGTTCCTGATACGCACTGCAAAAGCTTGGAATACACTCCCAAGCACCAAGTTTTGCAACTTAGGCAACTTGAAATGAAGAGTGAATAGGCATTTCGTAGGCAAGTGCGCTCCACCTTAGACTGCATCATGCATCATGAGGATCCAAGATGCAGGATTGAAGTCTAGACACCGGAAAACGCAGTGTTTGCTTGGCACTGGATTTAGGTGGCGTAAAAATGTGATGTTGCGCGATAGGCCACTGCGTATACCCAAAAGTGTATGCCCATCCGCTAAGTTGACGATAACGAGAGTTCAAACGGCTCAAGTAGTTGAGTCTTGCAGGGCCATTGGGTCGTAAACGGTACTGTATTCAGTAGGTACTGAACCAAAACCATAGTCGCTAAATCTGATCTTCATAAGTTAGTTCAGAGTCCTTCGGTGGGTGGTATAGAAATCTGTGTTTAGACTTTTAGAGTATGTTTTACGTCAAATTCTCAATATGGGGGTAGCGCTGAGGACCTGTTGCTGTTGATGGCTGGGATGTGTTCAAAGAAAGATTAGCTTACACTTGAGATGTTTGAAGAAACAAACACATGGCAGATGAATATTTTAACACGATTCATTAACAAGTGAATGACCCTCGCAGTTGCTGCATGAAACTTTAACAGTCAAGTTATAAATGTGGCGCTTTCTATGACATTTAGTTCCGTAGAGCCGTGTTAAACAATTACCTTCTCGTCCATATAAATTTGAAGCGGTAGGACTTAAGACATTAATTATGAACTTGAACGACATAAATATCGTTGCTGAAGTTGCAATTGGCGACATAATATAAGCTATACCGAATACGTTGGAGGGTGCGACAAGAAATCGTGAGAATATCGCAGAAAAACGACATTTTAATTTCCAATTGCTAAAAGCACAAAGCCAGTTATCTCAACATTTCTTCGCAGACTTTTTGGATATTATTATTATTACCGATACAAATACAAAAATATATCAAATCCATTGCAGTCTCTGATAAAAAATAACATTAAGATTTTGGAGCAAATTTTGACAAAACTTTTGCAATCGTGTTTTTCCCTCAAAGCAATTTTAGATTAAAGACCCAATAGTCTATATAGTTTTTAACCTGCAGGTCAAATTTTTTTTCAGGTCAATTCGCTTCAATAACCGTTTTAAACCGTCTAGTAGGGCTCAAGGTATACGAAGTTAAGATAGGTCGTTAAATTCACAGCTCCTTCAACTCTTTTCTATCGCTGGCCATTTTCAATTTGAGTTCCAATAGTTTTCTTTGTTGCTATGCATTTCGAATTCCACAGTAAGCCACTTACATAAACTAGAGACCAAAGACCTCAGTTACACGCATTACAACTCTTGCATAACCAAGAGTAACGAACTCAGCAACCAAACATTGCCCTAACAGAGTAATTCCGATAAACCAGTTTTTATCCGGTAGGAAGCGTGCAGCAATTAGCGAAGAAAGTACGGTTAGTCAGTTAGGCACAAACAATGGTGACGTAAGGTGAAACGTGCTTACGTCACCCGGGCCTTGAACCTCAGTACCGGCAGGAACTGGTAGTGCGAGCAGTTTTACAGGTGGGGGCCATTCATAGAGTGCTGTGTGTTTGGTTGTTTGCTTTGGGCATTTATCATGGGTACCTAAGTTGATACCTGTTGTATTTAGAAACGATTTTTCATCAAATAGGTAGTGGTTATGTCTATTTGTTTTATTGGTATCTTACTGGTGGGCTATGGTTTTTCTACTGTTTGTTCCCTAGCGATTTTCTTAACTGCTTTTTAAGAAACATTCCTGGAAATGGATCTCCTTTGGGAATGAGAGAGTCAACTCTTCTTCTCATACCTACTTGATTTTCATCTTACTATTGAAGATAGGCCAACTGGTAGTGGGAAGCAGTTTTACAGGTGGGGGCCATTCATAGAGTGCTGACTGTTTGGTTGTTGGCTTTGGGCATTGTCATGGGTACCTACCTGTTGTGTTTAGAAACGATTTGCCATCAAATAGTGGTAATGTCTATTTGTTTTATTGTTATCTTCATCTGGCTGATGGGCTTTGTGTTTCGTATGTTTGTTAAATTGAAGAATTTTTAATTATACAAGGATTCTACGTGAGATATCGTAAAAAATATGTAATACTAATTTTCCATACTATTGTTATACCTACAGTATAGTGACATTTTTGAAAAGTTCTGATTTTCTTGCAAGGTTTTCTTAGCGCTTACCGGCATCTCGAACTTGACGGTAGACCTAAGAAGACCTAATAAGAACTTGTGAATTTGATAAATAAGCTAGGGGTATGAAAAATAGCTTACGACCTATTCTCACACCTACCGAATATACACAAAAAATTTCATAAAAATCGGTTTCGGAGGGGTTTACAAACACGGCGACACGAGAACTTTGTAGATTACAGTACGTGTTTGCCGCGTCATCATCAAATATCACCAAATCGTGGTCCTGATGTGCTTTAATATGTCAACACACACGTACATTAAACAATGCATTACATAACATGCAACAAAACGGTAACATTACGTCGACGCTTCCCGTACAGCGGCTCTGAGGTAGGTGGCGGGAAGTTGCGGAAAGAGGGGGTGTTGCGGAATAGAGGGGGTGTTGCGGTGAGGGGGTGCTCGGAACTGCGGGCGCCGGGACGAGTGAAAGTCCGGGTGATTGGCCTCGACGCGCGAATGTCAATGCGAAGCACGTGCGGCGTGGTCAGACGGGACGGAGTGCGTAAACATTGGATTGACAGGTAACGTCAGGCCGACTCGTTGAACTTTACACGTAGAGCTTTACGCCGTGTTTGGTACGACTGTGTAATCAATATCAACCATTTTTTCAGTATTGATCCCCATTCCCTAATGTATTTCCACTATTTTTTTTAAGTTTATTCAGAGAACGCATGGTTTAAAAGATGAATGATGTCAAGATGTCGATTTCAATTAGACTTTGTGTAAAGGTTTTACCCTAGGTAGGGTGCCCATTATACAGGCAGCATTCCCGACATTATATTGTTAAAGAAATTACAGAACATAACATTAGATAAGTATAATAGAATGAAATTGTATAAAACAGGGTCCGGCGCTGTAATGATGGTAATGTGCAGTCTCCAATTTGCAATGAGAATCCCTCAGTTCGCAATTGAAACTGGCGCACGATATCACGCTGCATGAGCCAGGTGATATTTGAAGGCAGCATCGAACATATTATTATTGTTTCTTTATAGAGTCACCACATACGTTCATCGGCCGAAAAGAACAAACGATCCGCAAGTCACCATATCTACGTGCCATGTTATATGGAGAGTAGTATGTGTTTCGCCGGTTCTGCCCCACTGGCCTGCCCTCCACCCCCCACCCGCCGGCGCTCCCCCCGCTTCGCGCTTCGCTAACTTACCAAACCTAAAAAAAAAAAAAAAAAAAAAAAAAAAAAAAAAAAAAAAAAAAAAAAAAAAAAAAAAAGGTTTAGCCCCCCATTTGAATCGTTTGCGACCACTCCCAGACTCGTATCTGTCATAGTTTCCGAGATAGCTTTTTTGAAGCAAAAGTCCTAGTTCGTTAACTAATCGCTTAATTACTCCAACGCTAATCACCTCACCTCATGAACAATCGAAGTGAGCTCGAGGCTCGAACGCCGCTAATGACAGGCTCATTACTAATCACCTAAAATGATTGCAAGGTACGTTCAAAGGAAACATTTTTTAGATGAACTTCTTACCATTTATTTTTCTTTAAATATTGTTTTAAATAATCTATACACTAACATATCATTTTCTAACGTGTTGTTATTGAATACATTCAAAAAATTCCAAGTGTTATAACCCATGAACATGTAAAACAAGTATGTTATGCAATATTCACCACATACTGAAGTGAAATCGTTTTGTATTCTTCTCGTATTGTACTGCCACCTCCTGGAATTTGTTTTCAGAAACTGCAGATGATATTTTGTTGGTGATCGCCCATACGAATCAAAATATTGACCAACGCCATTCCTGTCTATATAGATGGCTATCCAGTGGGATCCTGGTTTATTATCAGTATCAAGATTGCTTATTATATAACTTGGTGTTGATACATAAATGGGCAATCTGTTCGCAGCATAAACGTTGTGTTCAAGACTTGGATGGATTTTGCTTAAATATGATTTTATCTGTAAGGTATTCATGTTGCCTACGTGACAGATCTTAACGTTGCAATGGATCATACATGAATGTGAATATAGAATGTACTTTAATCTTATAACTTAATAAAAGATATATTTATTTTACAAGTGTTTTATTTCATATAAATCTTATTATTAATATACAAGTTTTGACTTAACCTATTTACAATATAGTGTTACTTAACTACTATAGTCTACGCTTACATTACGGTTTTTATCAATTTCAATAACATTATCAAACTCTGCATAGACGATACAGTTAATTGTTTCATGAATAGCTGTATCAAAGCGAACTTCTAGCCTCACACTACCGTGCTTTATAAGATTCCAATGACTAGAGTGAGCTGATAAATCAGGAGTTAAATCAAATGCTAAGAGACAATAGCCTTTTGCGTATTGTTCCCTAGATATTCCGTTCCCTTCATTAAAAAAATGGATTCCCGTCCCTGAGAATAACGTATGATAAGCTGAACTGAATGTATTATTATCGAACGATGGCTGCAAAGCTTTTGAAGGTATTTGTTGACCGTCAATATATAAACAAAATGTATTCATATGATAATTTTCAAAGTTGAATGGATTTTTCGTAAGACTTCCATTAAATGCTGCATTGTTAACAAATCCAACGATACATCTTTTAGGAACTTGACCAAGAAAAATATTATCGAGTGTTTTACCCTGAACCCCTGAAGGAATTGTTAAAACTTTAACTTCCGCTCGAGTTATTGGATACTTTGCTGTAGTAGAAGCCAAGACTTTTTGATGTGCTAGTAATACAGTCGGATTGATCCGCGCGCGCCGAACTATAAGAGTTGCATCTGTGATACACACTTTAAGTTTTAAATCAGTTGAAGAAGCCATAAGACTAAAAGTTTCCCGCGAGCGAACTAATTTTACACACATTTCAACACCATTAATCAAAAATTTTTCCTGGTTAAATATATCACCATGTAAGTGTCCAATCATTTCTATTTCCTTGCTTTCTGATGCAAGAGTCTGTCTTTTAATAAAACCTGTATTATTTTCATCTACCGAATCCATACTCCCCGCAGTATCTTCATACCAAAGACCACAAGTCAGGTGAGATTCTTTTGCTGCTGGCGCATAGTTTAGTAATGTCTCAATATAAGCACGGTAAGCGTATGTATTGTTTGGTGGTGAAATAAGTTTTTGATTCAAATATACATCCAGCTGACTAAAGACTGAATGTAACCAATTGTTAATTGGAGCTACAACAGTAGATGAATTTAGTTTTGATAAATCTTGATTCACTACCTTAGCTTTTAAATGAATCAATGTATGAGACAAATCTATGTAGTCATCGCTCGTTCCAGGTATTTGAAATTCTATGGGACCATCATCAGCAAGAGATGAAATGGGCTTGTAATGAATCCATAATCCATTTTCTATACTTGTTTGTGTCGATGGTAAAGCAAACAAATCTAACTCTGATTTAATACACTCACATGAATGATTGTGTAAAAAAGACATAATTGATTAATTAATCAGAAAATATATCTTTTATTTTATTTTGACTGAGTCTTGGTTTTTTAATAGCTTTCACTTTAGCTGTCAGCGGTTGAATGAATGAAGATTGGCGTTTTCTTTTAGTTATATATCCTGAGCCAGACATATTAATTCTGTCAATCTTGTCACGCACTTTTCTGTTTAAATTAGAACTAGCTTCCTTAAGACGGGTTTTGATTGAATCTTCCATAGGTCGGGCACTAACCATATCCGATAGAAGGCCAACACCTGTATTTAATGCCTCTTTTCCAATAGCTTTAGCACCATTAGAGAGTAGTGGTAAAATAGACCTAAACAATCCTCCAAGAAAACTGCCAATACCATGGCCACGTTGATATGGTACACCTTTATAAATTACTCCAATACCAGATCCAGCCTGATGTGAATAATATTGCTCATAAGGACATGTCATCTTGTTGTGATAAGGATCCATTATAATTTTCTAAAATGAAGTTTAATACACGCAGTTCCAAACTGGAATGGGATTTTATTACCTGTGCTTGACCTTATATCTATTTCAATAGTATCAAACTCCCGCCGCATAACAGGTAAGTAGTGAGGTGGTGAGAAAATATGCATTTTATTTGCTCCATATACATATGCTGCTGTATCTAATGGTACAATTCTGAGAAGTGGAGCCATTACATCCCCCACAATTTGTGGTTCTATTATATCACAATAAACAAATAGTTGAGATGGCAATCCCAATTTTAAATTCGAAGGATAAGTCCCAATTTTGTTTAGTACAAGATTTTTGTTTGGTTCAAACCCAAGTTGTAAACATAATTTTGTTGACAACGTAAGTGTATCAATGTAGTTATCTAAAATTGATACTGATACTTGTTTAGTTATTTCATCATACTTAAATATTATGTCATCAAAAGTATTTCTATTTAAAGTTGCTATCACATGTTGAATGCTGTCATAGTTCATGGCAGGAATATGTCCTCTATAGTGCACTAAAGAATGTTTTTCATCATCAGGCATCAAAACCCACTTAGAAGTTTTAATAACATTTTCATTTTCTTGAACAGTAAATATGGTACAAGGATATTGAATTTCTACAACTCCAACAAACCATTCACCTTCTAATACGAGAGATTTTGGTAACTTCGTTGAAAACATAGTTGTTTTGTTTTCTGGAAAGTATTCCATTGAACTATTGCTAAGTAATGTTAAATAAAAGCTTTCTTTTATCATATTTGATTTAAACTAGACTCTAAAATCCAGCTGTTAAATTTATCAGGATAACCTTTCCACTTCACTAACACTTCTTTTCTGTTGCCAGAGTATCGAGAACTAATGATTTTATCTATTTTATAATTTGAGGAGGGGTTATAAAATACTTTCTGTAATTCTTTTTCATAAAAAGTTCCAACGATTGGTTCGTTTTGTAAATCTTTCAATGTATAAACTACATGTGGGGATCTATCTATTATTGAAGATATAACAAATATTTCATCACTCCAGTTAGATTCATAACCCTTTTGAAAAATGTGTTTATATTTTGAAATTCTCACATTATCACCAATATGAAATTTAGGTAGTGAGTATTGTGATGATGATTTATCAGTTACTTTTCTATCATATAAATTTCTCCAAACAGTCATTATATTGTTGGAACTAACATCGCAAGGACACATCTTGATACTAGAATGAAAACTATGGTTATATGAATATATCAAGTCTTGTAGAATATCTATGTATTTATATGTATTTTTAAAAGTAAAATAGCGCCACATTTTAGATTTCAGGGTTCTTTGAAACCTTTCTACAATACTTGCTTTTATATCAGGATTATTTGTAGTGTAATAATTAATATTTTTACTTTTAAAATATTTTTTAACATCTTTAGAAACAAACTCAGTACCTTTATCAGATTGAATGTGTGTAGGAGTTACATTAGATTCATTAAATATACTTTCAAAACATTCAATTATTGTTTCAGAATTTTTCTTTTTCATTGGCCTGGCATAAGCATATTTACTAAAGACATCAATAACACACAATATATAGTTAAAACCATTATTATATTTCGAATAAGTTCTCATGTCACTAAGATCAGCTTGCCATAATTCGTTTACATTTGATAATATGTATTTGTTTCGAGCAAACTTCCGCTGCACAGGTTTATGAAGTGTGTAAGTATCTTGTGACTGCAACCATTTCCTAACATCTTTTTTAGACATTTTACCTCTCATGGTATTTGATAATTTCTCTATACTACTAAATCCAGCAGGATGTTTTGGATCATAATATATATTATTTATTTCTAATAAGGGGTCCATTTTTCCCAATCAATTTTCTTCTTAATCTTTGTCATATGTCTATCACCTCTAGAATTAGGTGTGACTAGGGTTTCTTTATTTGAGTTACCTTCGAGCTTATTTAGTTGAAGTTGATGAATAAACTCAGATCTGTTAGGATTACCGATATAAGACAATGGTATTTTAATTGAACTTAAAGCTTCTGCAAATTTTTCCCAACCTATGGGATCACTTCTTTTAAGTGATCTCAGGGAGTCATTTATTAGATCAACAATATTGCTACCAGGTATTTTTTCATTATTAATTATAACTGTTCCTTCATTATCCCAGTCAATTGTATTTTTACTCAAAGAGATCAAGTTCAGTAACAACTCACCCTTTTTCAAATATGACTTAGGTATTAAACTTAATATTTCACTTGAAGTGTAACGAGTCTTATTATTCAATATATTTTGTTCTTTTACTTCATGTGGCGGTGTCTCAGTTGGAACTAAGTCTTTATTTTTCGTATCATTATTTTTATATTCCATATTATCAATTCTTTCAGTTACAATTGGTAATTCAATAGGTTGACGATCCTCCTGGGTAAAATGTAGGTATCTTTGTAAAATTTGTAAATATAAAATACACTTTTTAGTATCTTCCATGTTACTCTTTAAGATCTTTTGCATTTCTGCATCTAATCGAGACTTAGGATTTTCAACATTAGTATGTTGTTTAAATTTTTCTATAACACTTGGTTCAACTAACACCATTTTCTTAGCATTTTCCATCTTAAACTAAAGACGACACGAGTCCGCTTAAAATAGATCCCAATATCAAAGGTAAAAATGCTCCTCCCTTTTGTATTAGTATATTTTTTCTAATTTTATTTTTTCCTTTACGAACCAAGTTGCGTAGTATTTTTTTATATTTTTGTAACTTTTTCTTTTGTCTATCTTCTATTGGAACTTTGCCTTGTAAAACGTTATGTATACATTCACAAATGCAATTTATTTCTTCTTCGTCACAAGATTTTAATAAAGCTTTTCTATATTTAGGTTTAAGTGTATGTAATGCATTTAGCAGCTCTTTATGGGTCTTTAAACGTTGATGCATTATTTGTAACTGATAGAAATTTGATGATTCTTTAAATATTTATACTCTTTTACAGGGACATATACAACACAGTATTCATCGGGAGGAAATATTTTTGACTTAATTCGACACATATCGTTAGTATCCTGTTTAAGATCAACCATCAAATAGCCATGTGCTTCTTTTGTTGCATCTTTATAGGCATCTTCAATAAATTTTGAATTATCCGGTGAAACTTGTCGTGCCAAGTATCGTATTTGCGTTTTATCTCGCGGATTTTTAAAATAAATAATATAACTGGAATTCAAAGATATATCTCTTTGTCCTTTTCCCTGATGAAATAAGTTTTGAGTAATGTAAAAGACACTTAAGTTTCTATGATGGCTACCCTTGGTAAAAATATCAACAATACGACCATCAGATTCCCTCATGAGATCATCAATTATAACAAGTTGAGCATCTTTTCCATCAAACATAGACAGATCCGGAATCCCTTCATGATAGTTAACATTTGGTAAATTGTAAAGTGGCTGCATTTCATCATAACACCAAGTGATTTGTGCAAATTCTCTATTACAAATGTCTTTTAAATATTTTATGAAATTTGTAACAAAATTTGATTTTCCACAACCACTAGGCCCAGCTACAATTGCGGTAAAAGGATGAATAAAATAAAACATTGTGACGTGTATTTCCTAATATGTTTGTAACAAGAATGAATCATTTAGTAGTTATTTGTGGTAGATAAGTTATCGTTAAGAACAAGAATTTAATGAGTGTACTCATTAGATGTGAACTTTTTCCGATGTTGTAATTTCATAGAAATATTTAAAGTACCATCTACCAACTGGTTTCTTTTTATCACCATATCGTTAGTTAAAAATAGAATAAATAGGGTACTATATAAAGCACTAAAATAAAAAACATTGACAATCTTACAAAAGAAAAGAAAAAATTTATTGAAAAATAATTTAACAAAATACAAAGCAAATATTTTATAATTTTTTTTTTTAATTCTTATTCTATAATACATTAAAAACTTAAAAAAAAAATACAAAATATTTTTAAAATTTAAACAACTAAATTATGTGCACGACAAAATAATTACAATAATATCTTAAACTAATATTTACAAAAAAGATAACCTACTTATTCCTAATTTTATAATGACCCCAAGCCAATGTATCAACATTATTTTCTAAAATACAACGTTTTGTGTCATTATGCGACAAACAAGTTTTGTTAATATTCTGTGTGAAAATCGTGTGTTTAATAGATCGAAATCTTAACATATTACAGTACTGATTTTTTTTCTCAAAAAGACATGATCTATAATCTTCCATTGTCATTCTTTTTGTGATACATTTATTTACTCCTTTTGCTTTTGCCACAGTTTTATTGTCTATATTTAATGCATACATTTTTGATCGTAATCCTACGAATTCTTTGAAAATTTTACCATTGTTTTCATCTTTAAAAAACCCTATTTTTTTCTTATTGACTCTTGGATATCCATATATATTATTATTTGGATAGTCAGATGTATCAAAATAATTTATGAGATCAGATTTTATATCTTCATAAAAATTTTCTGTAAAAATTTGATAAATTAAACTATCTGTATCCGTATACAATAGTTTAATATTGTTTTCAAACTTTTTTAACATGTAATGATAGTGAAAGTCATACATCAAAGTTTTAGATATGTCTAATATACAAAAGCCTAAGTAAATAGGCTTATCATAAGTTAATTTTGTTTTACGTAACTGTATTGCAACTAAATTTTCAGAGAAAACAGCTAAGCTATGGAATTCAGGTTTAGCAATCAAGTCTTGTGCTCCTAATACTTTACCACGATTTTCCCAATGCGTCAACATTTTTACATTGACTCTTTTTTCAATATTTTCCATAGTTTTACCAAAAACGGAATTGTTCATTAATTTATAAAAATCTTTTTCAAAGTCTGATGTAGCTAAAGTTCTTAAATTTGTATTTAAATCTATATATCTTTGCAGCCAAGGACTTTGATTGAATTTTAATATTCTATGAATTTTAGTTAACTTCATACCCATGTTAATGCATTGTTTCAAGTTTCTGTAATGAATTTTGTAATTTTTTTTATTATTAAGATTGGGTACCAGCTTTACATCTTTAGAATTTCCAATTACAACATTTTCTGGACATAAAGGCAAATCTGAATGGGAGTCATGTAAATCATCAGGATACTCCAAATCAACTTCAAGAATAAATCCAATCTCTGATGTTTCTGATACTTCAAAATTTGTATTGGTTGTCACCCATTCGAATCCTCCTGTTGGTAAGTATTGAGACATTGCCCACCCGTACAAATTATTCGCGTCCAAATATGTCAAATAAGATTTGGGTATTTCTGTGTCATAATCATCCATGAACTGATTATTTGCCTTTGCATAACGATTGCTACATTGAGATATACCTCCTCTGATGCCTGATTTAATAAATGCAACTTTATCAAAGTCTGTTAACAATTCTAATTCTATTTTTGTATATTTAAGCATAGCATCCCAGCTTAATCCAGGAGCTGTGTAATAATGAGCTGGATCCAAACCATATGTTTTGAGACAAAGCTTGCGAAAATTTTCAAAAATATCTGTTAATAACATAACATCAGTTTTAAGATATAGATTAGAATAATCCAGCATATTATTACAGTCAAAATGTTTCCAGACATCTTTTGCACGATTATACTCCTCATCAGAAACATGGGTATTAGTTAGCGAACTGTAAAATTGTTGTTGAGATGGTAGTGATGATAATTTTAGACAATCATAAGAACTCATGAATTCATAAGGATAAATACCTTTTCTTCTTAAACGATTAAAATCATCAACATTTGGGAAACACTTCTTTAGAGATTCGAACTGGTTATCATTTAGATTTTTACTTAATTGATCGAGACTACATGACAAAAATTTGAAAGAATCTACAAATCTCAAACTTACTTGTTGATTATTAACATTTATTTTCTTTGAGAAAGAAATATATCTTTCTTTGTTTTGAGGAATTACTTCAATTTCACCCTCCACAAAATTCAAAGAATGAACAATGAAATGGGCGTCATAATTACTAAGATTATGTAACAACACGGGTATATAACGTGGAGCACGATATTTTTCAATACAAGCTTCATGAGCAATGCCTCTTAACTTTCCAGTATGCCAATCATAATCGAGAACGTATTCACTATTGAAACTTGTTTCACATATATGACATTTATTTGAAAATGCGATATGCGCTTCATCTTCCTTCGTCAGAGGGTTTGGGCGTGTATGAAAGCTATTCTTTTTACATATCAACTTTATATCCTCATAGAGTCGTTCCATGAATACTTTGGTACAATCTGGACCACTATAAGTCTCATATTTTGAAAGGCTATCGTCATAGGAACATTTTACGTAATAACCAAAACTATATACCTCATGTTTTTGAATATTTTCCGTAAACGGTTTGGAGGGATCATTTGAACATGAATTTAAAGGTTTTATAAATGCTTCGAAATCAGCATATATTACAAATGGTATTTTTAATTTTTTATTAAATTTATCAAACTTTATTTTATTGTTTGATGATGGAAGCCCAAACCAATTCTTTTTTTTGAGTTCACTATTCGGTAACTCGGTAACGATATGAGAACAATCATTTTTTCGATGATTATCTAATCTCTCAAGTGTTGGAAAATGTAGTAAGCAACCATCACATATGTGAACAGCATGTTCTTGATTAGAAATTTGCTTACTGACTAGACGTGACATATTTTTAATATAGCAATAGTGTGAATTTGACTTATTTGATATCAGTAATAAATTCACATGAGTGCTTTTACAAGATTTTGTAAAGTATAACGGACCTATGATACTGTGCTGTTTATTTTCTTTGTTATACTCTAAACCAAACACATTTATACTTATATTGTTTTGTTGTTCTACTTTAGGTATATCTGTTAATTTAACTGGAAAAGACACACCATCAAACCTAAGCTTATTTGTATGCATACTGTATGATGAGACTCTGTCAGTCTTATTATTAGTAGGAGGATATAAAGCCGAAAGTAATGCCCATTTAAAACACATATGATCTGCATTTTTTACGTTTATAATAGCCTTTTTAGTTTTGATATCTCGAGGTAAATCAATGTATGATGTACCACGGAGTGGATTAAATTTATTCACATTCATATCTAAACATTTTATGTTAGCAAGGCTCCAACCACTATCTTTTCTTTCAAAGGCACTTATTTTATTTGTTAATGTATCACATAAAGATGACATGAATATATTTAAATCATCTCCAGTAAAAACTACATAATTACTTGTTTGAAAATCAAAAGAATTAGATAGTTGTTTCGTTTCTTGAACAAAATCAGCATGTAAAATGAAGTTTATCTTTAAAACACTATGTTCTTTAATCGACTCTTGGATAAGGAGTAAGATATCATTTTTTATAGAGTTAAAAAATGATTCAGGTGTCTTAAAAATTAAATCAGACGTAATAGTAGCTTTACTGTTTATCTTATAGGTTTTTATTCTTTGTCCAAAAGCTGACTCTATAACTGATACATTAGGTAACGACGAATGTGATTTTAAGTGATTATTTTTATGAAAATTACTCTTTAAATGATTTGTATAATACTTTTTGCTTATATAAACTTGACAGATATCGCATTTAATTTTATTACCTACATGTTCAGCTGATGAATCCGAATATGCATTGTTCAGGCTTTCAATAGATGATGTAGATGCTCCTTCATTTACTTTAATCCTTTTCGCAGGGATATTTGTTGCTGAGGTATTCTGTCGTTTGAGAGCTCCTCCAGTTTGTAGCGTTTGCTCCGTTTGACTAGATATGAATAAAAAAAACATGTTAAAATACAGGAAAATAGAGAAAATAATGCAAAAATAATTCTTAGAAAAAAACAAAGTAAAACTACTTACATAATATTGTTTTTTTCCAGCTCCTCAAATATTTTATTGAGTTGATTATCATCTATTGAGTTACAAAAAGCTTTTTCATATTCTTCTCTTTCAATTCGCACACACAATTCATTCAGTTTATAGTCGTCTATAGAGTCAAAAAATATATTTTCACGTTCTTCAGAGTTCGTTTCAAAATTCTCACATAATTCAAGGAGTTCTTCGTCCGTAGAGTTGAAAAAACTGCTAATAACCACTTCTCTTACACTTTCCATAACTTAATTTTGGTGAAAAAACTATTGAGAGAGATCGTTACTAGTAAAGCGTTAAGACACTTACTAATTCAACTTTCATAGCTTCAACGAGTTTTAATATAGTCAGGTAAGATAATCCATTAATTGATAGATACATTGTTTACTAATTACTTTTTCATTTTCATCAGAGAACATTTGGAAATATAATAGGTAGTTAAATAATTATGATTTTAACAAATTAACTATTAAAAGAGTATTTCTTACAGTCATCTTTTTGTGCGATTTCTTTAGTGATATTATAAATAATATCATTAGTGTTCGCGAGAACTGTACTTGTTTTCTGAGTGTAATATTTTACTCTAACGTTAGCATGTTTCCAGTGTTGAGAAGGAGGTATTTTAGATATTTTTTTCAGATCATATAACTCAATTTTTATAAGATAGCTTGCCGTTGCTCCATCATCAGTGTTTGTGGAAATGTAAGATCTGCCATTTTCTTTATTTATTCTTGACACTGTAGAACAATTGAGCTTTCTTTTGTTTTTCGTTGGGGAATCAAAAAAATTGTCTAAGCTTTCTGATTTTCTCTTTTTTGATGGCATTTCCTGTTGTATATATAATTCTTGTGTTTCTTCTTCAGGGCAATCACTGGTAGGAAAATAATATTGTTTATAAGTATTATTTTCTTGACTACTAAGACTGTATAACTTATTCTGTAACAATATAAAATAAATATTAGAATGTTTTTTTTTTTATTAAATAAAAGACAACGTATAAAAATAAGAATAAAAAAAAAATACAAAATAAAAATAACTCACCTCCATTTCTGCAGTATATTACACAAACTTTCACACACTCACAAAACAATTCAGGTTATAAACCCAAAAATGGCACTTAATAGTTACAGCGAAGACGTGATAATATAACTGAATCAATACATTTTTGGCTTTATATAGAAGCCAATACAATCTAGTTTAACTAACGATGTGGTGATAAAGAAACCAGTCTATAGATTGTTGTTAGGTAGAAATTGCAACATCAGTAAAAGTTCATGTCTAATGAGTGCAGTAATTAACTTCCAGTTCCTAACGATAATTTATTTACCACGAATATCTACTTATTGATTGCTTCTAGTAAAAACATATTATGAAATTTATGTCACAATAATAAAAATTGGTTACATTCAGTCTTTAGTCAGCTGGATGTATATTTGAATCAAAAACTTATTTCACCACCAAACAATACATACGCTTACCGTGCTTATATTGAGACATTACTAAACTATGCGCCAGCAGCAAAAGAATCTCACCTGACTTGTGGTCTTTGGTATGAAGATACTGCGGGGAGTATGGATTCGGTAGATGAAAATAATACAGGTTTTATTAAAAGACAGACTCTTGCATCAGAAAGCAAGGAAATAGAAATGATTGGACACTTACATGGTGATATATTTAACCAGGAAAAATTTTTGATTAATGGTGTTGAAATGTGTGTAAAATTAGTTCGCTCGCGGGAAACTTTTAGTCTTATGGCTTCTTCAACTGATTTAAAACTTAAAGTGTGTATCACAGATGCAACTCTTATAGTTCGGCGCGCGCGGATCAATCCGACTGTATTACTAGCACATCAAAAAGTCTTGGCTTCTACTACAGCAAAGTATCCAATAACTCGAGCGGAAGTTAAAGTTTTAACAATTCCTTCAGGGGTTCAGGGTAAAACACTCGATAATATTTTTCTTGGTCAAGTTCCTAAAAGATGTATCGTTGGATTTGTTAACAATGCAGCATTTAATGGAAGTCTTACGAAAAATCCATTCAACTTTGAAAATTATCATATGAATACATTTTGTTTATATATTGACGGTCAACAAATACCTTCAAAAGCTTTGCAGCCATCGTTCGATAATAATACATTCAGTTCAGCTTATCATACGTTATTCTCAGGGACGGGAATCCATTTTTTTAATGAAGGGAACGGAATATCTAGGGAACAATACGCAAAAGGCTATTGTCTCTTAGCATTTGATTTAACTCCTGATTTATCAGCTCACTCTAGTCATTGGAATCTTATAAAGCACGGTAGTGTGAGGCTAGAAGTTCGCTTTGATACAGCTATTCATGAAACAATTAACTGTATCGTCTATGCAGAGTTTGATAATGTTATTGAAATTGATAAAAACCGTAATGTAAGCGTAGACTATAGTAGTTAAGTAACACTATATTGTAAATAGGTTAAGTCAAAACTTGTATATTAATAATAAGATTTATATGAAATAAAACACTTGTAAAATAAATATATCTTTTATTAAGTTATAAGATTAAAGTACATTCTATATTCACATTCATGTATGATCCATTGCAACGTTAAGATCTGTCACGTAGGCAACATGAATACCTTACAGATAAAATCATATTTAAGCAAAATCCATCCAAGTCTTGAACACAACGTTTATGCTGCGAACAGATTGCCCATTTATGTATCAACACCAAGTTATATAATAAGCAATCTTGATACTGATAATAAACCAGGATCCCACTGGATAGCCATCTATATAGACAGGAATGGCGTTGGTCAATATTTTGATTCGTATGGGCGATCACCAACAAAATATCATCTGCAGTTTCTGAAAACAAATTCCAGGAGGTGGCAGTACAATACGAGAAGAATACAAAACGATTTCACTTCAGTATGTGGTGAATATTGCATAACATACTTGTTTTACATGTTCATGGGTTATAACACTTGGAATTTTTTGAATGTATTCAATAACAACACGTTAGAAAATGATATGTTAGTGTATAGATTATTTAAAACAATATTTAAAGAAAAATAAATGGTAAGAAGTTCATCTAAAAAATGTTTCCTTTGAACGTACCTTGCAATCATTTTAGGTGATTAGTAATGAGCCTGTCATTAGCGGCGTTCGAGCCTCGAGCTCACTTCGATTGTTCATGAGGTGAGGTGATTAGCGTTGGAGTAATTAAGCGATTAGTTAACGAACTAGGACTTTTGCTTCAAAAAAGCTATCTCGGAAACTATGACAGATACGAGTCTGGGAGTGGTCGCAAACGATTCAAATGGGGGGCTAAACCTTTTTTTTTTTTTTTTTTTTTTTTTTTTTTTTTTTTTTTTTTTTTTTTTTTTTTTTTTTAGGTTTGGTAAGTTAGCGAAGCGCGAAGCGGGGGGAGCGCCGGCGGGTGGGGGGTGGAGGGCAGGCCAGTGGGGCAGAACCGGCGAAACACATACTACTATGGAGTACTGCTCCCACCTTTGAGCTGGAGCACCTAGCTACCAACTACTTCCATTTTACCGGAACCAAAGGCGAGCCGTACTTACGACTAGTTGACGACCCCAGTCTCGCTATCAAGCTGGAACCTTTAGAACACCGTAGAGACGTCAGCTCTCTATGTGTGTTCTATCGGTTGTTCAATAGGGAGTGCTCTGAAGAGCTGTTTTAAGTGATTCCTCCTTCCACTTTCTCTATGCATACACTCCGGCACGGTAGAAATATGTTCCGTCCATTCCACCTGGATGGCTGGCAATCCACGACCACCCGGTATGCCAGATCTTTCTTTCCACGCACATGTAAACTAAGGAACCAGCTACCAGCAACAGTGCTCCCTCAAAACTAGGACATGGGGTTATTCATGGGGCGGATAAACGAATTTCTTAAGAGCCGGCAAGTTTTCGGCAATTGCACCGGCATTTGCAGTTCCTCTGGTGCTGCAAATGTCCATGGACGGCGGTGATCGCTTTCCATCAGGTGACCCGCCCAATCGTTTGCTCACGTTACTTTTAAAAAAAAATGTTACCTTATCGATGCTGTTCAGATAAAGCTCGAGTACAATGTACAACACCGGCACAATAAAGTCACGCATGACGCAACGTACATTGCGTCACCGCTTGCGCGGAGGCTTCCCGCCGGAGGCGGCGGGCGCGCAGTGAAAGTGGGGTCGACGCACCCCATGCCGCGAATGTCAATGCTTGCTGTATCGGCCTTCAGTCGTTAGGTTCGACCATAGACACGCCGGATGTTGCGCTTTGGACTTGATTTTCTAATAGATTTTCGCGACAATATTTTCTAATAGATTTTCTTATAACTTATTAGAAAAAGCGAAGGTGCCTACTTTAAGGTACCAAAACTTATCAGTTATAAGCTTTGGAAAAGCATTTTTATGTATTATTCTACTACTTAACATACTTGTTGCCAGCGGCTGCGTCCGCGTGAATTTTGGTCTTTACACAATTATCCCGTTATATTTATAATCAGTCAACCTTAAAAGATAGACCTATTGTGGTGTCGCAGACTTTTTTAGAACTTTTAAAGAGGATCAATTCTGTCATACATGATTTTACGTAACTTTAACAAGTCCTTCCTTGATAAATGTGCAATCCAACACAAAAATAATTTTTCAATTGAGATTTGGGACCAGTAGTTCCATAGATTAATGCGTTCGAACAAAATCTTCCGCTTGTTAATATTAGTATAGATTAAAATATACTCGAAATAAGGATGTTTATTTTTTGACATAGGAGTAAATTACAGGCATTATCACCACTTTCGGAAAACTGTTTTGAACAGAGAAGAACTGGCAAGAAACTCGGCACTTGCTCTATTTGAATGAATAGGTGCATCTAGTGGGGCAGATAAACAATCGCATAAGCTTCATTCTATTCATACGAAGTAAGGAAGGACTGAGGCGCGTCTTCGTGGATTTGACTACCTGTCCTATACCTACGTCGAAAAGTCGGAAGCCAAATTTTACATTAATTTGAAAGAAATATCCTTGGACTTCTAAGATTTATTAGACGCGAAGAAAAGTAACGACAATTTAATAAATGTACCTAAGTAATGGACAGACAGGACCCGGCAAACAGTGCAAAAAATGTCGCCAGTTTACTGGTGTCAAAAATGATTGTTTTGACACCAACGGCCTCAGTATAGTAAGCCGACCGCAGTATTGTTTATGGACCGCGGTCCACGCTAATGTTATTAGCACAGTTTAAAGATATTTAGGATCTTTTAACACCGTGATAATGTTAGTCCGCACACGAGGTCCGCACACACGTTTCCACAGTCACGGTTTCCGCCATATTGTGGCATATTTAGCGGGAATATTTCGCCATATTTTGTCGATTTTCGCCATTTTTAGAAGAAAAGCTTTACGTAATATTTTCAGATGGGCTCATTATACTTAGGTATAGGCTTCATATAGGTGACCTTAGTTGATGATTATCGAACCTACACTACACCGCTTTTTCCAAAAGTATATGAATGTGAATTTTACGACGAAAGAAATACATTATAATATATATATAGCTCGATTACCACTCACTGACTCACTCACTCACTGACTCATTGACATAATTGTTCTCCTAGAAGGAGACTGAAAACGATATAATGATGTATGGAGGATGTGTTCGGGTGCGGGATTCGAGTAGGGAAAAATTATGACATTTCCGAAAAACAAGATGGCGGCCGACGTGATTTCTGTAACTTTTTTGTTTTCCAACCGATTTCGTTCAAACTCGCAACGATTGTAGATATTAATAAACGATTAATAGAAAAAATGGAAAATTTTGGATAAACAAGATGGCGGCCGAGATTTTCGCAAAATTTTCTCCTGTAACATTTTGTATGAAAAAAATTTTTTTCACAAACACTTTCGTAAAGAAGAGAACTATTTCTTTCGGGGACAGCATGGAGCGAGCTGATGATTGAGGATCTTGGAGACGGGTGAAGAGCACGCTAAAGGTATTGGAGATAGGTGGGGGGTGCTCGACCAAATGTCATTTGAAACCTCGTCCAATTACCAATGAGCTGAAAAAAAATTCAAAATGGCGGAAAAAACATGGCTGCCATACAAATTTTGTTGGTCTCTATCTCGGAGGGTATGACAGTTGGAAAAGTGGTTTCATAGCAAAAGATGATTGAAATGGGGATATCTATTTAGTGACAAGAAAAAAAATTCAAAATGGCGGAAATTTTTTTTCATACTTAATTGTATGGCGATTGGGTACCATAAGGAAATCAAAGTTTTTGCTAAATCCGAGTATGAGCGACCACGTAAATTGCTCCAAGCAGTTACGCGGTCCGCTTTAGCGGGCCGCGCCCCCACGCGAAAAACTAGTTATTTTTATTATAATAATATAATATATAGCTCGATTACCACTGACTGACTCACTCACTGACATACACAATTGTTCTCCCAGAAGGAGACTGAAAACGATATAATGATGTATGAGGGATGTGTTCGGGTGGGGGATTCGAGTATGGGAAAAATCTGACATTTCCGAAAAACAAGATGGCGGCCGACGTGATTTCTGTAACTTTTTTGTTTTCCGACCGATTTGGTTCAAACTTGCAAGCATTATAAAAGTTAGTAAACGATTTACAAAAAAAGTGGAAAAAATTGGAAAAACAAGATGGCGGCCGAGATTTTCGCAAAATTTTCTCCTGTAAAATTTTGTATGAAAAATTTTTTTTTCACAAACACTTTCGTGAAGAGGAGAACTATTTCTTTCGGGGACAGTATGGAGAGAGCTGATGATTGAGGATCTTGGAGACGGGTGAAGAGCACGCTAAAGGTATTGGAGATAGGTGGGGGGTGCTCGACCAAATGTCATTTGAAACCTCGTCCAATTACCAATGAGCTGAAAAAAAATTCTAAATGGCGGAAAAAACATGGCCGTCATACAAATTTTGTTGGTCTCTATCTCGGAGGGTATGACAGTTGGAAAAGTGGTTTCATAGCAAAAGATGATCGAAATGGGGATATCTATTTAATGACAAGAAAAAAAATTCAAAATGGCGGATTTTTTTTTCATACTAAATTGTATGGCGATTGGGTACCTACCTACTAATTTTTGCTAAATCCGAGTATGAGCGACCACGTAAATTGCTACAAGCAGTTACGCGGTCCGCTTTAGCGGGCCGCGCCCCCACGCGAAAAACTAGTTATTATTATACTATATATAGCTCGATTACCACTCACTCACTCACTCACTCACTGATTGATACAATTGTTCTCCCAGAAGGAGACTGAAAACGATATAATGATGTATGGGGGATATGTTCGGGTGGGGGATTCGAGTATGGGAAAAATCTGACATTTCCGAAAAACAAGATGGCGGCCGACGTGATTTCTGTAACTTTTTTGTTTTCCGACCGATTTCGTTCAAACTCGCATCGATTGTAGATGTTAGTAAACGATTAATAGAAAAAATGGAAAATTTTGGAAAAACAAGATGGCGGCCGAGATTTTCGCAAAATTTTCTCCTGTAAAATTTTGTATGAAAAAAATTTTTTTCACAAACTTTTTCGTAAAGAGGAGAACTATATCTTTCGGGGACAGTATGGAGAGAGCTGATGATTGAGGATCTTGGAGACGGGTGAAGAGCAC
Organism: Coenonympha arcania; assembly: GCA_036785405.1. NCBI lineage: Eukaryota > Metazoa > Arthropoda > Insecta > Lepidoptera > Nymphalidae > Coenonympha > Coenonympha arcania. The sequence continues at coordinate 8,315,710 of CM072078.1, forward strand.
GCTAAAGGTATTGGAGATAGGTGGGGGGTGCTCGACCAAATGTCATTTGAAACCTCGTCCAATTACCAATGAGCTGAAAAAAAATTCAAAATGGCGGAAAAAACATGGCCGCCATACAAATTTTGTTGGTCTCTATCTCGGAGGGTATGACAGTTGGAAAAGTGGTTTCATAGCAAAAGATGATCGAAATGGGGATATCTATTTAGTGACAAGAAAAAAAATTTAAAATGGCGGAATTTTTTTTTTCATAATAAATGTATGGAAGAGACCTAGAAGGAGACTGAAAACGATATAATGATGTATGGGAGATGTGTTCGGGTGGGGGATTCGAGTATGGTAAAAATCTGACATTTCCGAAAAACAAGATGGCGGCCGACGTGATTTCTGTAACTTTTTTGTTTTCCGACCGATTTCGTTCAAACTCGCAACGATTGTAGATATTAGTAAACGATTAATAGAAAAAATAGAAAATTTTGGAAAAACAAGATGGCGGCCGAGAATTTCGCAAAATTTTCTCCTGTAAAATTTTGTATGAAAAAATTTTTTTTCACAAACACTTTCGTAAAGAGGAGAACTATTTCTTTCGGGGACAGTATGGAGAGAGCTGATGATTGAGGATCTTGGAGACGGGTGAAGAGCACGCTAAAGGTATTGGAGATAGGTGGGGGGTGCTCGACCAAATGTCATTTGAAACCTCGTGCAATTACCAAAGAGCTGAAAAAAAATTCAAAATGGCGGAAAAAACATGGCCGCCATACAAATTTTGTTGGTCTCTATCTCGGAGGGTATGATAGTTGGAAAAGTGGTTTCATAGCAAAAGATGATCGACATGGGGATATCTATTTAGTGACAAGAAAAAAAATTCAAAATGGCGGAATTTTTTTTTTCATACTAAATTGTATGGCGATTGGGACCTACCTACTAATTATTGCTAAATCCGAGTATGAGCGACCACGTAAATTGCTACAAGCAGTTACGCGGTCCGCTTTAGCGGGCCGCGCCCCCACGCGAAAAACTTTATACTATATATAGCTCGATTACCACTGACTGATTGATACAATTGTTCTCCCAGAAGGAGACTGAAAACGATATAATGATGTATGGGGGATATGTTCGGGTGGGGGATTCGAGTATGGGAAAAATCTGGCATTTCCGAAAAACAAGATGGCGGCCGACGTGATTTCTGTAACTTTTTTGTATTCCGACCGATTTGGTTCAAACTCGCAACGATTGTAGATATTAGTAAACGATTAATAGAAAAACTGGAAAATTTTAGAAAAACAAGATAACGGCCCAGATTTTCGCAAAATTTTCTCCTGTAAAATTTTGTATGAAAAAATTTTTTTTCACAAACACTTTCGTAAAGAGGAGAACTATTTCTTTCGGGGACAGTATGGAGAGAGCTGATGATTGAGGATCTTGGAGACGGGTGAAGAGCACGCTAAAGGTATTGGAGATAGGTGGGGGGTGCTCGACCAAATGTCATTTGAAACCTCGTCCAATTACCAATGAGCTGAAAAAAAATTCAAAATGGCGGAAAAAACATGGCCGCCATACAAATTTTGTTGGTCTCTATCTCGGAGGGTATGACAGTTGGAAAAGTGGTTTCATAGCAAAAGATGATCGAAATGTGGATATCTATTTAGTGACAAGAAAAAAATTCAAAATGGCGGAATTTTATTTTTATACTAAATTGTATGGCGATTGGGTACCTACAAATTTTTGCTAAATCCGAGTTTGACCGAATACATAAATTGCTACAAGCAGTTACGCGGTCCGCTTTAGCGGGCCGCGCCCCCACGCGAAAAACTAGTTATAATATATATAGCTCGATTACCACTCACTCACTGACTGATTGACACAATTGTTCTCCCAGAAGGAGACTGATAACGATATAATGATGTATGGGGGATGTGTTCGGGTGGGGGATTCGAGTATGGGAAAAATCTGACATTTCCGAAAAACAAGATGGCGGCCGACGTGATTTCTGTAACTTTTTTGTTTTCCGACCAATTTGGTTCAAACTCGCAACGATTGTAGATATTAGTAAACGATTAATAGAAAAAATGGAAAATTTTGGAAAAACAAGATGGCGGCCGAGATTTTCGCAAAATTTTGTCCTGTAAAATTTTGTATGAAAAATTTTTTTTTCACAAACTCTTTCGTAAAGAGGAGAACTATTTCTTTCGGGGACAGTATGGAGAGAGCTGCTGATTGAGGATCTCGGAGACGGGTGAAGAGCACGCTAAAAGTATTGGAGATAGGTGGGGGGTGCTGGACCAAATGTCATTTGAAACCTCGTCCAATTACCAATGAGCTGAAAAAAAATTCAAAATGGCGGAAAAAACATGGCCGCCATACAAATTTTGTTGGTCTCTATCTCGGAGGGTATGACAGTTGGAAAAGTGGTTTCATAGCAAAAGATGATCGAAATGGGGATATCTATTTAGTGACAAGAAAAAAAATTCAAAATGGCGGAATTTTTTTTTCATAAAAAATGTATGGAAGAGACCTAGAAGGAGACGGAAAACGATGATATGATGTTTATGGGATGTGTTTGGGTACGGGATTCGAGTAGGGGGAAAACACAACATTTTCGAAAAACAATATGGCGGCCGACGTGATTTCTGTAACTTTTTTGTTTTCCAATCAATTTCGTTCAAACTCGCAAGGAATGTAGGACTTGGTAAACGATTAACAGAAAATGTTAAAAAATTTGGGAAAACAAAATGGCGGCCGATATTTTCGCAAAATTCTCTCCTGTAAAATTTTGTATGAAAAAATTTTTTTTTCACAAACACTTTCGTAAAGAGGAAAATTATTTCTTTCGGGGATAGAATGGAGAGAGCTGATGATTAAGGATTTCGGAGACGCGTCAAGAGCCCGCTTCAGGTGTAAAAGATAGGTGGGGAGTGCTCGACCAAATGTCATTCAAAACCTGGTGCAATTGCCAATGCCCTGAAAAAAATTTCAAAATGGCGAAAAAAAGATGGCCGCCATACAAATTTCGTGGGTGTCTATCTCAGAAAGTATGAAAGATAGAAAGGTGGTTTTTTAGCAAGAGATGATCAGGACGAAGAGGTCTATTTATTGAAAAGACAAAAAATTGAAAATGGCGGAACATTTTTTTTTTTCATACTAAATTGTATGGCGATTGGGACCTACTATAAGAAAATCCAAAGTTTTTGCTAAATCCGAGTATGACCGACCACGTAAATTGCTACAAGCAGTTACGCGGTCCGCTTTAGCGGGCCGCGCCCCCACGCGAAAAACTAGTACTATATATAGCTCAATTACCACTGACTGATTGATACAATTGTTCTCCCAGAAGGAGACTGAAAACGATATAATGATGTATGGGGGATGTGTTCGAGTGGGGGATTCGAGTATGGGAAAAATCTGACATTTTCGAAAAACAAGATGGCGGCCGACGTGAATTCTATAACTTTTTTGTTTTCCGACCGATTTCGTTCAAACTCGCAACGATTGTAGATATTAGTAAACGATTAATAGAAAAAATTGAAAATTTTGGAAAAACAAGATGGCGGCCGAGATTTTCGCAAAATTTTCTCCTGTAAAATTTTGTATGAAAATTTTTTTTTTCACAAACACTTTCGTAAAGAGGACAACGATTTCTTTCGGGGACAGTATGGAGAGAGCTGATGATTGAGGATCTTGGAGACGGGTGAAGAGCACGCTAAAGGTATTGGAGATAGGTGGGGGGTGCTCGACCAAATGTCATTTGAAACCTCGTCCAATTACCAATGAGCTGAAAAAAAATTCAAAATGGCGGAAAAAACATGGCCGCCATACAAATTTTGTTGGTCTCTATCTCAGAGGGTATGACAGTTGGAAAAGTGGTTTCATAGCAAAAGATGATCGAAATGGGGATATCTATTTAGTGACAAGAAAAAAAATTCAAAATGGCGGAATTTTTTTTTCATACTAAATTGTATGGCGATTGGGTACCTGCCCACTAATTTTTGCTAAATCCGAGTATGAGCGACCACGTAAATTGCTACAAGCAGTTACGCGGTCCGCTTTAGCGGGCCGCGCCCCCACGCGAAAAACTAGTTATACTATATATAGCTCGATTACCACTGACTGACTCACTGACTGACATATACAATTGTTCTCCCAGAAGGAGACTGAAAACGATATAATGATGTATGGGGGATGTGTTCGGGTGGAGGATTCGAGTATGGGAAAAATCTGACATTTCCGAAAAACAAGATGGCGGCCGACGTCATTTCTGTAACTTTTTTGTATTCCGACCGATTTCTTTCAAACTCGCAACGATTGTAGATATTAGTAAACGATTAATAGAAAAAATGGAAAATTTTGTAAAAACAAGATGGCGGCCGAGATTTTCGCAAAATTTTCTCCTGTAAAATTTTGTATGAAAAATTTTTTTTTCACAAACACTTTCGTAAAGAGGAGAACTATTTCTTTCGGGGACAGTATGGAGAGAGCTGATGATTGAGGATCTTGGAGACGGGTGAAGAGCACGCTAAAGGTATTGGAGATAGGTGGGGGGTGCTCGACCAAATGTCATTTGAAACCTCGTCCAATTACCAATGAGCTGAAAAAAAATTCAAAATGGCGGAAAAAACATGGCCGCCATACAAATTTTGTTGGTCTCTATCTCGGAGGGTATGACAGTTGGAAAAGTGTTTTCATAGCAAAAGATGATCGAAATGGGGATATCTATTTAGTGACAAGAAAAAAAATTCAAAATGGCGGATTTTTTTTTCATACTAAATTGTATGGCAGAGACCTAGAAGGAGACGGAAAACGATAATATGATGTTTATGGGATGTGTTTGGGTACGGGATTCGAGTAGGGGGAAAATATAACATTTCCGAAAAACAAGATGGCGGCCGACGTGATTTATGGAACTTTTTTGTTTTCCGACCGATTTCGTTCAAACTCGCAACGATTGTAGATATTAGTAAACAATTAATAGAAAAAATTAAAAATTTTAGAAAAACAAGATGGCGGCCGAGATTTTCGCAAAATTTTCTCCTGTAAAATTTTGTATGAAAAAATTTTTTTTAACAAACACTTTCGTAAAGAGGAGAACTATTTCTTTCGGGGACAGTATGGAGAGAGCTGATGATTGAGGATTTCGGAGACGCGTGAAGAGCCCGCTTCAGGTGTAAAAGATAGGTAGGGAGTGCTCGACCAAATGTCATTCAAAACCTCGTGCAATTGCCAATGCGCTGAAAAAAAATTCAAAATGGCGAAAAAAAGATGGCCGCCATACAAAGTTCGTGGGTGTCTATCTCAGAAAATATAAAAGATAGAAAAGTGGTTTCTTAGCAACAGATGATCAGGAAGAAGAGTTCTATTTATTGAAGAGAAAAAAAATTCAAAATGGCGGAACATTTTTTTTTTCATACTAAATTGTATGGCGATTGGGTACCTACTATAAGAAAATCCAAAGTGTTTGCTAAATCCGAGTATGAGCGACCACGTAAATTGCTACAAGCAGTTACGCGGTCCGCTTTAGCGGGCCGCGCCCCCACGCGAAAAACTAGTTATTATTATATTATAATAAATATAGCTCGATTACCACTGACTCACTGACTGACTCATTGACATAATTGTTCTCCCAGAAGGAGTCTGAAAACGATATAATGATGTATGGGGGATGTGTTCGGGTGCGGGAGTCGAGTAGGGAAAAATTATGACATTTCAGAAAAACAAGATGGCGGCCGACGTGATTTCTGTAACTTTTTTGTTTTCCGACCGATTTCGTTCAAAATCGCAACGATTGTAGATATTAGTAAATGATTAATAGAAAAAATGGAAAATTTTGGAAAAACAAGATGGCGGCCGAGATTTCCGCAAAATTTTCTCCTGTAAAATTTTGTATGAAAAAATTTTTTTTCACAAACACTTTCGTAAAGAGGAGAACTATTTCTTTCGGGGACATGGAGAGAGCTGATGATTGAGGATCTTGGAGACGGGTGAAGAGCACGCAAAAGGTATTGGAGATAGGTGGGGGGTGCTCGACCAAATGTCATTTGAAACCTTGTCCAATTACCAATGAGCCGAAAAAAAATTCAAAATGGCGGAAAAAACATGGCCGCCATACAAATTTTGTTGGTCCCTATCTCGGAGGGTATGACAGTTGGAAAAGTGGTTTCATATCAAAGGATGATCGAAATGGGGATATCTATTTAGTGACAAGAAAAAAAATTCAAAATGGCGGAATTTTTTTTTCATAAAAAATGTATTGCAGAGACCTAGAAGGAGACGGAAAACGATAATATGATGTTTATGGGATGTGTTTGGGTACGGGATTCGAGTAGGGGGAAAATATAACATTTCCGAAAAACAAGATGGCGGCCGACGTGATTTCTGTAACTTTTTTGTTTTCCAATCAATTTCGTTCAAACTCGCCAGGAATGTAGGACTTGGTAAACGATTAACAGAAAATTTGGAAAAATTTGGGAAAACAAAATGGCGGCCGATATTTTCGCAAAATTCTCTCCTGTAAAATTTTGTATGAACAATTGTTTTTTCACTTGTAGCTTCGTATAGAAGTCAAGAAATGACTCGGTGAAAAATATGGAGAGAGCTGATGATTGAGGATTTCGGAGACGGGTGAAGGGCTCGGCCAGGGTATTGAAGATAGGTGGGGGGTGCTCGACCAAATGTCATTCGAAACCTCGTGCAATTGCCAATGCGCTGAAAAAAAAATCAAAATGGCGAAAAAAAGATGGCCGCCATACAAATTTCGTCGATGTCTATCTCAGAAAGTATGAATGATAGAAAAGTGGTTTCTTAGCAAAACATGATCTGGACGAAGAGGTCTATTTATTGAAAAAAAAATTCAAAATGGCAGATTTTTTGTTTTCATACTAAATTGTATGGCGATTGGGTACCTACCTACTAATTTTTGCTAAATCCGAGTATGACCGACTACGTTAATTGCTACAAGCAGTTACGCGGTCCGCTTTAGCGGGCCGCGCCCCCACGCGAAAAACTAGTAATATATATAGCTCGATTACCACTCACTCACTGATTGATACAATTGTTCTCCCAGAAGGAGTCTGAAAACGATATAATGATGTATGGGGGATGTGTTTGGGTGCGGGAGTCGAGTAGGGAAAAATTATGACATTTCAGAAAAACAAGATGGCGGCCGACGTGATTTCTGTAACTTTTTTGTTTTCCGACCGATTTCGTTCAAACTCGCAACGATTGTAGATATTAGTAAACGATTAATAGAAAAAATGGAAAATTTTGAAAAAACAAGATGGCGGCCGAGATTTTCGCAAAATTTTCTCCTGTAAAATTTTGTATGAAATTTTTTTTTTCACAAACACTTTCGTAAAGAGGAGAACTACTTCTTTCGGGGACAGTATGGAGAGAGCTGATGATTGAGGATCTTGGAGACGGGTGAAGAGCACGCTAAAGGTATTGGAGATAGGTGGGGGGTGCTCGACCAAATGTCATTTGAAACCTCGTCCAATTACCAATGAGCTGAAAAAAAATTCAAAATGGCGGAAAAAACATGGCCGCCATACAAATTTTGTTGGTCTCTATCTCGGAGGGTATGACAGTTGGAAAAGTGGATTCATAGCAAAAGATGATCGAAATTGGGATATCTATTTAGTGACAAGAAAAAAAATTCAAAATGGCGGAAAAATTTTTTCATACTAAATTGTATGGCGATTGGGTACCTACTATAAGAAAATCCAAAGTTTTTGCAAAATCCGAGTATGAGCGACCACGTAAATTGCTACAAGCAGTTACGCGGTCCGCTTTAGCGGGCCGCGCCCCCACGCGAAAAACTAGTTATACTATATATAGCTCGATTACCACTGACTGACTCACTGACTGACATATACAATTGTTCTCCCAGAAGGAGACTGAAAACGATATAATGATGTATGGGGGATGTGTTCGGGTGGAGGATTCGAGTATGGGAAAAATCTGACATTTCCGAAAAACAAGATGGCGGCCGACGTCATTTCTGTAACTTTTTTGTATTCCGACCGATTTCTTTCAAACTCGCAACGATTGTAGATATTAGTAAACGATTAATAGAAAAAATGGAAAATTTTGTAAAAACAAGATGGCGGCCGAGATTTTCGCAAAATTTTCTCCTGTAAAATTTTGTATGAAAAATTTTTTTTTCACAAACACTTTCGTAAAGAGGAGAACTATTTCTTTCGGGGACAGTATGGAGAGAGCTGATGATTGAGGATCTTGGAGACGGGTGAAGAGCACGCTAAAGGTATTGGAGATAGGTGGGGGGTGCTCGACCAAATGTCATTTGAAACCTCGTCCAATTACCAATGAGCTGAAAAAAAATTCAAAATGGCGGAAAAAACATGGCCGCCATACAAATTTTGTTGGTCTCTATCTCGGAGGGTATGACAGTTGGAAAAGTGGTTTCATAGCAAAAGATGATCGAAATGGGGATATCTATTTAATGACAAGAAAAAAAATTCAAAATGGCGGATTTTTTTTTCATACTAAATTGTATGGCGATTGGGTACCTACCTACTAATTTTTGCTAAATCCGAGTATGAGCGACCACGTAAATTGCTACAAGCAGTTACGCGGTCCGCTTTAGCGGGCCGCGCCCCCACGCGAAAAACTAGTAATATATATAGCTCGATTACCACTGACTCACTGACTCACTCATTGACATAATTGTTCTCCCAGAAGGAGACTGAAAACGATATAATGATGTATGGGGGATGTGTTCGGGTGCGGGATTCGAGTAGGGAAAAATTATGACATTTCAGAAAAACAAGATGGCGGCCGACGTGATTTCTGTAACTTTTTTGTTTTCCGACCGATTTCGTTCAAACTCGCAAAGATTGTAGATATTAGTAAACTATTAATAGAAAAAATGGAAAATTTTGGAAAAACAAGATGGCGGCCGAGATTTTCGCAAAATTTTCTCCTGTAAAATTTTGTATGAAAAAATTTTTTTTCACAAACACTTTCCTAAAGAGGAGAGCTATTTCTTTCGGGGACAGTATGGAGAGAGCTGATGATTGAGGATCTTGGAGACGGGTGAAGAGCACGCTAAAGGTATTGGAGATAGGTGGGGGGTGCTCGACCAAATGTCATTTGGAACCTCGTCCAATTACCAATGAGCTGAAAAAAAATTCAAAATGGCGGAAAAAACATGGCCGCCATACAAATTTTGTTGGTCTCTATCTCGGAGGGTATGACAGTTGGAAAAGTGGTTTCTTAGCAAAAGATGATCGAAATGGGGATATCTATTTAGTGACAAGAAAAAAAATTCAAAATGGCGGAATTTTTTTTCATAAAAAATGTATGACAAAGACCTAGAAGGAGACGGAAAACGATAATATGATGGTAATGGGATGTGTTTGGGTACGGGATTCGAGTAGGGGGAAAATATAACATTTCCGAAAAACAAGATGGCGGCCGACGTGATTTCTGTAACTTTTTTGTTTTCCGATCAATTTCGTTCAAACTCGCAACGATTGTATATATTAGTAAACGATTAATGGAAAAAATGGAAAATTTTGGAAAAACAAGATGGCGGCCGAGATTTTCGAAAAATTCTCTCCTGTAAAATTTTGTATGAAAAATTTTTTTTTCACAAACACTTTCGTAAAGAGGAAAATTATTTCTTTCGGGGATAGAATGGAGAGAGCTGATGATTGAGGATTTTGGAGACGCGTGAAGAGCCCGCTTCAGGTGTAAAAGATAGGTGGGGAGTGCTCGACCAAATGTCATTCAAAACTTCGTCCAAATACCAATGAGCAAAAAAATATTCAAAATGGCGAAAAAAACATGGCCGCCATACAAATTTCGTCGATGTCTATCTCAGAATGTATGAACGATAGAAAAGTGGTTTCTTAGCAAAACATGATCTGGACGAAGAGGTCTATTTATTGAAAAGAAAAAAAATTCAAAATGGTGGATTTTTTTTTCATACTAAATTGTATGGCAATTGGGTACCTACCTACTAATTTTTGCTAAATCCGAGTATGAGCGACCACGTAAATTGCTACAAGCAGTTACGCGGTCCGCTTCAGCGGGCCGCGCCCCCACGCGAAAAACTAGTTATACTATATATAGCTCGATTACCACTGACTCACTGACTCACTGATTGATACAATTGTTCTCCCAGAAGGAGACTGAAAACGATATAATGATGTAGGGGGGATATGTTCGGGTGCGGGAGTCGAGTATGGGAAAAATCTGACATTTCCGAAAAACAAGATGGCGGCCGACGTGATTTCTGTAACTTTTTTCTATTCCGACCGATTTGGTTCAAACTTGCAAGCATTACAAAAATTGGTAAACGATTAACAAAAAAAATGGAAAATTTTGGAAAAACAAGATGGCGGCCGAGATTTTCGCAAAAATTTCTCCTGTAAAATTTTGTATGAAAAATTTTTTTTTCACAAACACTTTCGTAAAGAGGAGAACTATTTCTTTCGGGGACAGTACGGAGAGAGCTGATGATTGAGGATCTTGGAGACGGTTGAAGAGCACGCTAAAGGTATTGGAGATAGGTGGGGGGTGCTCGACCAAATGTCATTTGAAACCTCGTCCAATTACCGATGAGCTGAAAAAAAATTCAAAATGGCGGAAAAAACATGGCCGCCATACAAATTTTGTTGGTCTCTATCTCGGAGGGTATGACAGTTGGAAAAGTGGTTTCATAGCAAAAGATGATCGAAATGGAGATATCTATTTAGTGACAAGAAAAAAAATTCAAAATGGCGGAATTTTTTTTCATACTAAATTGTATGGGGATTGAGTACCTACCTACTAATTTTTGCTAAATCCGAGTATGAGCGACCACTTAAATTGCTACAAGCAGTTACGCGGTCCGCTTTAGCGGGCCGCGCCCCCACGCGAAAAACTAGTAATATATATAGCTCGATTACCACTGACTGACTCACTGACTCATTGACATAATTGTTCTCCCAGAAGGAGACTGAAAACGATATAATGATGTATGGAGGATGTGTTCGGGTGCGGGATTCGAGTAGGGAAAAATTATGACATTTCAGAAAAACAAGATGGCGGCCAACGTGATTTCTGTAACTTTTTTGTTTTCCGACCGATTTCGTTCAAACTCGCAACGATTGTAGATATTAGTAAACGATTAATGAAAAAAATAGAAAATTTTGGAAAAACAAGATGGCGGCCGAGATTTTCGCAAAATTTTCTCCTGTAAAATTTTGTATGAAAAAATTTTTTTTCACAAACAATTTCGTAAAGAGGAAAACTGTTTCTTTCGGGGACAGTATGGAGAGAGCTGATGATTGAGGATCTTGGAGACGGGTGAAGAGCACGCTAAAGGTATTAGAGATAGGTGGGGGGTGCTCGACCAAATGTCATTTGAAACCTCGTCCAATTACCAATGAGCTGAAAAAAAATTCAAAATGGCGGAAAAAACATGGCCGCCATAAAAATTTTGTTGGTCTCTATCTCGGAGGGTATGACAGTTGGAAAAGTGATTTCATAGCAAAAGATGATCGAAATGGGGATGTCTATTTAATGACAAGAAAAAAAATTCAAAATGGCGGATTTTTTTTTCATACAAAATGTATGGAAAAGACCTAGAAGGAGACGGAAAACGATAATATGATGTTTATGGGATGTGTTTGGGTACGGGATTTGAGTAGGGGGAAAATATAACATTTCCGAAAAACAAGATGGCGGCCGACGTGATTTCTGTAACTTTTTTGTTTTCCGACCGATTTCGTTCAAACTCGCAACGATTGTAGATATTAGTAAACGATTAATAGAACAAATGGAAAATTTTGGAAAAACAAGATGGCGGCCGAGATTTTCGCAAAATTTTCTCCTGTAAAATTTTGTATGAAAAATTTTTTTTTCAGAAACACTTTCGTAAAAAGGAGAACTATTTTTTTCGGGGACAGTATGGAGAGAGCTGATGATTGAGGATCTTGGAGACGGGTGAAGAGCACGCTAAAGGTATTGGAGGTAGGTGGGGGGTGCTCGACCAAATGTCATTCGAAATCTCGTGCAATTGCCAATGCGCTAAAAAAAATTTCAAAATGGCGAAAAAAAGATGGCCGCCATACAAATTTCGTCGATGTCTATCTCAGAATGTATGAACGATAGAAAAGTGGTTTCTTAGCAAAACATGATCTGGACGAAGACGTCTATTTATTAAAAAGAAAAAAAATCAAAATGGCAAAACATTTTTTTTTCATACTAAATTGTATGGCGATTGGGTACCTACCTACTAATTTTTGCTAAATCCGAGTATGAGCGACCACGTAAATTGCTACAAGCAGTTACGCGGTCCGCTTTAGCGGGCCGCGCCCCCACGCGAAAAACTAGTTATACTATATATAGCTCAATTACCACTGACTCACTCACTGACATATACAATTGTTCTCCCAGAAGGAGACTGAAAACGATATAATGATGTATGGGGGATGTGTTCGGGTGGGGGATTCGAGTATGGGAAAAATCTGACATTTCCGAAAAACAAGATGGCGGCCGTCGTGATTTCTGTAACTTTTTTGTATTCCGGCCGATTTGGTTCAAAATCGCAGTACTTGAGGAAATGAGTAAACGGTTTTTAGAAAAATTGGAAAAAATTGGAAAAACAAGATGGCGGCCAAGATTTTCGCAAAATTTTCTCATGTAAAATTTTGTATGAAAAAAATTTTTTTCACAAACATTTTCGTAAAGAGGAGAACTATTTCTTTCGGGGACAGTATGGAGAGAGCTGATGATTGAGGATCTTGGAGACGGGTGAAGAGCACGCTAAAGGTATTGGAGATAGGTGGGGGGTGCTCGACCAAATGTCATTTGAAACCTCGTCCAATTACCAATGGGCTGAAAAAAATTCAAAATGGCGGAAAAAACATGGCCGCCATACAAATTTTGTTGGTCTCTATCTCGGAGGGTATGACAGTTGGAAAAGTGGTTTCATTGCAAAAGATGATCGAAATGGGGATATCTATTTAGTGACAAGAAAAAAAATTCAAAATGGCGGAATTTTTTTTTTCATAAAAAATCCATGGAAGAGACCTAGAAGGAGACGGAAAACGATATAATGATGTATGGAGGATGTGTTTGGGTGCGGAATTCGAGTAGGGAAAAATTATGACATTTCAGAAAAACAAGATGGCGGCCGACGTGATTTCTGTAACTTTTTTGTTTTCCGACCGATTTTGTTCAAACTAGCAATGATTGTAGATTTTAGTAAACGATTAATAGAAAAAATGGAAAATTTTGGAAAAACAAGATGGGGGCCGAGATTTTCGCAAAATTTTCTCCTGTAAAATTTTATATGAAAAAAATTTTTTTCACAAACACTTTCGTAAAGAGAAGAACTATTTCTTTCGGGGACAGTATGGAGAGAGCTGATGATTGAGGATTTCGGAGACGGGTGAAGGGCTCAGCCAGGGTATCGAAGATAGGTGGGGGGTGCTCGACCAAATGTCATTCGAAATCTCGTGCAATTGCCAATGCGCTGAAAAAATTTCAAAATGGCGAAAAAAAGATGGCCGCCATACAAATTTCGTCGATGTCTATCTCAGAATGTATGAACGATAGAAAAGTGGTTTCTTAGCAAAACATGATCTGGACGAAGAGGTCTATTTACTGAAAAGAAACAAAAATTCAAAATTGCGGAACATTTTTTTTTTCATACTAAATTGTATGGCGATTGGGTACCTACCTACTAATTTTTGCTAAATCCGAGTATGAGCGACCACGTAAATTGCTACGAGCAGTTACGCGGTCCGCTTTAGCGGGCCGCGCCCCCACGCGAAAAACTAGTTAATATATATATAGCTGCTTGTGCTGATTCACTGACTGATTGATCACCTCTCCTGAACAATTTTGTATGAACATTTTTTTTTTCAATGACCATTTCGTATATAAAGGAAAAATTCATTCGGAGGAAAAATACGGAGAGAGCTGATGATTGAGGATTTCGAAGACGGATGAAGAGCACAGCCAAAGGTATTGCAGATAGCTGGGGGGTGCTCGACCAAATGTCATTCGGAACGTCATCCAATTGGCAGTTAGCTGAAAAAAAATTCAAAATGGCGGATTCAAAATGGCCGCCATTCGAATTTCGTCGATATCTCGGAAAGTGTAAAAGATGGAAGAACGGTTTCTTGACAAGAAGTGATCAGGATCCGAAGGTCTATTCGATGGACAGAAAAAAAAATCAAAATGGCGGAATTTATTTTTTTCCATAGAAAATGTATGGCGAATGTTGAAGGGATTTTTTTAAAGGCGGGAAGACAGCACGCGGGCCACATGTGGCCCGCGCCCCCACGCGCCCTACTAGTAATATTATATCCTTTGATTTGACGACAAGAATACGTTGCCAGTTATAAAACCAGTCCTCACGAAACAGCGTTTGGTATAAATTGGCAATATTCCATTATGACACAATACCGTAAACAGGTAACTCGGTCGCCGTAACTCGGTTACTCGCCGAAAATAGACCTCCACGCAATCTACTACGGAATTTCGCAAATAATCTATTAATTCCGCGAAAATTTTTGCTTGGATGTCAAAGAGATCGATCGAGCGTGAAGGTTTTTCTAAATTACCTACTAGCTGCGCCTGCAAACTTTGTTATGCCATGTTAATTATTTCTCAGTTAGGCGTATGGAAAAAAATTACATTTAATTTATACTCAGACCTAGCCAAATACATAAACCAAAAAAATCATAAAAATCTGGAAGAGTTTGGTTACGAAAATTTCATAAAATGTTAGGTTAGACTAGCTGACGCGGCAAACGTTGTTTTGCCATTCGAAAATCTAAGACAAGTTTAGTAAGCGGTAATTAAGTTGACCCAAAATGACTGCCACCTGCGCAGGAACATCTCATGTCAACTCACTTTACGCATTTCTCAGTTGACAACCGAAAACTTGTTCTGCGCAGGGTTCAACTTATACACCACTAGCTTTACGTATCTGTAGTAAAAGTAGCTATCCTGTAACACAAATATTATTGTTGTCAATAAAACGGGGTCAGGGCTGTCAAAACTCAAATCATTTATCTATCTAATCTAATGAACAAACAGAAGCATTGTTTTTATGCTCGAAGCTCGAATGTTCGGCGCTTTCACGTACTTGTGGTTTAATTAATAGACGTGACCGCGAAAGTTCTCAGTGATTAAGTTAGGGTCACCATTAAATCATCTAATCTATTTTATTTCCATTCGTAGCGTCAAAATTGTCTTTGTAAAATCTTCCCTCTTTCTTGCTATTATTTGAGGTAAAAACTTCTTTTGGCGCAATTTTTTATATTGTGAAAAAACACTGTTACCGTAACCGACACCTCGGTTTGAGTCTTCACTTCTGTCGGCACTCCCAGAGTAGTAGAGGGAAAAAATTCTTTAAAAAATCAAGTAAGTACTGCCCACCTAACCCCCTTCGCACACGGGTTGTAAACGTAAGCGTAGCGTCATCCGCGCGTACGACGAGAGTAGTACGAGCACCAACATTTTCAAACATGTCCGCAGACGAAGCGGTGTAGCAGCGAACCGTAGGAGGCGTAATTGACATACAGTTATGCTTAAGCGTCATAACGATACGCTTACCCTACACCTACACTTACGAGCCGTGTGCAAAGAGCCTATACGATGTTTCGACCGTAGCTGCCCAATAGTGCCCCGTATCAAAAATACACTAAGTATAGGGGACAACCCTCCACCACCCATGGCCCAATCAACCTCGCGGTTATGGGGGCCGAAACGCACTACTTACTCTTGGCGTGTTCCCGGGGCGCCTTCTTGACTCCCTACAAGTTGTTTCCTCTCGCTCCTTGTCCCTATGGGCTTACTCTCCCCATTCTGGGGCAGGACGATACAAAAGACGGACTCGTCGCGCCGTCGCTGTCCGTCCGTCGGATGCCTAAAGACAAAAGTCTTCAACGCCTGCGTCTGGCCGGTTATGACATGATACGTGGATATATATATGATACGTGGATACTCACAGTAGGCCTTGTCCACAAGTTCAAAGTTGCTCAATGTGCTATGGAGAGGGCCATACTGGGTGTTTCTCTGAAGGATAGAATCCGCAACGAGGACATCCGTAGGAGAACCAAGGTAACCGACATAGCCCAACGGATTAGCAAGCTGAAGTGGCAATGGGCGGGCCATATCTGTCGCAGAACCGACGGCCGTTGGGGCAGACGTGTTCTGGAGTGGAAACCGCGTATCGGTAAGCGCAGCATAGGACGACCTCCTGCCCGCTCCTGAAAAAGGTCGCTGGTAGCGGGTGGATGAGGAAGGCGGAGGACCGTGTGTGGTGGCGCGCTCTCGGAAAGGCGTATGTCCAGCAGTGGACGTCTATAGGCTGATTAAGAATGTTATACTTCCGTTGATGTGCTAATCGAAAGTTGGTGCCGATGTTGAACGCCAGCGGGAGGCAGCCCTAGTTGCATCGTCTAAATAGAAACGTGCTAACAAAGCGGTGCACTGTACCGTTATGCGTCTGCCGATTTGAGGTCGCTTTCCCATTTCACCGACACCGGCCGACGCATCGCGGTCACCCCGATTTTATACGCCTAGGGCTGCCACACGCGGATTTGTAAGTGCTAAAATTCACATTGGTGCCAATCCTGTTGTGCAAAATCTCTTAACTAAACTAATTTCAAATAGTGCTATTATTTTGCAAACTACTCCCAATGGAAAAAGATGTCAATATTTTAAATTAGTTTAGTTAAGAGATTTTGCACAACAGAATCTACCACACTGGTGCCAATCTCTTCAAAAGTTGTGCGAAATTAAAATCTAAATTAAAATAAAATCCTTTTCAAAAAGCTCCCCATGAAAGAGGACAGCAATAATATTGTTTAGACGCATTAAATTTTTCACAACAGAATTGGCTCTATTATCACGTTATTATCACGTTAAAGTCCATGACGCACTGTATGCCCCATAATCAGATCAGATTAATATTGTAGTCCGTGTGTATATTTCTTACTCCTTCGCGCCGCAAGTACTGGACTGATTTGGCTGAAACTTGGAAAGGAGATAGATTATACCCCGCATTAAAATATGGTTTTCTTTTTATCCTCAAGAAATCCATAGTTTCCAAGGGATTTGTGTAAAACTCGTGAGTTATCGAAAACAAATGTCATTCCCATTTTTTTTAATTTTGAAGCGATATCTTTTCCATTTTTATAGCAACTGTTTCTACAATATTAATAGAATAACAATAAGGGTTTAGTGTGTATATACCCTACTGCCCACTTTTATGTAGGTGACTTTGGAACTGTAAATAATTACATTTTCTGTTTCACAAAACCGCTTGCATAGATTTACAGAGAACGTAAACGCGAAAAAATAATTTATTTTTAGTTTTAGACAACCCTATTTAGTTGTTTGATATAAAACCCGACAATCTAAAAGGGCTTGTTTGAATTGAAACATATTATTATTATTGCATGACAACACCTTTTGATGAAATAATATGATAAATTTTGTTGGTTTTGTAATATTTTTTGCTGAAACCTAAAGCTATTTATTTGTTTTTGCAGATCAGTCCTAAGTCTATGGTTTTAATTCATTAGCTATTTGGTTAAGCAGCTATTGTCTATGATTTTAATTTATTATTTATATTTGGCTGTGTTTATAAAATTCTGTAAATTACGTAAATGACTAGATACGACTTAAGTATGTGAAATAAAGATAAATGAATCAAATAATCTAAGGGATGTGATGATTGTGATTATATATTACGTCTATTCTAACTACTATAGGTAAACTGCTATAAACTTGACCCTCCTGATGGTCTGCGGGATGTTGAATAAATGTTTTGTGTACAACTGTACTTCTGGTATTTTTCGAATCTGGTGTTTTGCGAATCTGGTATTTTGCGAATCTGGTATTTTGTGATGGAGCGTGTTCGACGGCACAAAAACACGAAGAAAGTATAGGTACGCCTCAGAATACAGAGTTTATTCTGTATTCTGAGAGGTACGCATGCGAGGAAAAGTGGGGAAAATTATTGTTGTATTAATACTTCCCGCAACGTCTCTCGCGAGATATTTGAGGCATAAACTGCTAAACATCTTTATGCGATAACTTTATCTTGCATTGCAATATTATAGACGCACTGCATTGTGCTCATAATCTTGAGACATTAGTTGCTAAGTCCCTGCATTATCTGTACATTAATTTTTCCGGCTACAATTTTCTCAAAGAATAGCAAAAAGATTCCGACGAATTTAGAACCTCCTCCTTTTTCTTGAAGTCGGTTAAAAATGAACGTCTCTCCACGTGTTTGCGATGAAAGAATAATGTAGAGTATGGACGTTCATTTTTAAATTAGACGATCCCTACCTACCTATATCTTTACAGGAATGTAACTCCTCAAAACGATTTAGCCATCCGCATCGGTTCTGCGTCTGTAACCATAGCAACACAGCCATCACCAGCCAATCAGCGCCTTGGCTGCATAGTTGATGCAAGCATTAAGCAATCAGCTGCATAGATGTAAGCTCGTCGCTGCTATAAGCAATCGTAATTCTGCAGAATCAAGGGGCAGGCTGCAGCTTGCAAATTCTTTTGCATAAACAACTCAAATCATGATTCATTTACGATTCTAGATTCGCAAAACCCGAAACGAGTCAACAATCAAGCCACAAACATCTGTGACAGTAAGTGTCACACCACGTAACGCTGGTAACTGCCTGACCCCATTCCGGGCCCCTTTCTCCGGACTTTCACCGATTGTGTGGCCCACTTGCTTTGTTGAGCGATTATTTCGACCGTGAATTCGACAAACACCACTAACGCAGATGTGTTGGTCTATCATAATTGCGATTCTGTATTATTGTAATAGTTGCCTTAGCTATAACAGTTCTTCAGTTATGGCACAGTTTAATATCGGTCTTATTGCGGAGTGCGTCCGGGTATAACGCGATATCAGTTATTCTATCGTGAGGCAGTAATGTATTACAGACAAACCTGGTTAAGAGGGAGCTCATAGGGACTCTTTTGCTCTTATAGAGGTTTCTCACTAACCCGAGTTAGGAAGGCTAAATGACGGGACCTGGCAAATACTCCCATCAACAGAGTTTCCTCGTATAACCAGTTCTTACTTTAAGATTCAGTTTGATCAGGGTATATGTAGCCCACGAGATTACTGGACAAAATGATCTCACTTTTTCGCTAGCTTGTGTTATGAGTACTAGATAACTGACAAATATACATAAATACAAATTAAACAGCTGAAAAACACCCAGACACTTGACAATATTCATGAACATCGCATAAACATTTTTCAGTGGGAATCGAACCCATGACCTCTGGCGCAGACGGCAGGATTGCTACTGCTACGCCATTCGATTTCTCAGTGTGATGAGGCTAGAACTTAGAAGTAGACTTATCCAAGTATCCACGTAAGAAATAAATGTAAAATTTGAAGGTGCAAGAACTGCACGCGTCAACGTCTCGGCCGAATCCAGGGCGGAGAAATTTACAAAGACAAACACAACATTCTAATGTCATGTCGCTTTGCGTCAGTGTCGTTCACCGACCGGTTGGCTGGTTAAAGATATTATCGCTGATAGATTAGGTTAACTCTTATAGTTATCGTACTTATCTTTAGGACCAGCGACCAATTTATAGAGGCAAAGATGGCAGTTCGAGCAATTTTCAAGCAGATTTCCGATGGCAGTTCACAGCTGGTCATGGCTTTCTTGAAGAGATTCAATAGTTGCCCGTACGGCTGTCTTATTTTTTTTATTCGGATTCACAAGCGACACACTAGCTATTATGTCTTATTCAGTTATACATTCTCGCATTGTGAAGTCGACATCTCCTGAGGACGTCCTGGTGTCAGGAAGAAACGTGCGTCGACAGTGTTCTAAGAGTTTTGCGGTGTTGCTTGTAGACGGTGGTGGCATTGCTAGCTTGGGAACTTGGCTTTCGTGCTTGAATAGGGGGGATGGTGCTTTGTTTGTACCTGAATGTTGGTCCATATTCTTTTGAAGTGGCGATTATAGCATAATATATTATAATTTTATCTTTCTTACTAATTATAGATTTCCGCAAAGAAACGCCTGCTTCTATTCAATAGCAATTCAATAGTGTCAGTTGCCTATTGGGATTTATAATTGTTATCTTTACTGAATTTTGTAATCTTCTAGCCATTTCAGGATCAGTATTGAATTAAAACTGTATTATGCCATTATGACATCATGTTTAAATTAAATGACAGATTGGTGAGATAGTTATCTAGCCCTCACTTGTAATCAAAAGTGCCGCCCAAGTTGGTATCAGGTATGTACTTGAAGTATAGACATGTACCCTAGACACTGGACAGGGCGGACGGCGCGAAAAAATTGTGTCCAGTTTGTCGGTGCCAAAAATGCTTGTTTCGCCACCAACAGTAAGGCCTGTAGTTCGCTCAGCAACCACCTATAGAGTTTTGACAGATGGCGCTACTATTTGCTTGTACGAAAAAGGTTTAGGTACGTAAATCGTTCGGATGCTCATATCCTGAGGTTTCTTATCGGTGACTTGAAGCGAATTCAGTCATTGAACGGTACGAGCGTAAGTTCGCCGGCGGTCGTCGAAATTGTTTACATTTCGGCAAAGTGTCATCGACTCCGGTATTTTCTTTGACACCGCTTGAACTTTACCATCGCGTGCGATTTTCTTTACACGTGCTCAAAACGTCGATATTCCATTGCCATAATATTTTTTTTTTATTATAGATAGGCTTGCGCTTGACAATCGTGCCTGATGGGAAGCAATGATGAGGTCTAGGTTGGAGCGCGCTTGCCTAGAAAATGCCTATTCACTCTTCTCTTGAAGGCACCCAGATTGTATATTTGGCTGGAAGGAAACACGGTGGCTGGCAGGGCGTTCCACATCTTAGCGTACAATAGTATTATCATGTGTTTTCTAAGGTTGCTTTGCAATGTATATGTAAGAATGCGCGGGTTCAGGTGACCATTTAAGCGATCATTTTCATACATTTTTGAGTTTTGTTCCATTTCTATTTTTAGCGTACCTATCGCAAAATGCCATAATATGGCTAGAGGTGCTGTCTTTTTTTCGCAACTAGCCAAGTAAGGGCTTGTAGGTTTTTTAACAATCTTTTAACAAGTATCTGACATGGGCAGGCGTGTCACTTAACAACAAACCTCTCATCGATATCTGTACTAATTGCTAGTTGCGAGACAACGGTGCAATTATCTAGGTCCCTCTGAAACACCGCGAGTCGAGTGTCGCTCTGGATTAAATCCCGTTACGCGGTGAAAGTGCGTATGCGTAGTTTATAGGCATATTATCTATGCAAATAATTGCGCAATTTAATTATGTTATTTTGTATTGTACTTTTAGGATGCTTAGGAAAAATTTATTTGTTTTGCTATACTTCACACAAGTCTCCACATACAATACTTTCGACGCATATTTCATCCCGACACCGGGGCATCCTCAGGTGTTGTATTTGATTTGATTTCGTGCTTGAGTAACTCTTGCGCCCGATTGGAGGGCCGGTGGTGCTTGGCTTGTTTCTATGATTTGGACTATACCAGATACCTTTTTACCTTTCCAACTAATAGTAAAATTATTATTAGTGCACTATTCAAGTTAAACAAAGAGTCATAAGGCAAAGGTTATTTATTCCACCATAATATGAATTATTTCTGACTAAAGATACTCTTAAAAAGCATGATATTAGAGCATGCTCAAAATTATTCGCTTACCAATAAGCACGCTCATTACTAGCAGACACTCTAGTGTACGAAGTTTCTGCTAGTAGGTAAGCAAGTTTCTCGAAACTATCATGTTTTCATCCTACTACGTACCTAGCATTTGTATTTGTACCTCTAGCGGTATGAAAAATAGTTGCCGTTTTGGCAGAGTGGTGTTACAGACATTGAAAATTTCAAGTATCAGAGAAAAAAAAATGTAAGTACCCTGGATAGGCGGGTCGGCGCGAAAAAATGTCGCCAGTTTATCGGTGCCAAAAATGGTTGTTTTGACATCCATAATTCGTTCGCTCAGCAGCCACCTGTAGATTTATGACAGATGGCGCTACTGTTTGCTTATACGAAAAAGGTTTCCTATCGGTGATCAGAGATTATAATAGTATCTCTAATACATAAAATGCGAATGCGATGTAAATGTAAACGCAATAACCGCTAATCTGGCTATCACAAGCTCATAATACTGCAGTTTCCACAGAGTAATAGCCGGTAACACTAACAGTGCCCGTATTCAGGTCTCGGCTCGTTCCAGTTTCGCGTCCCGTTAGCCGGAGAAAGTGGCCGCGCGGTGCAGTCTATGCAAATTATGCAATTACCTACTCTGTGGCGCGGGCGTGCTGCTCTGTGGCCGCGGCCGCCTCAAGAGCGTGGAAATCCGTTGAAAGTCAAGTTTAACGACTTTTTAGGGTTCCGTGGCGAAATGACGAAAATTTAATTAATTTCTTGTCCTCTTTTTTAAACGGCGTATGCCATATACGGCGATTTAAGCGATTTTAGTGACCCGGAGTTTAATAACTATAAAGACAATTACTTTAAAATTTAAACGTCAAGTATTTTGAGTCTTTTTGATCTAAAATCTCGGTGAAGCAGAAACACGATTGGATGAAATTTTCTGGATAGAAAGTTCTCCCAAGAGTTCCATTTTTCCATAATCTCCATTTTTCTAATTTTACAATGAAAGTAATTGTAATTAATATTTTAATGTGTCGGTAATTAATATCCAAAAACGCTCAGAAATAGATTATCGATAACAGGCTTAGTTTTTTAGTAATAAGGCAAAACGTCGTCTTTCGTTGTCGTCGATATTCTTCCGCAACGCTGCATGTCGCACCCATCAACGTATTCGTAGGAGTGATGAAGAGGAAATATATTCAATGCATCTTCATAACGAACTGTGGGGTCAGTACAAGTTGTTGGATGTACCTATGAAACTTAGATCTTCATTATAATTTTTGTTTACACCGTCTTATTAGCGCAGCGGAACCAAGAGTGCGATTACAATGGCACGCACTTGGATATTTTTATTTTAAAATGTATTTAATTATGTTTTTACAGTTACGCAGTTTTAAGGTTACGTTCATTCACGCAACTCCGTAGCAGCTGAGGTACAGAGATGAGTGTTTTTTTCTCTGACACCTGATGGTAAATGATAAGTTGATGCAGCCGAAGATGGAGCTGGTCATCCCTCCTACCGGGAAAAACGCATCGCTAAGCGATTTAGCGTTCCGGTGCGATGTGTACCTATCAACCGATAGTGATTACACACCTCTCCCAAATTAATACGATAACATCTCCGGCTACATCGTCGCTTTACATCGTTTGGGATTGCAGTCAAGTACTACCTTGAAAAAAGGCACTTATAGACTATCCTCGTCAGTAATATTGATCGTGAACTCATAAACAAGGTCACGCTAAACGCCGAGTAAGTATAATCAAGCGAGTCCATCCACTGTTACAATTACATCATTCCGCGATACAGTTATGCGACTCAGATACGACTAGCAACAGCTTTCCAACTCCGGCGAGAATGATCTAACGTGACAACGCGAAAAACTATGCCGCGCCACGCCCGCCGTACTCGGAGTCAGGGTTGCCAACCGTAACTTTGAAACCTGAGTTTGAAACGGTATTTTTGACGTGACAAGTGACAACGTCTTATAAATCGATAGAGCCGGCTGCACGCACAAAAAAAAATTGGTTGCCTGTAAAGTCGGTTTACTGACGATAGTTGAACGTGACAACGTCTTCTTTGTCGCTCGTTCCGCGCTCGCGAGGTAACGCCGGTAACGCCGGATGAGTCATGTTTTTTCGTGCGTGCAACCGGCTCTATCGATTTATAAGACGTTGTCACGTCAAAAACATGACTCATCCGGCGTTACCGGCGTTACCTCGCTCGCGTTACCTCGCTCTGAGGCGTTCCATGTAAGGCTTGAAGTGCAAGCGAGAGTTGTCACGTTCAACTATCGTCAGTAAACCGACTTTACAGACAACCAATTTTTTAAGCCACTGGCACGGAATACATAATAGTAGTACAGAAGGATCACTCCGCAAGATGATTTAAAGAAAACGCGACTTTAGCTCTGACACAAAAAGTGCAATTCACTTCGCAATAGCACCTGGCTCCGCCTCCGCAAACAACACGCAACAAACGCAAAGTTGTGGTCTCTTTCTATCGCGTATCTTTATCTCATTCGATGTACTAAGGTTGCCTCACCGTCGGGCGCACGCAGCGTGTGAAATAGACCGTACAAGAACTAACGCGAGCAAAGTAGCCGGCGCGCGGCGGCCATCTGAAATTAGTACGTCGAGACGTCTACCTGTAGTTTATTTAATCACGTGATAAGTGGATCTGGCCTGCCTGGGGAATGCATTTACGCATCCCAACCCGCACCGCCCCCAGGCCTCCCGAGGCGAAGCCAGGATAAGCGACTTCCCCTCCAGGGAACCCGAGACGCTGCGGGGTGAATATGCGGGACTCGTAGGACGTGAAGCGTCCTAAATACCCACTAAACCAAGGGGCGTGTCATATTTTGTCTTTGGAATTTTATAATTTCTAAACTGGCTCAGGTCTGGTCCGGTGGGAGACTTTGGCCGTGACTAGTTACCACCCTACCAGCCAAGACGCACCGCCAAGTGATTTAGCGTTCCGGTGCGATGCTTGTACAGGCCACCCGAGGCGATGCCAGGATGAGCGACTTCCTCTCCAGGGAAACCGAGACGCTGCGGGGTGGGTATGTGGGACTCGCAAGAGGTGAAGCGTTCTGAACGTTTCAGGAATGCCATATGAGTAAGAACTCTATACTAATGTTAGTTTTGCGCGACAGGGGTGAAAGACCCCTACTTCAATTGTAGCCCTTTATGGAAGTAAATAAGACGAAGGTGCTCATTGATATTATGATATTAGAATAGTGGCAACCCTAGCAGCGATCGCGGCCGCAAAAAAACTAACGGAATAAAATACCTAACCGCCGAACGGAGAAAGGCTTTCGATTGTCCCACATTTCACAGCACGCGAGTCGACCGAGATCCTATGGCTGCCAGACTTATAGATCCCGGTCGTAAAAAGTTTACCATCAAGTCAGCGTCATCTATTTCACTCAAACTATAAGTGTGACCAAAAATAAAAATCAATGCGAATTATTTGTGGACGGACATGACTTTCCCATACTTGCATCAGGCTCCGAAGCAGTGCCAAGCCCGACTCGACTGAATCCTCAAAAGATCTGTAGATTATCTTAATACAGATCAGCTACAAAAGATTAATGTCAAAATAATTTATAAGGAGCGGCTAACAAGACGCTATTAGCGTAACGATGGTGCAAGGAACTTGTATAAGGTCTACCTATTCAAAAAATAATATTACAATACTATATTTTTCAGGAATAATAAAAGTATTAGATTGTTCTAATTAGAATTATCAGTATAGGTAGATACTTTTTTAGCCACCTTATTGACTATTATTATTGTCAATGTTGTGACCAATAATTGTCATGGCTCGGAAAGTATGTATATTGTACAGTCATCAGTTCTATTTCGAATTTATGAACACGGCGAAAAAATGTTGGACTAGATACCTTGTGCACTTTTGTTGTCACATCTGCTTATAAAGTAGTTCAACTTCTATTATATTGAGTGGTCTGGCAATCATTGCATCTCCATCTATGAAGCGGCACAACACTACTGTTCCAAATTCAAATCAATAAACTGTGGAATACCAGCCAGTGTTACCAACACTGCACCGACGTTTACGCCGTTCCTAATTCAAACAAGCGGATGCAACACGCAACAACATAACATACATCCGTCTCAGTCTAACGCGCGCAAATCGTATCAGCTATCTCACGCAACCGACATTGAAAAAGAAAGCACTAGTTTTTGCCACCATTTTACAAGAGTATGTCGAAGAAAGCTAGCCGAGTATGTAATATTAGAAACGTTGGTTTTATACTACGTTGAATTACATTAGTGCGCGTTGCATAAGAAAATTGCATTTCCCCGACATTTCACTCGGCTCACTGGTTATACTAGTGAGACAATTTCATTTTTCCTTTATGCAACCCATTTGAATAAGATTGCAGATGAATTCTATTGTTGGGAAAGAGGGCTACTTTGTTACTGAATTGAATAGTAATATTATTTTTTACTATAGTAGTGTTATTATCTCGCTGCAGACTCGGTCATAAATCATTCGAGTGTGTCGCTTTTGTTGTTCTGCAGTAATGCACACAGCACAACTCAACAAAGAACATAAAAAGCGAAACACTCGAATGATTTATGACCGAGTCTGCAGCGAGATAATAACACTACTATAGCTAATCGGTCCAACGTTATTTTGCCATTTAGGGGCTCAAGACTCTAAGACCTACCAAACATACTCAGAAAATTTCATAAAAATCGGTCAAACCGTCTCGGAGGAGTCTGGATCTGTTAGATTTTACTTGTATATGTAGTGCCTAACTATGTACAATTTCTATGACTATTTTTGTTTGTTTATTGTATAAGTTTAGCAACCATTTCGATATTTTCGATCCTGAAAACCTCCCTTTTTCCTTTTGGAACCTACCTGGTACCTACCTGGTGGGCGGGCCAAGCAACCTCCACGAGTGCTACGGTGCCTCTCTGTAGCGTACGGGCCGGTGCTCCCTGGTAACGTCTAACCGACGGCTAATAGCATTAGCCCGGTGGATAGGTGACGTTTCTTGGCGTGTCCCTCTGAGCCCCAGCAGAGGGCACAGTGTCGAAACGTCTACACCTACCCCGGAAGAGGAAGAAAACCTCATTAAAAAATTGCAGGCGGGAGCGGCAACGCCCACAAGTCCCTTCGAGGCACTACCAGGAAGACAACCTCGTAAAAAAATCACTGAAGATCGTCTAGAGGGACAATTACGGTGGCACATCCCTCTCGCAGGAGACGCACCAGTTGCTGGAGGACGAACATCTTTCTTCGGCTTTCGGGTGCGCCGGCCTGCGGGTGACGGACGAACTCCATCAACAGGCCGAGGAGGTGACATGTCCTGTTCAGGACCCGCCTCCCAGGAGGAGTCGGCGGCGGACAGGCTGCCGGCAGCAGCGACGGGACCTGCCGCTCAGGTGGCGGGTCGGGGCCTGGCGGGAGCGCGGTGAATACGCAAGTGAATCCCGTACTCCCGCCAACAAGGTCCGTCGTGGCAAGGGACAGATTTAAGTGGGTGCAAGCCCCACAAAACCCCTCCGTTTCCCCTGACGGAGGGGTATGCGTAAGGCATTTCCTGTCGATAAATAAAAAAAGGTAGGTACCTACCTACCTATAATTCATTTTCGTGATAAGAGCAACGCTTGTTTTTTTAGGTGCAGTATCAAGATTAAACATAAACAAATATCAATAATACCTATATACTTAGGTTATTATTAAGTATAGAGTAGGTATGACATTACTAATAACTGTCAACGTTATAACGTTGACAGTTATTAGTAATGTCATACCTACTTAGCTCGCAGAGAGAAAGTTAGCTGCACCTAGATCGGACGCTGATTATTATTACTACATATCTAGATTCTTGACAGTTGGGGCTATCTAGGCATATTATACTAATATACATATACCCTAGACAGGGAGGACGGCGCAAAGAAATGTCGCCAGTTTATCGGTGCCAAAAATGCTTGTTTTGCCACCAACAGAAAGGCCACGCTGTAGTTCACTCAACAGCCACTTACGTATAGAATTTTGACAGATGGCGCTACTGTTTACTTTTATAAAAAAGCTATAATATACGTAAAGCTTTTTCGTCCGGATGCCCATATTCTGAGGGTTTTATCAGTGCTCTATGCACTTAGCTGAATGCAGTTTTATTTAAAAACTATGAAGACAATTACTTTCACATTTCAACGTCATGTATTTTGGATCTTTAATCTAAAGTCTCTTAGAAGCAGAAACACAATTAGATAAAATTTTCTCGAAAGAAACTTCTCCCAAAAGTTGATCCAAAATTTCAGTTTTTCTAATTTTATAGGAAACTAGAATGGATGTAATTGTAATTTTTGTTTTAATGTGTCGGTAATAATAATATCCAAAAACGCTTAGAAATAGATTTTTGATAACTGGCTTAGTTTTTGAGTAATTAGGTAAAAGGTTGTTTTCTATTATATTCTTCCACGACGTTGCATGTCGCACCTACTAACGTATCCGTGAGAGTGAGAAAGACAAAAGTAAATTCAATAAATACCCATAATATGAACCTTTGTTAATCTACGACCTATTTTACAGACGAGTAATTGAGTAGGCACCAAAAATGTTCCATTACAAAAACTAACGGTAAACAGTTTGCTGTAACACAGATAACAATGAAAAAGAACAATGGCGGCCGATAAAAGCGTAGAAAAAAAAAGTAAGTGTTCCAAATTCAAATAATTTCCCACACGTAACGTTACGCGGGAGGACATCCAGTGCAGGCCGTTATACAGGCACTGACACACATTTGATACAGTATTGTGAACCTGTTTGGATGGTAACCTTATTGGGATTTTCTCTTACTTCGATGTACATTGCGCATTTTGTAATATGGCCGTGACTTTGAGGCTTATGTTAGCAGTGCTGGTGATTTCATAACTAGCACGTAGAGTTTTTTAATTTTATTTGCTTGTTGTATTGCAAGTGCTCAGATTATTTATTATGCAAGTGCCTTAGGCTAGGTAGTTACGATGTAAACTTGGAGAAGTTATAACAATTAGTACCTAAATATCCTATTCGGTCATTATTGATTCCACATTTAGATTTTTAATGAATATTGTATTTTAATTTCATATTTCATAATCGTTAAATGGTCGTCTTTAAAATAAAATATGCTTAATTTATTAATTAAGCATTACATTAATTTCATGAAACAACTATTTTCATGAAAAAATTGGTTGCCTGTAAAGTCGGTATACTGACGATAGTTGAACGTGACAACAACTTCTTTGTCGCTCGTTCCGCGCTCGCGAGGTAACGCCGCATGAGCGAGGTAACGCCGGTAACGCCGGATGAGTCATGTTTTTTCGTGCGTGCAACCGGCTCTATCGATTTATAAGACGTTGTCACGTCAAAAATCATACGGCGCACTACACTGCAATCATCATTGTTTAGTAATCAGATGGATGGATGTTAGTTCTAACCGAAACACAGCAATACTTTACTGCTTTTGGTAAAGGTGAAACTGCGGTGGCAACTACCACAATGAACTCCGCAAGAGGAGTCTTACCACCAGAAAACCTTATCGGCTAAGAGTATTTTCATAAACAGCAATGTATGGGCATCATTGCAATTTTTTCTTCAGGTGTACCGTAGTGTACAGTGACGTTTAAACAATAATGGCGGCTGGCCGGTGTAAGTTTGCCGCGCTTTCTGATTTTGCGTCGAGAAATTGTGCGGTTCCGAAGCCACGCCCAAGCATAATGGAGTATTGCGTTGGATGCGGCAATTATTATTTATTATGCTCTGTTTTATTATTGGTATTACATTATTATCAATAATATTACTTAAAGGCTGCAGAGTACCCAACAATATTATATTAAAATAATATTTCTTTTTATTTATGGTAATCTTTTCATATTACTATCGTTATTGTTTTTATTTTTATGTAATATTTTCATGTAAATTGGTTAACTAACTGGGTTCATTGCCTTTCAATAAAGAACATTATTATTATTATAATATACTAGCTGTTGCCCGCGGCTCCGCTCGCGTGAATTTAGGTTTTTCACTACTTCTGCGGGAACCATCGCTTTTTCCGGGATAAAAAGTACCATAATGTGTTAATCCAGGTAATAATCCACTAAATATTACAATATGGAGTTTACGTCGCTCCCAATATACCTACAGTGCTAACGCGTGTACACTTGATGAAGAGTGGTCACAGGAGTTTACGCCGCTCCCAATATACAGTGCTAACGCGTGTACACTTGATGGAGAGTGGTCACAGGAGAATACGCCGCTCCCAAAATAGGTTCAGTGCTAATACCGAGTTTCACGACTCTTTAAACTTCAAAAACACGGGACTTTCATACAAACTCCCAACCCCTATTTCACCCCCTTAGGGAAGGATTTTCTCAAAACCGTTTCTTAGCTGACACCTACCCATTACAAAGAACCTACCTTTCAAATTTCAAGTCAACAGTAACAATATTAAAAATTTTCACATAAAAACTTTCATCCCCTATTTTACCACCCTTAAAGGGGAATTTTCCAAAACGACTTATACAAATTTTTAATATCTGAAGCTGATAACCTAAATGACGATTTTCACGTCTCTAACTTCAAAAACACGGGACTTTGATATAAACTTCCAACCCCTATTTCACCCCCTTAGAGGGGTAGTTTCTCAAAATCGTTTCTTAGCTGACACCTACCCATTACAAAGAACCCACCTTTCAAATTTCGAGTCAACAGTAACAATATTAAAATTTTCACATAAAAACTTTCATCCCCTATTTTACCACCCTTAAAGGGGAATTTTCCAAAACGACTTATACAAATTTTTAATATCTGAAGCTGATAACCTAAATGACGATTTTCACGTCTCTAACTTCAAATACACGGGACTTTCATATAAACTTCCAACCCCTATTTCACCCCCTTAGAGGGGTAGTTTCTCAAAATCGTTTCTTAGCTGACACCTACCCATTACAAAGAACCTACCTTTCAAATTTCAAGTCAACAGTAACAATATTAAAATTTTCACATTAAAACTTTCATCCCCTATTTTACCACCCTTAAAGGGGAATTTTCCAAAACGACTTATACAAATTTTTAATATCTGAAGCTGATAATCTAAATGACGATTTTCACGTCTCTAACTTCAAAAACACGGGACTTTCATATAAACTTCCAACCCCTATTTCACCCCCTTAGAGGGGTAGTTTCTCAAAATCGTTTCTTAGCTGACACCTACCCATTACAAAGAACCTACCTTTCAAATTTCAAGTTTGTAGGCTTTATACTTCCTGAGATATCGTGATTAGTCAGTGAGTGAGTGGTAACTCTCTTTATTACTATATATATAGCTACTCGTGCTGATTCACTGACTGACTCACTGATTGATCACCTCTCCTGAACAATTTTGTATGAAAAATTTTTTTTTCACGAATGGGGTCGTATAGAAGAAAACAATTCATTCGGAGGAAAAATACGGAGAGAGCTGATGATTGAGGATTTCGAAGACGGGTGAAGAGCACAGCCAGGGTATTGAAGATAAGTGGGAGGTGCTCGACCAAATGTCATTCGAAACGTCATCCAATTGGCAGTGAGCTGAAAAAAAATTCAAAATGGCGGATTCAAAATGGCCGCCATTCGAATTTCGTCGATATCTCGGAAAGTATAAAAGATGGAAGAACGGTTTCTTGACAAGAAGTGATCAGGACCCGAAGGTCTATTCGACGGACAGAAAAAAATTCAAAATGGCGGAATTTTTTTTTACCATAGAAAATGTATGGCGGATGTTGAAGTGACTAAAAGTTGGAAGGCAAATAGGGGGAAGACAGCACGCGGGCCACATGTGGCCCGCGCCCCCACGCGACTTACTAGTACTATATATATAGCTACTCGTGCTGATTGGCCACTGACTGACTCACTGACTGATTGATCACCTCTCCTGAACAATTTTGTATGAAAAATTTTTTTTTCACGGATGGGGTCGTATAGAAGAGAAAAATTCATTCGGAGGAAAAATACGGAGAGAGCTGGTGATTGAGGATTTCGGAGACGGGTGAAGAGCACGGCCAGGGTATCGAAGATAGGTGGGGGGTGCTCGACCAAATGTCATTTGAAACATCATCCAATTGGCAGCGAGCTGAAAAAAAATTCAAAATGGCGGATTCAAAATGGCCGCCATGCGGATTTCCTCGATATCTCGGAAAGTATAAAAGATGGAAGAACGGTTTCTTGACAAGAAGTGATTAGGTCCCGACGGTCCATCGAATGGACAGAAAAAAAATTCAAAATGGCGGAAAAATTTTTTACCGTAGAAAATGTATGGCTAATGTTGAAGAGACTATTGAAAAGTTGTGAAACATGTAGTACTTTGATGCGGTTTTTTGGAGGACTCTCAGAGAAAAATATGGAATGAGATGATGATTGAGGGTTTTGAAGAGTGTCGAGTAGCACGGGCAAGGTATTATAGTTAGGTGGGGACTGCTCAAACAAAAAATACTCAGAACTTCATGCAATTGACAGTGAGCTGAAAAAAAAAATCAAAATGGCGGATTCAAGATGGCCGCTATACAAATTTCGTGTTGTTCTATCTCGGAAAGTATAAAAGATAAGAGAGTGGTTTCTTAGCAAGAGGTGATCAGGACCTCAAGGTTTACGGGATGAATGGAAAAAATTCAAAGTGACGGAATTTATTTTTCGATGGAAAATGTACATGCCACAATAAGTAGGGAACTATGCAAGTCATTTACGCAGTTCTACGGAGAACTGCCAGAGATAAATATGAGAAAAGATGATGATCTAGGATTGGGATGATGATTGAGGAGCACGGTCGTGGTTTTAAAGATAGTTAAGGGCTGCTCGAACAAAAATACGCTGAACCTCATCCGATGAGGTTCAGCGGTATTTTTTGTTGGAACAGCCCTTAACTATCTTTAAAACCATGAACGTGCTACTAGGTAAATTTTTCAGCCCACTGCCAATCGGATTCCAATTGGCGATGGAGATGACGGCGATACTTTTATGGGCGGGAAGACTGCACGCGGGCCACATGTGGCCCGCGCACTCACGCGCCCTACTAGTTTATATATATAGATTACGTATTTAATTGTTTTTTACAACTATATTTTTTATTATTAGGTATATGTGGTAACTTTATATTGCCTATTTTTCAAAAGTGACCAGTAAAGACGCGGTTCCAAGCGATTTTGTTCCGGACACTATTACTATATTCTGTGATTCAGGTTTTATTATGAACAAAATCCGTTAGGGGTGAGTTATTTAGCCCTTTTCAGTTGGTAATTTCATCATCATCATCATCATCTCAGCCTGCGGACGTCCACTGTTGGACATAGGCCTTCCCAAGCGCGCGCCACCACACCCTGTCCTCAGCCTTCCTCATCCAGCCGCTTCCCGCCACCCGCTTTATATCATCAGTCCAACGAGCTGGGGGTCGTCCTACACTACGCTTACTCGTACGCGGTCTCCACTCAAGGACTTTGCGGCTCCAACGGCCATCGCCCCTGCGACAAGCGTGACCTGCCCACTGCCACTTCAGCTTGCTAATGGTTTGGGCTATGTCGGTGACTTTGGTTCTCCTGCGGATCTCCTCATTTCTGATTTTATCCTTCAGGGAAACTCCTAACATAGCCCTCTCCATAGCACGCTGTTTGGTAAACACTAGTTGGTATGATAATATCTTCGGCAGCATCATCGGTCACGACTTCCCATCAAGTAATAATTTGTAGAGAATTAAAAAAGCTGAAAATTAGAAGGACAACCTTGTCAATGTGAAAGACTTGATAACTTCGTAATATACACATATTTTCATTTCAAGTTTCAATCTATCTCAACCTTTGCTTTGCAGTCCATATTTGGGGACAGATCTCCTCTCAGAATTGACCAAAGAATTATAAAACCTGTGTATAGAACATGCTTCACACACATCTACTCTTCTAACTCTAGTATCTACCTCCTTAGTAGCAGGAGTAATCTATAACTGGAGCAAGAATCCTGTAGTTGTGACACTTTGGAAGCAGGGACACAAAAGCAGTGCAGTTTGCATTGTTCGCGCACTCTCAAATCCGTATTAGGTACTTACCTACAATTCATCGACAATAGAGTCCTTACAAACCTATCATAATAAGTACCTATATTATCATAAAGGCCTTTGTTTACAATCACTTCATGTCAGCGCAACCCCGGTCGTGCGCGAGAATCCGCGTATCTAGCCGTGTCAGCGCACACCCGTATGTGCGCGGGAAGTTTCTTGTTATTGGCTGAGTTAATTCTCAATGGCCGTTTTATATTTTTAGAGACGGCTATTGGTAGCTTGTGAGTGTATGATTTTTGAATGAAATGACGTTTAGAATGTTGGTACAAGTATCAGAACTATTTCACAATAAATTATTTTTGGAACGTTAGTCATGCGCGTTGCGGCGCAAAATGGCGGACGCGCGGTTACTTGTTGTTTGTAAAATGGTTTATTATAGTGAAACAAATGAGTTTTGAATCAAACAAATGAAGTTTATTGATACTGGTAGTATGTATTTAGTGTTTAGTGTGGCCTTGTTCGTAAATATTATCAAACAATTAGTGAAATGAGACGAAATATTTGCAGCCTACAAAATTTTTGCAGTCTTCACGTAAGTTTTACCTAAACTATATTTACATTTCGGAAATAACTTTTTTGGTGTTTTTACAGACATAAACAAATATATATTCAAGTAAATCATTTCGTAACGAACAAAACTGTAGAAGATCATGTCAAAACCTATAAGCATAATTAAGATATATAGAATTTACTAAATGCGTGCGCAAAATTTTTTATTTTTTTGCAAGTGTCTAAAAGAACGGACACACGGCGGAGATACGTAATTATAAGGGTCTCGACACGTCACAGGTTAAAAATGGACCACTCCTTGACCGCTTCACAATGTAACCCAGTAGTGATATTGTCACTAATACTAGAGTAGCCTTTGCAATAATAGAAATATCATTGTTTGACTCAAGTGTTTTAATGTCACTAAAGTTCCAGGTATTTATAGTGAGTCACTACTTAGTGAAATTACATTAAAATCACGAAATTTTCAAAGAAGCAAGTGCCGAGTTTCTTGGCAGTTATTCTCGGTGCAAACTTGCTTTCCTAAATTGGCGATAGGTAGAGTTTTGACTTTTTACGCTTAACATGTAAGTTAGCCCTACTTATGTGAAAATGAAAATCTTTGTTTTTCGTTTTCACTTCTATTACTTTTCGCCATAACTTGCTTTTTATAATTGAGTAGGTAAGTTAATAGGACCGTGGGTTTTATGTGATTTTAATACGTAAAGAAATCTTTGATTGATTGATTTGATTGAAGCTATCTACTGGTGTTAGGTGTAGGCATAGCTGGGCACCGTTAATCAAATAGTTAACTTCGTTAATCGTTAATCCGTTACAAAAAAAGTTAGCTTCGTTAAACGTTAAAGCGTTACTTTTCCGAAGAATTAACGCAAGTTAACGTTAAGCGTTAATCCGTTAATATGTGTAAAATTGCATTTTTATATTGTTGCGTTAGTGAACATCTATCATACATACATATCGATATATCGGTCTCATAGGCCGATATATCGATATTTTATCGATTATTATTCTTCTTTTTTAAAAGCTTATGGAACTCCAATGTAGTTTTAGTAATATATAACTCATAGGTATCAAGTCTATGATATTTAATAACCTGGCCCTGATTCTGTAACTCAGCTGCTATAAAAAAAATGACAATCACTGACATATATTCTTTATACATTGAAGGTTTGCTAGGAAAATGTTATTTTTATTTCATAGCAAACCTTCAATGGATAAAAAATATATGTCAGTTGCTATCATTTTTTGCTGAGTTACAGAATCAGGGCCCAGTGTTAGCAGCAAAGAGTAAATATACAGTTAGAAGCATAGACTGCATAGACCACGAACACTAGCAGTACAGCATTTTAACCTGATTTTTTGTTAATTTGAGTAATTTAATTTGCGTGGATTTTCGATAATACGTCTCGATATTTTGAGGTTTTCGATACGATATATATCGATACGGCGTACCGTCGATATCGATACGTATCGATATTTTTAGGGGTCGATATATCGATATTTATCGGTTTCCCGATATATCGTTGCAAGCCTAGCCACCCGGCACTTGTCGTTTCATACTTGTCTGAACCTGCTTTTCGCGCCGCCGCGCCGACCGGTGCTGTGCGGTAAATAGTAGGCATTGGATTAACGATTAACGGACTTCTGCACATTAACGGAAGTTAACGAGTCCGTTAACATTTTTAAAAGTTAACTTAAAAGTTAATCCGTTAATCAAAATGTTAACTTCGTTAATTAACGATTAACGGATTAACGAGTTAATGCCCAGCTATGGGTGTAGGTAATTATTTCATCTTCTTTTTGTTACCAAAACTTCTCTGAAACGGCTCGACCGATAGTTATGAATTTTTCTGTGTATGTCGGTAGGTCTGAGAGTAATTCGTAAGCTATTTTTATATGCCTAATGGCAAAACAACGTTTGCTAAAACTATACGAATGCCGCTGATACTACATACTCTTGAGAATATTAAAGAAGTTGGTGTTCGCATGAAAATGCGTGCTATACTCAGTCATTGCCCGATTACGTAAACAGTTTTCCGACTGTCGTTCTACCGGACGGCGACGGTGGAAAAAAGCCGGCGGTACCATCGTTTCCTGCCGCCAATTTTCCGCTCATGTAATACTTACCAACGTAAAAGTTAACGCCCAACTTTCCGCACTCGTAACCTGGCATTGGCATTGCGTGCGTATACGCAACACGCACACAGATGCGCGCACGCACACGGAGAAAGTAAACGTAGTTGTGTTTACAGGTGGTATGAAAGTGTGGTGTTTCCCCCCTCTACACCTTTCATTCACACAGACGGCGATATACAAATAAAATTCAATGGCGTTATTATCTGTGCAAACAGAACGCAATGTACCTAGAGTTAGGTAGTGATTTAATATTTTTTCTCAAACATGCTTGGTTTGAAGATTATTTAGACAATCTTACAATAATATGAGTCATCAATCACATATAATATGAGTTTAGTATATCAATCACATATAATATGAGTTTAGTATGCAGTTTATTTGGTCGCTAAACCACGACAGATATAGATTTTCATACAACTTTGATATCGAATTATACGAAGAAGGTTGTCAAAACTCAAAATAATGCTCAAACCAAGGATGTTTGAGAAACGTTATTATTTTTAGAATAAGCCTGATACTAACTTTGATTTCTAACATTGTCACTTCTATGGGTTTCTCTGTCTACATCTGAGGTCTACATGATACACACATAGCGATGCGTGTACGATTATATATTAGGTACATCGATGTGTGGGTAAAGAAAGGTGTTTAGCTGAGTGAAATGGGCACAAACAATGTGTGATGTGTGTAAACGGAACAGGTAACGATATTAATTAATTAATTACTTTAGTTACCATCCTCGGTGCAATAGGGTCTCCGTCAAAATCATGGCAATCTTTTGCTAAAGCACTTCTGGACCCGTGTCCCGTATACCTGTGTATCATTGGATTTTCTCCAAATACCTGAAACCTGGGGATATTGGCATCCAAAGGATTAACAAAATTCAAAAATTCTAAATTAAAAATATCTTTATTTCACATAGGCCTAACCTACAGGCTCTTGTAAAACGTCAATATGATATTTGTCGCATATGTATGGTGATAACTACAAGTCTACTTAAAACTAAGTTTACGAGGGTTCAAACGCGCCCTGCGCTGAGACGTTACGTAAACCTTTTTCGTACAAGCAAACAGTAGCGCCTGTTATTTTATAGGTGGCTGCTGAATGAACTACATGGTGTCCTTATTGCTAGGGTCAAAATAAGCATTTTGGGCACATTTTCTCACGTGGTTCGCCCAGTTCAGGGTATGTAATGCCTATTGGTATAATATAAGGTTTAGTCATGCATGCATGCTGCGCATGATTGTAAAAAAATGGATAGTCCCCTGATGAATATTCTTCATCAGAGGACTAAATCCATGCTAGTTATAAGATACTAACATAGATATTTAAGTTTTATATTGTTACTAACTCAGGTAGGTAAGTACTAACATAGTAGTAAGTTTAATGTAAGCTGTAACTAACAAAAAATGGATTTTTGTTGTCCGAAATAAATAATTTTCTATTCTATTCTATTAGTCAATAGCCTACTATATGTAGCTCCAAATTTAGGTTGGCATAGGCATTTATTCACCGAGGAACGTTCAGACAAACATTCGATTATATTATGACTTTGTTTAAATAATGACGAGATAAGATGACGTTCTTCTCAATTCATTCTTTCTTTCTAATATATAAAATTCTCGTGCTAATTTTTGTTACCAAACTCCTCCGAAACGGCTCGACCGATTGTTATGAAATTTTCTATGTGTTCAGTAGGTCTGAGAGTAGGTCTTCCTATTTTTTTATATCCCTAATGGCAAAACAACGTTTGCTGGATCAGTTACTAGAAGTATATATGTCTTCATCTCGAAGTATATAAACCTTCAAAGTGAGACAGCTAGTTAATATCTAATACAAAATAACATTTAAACGGTCCGTTAGGTATTCCGGTTCAGGCAATCATAGAACCTTCCAGCCGCCATTGCGGCCCTTTCACTTGGAGAAAACTGAGAAAACGCGCACTGTAATACTTACACAAAGTCTGAAGTCACACTTTGTAATAGGTACTTTCTTAGCAATTAATAGTGATTTTACGGTTAACTCATTATTATGACCCAGCTAACTAACAATAATAACTGAGTCCTGATAAATACTTAGGTAGGTACCTACCTTTTTTTCAATGACAGGAAATGCCTAACGCATACCCCTCCGTCAGGGGAAACGGAGGGGTTATGCACTAAAACCTGTAGCTTGCCACGACGGACCTTGTTAGCGGGAGTAGGTACGGGAATCACTTGCGTATTCACCGCGTTCCCGCCAGGCCCCGACCCGCCACCTGAGCGGCAGGTCCCGTAGCTGCTGCCTGCCGACTCCTCCTGGAAGGCGCGTCCAGAACAGGGCACGCCACCTCCTCGACCTGTTGATGGAGCAACGGACGCCATAGCCCAATGACCCACTGCAGGCCGGCGCACACGGAAGCCGAAGAAAGATGTTCCTAATCTTAAAGCAAAATCATTATAAATTAGGTACTTATCACTTAGGTACCTACCTACTTATGTCACTTATCATAATTTTTTTTTCATTTATTCTTATTGATAGGCCTGCTCTTGACTACAATCATGTCTGATGGACAGAAACGATGAGGTCTAGGATGGAGTGCGCTTGCTTATAAAATGCCTATTATCTCTCTATTCCATCCGAGTAGGTCCCTATTTTAGAGCTGTCATAGATCTGTATATTATACGTTATATCATGCATCATGTAGTCAAAATGTAAAATGACACGGCAATAAACATATTGCCTACGGCATATTGGAAACAGTGTTTTTTAACTTTTTTTTTATAATTAGGTAAGTAACGCGAGCAAACGAGCGGGACCGCCAAACCGCCAATCATGGACATTTGCAGCACCCAAAGGAACTACAAATGCGTTGCCGGCTGTTAAGAATTTTTTTTAATGAATAACCCCATGTTATTAGGGAACACTGTGGTTGGTAGCTGGTTCCACAGTTTGCAAGTGCGTGGAAAGAAAGGTCTTGCATACCGGGTGGTCGTGGATTGCCAGCCATCCAGGTGAAATGGATGGAATACCTATGTTTCTACGCCAGAGTGTATGCATAGAGAAAGTGGAAGGAGGAATCATTTCAAACAGCCCTTTATAGCACTCCCCATAAATATTAAACAACCGATAGAACACACATAGAGAGCTGACGTCTCTACGGTGTTCCAAAGGTGGTAAACTGACTCCGTATATAAACGGCGGAATTACATCAAAATGCCGGCGACATTTACAAGCGAAGTCGGCTTGTCTCGTAAACAGAAAAGTCGAAGAGCCGAGAGGGGGGAAGTTAGACCTTTCTCTTACGTCTCAAGTTCTGGGTCACGACTTACTTATGTAAGATTTGTATTATGTTTAGTTAAGTAAAATAGAGATCTCTAAAGCAATCAAAGTAACCAATACAACTAAACGTGCCGCGAAGCTGTGGCAACGGATGGATCAACGTAATTTCTAGAAATGGAGGGATGGATACTTATTCATGACAATGATTTTTATAATATCTATCTCATAGGATCCATGGACGGGATCTAATAAGGTTAGTAACATTATGCATGATCTAAATTGGTATCAAAATTGTCGGCAGTATTGGCAGACCTATCTACCCTCACTTCGCTATTGTTATCTATCTCGGTGATCTTTAGTTAATAGTAAATGTTAACATGAGCAAAATAAAAATAAAAAAACTTGAGAGGTGTCAAGGGACACCCGGATGGGACGAAGTTCTTTTAGATTAATTAGTGACGGAATATAAGAGAGAGAGAGACAGACAGAGAAACATGCGCACGCCGTACGACTTACAATAGGTTAATATAGCAAAAAGTGTCGAATTACAACTTTTCGTGTTAATTTTTTCCGTCTAGCTCCCTTTCGCAAGGAAATTCGTTCCAAAATTTTCAAAAATGGCTATAAATTTTTAACTGGGTTATTCTCTGTATTTATAGAAGGGTCATGAGTTCATGACTGATGATGAATGAAGATAGAGCCAACCAAATACAAAACGTGAAGCAAGCGCGCAAAAGTGCAAACTCGTAAGAGACGAGGGTCCCCCCTATAACGTCATAAACGGGGGGGACGCTAGACCTTTCTCTCTACTCAAGTTCTAGGTCACGCCTCCATAAACATTCTGTTTACGTTATTTTGATGAAGTTGGTAGGAAAAAGATTTTCAAGTTATTTTATAACAAGCTCCCATTACTTCAATCATAATTATTTATTTATTTAATACAACAATTATTAGTAATTGTAGTACCACACCGTTTGCGTAAAGTAGGTACAGACTACAGAAGTCCTTTGTGGGGTTGAGTGTACGCTTCTACAATATGATCCCGAAGTCTGTTTTGGACTTACCTTTACACAGGTTTAAAGTCACTGTCAAAAAACATCTAATAAATCGGGGTTACTATACTATTGAAGAATTTTTCAATGACAAGAATTCTTGGAATGATGGAGATGTATTTCCATCTCCTCACGAGATATCTTAAAAATTATGTAATAATTTTTGATAATATTTAAGAAATTGTATATACTTAATGAGATTTTTGAAAAGAGCAAGTGCTGAGTTTATAGCCAGTTCTTTTCGGTGCAAACCTGCTTTCCGAACCTGGCGGTAGAGTTTCGACTTTTCATAAGAGCCTATTATTTGGGCCTATGTGAAAAAAAAATGTGGTACCTAAACTACTAACTTTAGTACTAAAAGTAGTAACTAAATTACCTATAACTTATTAGCAAGATGTCTTGTAGATAAGTTGTAATACAGCGAGATCCGTTTAGTCCAGAATCTAGACATACTTATCTATGACCTATCGCTAGCCGCGTGAAAGCAAGCCCTACCGGCTTTCCCTTCACGGCCCGCTAGGCTGGCCGTAATCTGGGCTAAAGTATGACTACTGACATTGATAAGACAGATGATATTCCCGTTTATCAAGCAGATAAATCAGTGTAGGACAGAATATCTTTAAAATGTGGTTACAGTTATACCAGTAGGTACCTATATTATAAAAGTAAGTATTATTTTGGTTTCCTACCTCCGTTTCCCGGCTTTTGCCTTTTTGGCAATGAACCTTTGCCTGCAAAGCGCCATCTATTGAAATATGATGGTACTATTTCGTACTGTCTATTCGACAGAAGACAGCGTTGTTTATACAGTGTCATAGGTATACGTTACAAAAAAGCGACTAGTGCCATCTGTCGTAGAAATAATAAAATCTTAAAAAGTACGCTTTTTGAGTTCAATTAATAATTTAAATTTTG
This sequence comes from Coenonympha arcania, assembly GCA_036785405.1. NCBI lineage: Eukaryota > Metazoa > Arthropoda > Insecta > Lepidoptera > Nymphalidae > Coenonympha > Coenonympha arcania. The sequence continues at coordinate 8,357,335 of CM072078.1, forward strand.
GCACCTAATTATTAATGAAAATGTTTTATTAATTAAATATAAATAATAATATTAATAATCTTGTTTGAGTTTTATTTTAAAGCTGCGTTTATTTTTAGTAGAATAGCAACCCCTAATGCAGTTGACGTCCGAATTTAATTTATTGAACTGGTCACCCAGTCGGTCAATCGAGGAAGTGCAGGAAAGTTATTCTCGGAAATTATTGTTTTTATATTTTAATTTCTCAATGAAACGCAAATAATTATCTCTTCAAACCTTCGCTAAGATGATACCGAGATGAATCTGCGTCGTGCGGGGCCAGGGAAGGATAATTTCTGTAGAACGAGAAAAACAGGTGTGACAGAAACGAAAAATACCGCAGGATCCCAATTTCAAAAATTAAAATTGGTTCTGTAGGTATTTGATGAACTTCGCTGGCTAAAAATTTCGGTACTTCCAGAAAGTGGTGTAGTTTTTGGCGTAGAAACTAATTGATTTTGAATATAAACAAAATAAATGCTCGTTACCTTTGACCCACTTTACGGAGCCTTCTGGGTTGACCTATCGGATGTGTATGCGGACGAAAGCGAGATGTTATTTTTAGGATGAATCTTTGCAGTGAATTAAATATTTATAAATGTCTTTCGCAGTGCACGATCACGAATAACATGGATATGGATTTTTCTGATTAAAATATGGTGAGTTCCTTTGTTGTATCACTGAAAAGGCTGATAGGGTAAGGGTTTTGAAATGGTCCGCATTGAATATTTCGTATAACAAGAGCTTTAAACCTCTTAAAAGCTCGATAGCCATATTCGTCGGAATTTTTTAAATTACTGGTCGACGGAGCCCCGCTTCGCGGGGCTCCTACTTTCTGGGTGGTCATAAAAGAAAATAACCACTCAGAGGATGGCGTCTTCGTCACCTATCCGTTATCCGAGTCAAAGTGCCCTAAGTCCCGAGCTCGCTTCGCTCAAATTTTCAGTAATAATTTTTTCTTAAAATTTTTGTCTAATTTAAGTGATCATACGAAAGTTAGAGACAGTATAAAAGGTTACGTGATAAAAATTTGGTGAAAATGTGAATAGATTGTCCGGAAATTCAATTTCGAATAATTGCGAATTGATTCAATGCCTCACCCATAATGTCTTATCGCTGTTTTAAACCTCGCAATTTACCAAAATTTTAGGCCCAATATGTGATTTCTTATCAGTTAGAGAACTTGGGTAAGGCCATTGTCACCCATTCCAGCAAAGATATTGACAGCCTGACTCTCCTTTGAATGTCTTTTGAAGAACTCTCAGGCATACAAGTTTCCACACTTACCTATAGGTAGATAGTTTGACTGTTATCACACCTGACGGCGAGTGATATCCAGTGTGGAGCACACTTGTGTAGGAAATGTGTATTCACTCTTGATTTGAAGTTACCAAAGTTGTTGGGAGGGTATTCCAAACCATTGTAGTACATATCAGGAACAAAGGAATCAAGCTTCTTTGAGCATCTCTTTGGTACATTAACTATGCATTTAGTTTGTTGCCATATCCACCTCAGAAAAGTCAAAAAGTTCATTTTGCATTTTCATTTACGTGGGTCTTGAACCCTGTACCTCGCTATATGAAACCAAATTAATAATTATTATGAAATAATAATAATAATTCTTCTTAGTAATAAAAATCTTTATTAAAGGCCCCTTAGTCCATACCTGCAAGACATAATATTCATTAATTGTTTTAATTGAAATATAAATTGAGAAATGTTACTTATCAATGGTACTTAGATCCTATGTTTGTTATTATTGATCACTCAACTATCATTGATAAATAATATTATGAATTATGATTATTTATTAATCCTTTTGTTTTTCAGGTGCTTGTATTAGTACAAGAAATCTAATACGAAAATAACAAAGTACATACATAAAAAAATGTAAATAATCAATAACAATAATAACAGCATGTATGGAACAATTATTAATAAGGGATCAATTTACCAATAGACATCCTTTTACAAAATAAAAAAAAAGATACATTTCTGCACTATCAAGCACTACCTTTCAACTAAAAGCAACCGAAACCTTAAAACATGATCTCGAAAACCCTTAACTAGTATTATTAGCATAGAATTAAATAGATGCCAAAAACAGAATATGTTTAGCGTAAAATTTTTAAATCATCGTTAAAACTTGTATACACTAGTCAAGTATAATTATCGTGAATGTTAAAAAAATTGTTGCAAAAATGGGAGGTGAATTCGGCTTAGTATGAAAATGCTGTATGTAGCATGGAGAATTTGGGATATAGAATATTGTTTTGAGACTATAGTGGGATGTGCGTGGGCCTTATGCCCTAAGGCTGTTCTTAGTCAGTGATGAAGAAGCAAAATGTACGCACTTTATCGTTAATTGTGTGCACATTCACTTATCTACTCGTTGGTGCTGCTGTCTTTGACTCCCTTGAGTCTAAAACAGAGAAGAACAGATTTGAAGTTTTAGAAGGTAACTGAATTGGTATATCTTATTTTAGTATCTGAGTTTACCAAGCATTGAACGTTGAATATTGTAATGCTATCCCTTTTTGGCAGATGATTATGACATTACTGGTATTCTGACTCTTCTTGTGGAGTTTGTCTGGGTAGTAGCCTCCACATTGTTTTTCTACCGTGAAGCTGAAATTTATAACTGTGTTTCGGTTTGAACTTTATGAAGGGCACTGCAATGCCACTGTTTTACCAGTTATCACATTGACGTGATAAGTAGTAAAATTTTCATCATCCCCTAACATAAAAACATGGAATTTATCATATATAATTTATACCATAATAAAAGGAGAATGTCTGGCTCGCATGCTCAGGTTGCGGGCCACTTAATCATTTTATAATTGAAAAATTAGCTTAGGTCTGGTCTGGGAAGCTTGGGCTATGGCTAGTTACCACCCTATCAACATGTAATGTATGTGTATTCTTGCATTCTTTTTGCAAACGCTAGCCACTATTATAGTATGCTGACATGATACCTAATAACCCAGTGAGGGTTACTAATAAACAACAATACAGAATTGGCCCACACGTGAGATTGCAATCAGTGCTAACTTGTAGAGGCTAAAATAATCGCGGACAAACATACATACATACATACAAACATACAGGTCGAATAAATAATCCTTTTTTTAAGTTGGTTAAAAAAGGTTCAAATTATGGTTAATTGCTTGGTAAACTTTGGTCATAGTGTAACTTACTCTTATAACAACATTGTTACATCTGTGTGTTGTTCCAGCGATTGAAAACATGATAAAAGAGAAATACCACATAAGCGATGAGGACTTCCGCGTGATGGAGACAGTGGTGCTCAAGTCCGAGCCGCACAAAGCGGGCCGGCAGTGGAAGTTCCCTGGCGCCTTCTACTACGCCACCACTGTACTCACTACCATTGGTAAATTGCCTTTACTATTGCATCATTATATTATCATTATATTGTATCAGGGGCATAATTATAGAGAAAGAAATAGACAATTATAACCCTGGACAGAGCGGACGAAAAAATGTACCTAGCCAGTTTATCGGTACCAAAAATGCTTGTTTTGTCATCAGCAGTAAAGCCACGCTGTAGTTCGCTTAGCAGCCACATATAGAATTTTGACATAATATGTCGCTACTGTATGCTTGTACGAAAAAGGTTTACGTACGTAACCATTTGGATGCCCATATCCTGAATTTTCTTTTACTACTACAAACTGTTATATTTTTCTTTATTGTAAACTAGGTTAGAAATAATGACACCCATGGAGTATTTCTTATCCGACAAGGAAATCAAAAGTAGCATTTGATGTTTTCTTCTGTCCATTTCTCGCAAAATGAAAATTTGTATGGAACTATGTGGAGTTACTATGGCATGAGTGATAGTGACGTCACTATCCAATATAGCTGTCTCTGTCTAATCAGGATTATCAAATTGCTTATAACTTTTTCGTTATTTGCTCGATTGCATTTTATTATTTCAAAATTTGATTTTTTATTGAATATTGTTTCTAAAATTAGTTCATTAAATCAACGTTTTGATTTGAGTAAAATACCCTATTGCGTTATCGTCTTCGTTTTGTAGTCAAAAACAGCTCCCTTGCTGGGCCAAATCTTCTACTATGTAAAAATAAGTCGGGTTTTCCTACCTGACGCTATAACTCCAGAACGCACGAACCGATTTCCACGGTTTTGCATTCGTTGGCAAGATCTCGGGCTCCGTGAGGTTTATAGCAAAGAAAATTCAGGAAAAATTTCAACAGAAAAGCGGGAAAATCTTTTTAGCGGGAAAGCCATCTGGTGGCGAAACGGAGTTCGCCGGGTTTGCTAGTAAATTATATTTTTATCTGTTTCCAGGTTATGGTCACTCCACACCCACGACGATCGGTGGCAAACTGTTCACAATGTTTTACGCCATGGTCGGGATTCCTCTAGGGCTTATAATGTTCCAAAGTATCGGTGAAAGAGTTAATCGGCTAAGTAGGTGCGTTTCACTTCTTTATTTTCAGCCTATTGCTATTCCACTACTGGAAACAAGCTTGCCTACTTATAGAAGAGGGATTCGAAAGAAAACAACCTCTTTTATTCAGCAATACATGTATTAAATTGAGAAAAAAAAATTATAGGTTCAAAGTTTAACTAGACTTTACACATTATGTCTCTTGCAGTGTCAGATATTCTGCTTTGAAGCAGTTATTGCGAAGCTTTGCTTTGTTTTTGTTTTAAGAGGACTGTATCTGGCGAATGTCCTGGATATAATGAATCTTAAGACCACATGTACCAGGATAACGAACGAGCACAGTGCAATGCAACTAACGACATTGCAGTGCAGTGTATCTTAAATGAGCTGGCAACATTTTTTTTCTCATCATCCATGCAACATTAAAGTTCTTACGTCTCACTTTGTCCAGTGATCTCGTCAACGTACAGTATAGTGAGGTCAATCCACGAAGAAACGCCTCACTTGTTTCTAACCACAACAAAACAATACTGCTATACTGCTTACTCCTGCAGAATCGCATGAAACAAAAGGCTATTGTAAAGGAGTGGGGCGCGTCGACGTAGAGTGAACTACTTATACACTTCAAACCGAAACACAGAAATACATTACCGCTTCACGATAGAATGACTGACACTGCAGTAATACTCTAATGGACTCCGCAAGTAGAGTCCTACCATAACAACCAATATTCCTTTATTTCCTTTATTTGTACTTATTAGCTTACATGTTACAGTATTTTAACATTAACATGTGGCCCTGTCAGGGCGTTGCTAACAATATACAGTATACATTACTTAATAATATAATGAAGCAACAATTTTACAATTCATTTTATGCAAGCAAATTTTACAATTTAATTATTTTATAAATATAAAATTTGTAATATGAAATTAAAATATATAATAATTAGTCAATGAAAGTACACGACAACAAGTATAATTAGTCAAATAATAATAATAATTTGTCAATACAACAAGCACTAGAGTAAAGATCAGAATGTCAAGATAATAATTACGTATTCTTAAAATTTAAGTTGATTAAAGTAGGTTATAGTACCTACTATCACAAATGTAAATCAGTGCAAATTATATTAATCAATAGATAATAGTCAATAATTACGAGAATAATATAAGATAAATTAGTGTAGTCCATGTTAATAAAACTTATTTCGTGCTATTGAGGTCTAGATGTAAGGAGTATTACTTTTGGGGCTGCAGTAACTCATCAATGTCATAAAAACAGTTATATACGAGCCATTGCTGAAGTTTCTTCTTAAAAGTAGTATCGTTTGTTTCGTCTGTAATATAATTTGGGTTTGTATATTCTGAAAATTCATTGTTGTTCCAGCGTAATAATAAAGTCCATCAAACGCGCTTTAAACTGCAAGCAAACCAGCGCGTCGGAAGTAGACCTGATATGCGTGGTCACTACACTGTCGTCTCTGACCATAGCGGGCGGAGCGGCGGCGTTTTCTAAGTTCGAGGGATGGAGCTATTTTGACAGCGTCTATTATTGCTTCATTACTTTGACTACTATAGGTAAGGAGTGCACCCGTTCTGGGGCCGTAGCACCATCTCTTGAAGCAGTAATAACAGTAATAAGTACTGTTTTATTATTTTCATACAAACAAAGTATGATAATGTACGTTAATTAATTAACAAAAAATACCGACTTCAACTCCCATCAAACTGCTGTTGAATACATCCTTTCCAATTAAAAATTTAAGACTTTTATGGTTTTCTCATGAATAACATTATCAACACTGTACTAAATTGAAATGGGACCACAAGGGAAGCTTTCTAATAAAAGAAGAATGATCAAAATCGATTCACCCAGTCAAAAGTTATGAGGTAACAAACATTCAGACGAATTGAGAACCTACTCCTTTTTCGAAGTCGGTTGGAAATGTCAAAACGGTGATTCGGCTTCAACGGTGTTACGGCCCCAGATGTTTGAATTTAATTGGGTACGAACTTGACGCCTTTATTAAACAATATCGAAAGAACCGTCGAAATCGGAACAAATTTCAGATGTCAAATAAAAATTGAGGTTTACTGAATGCCTGCTACTCTAACATTGGTATTGGATAAAAATGTTATCCCCGATTATATTACCTACTCTGAAAGGAGATAAAAGTATTGACTCCATCGGTTAAAACACAGCAAAAGGGGGAAAGAGAAGTCTTTTTGTTCCCTTTTTCCACAAGGGATGTTATGCCCATGCGCCCATGCTTGCAGATTGAATAAAACTAGTTGATGGAAAACGTTAATTAGCAGGACAAAATTATGCTACAATGTAGAGATTCTCTATGATTTCGCTTTGTGAAGTCAACATCTAAAGATATCCCAGTGTCGGGAAGAAACATGCCTGGAAGAAATGAAAGAATTGTGTGTGGTGTTTCATATGGGCGGTGTTCCTGCATATTGGACCATACAGTTTCTTTTCAAGTAGCGGATTATAGCAAAACAATTTAATCTGTCCTGCTAATTATGGATTTCCACAAAACAACGCATGTTTCCATTCAAAAAGTTAACTGTCCCGGCCTTCGTGCTAGAGGGGCTGGTTTCAGAGTTGTCTTTTGTTACGTGCTCTCTCAAAACGTATTTTTCAGGTTTCGGCGACATGGTGGCGCTGCAAAAGGACAATGCGCTAAACAGCAAGCCGTCTTACGTGATGTTCGCACTCATCTTCATACTGTTCGGGCTCGCCATTGTCGCCGCTTGTCTAAATCTGCTGGTGCTGCGTTTTGTGACCATGAACACCGAGGACGAGAAACGAGACCAGCAGCAGGCGGAGCAGGTGAGACTCATCTTCATACTGTTCGGGCTCGCCATTGTCGCCGCTTGTCTAAATCTGCTGGTGCTGCGCTTCGTCACCATGAACACCGAGGACGAGAAACGCGACCAGCAGCAGGCGGAGCAGGTGAGACTCATCTTCATACTGTTCGGGCTCGCCATTGTCGCCGCTTGTCTAAATCTGCTGGTGCTGCGCTTCGTCACCATGAACACCGAGGACGAGAAACGCGACCAGCAGCAGGCGGAGCAGGTGAGACTTATCTTCATACTGTTCGGGCTCGCCATTGTCGCCGCTTGTCTAAATCTGCTGGTGCTGCGCTTCGTCACCATGAACACCGAGGACGAGAAACGCGACCAGCAGCAGGCGGAGCAGGTGAGACTTATCTTCATACTGTTCGGGCTCGCCATTGTCGCCGCTTGTCTAAATCTGCTGGTGCTGCGCTTCGTCACCATGAACACCGAGGACGAGAAACGCGACCAGCAGCAGGCGGAGCAGGTGAGACTTATCCTCGTTCACTCATCTCCAGGATGTTGCGTACCGCGTGCCTCGACCTTGCTGGTGCGATACTTCATCACCATGCCACGGAACACTAAATAGTACAAGTACAGAAGGCTTACTCCGCACGATGATTTAAAGAAATAGCGACTCTAGCGCTGACACAAAAAGTGCAATTCAGTTCGCAACAGCGCCTGGCCCCGCCCTCAAAATCGACACGCAACAAACGCAATGTTGTGGTCTCTTTCTATCGCCTAATTTTATCTCTTACGACGTACTAGGGCTGCCGTAGTCAGACGGCGCGTAAAATAGACCGTACAGAACCAGCGCGTGCAACTCGGCCCGCGAGCGGCAACCATCTGAAATATTGAGGTCCGGACCCCTACTTGTAGCCGGGACGGCCACGTGATAAGTGAGACTGGCCTGACCATGCATACTTGTGCTTGCGCTTATAGACTGTTGGCCTCACGAGGTCATTCATTGGAGCGCCAACCTAACCTATAATAACGTAACGGTGCCAAATGCTTTCGGCAGTAACAAGTTTCAAAACATTTTTGTAACCAGAACAAGATCCTGTTACCTTGTTCAGGGACAAACATTTTATGAAAAAAAATATTTTTATGGAAAAAGCTACTAAGTAACCAGCGGGGCTAGACAAAGTAACAGTCATTTAGCGTTCACGACAGTAGATAAAAATATATTGACAAACCCCGTGACTGTAGAAAAACCACGTGACCAAATGAAAGCAGAATCTACTCAATGCTTAGCGTTGTTCACTGTCGACTGTCAATTGTCACGCGAAGTACGCTAAAGGTTATCTACAAGGTCTGCGAGAACGCACGGGAGCGTTCATCTTGGCGTAGTCTATTTTCAAAAACAGCGTGTTTACTCTATTCGGTCACGTGGTTTGTCCATACATTTTTATCTACTGTCGTGAACGCTAAACGTCTGTTATGTTGTAAAGCCCCGCTGATACGTTAAGTTTAAGTCGTAAACGTATGTGTTTGAATTGCATACGTACTTACTCGTTTTGTCCTACATATGGTATAATCGCTCATAATCTTTCCTTTGTGAGGTGTCTGTTTGCCAGTGGATTTTCTTCGAATGACTAGTCGAGAGACTTGAGAGAAGGGTTTTGCGATGATCTTCAATTTATAGATTTCGTGAATTATATCTATAGCAAGTCAAAATCATAGTGCTGTGAACGTTTGGGTATACCTAAACGGTAAAAATAATAGTTTAAAAAACTAAAAAAAACGCTCTATCTCTCTCTTACTCGCATGCAAAGGATGCGGAAAGAAATTAATTAATCCTGGCGAATCTAATTAAGATTATTGGATATTTTAATCGAATTATTGCATTGTCATCGGTCTTTGACGGGTGTGCAAAGTTTGAATTAAATCTGATCGTTCAAAGTAGGACAAAATCGAGCTCAAAGGAGTCGGTTACAAACATACAAACATACAGGTGAAGCTAATAAAAGCGTGTTAAAAAGCGTGTTAAAAATGGAAATTTAAGACGAGAGCCATAAATAAACCAAACAACCATGTTTTTGGTAGCATTCTAAAATAGTGCAACTATCATTGGACTTTTGATCGTCTGCATTTTCATCCGATAAGCCCTATCTTGCTACAAAGCATCGCGCAGCAACATTTTCACGAGTATTCACGTTCGTTTTCAGGCGCAGCAAGTCGCGGTGCGGTTGGAAGGCGACGTGATCACGGCAGATGGCGCTGTGCTTAGAGGCGTGGCCAGAGGAACCAGATTGCCTGCACCCTCCCGGCTTATCAGAGCTGGTTAGTGTTACAATCCATAGGCACTAGAATCCCTTGCATCCTCCCGATAAATAAATTACTACTTTTTAAGCCCAAGTCGTCAATTTTGAGTGCACAAAAATTACTCGTCCCCTATCTTGGACCGTCTGTCCCACAGAGCAAGGAATGACGTTTATATTGACAAACTGTCCAGTCTGGATTTATAATGACGTAACTCAGATAGTTGGTGTCCATTTACTAAATTAGAAATAATGACATCCGTTGAAAATAAAATTCTTATCCGACAAGGAAATCAAAAGTCACAAGCATTTGAATTTTTCTTCTGTCCCTTTCTCGCAAAATGAAAATTTGTGTGATGATACGGTGAATTTACTATGGCATGAGTGACAGTGACGTCACTATCCGATATAGCTATCTCTTTCTAATGAGGATTATTAAATTGCTTATAATTTTTTCGTTATTTGCTCGATTTCATTAGTATTTTTTAAAAAGAAGAATAAATTATACAGTTATTGGTAGCGATTTTAGATTTTTTAAAGGAGTTTTTTTTTAATTTGCAGGTGACGCGTCAACTATCCCACTGTACTCGGACGACGAGTATTCTCCGAGTGTTTGCAGTTGTTCGTGTAACTGTTTTGGACCAAATAAGTACGGAACTCATCTATTTTTTTCCGTCTTAAGGGGGGTTGGCGGTGCGTCTTTGCTGGTAGGGTGGTGAGCAGCAGCAGCCGAAGCCACTCACAAAATTACCCAAACTGGCCGGTGCTGGAAATCGAACCCAAGACCTGCTTAAATCCGAGCGCGCGCCCACTGCGCCGTGGAGGTCGTCAAAATAATCGGTTATCTTGTCTTATATATGTATAAATTCTCCTGTAACATTGTAACAAAACTCCTCCAAAACGGCTTGATCGATTTTTATGAAAATTTTTGGTGTATATTCGGTAGGTGTGAGGATACGTCGTCATCTATTTTTCCCCCCCACATCCCTAAATGGCAGAACAACGTTTGCCGCGTCAGCTAGTCTTGTCTGAAATATAAAATTCTTGTGCCAATTTTTGTTACCAAACTACTCCGAAACGGTTCAACCGATAGTTATGATTGTATGTTTGGTAGGTCTTAGAGTAGATAGTAAGCTATTTTTCACACCCATAAGTGAGAAAAAAAATTACAGGGCAAAACAACGTCCGCTGGGTCAGCTAGTCCAATGTATAAAGTGGTTGTGTCGTAGTGTTTGTAACCGAATTCCTCCGAAACGGCCTAACCGACTTTTATGATTTTTTTTTATCTACATTTAGCCGATCTGAGAATAGGTCGTAAGCTATTTCCCCCACCCCTATATGGGAAAACCAACGTTTGCCGGGTCAGCTAGGTGTACCATAACCTTGTTTTTGTTTCCAGGTCGATACCGTATCGCGACCCGCTGTCTCCAGTGCGTCCCACGAACATCAGGCAGATACGATCAAAGAACTACCGCGATCTCGGCAGCATACCGCGCTACATTGAGAAATCCTCCTCCAAGAACCGATCCCAGTCCCTCCGACTGAACTCCGCCTCCGGCTACCTATACATGAACGCGAAAACCAACGACTTCCAAATAGACCCAGATGACTTCAGAGAAATAGTCGCCAAGAGACGCGAACAACTTCGCAAGGTAAGGGAATAGTACATTTCAATATAAGTGCGGAAAGTTTGTCATTTCTTTTCGAGTCCCGGTTTGTTGACCCAAGCCGAAGGCGACGGTCAACTATGAGGACGAGTAAAAATGACAATTCCGCACGTGCATTTAACGACGTTTTTTAATACATTTGCGAAAAAAAATATATTGGTTTTACATGTTTGCCTGCTCCGTGTTTGCATGCCGTGTTCGTGTTCATGCGCTCCTGGTGCGCCCGCTCCGGTGCCGCGTAGGAGGAAAACAATAAAGCACTAGTGCGGAAAAGAATAACTTTGCGCACGCTAAACACACATGGAAATGTCAAATTTTTGAGCAAATGTATTAAAAAAATATATTGTATGTATTTATATATTATATTTCTATAAATTTTTTTTTGTATATTATTTATGCATTTATAGCTTTGGTGGCGTCTGAAAACCAGCGCTCAGGCCTATAGCCTGAGCCTTCATGCTGAGACGCCATCATTTCAAATTTATAGGAATAGGGTTTTGTGTTAATTATGTTTGTTTAATTTTTTGTATTAATGTACCAATTTCTATTTGTTTGAATTAATTTATTTTCTTTCTTTCTTTCTTTCAAGGGCATGACAGCGTACGACATATCCAACGACCAGTATCTAAACCCCTACAAAAACAGCTTCAACCGCGAATTAAGCCCACACAGCTCTTCCCTATATTCAATGAACATACGATCCGAAAACCGATCGAACGATCCCCTAGTACATGATTACGATTCCGAGAAATCGAGTTACGCGAAGAAGAAACTCATGAAGAACATCACGAGGAACACCAGCGATAGACGCGTGGAGAACTATTTCTACGACGACGCCCTGTTGCATTTCGATGACGAATACGCTTTTGATGGGTCGATGATTTACGCGAAACGGAGAAAATCTATCGATAAAAATTGGGACGATTTCACCCGTGATCTTCCTAAGAATTCCATGTACGCGGATCAACTGTCGAATGACGGAAGCTACGGTTATTATTTGCCGGACGATGAAGAACAGGGACAGTATTTCGTGAATGACACGCTCACTTTCAATTTGCCTTCGCATCGCGCCAGTTTTTAGGAAAAAAAAAACAAACAGCAGTGATCGTTTAAAGTTTTCTACTTGACATAATATTATTATAATACCATATTTTTTTTTTTTTTATAATTGATAGGCTTGCGCTTGACTACAATCAAGTCCGATGTACAGAAATGATGAGGTCTAGGATGGAGCGCGCTTGCCTAGAAAATGCCTATTCACTCTTCTCTTGAAGGCACCCAGATTGTATTTGGCTGGGAACACGGAAGCTGGAAGGGTGTTCCACACCTTAGCGGTTCGAATCAGAAACGTAGAAGAAAAGCGTTTCGTCCGAGTACGCTGGACATCAACCACATAAGGATGCCAATTCTCTCGACGTCTCGCGGTTCTATGGTAGAAAGGTGAAGGTGGCACAAGGTTGTGGAGTTCTTGAGCACACTCTCCAAAATATATCCTGTAAAAAACCGCTAAACAGACAACACTGCGTCGGTGTTCTAAACTGAGCAGTTTCGCCCGTGTTAGCGATTCCTTGCCGATTATTCTGCGTGCGCGGCGATCAACCGAGTCCAATGCATCGAGCTGGTATTTGGCAGATCCATCCCATAGGTGACTGCAGTACTCCATGCCGGAGCGAACTTGAGCTTCATATAGCGTCAAAAGCTGTTCGGGCTTGAAGTACCGCTTAACCTTGTTCAGGATGCCAAGTTTTTTGGCCGCTGTTTTTGCCTTTTCCTCGATGCATTTCCCAAAATTGAGATTGGGTGAGATGTTAATACCCAGGAGGTCGATATGATCGCTAATCGGAACGGATACATTTTGAAAAGTGGGAGCCAAGGTGAAGGGGCTCTTTTTTGCGGTGAATAAGCACGCTTGCGTTTTGGAAGCGTTAAACTTGACTAGATTAGCGTCACCCCACTCAGACACTTCTTTTAGAGTCAAGTTAACGCGATCTACCAATGCCTCTCTTAGCTCTAGTATCTCAGCACCGCTGGCTTTTGGACTAGACATGTATCTCTCCGAAACAGTGCTGTCATCAGCGTAACCAAATAAACCTGGTTTAAGCAAATCGTTGATGTGCAGCAGGAATAATGTCGCGGATAGAACAGATCCCTGAGGTACACCGGCATTGACAGCCATTAGGTCTGAAGAGTGACCGTCAACGACCACTCGAAAAGACCGTTCTCTCAGGAAATCAGATATCCAGTTACAAAAGCCAGCGGGTATTCCATAAGCTGGGAGTTTGCTGAGTAGGCTGCCGTGCCAGACTCGGTCAAAAGCCTTAGAGATGTCGAGTGAGACGGCGAGCGCCTCACCGTATTTCTCTATGGCTTCGCCCCATGTATGCGTGGCATACACAAGAAGATCGCCAGTGCTCCGGTTGGAACGGAAGCCGTACTGACGGTCCGACAAAAGGTCATTTTCTTCAAGGTATGCTAGGAGCTTGTGATTGAGTACACGTTCCATACTTTTACAAAGGATGGACGTGATGGCAATCGGTCTATAGTTGGCCGGGTCGGCACGACAACCCTTCTTGGGCACCGGCTGCACGTTGGCAACCTTCCAAGAAAGTGGGATTCGAGCGGTGGAGAGAGAGAGGCGGAACAAGCGTGTTAGTACAGGAGATAACTCGGGAGCACAATTACGCAGGACAATTGCAGGTATGCCGTCTGGGCCACTGGCCTTGCTCACGTCTAGGTCACGAAGAGTTTTAAGGACCTCGTGCTGGTGAATGCGGATCTCCGGCATAACAGAGCCGCATGGTGTGAGGGTAGGAGGTGTAGCACTACCAGCGTCGAGACGGGAGTTTTCTGCAAACAGAGACGCCAATAGGTTTGCTTTGTCCGTTGCAGACATTGCCAGTGATCCATCGGGCTTCTGCAGAGGCGGCAACGAAGGGCGGCAGAAATTCATTTCAACCGACTTTGCAAGGGACCAGAATGCTTTACTGCCACTGGGGTAGGTGGCTAGCTTACGCCCAAAGAGGTTGGTACGGTTGAACTGAGCCCTTTTTAATACCCTCTTGTAGGACTTGGCGGCAATGTTGAACTCTCTTTTCTTCTGCTTGACGTTCGGAGCTTTGAGAGCACGAGCATCCGCCCAGGTCACAAACGCATCTTGTTTGCGGGCTTCCGCGTCTGCACATTCGGCGTTGTACCATGGGGGAGTCTTGCCGTTAGAAGTCACGTCAGAAAATGGTATATAGTATTCCATTGCCTGACGTATAACATCCGATATGGCAGCCTCGCAGCTCGACGGGTCATTAGAAGAGAAACAAACTTGCCGCCAAGGATAAGATGCAAAGAAATGCCGCATCTCGTCCCAATCTGCTGACTTGTATCGCCACACCCTCCTCTTAACACTGGGTTCAGAGGCGGGAGGGTAGTAATTGGACACAGACTTCACCAGACAGTGATCGGACGTGCCCAAAGGTGGTGCGACTGACACGGAAAAACTGTCCGGATCATTTGTCAGCAGAAGGTCCAAACAATTGGGCGTGTGTCCGTCGACATCCGGTATCCGTGTGGCTTCCTGAACTAACTGAGAGAGATCTAACGAAAGTGCAAATTTGCGCGCCTCTCTCCCAGCGTGATCAGTTTTCTGGTATGGGAACAGCCATTCTTGATGGTGAGCGTTGAAGTCCCCCAGAAATACCAGCCGAGCGGACGGATATCGGCGTTGAACAGTATCAGCCGTTTCACTGAGATAATTGAACAACCGAGTCGTCTCCTGGTCACCGCTGTGCGAACGGTAAACGCACGCATAGACGGTTTGCTCAAGACCAGTATCTACCAAGCACCACAAGACGGAGAGAGAAGATACCTCCAAATTACGGAGACGCTGGCAGCAGATGTTGTCACGAGCGTACAAACAGACCCCAGCGCGAGGTTTAAATTTATGCTCAAGCGAATACCCAGGGTACTGTAGATACGCTACGTCTGCTGGACTCACAATTTGCGTCTCCGTAAGGAAGAGCAAGTGCGGCTTAGCGGTTTCAAGGTGGTGATGGACCGCAAAGAGGTTTGAGTGCAAACCCCGTATGTTAGTGAGGTGCACCGAGAGTGAGAGGTCGTGCAGCCGCTGTGGTACCTTCTTCCTTTTCTTATTTTTCATGTTGTGTAAGAGTGAATAGTTATGGGGTAGTGGTACGAGGTGCTGCATTCTGGACACCGTAACCTTCGTCACATCGACGCAAATGGTAGACTCAGCTGGAGACCGCGGGGACGCCCGAACCCCCCTGGAAATCGCCACCGGGACCTCTCTCTGGTCGCCAACCAGCACGGTGGATGCCATCCCAGGATTTTTCGCTAGTTGGCGGGGCAGCCTTTCATAGATGGCTGGTCTACTACTTGGGCCCCCTACTAACTGCGGTCGGCCAGCGGCGCACCGTGCTTCGGATCCCGCTGGCCTCCAAACTGAGCCGCCTGGCGCCGAAGCCACTACGGTCAGAACCCGTCACCAAATGCAGCACAACTGTACAGTTATATGAAACTGTATATGAAACTATTTACAGCAGGATTTCTTTAATCTGAACTCAGATTTTGTTCCCATTCGGATTCGTTGAGCGTTCGGATTATAGTACTCTTAATTCAGAGTACTAGAAATAAAACTAAAACGTTACATTTATTAAACTTTTTATAGAAATCTAGTACTTTAGTTTGTTGGGAGAACAACTATTTGGTAAGCAACTGGCGAGACGTCAAGTGAAAAAACGGTGGTGCGTAATGCGTTCGGATTACAGATGTGTTCGGATTAGAAGGGGTTCGGATTAAAGAGGTCCTTCTGTAATATATAATGGAATAGATGAAAATTGCAGCCTGTTTGTTATATTAGTATACAGGACGGAGACGAAACCAATGTCAAATAGAAAATAGTACCTATAATACTATATACTGGTTATATATACAAAGTTTAACAGGATTAACGCTAACTTTACAAGTACATAGAAATACTTACAACAACAAAAGATATAAAAATACTTTCAAGTTTGGCATTAATCCTGTATAAATGTATACTTAGTTGGTATTAGTTAGTCCAAGGAAAAACTCAAAAAAGTCAGGAGAAATCGTTGTTTAAACGACCGAGTAGGTAAGATGAAAGCTTTCGAACGAACTCGTACTAGGGTTAACAACTTGTTAGAAAATACCGAAAAAGTATTATTTTTAGGTTAGTTTAAAAAGGGCCAATTAATATATGAAAAAAGACTTAAAATTCGCGTAGAACGATCTAGCTTTTACACTTAGGGTGGTTAGATGCGTTTTTTAATTCCTTACTTCTCACATTTTGCGCCTGACAGGCGTAGTGCTTCGCTTCTTGTAGATAATATTGTAATATACTCTAGACTTGTTAAGTTCGGATCTCACTAGTTCTAAGCTCGTAACATAGCCGAAAAACCGATATCAGACAAAACCGGTATCAAAAAACCAATAACCGGTGTTGTATTAATTCGTACTATGCGTTATATTTTAAGCATAATAACGTGATGGCACCAGTTATGGACAAGGCACCAGTGATGGACACTTTTATCTTTTTAAGCATATAATAAGAACTATAAAAATATTTTACCATCGGCAGCACTCAAATCATAAAGAATAGGCATTTGTCTGTCACATTGAGAAATGACATTGGTTTCGGCCATTTAGTTTCAAAATGGCAAGGTGAACAATATGTCGTGTGCAATATTTTTGGATTGAAGAAGTTTTCTTAACCAAATCACTAAGAAGGTAAGTGAATATTTTGATCTATGGGTGCTTGTTTCTGATTAAAACATAAATTTGCAATGATCATATCCGTAAGTTATGAAATTTAAAACATACTTGTGAAGACGTTGAAAGCGACATAGAATTATTTTTAAGTTTGAGAGGGGTGTCCATTACTGGTTCACTCATAACATTAAAATCCAGTCATGGACATATGTCGATTCTTATCATTTTAGGTATATTTAAAGTTTTATAAATAAGTTGCAACTTTGAAGTTTCCTGCAACTATACATCTTTACAAAAACAGACTGAATGTCATAGTCATAATAATCATCTTCTTCGTGTCTTTGTTTGTATAAGTATTAAAAAAGATTTTAAATTGATAAACATAATTAGTTAGGTAGGTTTATCCTGAGAGTTGTGAGCTCTTAATTGTTATGATTAAATATAAACTAACATACATACACAATATACTTATTTGTAGGGTTTACCAAATACACCGGTCAAAAAATATTAAGCATTTTCTTTTTTTGTCCTATCTATTAGGTATGATAATATGATTTTGAAAGTTTAATGTCTAGAGCACCTGTCGAATCCTGTTTCTTTGATATAGATTGATACGGAAAGAATTATAATATCCTCCAAAATGTGTCCATCACTGGTTGTCCATTACTGGATTTCGACTGTCCATTTTAGGGATTTTGCAGATATTTTGTTGAATGTTTTTAGAATATTTCTATTTCTAATCCCATGCATATATTTCTAGTTTTTAGAAGTTAATGAGAAGCTCTTATTATCTGACAATATCATTTGTAACTCGCAACCCTAAAATTCAATAAATTAAAAAATATATAGCCCAACGTGGTTTACCCGGCGCTTAACCCTGTCCATAACTGGTGCCACCACGTTATGTTACTTATGTATGTTTCGTAGCTAAAGTTTGGTATAATTTTTTTAAGAAAATTTCGACGTAAAATCCTAGTCGTCTTGCTTTGAAACATTACATTATGCTTTAAAATTAATTAACGGGTCATTTATTGTTGTCGTGCTATGCGACTTACGATAAACTTAACTGTCGGTAAAATTCGTATACTATGCTTATCGGATTAAATTTTAATATACCCACGATGTAATATGACATCGCGATTCACGACGCTTTACTCATTAATATTATAATATTGATCTCATATTACCAGTAGAGCTTAGCTGCACATTCAAGCTTATACTGAAAAATTGTTGATGAAAGTATCATCATTTAAAATACTGAGTTTTTTCTAGTGTTTGCGGTTTATATTTTAATAAGTGACAAATCTAAAACAGCACAAATAATAACTATAAATCAAAACCATTATCGCAAGAATACTTAGATAGTTCAAAATTGAAAATACTAGATAAGAATAATATAAGTTTACTGAAATAGTTTTGTTTTAAAAACCGTTTCATTATTGCCGTTACACGCTAATAACGTAATTGAGTGAATAACGGTAACGTTACACCCAATCACGTTATCGGTTCGATACGGTATTTAATATTTTGTTATTATAAGAGTATGTACTGGAGTAGAGCTGTAAAAAGATATATTGCAAATTTTACATTCCTCCATTGCACTTGAATACAGAACAAGGGAATCCTACCAAGTGCATTTCCAACGGAAATATAATTTGATTTGAAATAAAATGTATTGCCGATTTGTGTACTTCCATTGTGTGTGTGAAAATTATGAAATTTTTGTGAACTCGTTTTCATCGGCTTAGCCCATTTTTTATCGAATATGAATCATAAAAGTACCAAGTACCTATTTATAAAGCTTTATTCGATTTTAAAATCGATTAATCGTTAATAATCATTTGTCGAAATTTGTGAAATATTGTTACTTAATTGTTGCTATTCTTTTAAACTGTGATTATTTTAATTGTGATGAATGAAAATGGTTTTTGCTCGTAGCTTTGAGTTACTTTCAACAAGATAGGCTAAAACTCAAATGTATGAAATTTGATTTCAAAATGTTGTTAATTGATGAGAATATTTTCTACTGCCATAAAAATGATGTGCCAAACTAAACGAAAACTTTAATATTTTCGTTAATAGGTAATTTTTGTAAAATTCAATTTTATTTATTGGTTTTAACAGATTTTTTTACGACTTCAATCAATTTTTGTTACTCGTGGGTTTTGATTCTTAAACGCTTAACATTGTAAAATACATTTTATTTATTTTTATTATGATCTCTTGTTTCGCTATGTTTTTTCTAGTCATATTATTAATTTATTTTATAAATACCACATTCTGAATGTGCCAAAAGCAGAAACGGCAATTAAAAGTTTTAAAAGTACGCTTAATTTTTCAATACGCTTGTTTTTTAATATTTACTTTTTTCTAGTCTAGACTTAAGTTTTACTTAGAAGTACTTATTTATTAATTACTTAAGGAAAGTACTGATAAATTATTATGATGTATAATGTACGTAGCCAAATTAATTTACAATAAAACTTCCATTTTTAATAAACTTATTCGGTCTCAATGACCTGTATTTAATTTATACTTTACTATAGTAATATATTATAAAAAATACTTACCATTACAAAACTAATCACTGCACGCAATTGATGCAAAAATTATTCAATAATGCTTCGATTGATGCGAAGCATGTACAGTGGATGTACTATCTCTTGTATTGTCTGGAAGAAATCGCTATATAGCGATAAGGCCGCCAATTTGTACTCCTGAGTTTGTGTTTTCATTATTTCTTCTTTTTTATATTTTTATTCTGTGGTGTGCAATAAAGTGTTTATACTATCTAAGATTAAAAGAAAATTCCCGACTTATTCAGTCAGCGAATCATAATTGTGTCAAACCCATCTCAAAGTTTCTTTCCAAATGAAGACAAGGGATAAGAAAGACTTTTACGTATTTCCCTCGGAATCACCCGAGTGGAACAAAGAGGGCGATTCCGCTAATATAAAAAATATTTAATTTTCTGTATGCATTTGCAAGTTTCGCATACTACTATTTATTTATTTTATCATCAATCAATCGATGTCTATAAAATAATTATTATTATGAATTTGACGAATACTATTCGACGCTTTATTTTCACAGAATGTCGTAAAATGTGATATTGTACCATGGAGGTAAATAACCGGTTTTTAGTTATCGGTTTCGCAATATTGGTACTTTAATTTCACCGACGAAGTAATTATTTGTAAAATAATGTTGATCCTTAACGGTTAGTGATTTACAACCATAATTATATTATTAATAATTATTATCTACTGTAACTACGAATATGTCCGTATGTATGAGTGTATAAGTATGTTCGTGAATATCTAAGTATGTAATTATTTATTAGTAACAGTTTATTAAACATTTTGACTGTTAGATGGAAATGTGAATGATCGAGGTATGGGTTAAACTGTAATTTATTATAAAAAAATGTAAAATAAACCATCGGATTTCATTAAAAAATACATTAAACCATTTTGTGTTTTATTTTATTGTATTTGAATTTTTAGCCACGGGCGTGGCTGAAATCACTTGTAGAGGAAAGTCACCAAGTATGGAATAGTATCCTAATATGGAATACCTTCATTTCTCTAAGACTATAAGTATGAAACGCAACACTCGACCATCTTTTGTTTCATTCGGTCTCCTAACTATCGCACCCACACCATCGAGCCAGTTGCGCGAATGCTTCACGTGTGGCAGGCGTATTTTGTTCTGTTGTCGTGCAGAAAATTTTGAAGGTAAGTAATAAACGAGTATTATCAGCTGTTATTTTTGTTTACATAAGTGTTATACTATTTAGTATATCAGTATTATGTTTATTTCAACATTTTGTGATCTTTTGTCATTAAAATATTGTGACTATAAAAAATATTTAGAAGAGTTTGAACTAGTATAAAAATCCAAATATGGACAGTCGTCCGTGTCTAATCATGGAATATTCCATAATTAGGTTTTAAGATTTACCTGCACCTTCGACTTCTGGGCTTAAACGCAGCAGTTTGGGTCTGGTGTCACCTGAACCTGCACCTTCGACTTCTGGGCTTAACCCTTTCAGGACCATAAGGTTTCCAGAAGTGATTTTAAGTAACAGTTTATAAATTATAGGTCAATTATGGTCTAATTAATATATTCATAAGTAAAAAATAAAAAAAAAATAATAGTTTTTTTGGAATTTTTTGGGACACATGTGTCCCTATGGGCGATAAAGGTAACTTTTTACACAAAAGTATGATTTAGTAATCACCTTTTTTTATTAGTTTGCTTTACTTTTTATATCATTTATTGGTATATTTTGAAAAAATAAAGTACATATTTTTATAAATATTTATTTATTGCGAGATAGGTATAAACTAATTATGATAATCATCGAAGCAATTTCGTTGATTCGTGTAACACAAATGAATGTCACACGTGGCACACTTATTGTTTGTACGACTTTCTATTTTATTTTTAGCACAATTTACACATCTTTTTCTTATATTAGATTTCTCCATAACATGCGAAGAAGACGTTGTTCTCTTCTGAGACCTTCTTGCTGCAGTAGTAACGGTCGAAGGTTTAGCTCGTTGTCTCACTGAAAAACTGCTGATCAAACTCCGAGCTATAGCTTGTTTGAACTGCAAATTAGACAGCAAAGATCCTTGAGAATGAGTCTGTGTATAAAGCTTCGTATAAATGACATATGCATTGTTTATCGCTATTTCAAATAAGTCATAAAATAGCCGCAAATAGTATTTTATCTTTGACTTCCTATCTAATTCATAATAGACCTTTCGCTGATCCATCAGATCGACGCCCCCCATATTTTTATTGTAGTTTATTATAATTTTCTCCGCTGAACCAGCTTTGCGGCGTTTCACGGTTTCTGTTTCTATAGAAGACAAAAAATTAGTCAAAAGGTGGTACCGCTTTATTGTCCATCCACTTCACATAAGTTATGCCATGGAAACTTGCTGTAAAAATATCACCTCTATTCATCGATTTGTCGGATGGTGCAGTTTTGGGCAGATTTTTGCGGTTTGTTCGTACGGTTCCGCAAACCTTAGTATTTTGGTGAATCAATTCATACTGCAATAAGGGTGAGTTGAAAAAATTATCAATATAAATCTCACAGCCCAAGCCTTTGAGTTTTTTTGTCAACTGCAAAACAACTGATTCACCCAATCCATATTCAGTTCCGAAAGATCGTTTACCCGTGTACAAGTCGAATTCAAATAGATCGATGGCGTCAAACCAGCTTCAAGGCCTTCACAAAGTACTTTACCAAAGTCGTACTCAACATTATTAAAAATATTAGGAACGTAAGTTCTGTGGTTCCACTTGAAAACTGGTGGTTGGGGGCGATGAGTTTCTGTGAGATCGCCAGCCGTTGATGTTGAAGGAGTTGATGTAGATGGTTCTACTGTTTGTGATGAAGAAGGTTCACGAACTGATGAATCCTCAATTTCAACATGTTGGATCCCTTCATCATCATCCTGCGTCAAAAACCTTTCATCATCTTCATCATCACTATTATCGGCCATTAAAATTTGAAGGACCTCGTCTTCGCTAATTTCAAAAACTCCATGTCCCTTGCGCACCATATTCTGCAAAAATTATATTCAAAATGTAGGTAGAAGCGTAAAAATATCATATAAAATAGAAGACGTTTTTTGGTAGTTTGTTACCGTTACTGCCCATAGGGACGCCGGTGTCCCTTTTTGTTTTTACGAGCAAACAAAGAAAATATGTTCTGTAATCGTTTATTTTATATATAAAATAGTTATTTACTTACCAGACAATACTATTTACACTAAGTATTAGATAAAGAAACACTTTTTAGTATAAAAATGATTTTCCAAAAATGATGAACTTGCAACTTCACGAACTGCGAATAGCGACACTAAATTTATTAGGTAAAATGACCATAACAAGTCAAAGCACATAATGAAATTTTTAAATATATCCTCAAAAATATAATACGCCTTAAAATAAAGGTCTATGGTTCTTAGATTTTTTTGTACAAGTCAAAATAGTTTTGGGACAAATAGGTCCCTTGGTCGTCAAAGGGTTAATCGCAGCAGTTTGGGTCTGGTATGTCATGCCATAAGTCCAGTGCCAGAGAAACGAAGAAAAGTATCTAGCAGAGGAAGAAAAGCTGCTGTAGCAGCAGTCATAACATCTTCTCCCTACAAAAATGATTTGGAAAATAAAAATATGAAGAGACAAGAAAAAGAAAGTAAACTAGTCAAGAAAAAGAATAAGAATAAAACTGCGAAGAGAAACAAACAAACAAAGAAAAATAAGGATGATAGTGAAGAAGAAGACTCTGAGGAACTAGACGTTATCCAGTTTGATGATGGTAGTGAACATGATGAGTTGATGGACCAATTACCTCCTGACTCTGCTGATGCAGAATGTATATTCTGTTCAAGTCTTTTTTCCATGGATAAAAGTGGAGAAAACTGGATCAAATGCTTGATGTGTGGGCTCTGGGCACATACATTATGATTGTGCTGGTCCAGAGTTTGATACTTGGATCTGTGACTTTTGCAAGTAATTATGTGACTTCTTTCATTTATCACAATATATTATATTTATTTAATTGATCTCAAAGATATAAATGTCCATTTTTGTTATTGTTATGTTGATTTATGCTTATATTCCATATATGGATACCTATTCCATATTTGGTTACTCATTTGTGATTTTGTTTTTTGTGTTAGATTTTAATTTGATAACTAATATATTTGATTAAAGGCTGTTAATTACTACATATAAATGTATGACTGATTAGTAAAAACATTAAACTGATTTAATTTATATGTAGTTTTTTATTTATATCCCAAAAACAAAATGGTATTCCATATTTGGTGACTTTCCTCTATTTTCTAAGTATCAAAACACTTCTCGTAGACTCTCGTTATAAAATAAATAGTAGCAGGTATATGGTAATGGTAGATATTTTAATTCAATTCAATTCTCTTTTCATGGCTTTCAGTTGTGTGTTTCATTGCTTGTTGCCCGCCGGGCACAGACTGCTTCGCCAGTTTCGCGTAAGGAGATTGTAGAGGCACAAAGGAGATTGTACAAACCGAAAGTGATAACGTACATCAGCGACATCTATACGTACAGACCGGAACTACTATATACGTTATGTACTTCGAAAAGAACCCAAAAGAGAAATGACGATACGTAACGTATATCAGCGACATCTATATGTACAGTTCGGGACTACACCCTATGTACTTCGAAAATAACCCAAAAGTTTCTTATTCAGGTAATTCATCTATAGTCTACTAGGTGGCGCTGTATAAAAAGCCCACGCTTGAGATCAGAATTGAACTGTAGCGTGGTGGTCCCCGGTAACCGGTTTGATTCCCGGCACGTACTTGGAGTTTTAAAATTTCTAAATTCGCTCAGGTGTGGTCTGATGGGTAGTCTTGCCAAGCCATTTAGTGTTACGGATTGATGCGACCTTAGAAGTAGGATGCAACAGTTAGGGATATTTTATTAGGGATCCGTACCCAAAGAGTAAAAAACGGGACCCTATTACTGAGACTTCACCGTATGTCCGTTTTTCCATCCGTCCGTCCTAATCCGTCTGTCATAGAGTAGGTATATTATCGCAGTAAGCATATATTATTCAATACCGCGATATCGGACTTGCCGCAATATTTGCGATATTGGGAAATTATGATTTTTTGCTACACACTTGAAACTTTCACAGGTGAGGTAGGTATTTCCACAGACCAAGGAATAACTTTATATTGACTGGTATTTCCGTTGCCGATATAACAACAATACGGACAATACCTACTAAAACATTGAAGATTAAAAGGGGCTGTTAAACAACAAACGTGTTTTTTTCTAGTTTTTGATCGTTCGTTGATCCAGTAGACCCAATTTTACTCTACTCAACTCTACTTGTATAGTGATAAAGTAGGTACGTACTAGACACTAGTAGATAAATAAGCGTTCTGACTTCTGCATCTTCATTTTGCTACGTTATAAGTACCTACGGTACCAAGGTCAATGGTACGGAACCCACTTGACCGATTACTTATATGTATCTATGTTTTCTAAGTTAGTACGATAACATCTTCGGCTGTATTGTCATTTTCCATGAGGTGAGATTGCATTCTCTAAGATTCTCTACTTAGTTAAATTGAAAAATGACAAGTGAATGATATTACATACAACAATTAGTTATATAAAAAAAAATAGAAATCGAAGTTATGGATTTTATCTATTATTATGAACATTGAAAGGAGCGTAATTACCTAAGTATGGTCTACCGCCTACCTGTATCTACTTATAAGTGTATAATGCCTATAGGTGGGTACTACAGAGGCGATCGTCGATGGATTGTCTCTATGCAAAGTATTTTATAATTCCAAATAGAAAGGTAGGTAACGTACCTATCTAGGTAAGGGTAAATGAGACAAAACCTAAATCTAGGTAGGTATAGGTAGGTAGGTACGTAGATAATTCAACAGAAAAACCCAAAACGTTTTCTCATTTGTTACTACGCAACAAATTAGGTATGAATCTACCCACAGCTATACCTCCTAAAAACAACCCTCTCGACGAAATAAAACAAAAACGGCTCCGTTTAATTCCAAAGT
The DNA here is from genome assembly GCA_036785405.1 of Coenonympha arcania. Lineage (NCBI taxonomy): Eukaryota > Metazoa > Arthropoda > Insecta > Lepidoptera > Nymphalidae > Coenonympha > Coenonympha arcania. The sequence goes on from CM072078.1 coordinate 8,382,910, forward strand.
TTATTCCAAAAACAAATTGCTTACAAGAAATTCAACAAAATTGTTATAAATGCGAAGCGCTTTTTTTGAACAATTCCCGCCGTGAATGGTGGATTTAATAAATACTTGAGTAGAAAGCTGTTTTCCTTTGAGACTGGCCAAAGAGAATAGTAGAAGAAAAATGGGACCACCCTCCGGGGGGTGGGGCCCACCCCCTGTCGGGTATTGCTTTGAATAAAGAAAAGTTAAAATTTTCTTAAAACACCCCCGAGGGGTGGCCGCTATCTATCTTCGTTTAAGTATTGGCAAAAATGACCCCCCAACTCTGTCTGTCTCGCTCGCACTTATTTATGTCATTGGCTGCTTTTTAAAAGAGCTATGAGGGGTTTTATACCGAATACTAATTGAACAAGTAATTTCTTCTTATTTCAGTTGTTATCAATAGTTGTCCGCGTCTATTTTAGTTTTTTGTTGACTAAGTACTTAGCTGTTGCTCGCGACTTTATCCGCTTGTGGGTTTATATGAATTTCCCATGTTTGATGTTTCTCGTAACTTGGCAATGATTGTGTTCGATTTTTTCGTTAAAATTATTAGACATACCTAGGTACTTTCTCGTAAAATGACGCTGCTGTTTACCTCTAATTCGTTTTTAAAACACGTTTCTCTATTTATACAGTCTGAATGAGTTGTTTGAAAAACATCTTACAAACATTTTGAAATACCTACATCTTATTAAGTATATCATTCTAAAGTTTATGCTCAAGTTTTTTGCCAGCTCAATCAAAAAAGCAATTTGTGCTTTCCAATTGCTGCATAGGTAGAATCGAAAATGTGTCATGAATATCTATTTGTAGGAATCGTCTAATTTAAAAATGAACGTCCCTCCAGTACATTCTTCTCCCAACGTAGGTATTTCAGGGAACACGTTTTAGATTAGACGATCTATATTATAAATATACTTAAGGCACTATATTTATATAAATTATTTATATCTACACCTGTGACTTTTTATTCGAGAAAGTGAATTAATAATAGCAAGTAAGAACATCAAAATATTAAAAAAGTTACAAAGTGAATGTGATATGGCTGCGGTACTCTGCACGCGTTAACAGGTGGGTCACTGGGAATCCTAGTACCGTCAGCAAAACGAGTCAAAACTAAACAATACAACAATGTATTAATTAAGTAGTAAATTAAGTATTACAACTTGAAAAGCATGAAGATTAATAACTAAATTAATGGAAAACCTTTCACGATTATTATTTTCATTTAAATTCATATAGAATTCGATATCGTGATATCGGAAAGCTTTTCCATAAATATCACAATTGATTATTTTTTGGGATGAGACAATATTATGATGATTTATAGCAACTGACTGACATTCAGATAAAAAAATTATCTGAAGAAACAAGTAAGAATTTTGACAATCCTTCCATGAACCAAGAAAATTCACGTCTTTCTGTACTTTTTTAGCTATTCTAGGTCCCAGAGCTATCGACGTTGGTTCATCCACGTTAGTTGGTTGGTTGGTTGGTCATGGACAGTAATTTGACAACTTGTCTTTTGATGATGATGACCCAAAATGTAATTTAGATGATAACGTCTGATAATAGTTATCTAAATGCCGCAAAAGTAATAAAAAATTAGTAGATTGGTTTTAAACAGTCAGACTTCATGATACTTAGTGGTTTTATATTATGTGAAAGAGAAAAACTGAATTATAGTTGAAATGTAATTTCGAAGTGCCTATACGTAGGTATTTGCAATTTGTATTTTGTTGTAAAATGTTTGACTGGCAATAAAAGTTCATGTTTCCTTTTTTATAATATATTTTTTGTGAGACCTCAAATTGTTATTTTTATGAACTACTTATTATGATTGATATATTTTATGAACATAAGATAAATCTGGATAACCTACCAAGTTATAAAATTACATTGTTATTTGTTGCTTTATGAGTTGAGAATTGAATTTCAGAGATTTGTGGTTTGAAGTTCGAACATAGCTAGTAGACAGTAGCTGTTGTTTGTGGAAGCAAGCGAGAAAAATATTTTTTCTGCTGACGCTACGTCTCAGCTGAAAGTTAAGGCGATTTAAGTTGTTCAGAGGAAAGTTCGACGATTTTCACTTACGCTCAGAGTTTACTTCACTTTCATGTAAAACTTTTAAGACCTACTCGTACGTTTACACTACACTCCATTCTGAGAAAAAAATATAAGGTTACAAGAATTTATTAACATAAAATGGCAGGTAATTGAACATTTTTGATTGGTAGGTATACTTTTATTGGTCAAACTTCAATCAGCCCACGAAAACATAAAAATCTATTCCAAATAATAATACCAATTTATTTTGTTCTTACGAACACTTCGGTAACTTTCTAAAAATACTAAGCAGAATTTATTGTAATTTGTAGCATATTAGTGCATTTTAGGAATTGATTTTATTTTCTGAAAAACTTTTTTTTTTTAGGTAGATGAATAGGACAAGACAAACATGTCCAAACTGTACAACAGTGCAAATAAGTTCTTACAGGTGGGTTTATTTAGCTAGTTTCAAAGATTTCACTGTTTGCAAAACTAAAAACTATAATTTTTTAACTGAACATTTTGGATAAATAAATCGGATTTTTCTAGACGTATACACGCCAGAAGGATTTCCGTTTGATTATCAAATAGTATTTTTATTCAGTATAAGTTACTGAGTGGCTTGTCTAAAATTTTGGTAGAATCGAGAAATCTCATTCTATCATTCTAATATTGAAATTTGAAAGGAGACGCAAGTCATAGTAATGCGCCATAAAAGCGGGTTGAAAATGTTTCCAATACAAAAATAATAAACAAGTTCTCCAGAAGTAATTTTCAATACATCTACTAACAAATAGGTGAGTTAGATAAGACGTATTAAAAAAAGTTCCTAAAATTTTCCAACATTTTCTCATACGAAGGTTTTGGATTGCAAAATGATGTCTAAAACGATGAGCCAATGATTTTACTGCCCAATATGAACTTTTTCGACAAATCTGACCGCAAGACGTTATCAAATAAGCTTATACGGGTAGTATGACCTTCCATAACTTTTTCGAATAGGTACATAATACATTACATACGGATAAAATAATATTACGGCCTTTACAAGCGTTTCTTTAACAAATTTCTATGTATATCCATTTATCTAGATAGAGCAACAGCTTAGAATTTAGTTAAAACAAAAACATTATTCCAAAAATATAACCTCAAGCCTGGGCTGGGCCCATTATTAAAATTAAAAATGACAAACATTTTTAATTTTAATAATAACAAATTTGAAAGCGATGTTATCAAGTTTTTGTTGAACAAATATTTATAATATATTATTTAATATAAAGTAACCTACTTAAGTAGATACAATATAGCCCACTTTAACATAAGAGCATTCTTCAAAAAACATAACCGGACGGTCGGGTCTTAGCAACAAAACTGAAAGCGGCCTTAGCAAGTATTTCTTGAGCAAATTTTAATATCCCCGGTACCTAGATACAGCTATTTATATTTTTCCACCCCCTCGTTTCTTTTGGCGATTATTATTCTGTATTCCGATGGCGCGGGGTGGGGTGGGGGCCGCCCCGTGGACTCTTTCCTTTTTGCTTCTTAAGTCCATCTTGAGACGGGACAATGGCGTGCCTGGAAAAGATTATTGTAAAATTATTATTTATTTTCAAAATAAAGTTAAAAGACACTACACAATAATAATAAAACTTATATGTACCTAATACTAGCTGACCCAGCAAACATTGCTAAGCCATATTTTTTTCACTTAGGGGTATGAAAAATAGCTTACGACCTATTCCATCTACTGAATCCAAGAAATTTAATAAAAATCGGTCAAGCCGTTTCAGAGGAGCTTGGTAACGAACACTGTGACATGAGAATTTTATATATTAGGTTCGCTTTATAGGTACAAGATTTTATTTTGCATTGGTTCTGAAGATTTAAAGAAAAATATCATTAGTATGAGTTTTTCTTGTAGGAGGAGCAGCGGGGCAGAATGAATGGGAACAAGGCTCTAATATTAATAAAAATAGTTAATTGTGATAAAAAGTTATATAGTAAATAATTCGCCAGCCCTGTAGATTACAAAATAATATGTTATCTACCGAACCCATTTAGTGTTATTTTTGGTTTCATATTGCCAATATCAAATATATATAACATTTGATAGTAAAATATTCAACAGACGGATATACATTCGATAACAAAATCATTGCCTGATTTTTACATTGAATCTTAAAAAATCCATAAAAATAAATATTTTTTTTTATTGAAATACTTATTACGTTTATAAATTATGGTACATTATTTATTTTTATTTATTGTTATGTTTATAATTTTTAAATAAACGAATAAACTTTCGCACTTATATTAATTGATAGGTACTCTTATTTTCTATATTGAGATATAATGAAAATTAATGATTGAATTCTTTGAAATTATGTCTGCTATAACCAATATGGAAAATTGACAAAAATCATTACAATACGACTCGACACCCGCGGTATTCCCTGCTTCTGTCACTTACCCCTTTTACTGGAAAAACCGTGGCACCTACCCGGAAGGGGTACGATATTTAAATATAAGAAGAACCCCCTTTTTTCCAAGGGAGAGGCCTCCCCCGGATTTATAGATCTGGCCTTCGCTGCGTAATTACTTATCTTTGAGGAGACGAATCAATCGCTCTTCATTTTACGAATTAGTTTGCGTTTTGAGAATCTCGAACCTGCCTACACTTACTGCCTGCCTACTTCGGCCTACACTCGTATTCGAGGTCGCTTCTCTGTTTAGAATGCTAATGTGTAACACGGGAGGGCCTGTTTGATAATTACTCGAACATTTTCGTTGTTTTATCGGAGCTTATTTAATTATCCTAATTGATTGTAGGCTCGTGGAAGTTTCCATGCTTAGATACCTACTTATTAAGAAAATAAAATATTTCTTTAAATACCCAAATGCGTAACATTCATGCTAAGTACCTACAAAGGCACTTGTAACATAGAGTAGGTAATTAATATACCTTCATCAATCATCTCGTAATAAGAATAATGCACAAGCAAGACGTTTTTCTGATGTTTAAGTGATACCTGCCCAGTGCCCATGTTCGATGTTGTGTGTCCCACGACGCATTATAATTAATCATTAAAATCTCTTACCACTTAGTCTATGTGTCATGGGCCTTAAAAGATAGTTCGACCTAATCGGTTTCGCGTCTTAAAACTATGCGGATCGAGATATAGTCATTTACCATTTACATGCGGGATAGAAGTACAGACACTGTTAAAAATATCGTCCAAAAGCACTCTCTTTCCGCCTGATCCAGTATCATTGTCACTAAAAGAAAGAGCAATTTAGGAATTTTGTGTCATAAAAATGTGTCAACAAGTTGCAGCCATTTGCCGTTGATAAGAGATAGAATAGGAAAAAGACACTCTGTTAAGTGTCCTTTAAAGAGAATCTTCCCATCTAGCTTATCCAGTATCATTGAATTTAAAAAATCCTCCTAATTTAAACCGTATATCCTTTGAGGCTCGAGTCCAATCATTTACGGTTGGTAAATGGTAAACAGTAAAGCTATAGAAAAGGAAGATTGTAGAGTCTGTTACTCTAAAAGCAAACCCAATTTTTTCCGCTCAGTCCAGTGCCATCCGCTTTAAAATAAAGTTCACCCTAATCGGTTCCGCGTCATAAAACTGCGCGTAACGTACTCGCAGTCGCAGCGTTGCGGTTGGCAAGAGGCGAGCACGACTCCAAGCCACTTCACTTTCAGCGATTTATTTGATGAGAATTGTGAGCATGATACTAATTGACGGTTTCCTTCGAAAAAATAATAATAAAAAATTGGTTGTCTGTAAAATCGGTTTACGGACGATAGATTTACGTGAAAACGTCATAATCTCTATCTCATTTCATTTTGTTTCATTTCATTTCATTTCTCTATCGTTTGTTTTATCGTGCCTCTCTATCGTTTGTTGCGCGCTCTCGCTTGCACGCACAGGCTCAGGTGGAACGTTACGCGGAACGTTATTATTTTTCATGAGTGCAGCAGGGCTAGACAATGTCACTTAAGCGTTTGGCGTTAACGCTAGTCGCTAGTCGACAAAAATGTATGGACAAAACAAATGACTGTAGAAAAACCACGACATTAATTAACTAAACACGCTGTGTTTGATACTGTCGGCTGTCAATTGTCAAGCGAAGTACGCTAAAGTTATCTACAGGGTTCGCGAGAACGCCAGCGAGCGTTGAAGTTAGCGTAGTTAATTATTCAAACACAGCTTGTTTAGTTAATTAATGTCGTGGTTTTTCTACAGTCATTTGTTTTGTCCATACATTTTTGTCGACTAGCGACTAGCGTTAACGCCAAACGCTTAAGTGACATTGTCTAGCCCTGCTGGTGTTCATCAATTTATTAAACGTTATCACGTCAAAAAACTAACTGAGCCGGCAAATGTCGTTTTTCCATATAAAACTCACTTAGGGGTACGAAAAATAGTTTAGGACCTATTCTCAGACCTACCGAATAGGTCTGAGTATAGAAGTCTCTCGCGCAGTTGTCAAATATCTGTAGAGGTTGACCGCTACAACCGAATCGGTTGTGAGGCCTATTGTAGTGATAAAGCAGCCAGTAAAAACTACGGCAGGTTTAAGGCACTAATGAATTAAGAGGGTTTATGCGTTTACGCGTGAATCGCGTGTTGCTCCATACAAAAAAAGAATTCCGTTCCCACTGACGCAATTTTGCGCGGAAAATGGTATTACAAAAAAAATTATAGTAAAATAAATATACAACTTATTAAAATAGTAAATAACCAGTGACATTGAATATGAATTGAATTAAATTACTATAATTCAGAAATAACAAAATATCTTGGATTTTATCCTAAAATAATACGTTTAATTTATCGAAAAATGCTAAAAATGGCACTTTTCGGTTTATGGTTTTTGAATGAAAATCTAGGAAAATCGTGTTATTTTTTTTGAGACATTTTTTAGTAAATGTTATTAATTTTCTAAATTTGTCATTGTTATAAGTTTGTGTTATGAAACATGGCAAATATCTTGCATCAAAATAGAGCTTCCACCGCTAAGTGAGTAATTAGCCTTTACCTTAAACTTTCTAATGAGAAAGTTATACACATATTTTCAAATACTTTTGAGACAAAAACTAGATTATGAAATGCCAAATAATATATGATGGCAATTATCTAATCAATAATTGAACACATGACACTCTTATGTTACGTCGAAAATTGACAATTTTGACTCAAGCATAATACTAACGCATGAACAGTCTTAAGACGATTCCATAATTTTGACAAACACTCTAAATCAGGTCCATTTTTCACAGTTTTTCAAGTCGAGCCTCAACTTACTTATAAAAAAAAATCCTTTTAGATCCTTTTGAGAAAAACTCTTGTAATATGACACACACCATCCATAGTACCTACCTAAATAAAATTCTCATGTCACAGTGTTTGTTAAAACTTCCAAAATGAATTTTTATGTTATTTTTTGTACATTCGGTAGGTCTGAGAATAAATCGTAAACTATTTATCTTTCAAATCCTTCTATGGCAAAACAAGGTTTGCCGCATCAGCTAGTAATTATAATAAGTGTAGTTAGTTGGCGGCACTATTTGGTAGGTATTATTAGGTCGGTCAACGGTTCGGAGTCGGCACGTCGCAGGCAATTTCCTATCTGACTGACAATTTCCTTGGAGCGCCCGATTTTAATATAAAACGAGAAAAAACACCCGACGCTGTACTCTGGCGCGGACTAGTGTGGACGTGGCCTTAGATTTTAACACCGTATTATCAATATTTCAGAATTTATACCATCATGTGTGGAAGACATAGGTACAAGGTTACAGCTTAAAGCCGTAAACGGGTACAGGCAGCTCAAAACGAAGTTTTACCTAATTAAGTGGGTACTGAATAACTTAGCCTACTTTCTCTAAAATCTCCACTTTTTTTGGGAAACTACATTGGATTTTTATGTTTTTTTTAGGGTTCCGTACCTTAAAAGGAAAAATACGGAAACCTTACAGGATGACACAAAGTCATCGTATTAAGGTTTACGTATATTTCCTGTCAGTCTGGATGTCTGTCTGTAAAGTCGACATAAAATTTGGAACTGTTGTACCTAGATCATAGTTGCCCACAGTCATTGCAATAATAATAAAAAAGATTTCTTTCTTTTTCCTTTTTTCTGTACCTATACATCATCTTCGGTGCGCGAATCGACTCGCACAGTTTTTTTATTTGTGTCATAAGTTTCAAAAACGCTAAGAATTTTTTGATAACTGCCTTAGATATTTAGCAAGATAAAATATCGTTTTTCTGTTAGGTTCTCCCACAATGCTGCCTATCGCACTCACCAAAGTATTTGAAAGAGCGAGGAGGGCAAAAATCAAAATACGGCCTTTTAAGGCCTTAAATTTTTTTATAGAAACAAAAAAAGGTTTGTCAACATTTTACCATCGCGCCTTCGAGACCGGTCCTGGCGAGAGAAAGAAAAGTGGCGATCCCCTCCCCGCGCCGCCCGCTCGCCCCCGCCCCGGGCGTTTTATAAGACGCTGTTTTATTCCGCTCATTGTATTTTTATCGATGTTTCCACTCCAAAGAACGAGGCTGAATGGTACCTACTTATTTGAAAATTGTATGTAATTATCACAAATTATCATATTTGAAAATGAAAATCTTTATTTTTCACGTAGCTCTTACGAAAAGTCACAACTCTACCACCAAGTTCAGAAAGTAGGTTTGCACCGAGTAGAACCAGCAAGAAATTCGGTGCCTATTTGCTCTTTTCAAAAATGTTATTATATACAACAATTCACTAGTATGAAAAATTATGACATAATTTCTACGATGTCTCATGAGAGGATGGAATGGAATCCTTGTCATTTAAAAATTCTTCAAAGGTATAGTAAACCTGATTCACTAAGATGTTTTTTGACAGTTACTTTTATCCCGTGCAAGGGTAAGTCCAAAACAGACTTCGAGATCATATTGTAGAAGCATACACTCAACCCCACAAAGGATTTTTGTATACCTCACGCAAACGATGTGGCACTATAACCAACTTAGGTATGTCCTCTATTTATTAGGGTTCCGTACACAAAAGGAAAAAACGGAACCCTATTACTGAGACCTCGCCGTCCGTCCTTCCGTCTTTCACCAGGCTCTATCTACCTATCTCTTGAACCCTGATAGTTACACCGTGATACGTGACAGTTAACACCTGAAATTTTCACAAATACAACATACAGTATTTCTGGTGCCGCTATAAAAACAAATACTAAATACAACATAAAATAAAGATTGAAGTGTGCTCCCATGCACCAACGTGATTTTTTTGATCGTTTTTTAATTTGGCGGGCAGAGGTGTTTAGTTTACTTTAATACTATTGAGAATTGGTGCTTCATAATACGGAACCCAGAGTGCATGAGCCCGACTCGTACTTGATCACTTTTTCATATATTTACCTAATATAACATAAGGAAGGTGGAGAACCATTCGTGGTGCATATGACCAGCAAAGTCTATAGGCAGATTATATACCTTGATAAGTGGGCAAAAGCAAAGACTTGGTATAAATACCAATAAGCAAATAACAAATTATTTACTTAATAAAAGTTAGAAGGCGCCCATAGATTTTCCATCTTTTCTTCTGCCAAAGACAGTTATCGCTCAGCCAGTTTGGAAAGACCCACGATTACTCTTCAACTTACTTCACAATGGTCCTTTTTCTTTGAGTAAAAGGGGGGTGGGAAGCTCGGCTTGTAATGGACGGTTATTTATTTTATTTTGTGCGTCATTTTTGCCTCGTCTCCCCTTTCGTGGAGAGTTTTTGTAGGGCATTCGATGCTGTGTTGCTTTCAAGTGGCCTGGAAAATTAAAATTAAATATTATGTTAGTGAAATACTTTAGTAAACTAAAGAAAGAAAGGGCACAATACATGATGCCTAGTTTTTCTGTAATTCATAGAATATTATACTATGATTACGATTAACTTCCGAGGTTTGACTTACTAAGACTCAAATAGTTTCAATCAAAAATAAGAATAAGTATAGGTATGTAAAATGTGTTTAAAAATTAAGCACATCTTGTATTCTATTTATAAAAAACAAAACCCAGCTTAGTGGCACATTAATGTGGCCTGAGTACAATCTGTAGCTTTGGATATGGAAGTATAAATCTATAGCATTTATCTTAATAATTAGGCTTTCGTCTTTACAGTTTTCGTTTCTGTAATCGTTTTCCCAGAAAAAAAGCAAAGTATATACAATCGGGCCATTATTTTCATATATTTAGGTAGGTAGGTATGCCGATACAATATTCGTAGGTTTCTCACTAGACAGATCCACTGCGAATTAGGATCATTTTCCTAGATAAAAAGTAAAGTATAATAATTATAGACTTGGGTCAAGACAAGATGTTACTTATTTAGATACAATATTCATAGGTTTTTTTCACAAGAGCTTTTAGCATAAATCTAAACTTCAGAGCTTTGAATTCTCTACCTTACAACTACGATCACAATATATACCTATAACTGTTAAGAAAATTCATTAATAGAGCTTTCCAAAAAAACCATGTTTAAAATAGGTAAAAGAGGCGACGGTCACAACCCTAGGCGAGCGTCCAGCTATCTTTTTGCGAGACTTTCAATTGTATAGATAACAGAACAAAGAAACGCACCCCCTACAGGGGGAGGGAGGCGTCATTTTTACTGTCTTGAGGGGTTCTTTTGATAGGACTGACATTTAGTGTTTAATTAAACGAAAAACTGCCGTTATTTATAAACAAAGACTTGTTTTATAGGAGTAGGTTCTTAGATAGGTATTCGCCAATAACGTTTGGCTGTGATAACACCTGATGGAAAGTGATGATACACTCTAAGGTACAGCGCACTTAGCTATACGCAATGTCTAGTCACTGTTGATTTGAAGGTGCCCAAGTTGTAAGGTGGTGGGAAAGATGGTGCCTGGGAGGGTAGTCCTCACCTTTCGAGGAATCAAGTGCACTCTCTATTCCCTCTCTCATTATTCAATGGGACGATAGCAACACGAATGGAGAGAAATCAGGACCGACGGCTTAACGTGCTCTTTCAGGAACACTGCTAATTTCCTACCTCCAGAGGCTACTACTAATTCCTGATAGATTCTTCTATTCTAATGGCTTCTCCCAATACTACTCATATATTTTTTGGTCCGACCGGAGGACATTGAACCGAGGATAATTATAAATACTTACTATAATAATTATACACATAATAATATCATAAAGAAATTGTCGCGGCCATTTACCTTATGTCCAATGGGACTTATTTCAAAAAAAAAATATGGGAATGCGCCCACTATATCAGATCATCAAAAGAGTGTATGGGAAACGTATGGGGAAAAACGTGTGAACGTTAGATAAAAACTGATCATGTGACTTAACGAAGATAACAGTCGCTCTGATGTATATATATTTTTAAATTTCGCTCCATTTGAGCGATCGCAGACAGGACAAATTAGTTTAAGGTACCTACCTATACCTGAAAAATCGAATATTAAAGCATGTTTCAACTTTATAACACTCAATATCTAACTTATTTTATTCCGTTTGATAATATTTTCAGTATTTGCACGCTTGTCCATTAATCTGTTTAATCTATCCAATTCCTTGTGGCAATTTTTCAGTTTTCTCTTTGAAACTCCTCGGCGTTTCTCATTCCGCGCTTAAATTAAAAACAATTATGAGCCGGTCCGGGCGGTGCGGGGGCGTGGGGGGTCGAAATGAAAAATTAAGACAATTTCAGCGCCGCCCGCCCCCGGATATAGACAGCTATCTTTTCTACTTAGCTAGTAGAACCACAAGAACTGGACACTAGATATAAGATGATTTTGATAATTGCCTAAATACTTAAGTACCTATAAGTACAAACAAAATTTAGCTAATCAGGCACATGCCATTTAAGGATACGCAATATAGTATACGCAATATACCACCTATTAATAAGACCTATCGAATTAACTGCTGATTTTTCAATCGCTAACGCAATCAACGTTAAATAAGGAATAAATATGACATTTTGACAGATTTTGTATAACATAATATGTTTCACTAAGGGCCGATTTTTCTATCGCTATAGATAGACAATATGTGAGGAATAAATTTGAAACATATGTCATACAAAATCTGTCAGAACGTCATATTTAGTCCTTAGTTAACGTTTATCTGGCGATTGAAAAATCGGCCCTGAAAAAGATTAAAGTTTGGTTATATAAGAATTTTATACATTAGAAAAGATAATACAGGTTATTTATTTATTGTGGGCTTCTTCTTAAAAGACCTTTTAATTAGGAATTTCTAGCCAGAAAATCTTCGAAAATTCGGTGGGGCGTGTCATTTTTTTTACTCTATACAAGGTAGTACTCGACTACGATCTCATCTGAAGGTAAGTGATGATGCAGCCTAAGATGTTATCTTACTAACTTGGAAGGGTAAGTAAATTTACCCCAACGGTTTCTACAAGGATCGCACTGGAACGCTAAATCGCTTGGCGGTGCGTCATTGCTGGTAGGGTGGTAACTAGCCACGGCCAAAGCCTCCCACCAGACCAGACCTGAGCCAATTTAAAAATTATAAAATTCCAAAGATCAAAGTCATCGTGGATATTTCAATCTAAGATGACGCGCCCCACTCCCTCAAAGTCCTTACGAATCGAAAGAAACATACCTACTTAAGCGATTTTGACAAATTGGGGCGCGTCTTCCTGGATTGAAATATCTATAGTTACGAGGGGTAATTTCAGTCCTTTACGGGGAATCGAACCAACTAGGTAGGGTCGTTTAGCCAGTTGGCGACCGATTAGCGGGATATTCAACTTTAAGTCAATATTTAAGTACGACGCATCCATAGTACACATATTAAAGTCATTTGACGGGGTTCTAGACATTGTCAAGTTGTATTTAAAAGTAAAATTAGACCGGGCGCTAGAGGTAAGTGAGTATGCATAATATGAGTACCGAATTTCGCCAACGGATTTAAGTGAAGAAAAGGCCAAAGAATAATAATGTGGATCTTGCCGGTCAATTTTTTGGTCCATATTTTTTTTTTACCCCCTCTTCTCTTATTCGTATTTCGTAAAGGGAATATACATGTTATAACATCATTTTAATGATTATTTTCGTAATTATTTATAGTTTTTTCTAATGATAAAAGTCAGGATGGATTCTTAAATAATATAAAAATGAAAGTAATAATTTTTTTTATTAATAAAAAAATTAGTTACATAATATGAAAAACCAGCGAATTCAAGCATAAATGTATTCAAAGTAGGTAAAAAAATCACTCATTTTTGTCCCTAAGTGAGAAAAATTTATATGGCAAAACAACGTTTGCCAGGTCAGCTAGTGTATATAATATAAAAACACGACTTAACAAAGCAACGTCTTTACGTCAATAGATGTAGAAACACACTAAACGCGTACGCGCGCTATGCTTACTGTATGGGCGAAGAGGGGATATGAAGGGAGCCTGAATGGACCAGCACACCCGGCGGCAAGATGTGTTTTGTCATTATTTAGGGTCTCAGGTATAAGAATCCAGTCATAGTTCCCGTCACTCGGATTTTGCATACTCAACTACCTCTAGCGCCTGGACTAAATAATGAGAATTACAGTTGCGAGAACATTTTAAATTGAGTAAATCTTAAAAACTATATGAAATGCCAATTAGCGACCACCTTTGCTAGTTGACGACCGACCCCTTATCTAGTTGGCGACCTCGCGATCTGCTAGGGCAAACTACATTTGAGTAATTAAAATAAAAAAATAATTATAATTTTATGATTGCATTGACGGCGGGCCATCATTATCTACGACTATTCCAAATTTCATGTCAATATCTTTGATAGTTACTGAATAGGGTTGTGACACACCGACAGACAGACAGACAGACGGACAACAAAGTGATCTTATAAGGGTTCCGTTTTTTTTCTTTTCAGGTACGGAACCCTAAAAAACAGACTAAGATTATGGTAGTGATTGTAAATGGTTGTAAAACCACACGTTAATCAAGTGGTCGCCAATTAGAAGTGACACTTTTAATTGGCGACCACTTGATACCCATACATTTTTAGATGTTTAAATATAAGATTTATAATCATTTGGCGGTCGTAAACTAAAATATATGTAGATAAAAATAAACAAATTAAATTGAAAGTAATTGAATTCCGAACTAGATTTGTAGTCTATAAAAAATTTAAATAAATGTTTTTCTATCCAATTATCTATTGGCGACCAGGTGGCCGCAAATTAAACTTAATAGAGTATTGCAATTCTAGTTAGCGACCATTCAATTTTTTACAAGATTTTGTATATTACATGTAATAAATGTACAAATTACGTAAAATATGTACTTATACACTTAATGGAACATTAAAAATTCGTCTCTAATAAATATATCACGATCTACTTACCTTGAACGCATCACTTGCTCACTATTTTTTCCTTTGTTTTGGGACCCTGTACGCGCCAAAAATATGAGCGGCTGACTGAACTAGATTTGTTTACTGTCAGGTAAACACAAAGCTGCCAACTATTGTAGGTAAAGCTAATAGATCTATCCCCTATTTAATTAAGCGAATTTCATTTGGAAAAGAAGGATAGAATTCTTATTTTTTTCGTAGGTATTAATGCTACTGCATTGTCAGTGGTCGCTAACTGACCGTGATCGCGTAACCAGCTAAACGACCCTACTAGTCCAATTAGTGTTGCCCAAAATCAGTCTTGGTCTTGCAGTCTTGGTCTTGTTCTTGCGTTTTTGCAAGAACAAGACCAAGACCAAGACTGCCTAATTTTAGCAAGACCAAGAACAAGACTGACAGTGCAAGATTTGAGCAAGAGCAAGACTAAGCGTGCGAGACTCTTGCGTCTTGCAGTTAACGTGAAATCGCACCCTCTGCCCGCGAAATTTAAATTTTTTTTTTTTCGCAATTATTTAACTAATCCAACGAAGTAGGCTTATGGAATTCATTTTGCGAAAATAAGAGTATCATCTTCACAGTTTTATATAAAAATGTTTAGGTACTTGAAAGTGTCCAGTTTAGGAATGTAGTTCGATTGTCGACCAATTTGCGAAAATTCAAACTCGGCATACGAACTACGAGTACATACCTAAACTGGACGCTTTCTAGTAAAGATTTTTATATAAAACTATGAAGATGATATTGCTATTTTCGCAAAATGAATGCCATAAGCCTAATTCATTGTACTAGTTAAATATTGGCGAAAAACAGAATAAAATTAGCCGCCGACCTCCGTTTTTTTTTACACACTACAAGTAAATACTTGACTGTAATCTCACCTGATGGTAAATGACGATGCAGCCGAAGATGTTATCGTACTACCTTGGAAGAGGTAAGCAACATCTAAGGGTTTTTACACAGCATCACACCGGAACGCTAAATCGCTTGGCGGTGCATCTTTGCTAGTAGGGTGGTGACTAGCCACGGCCGAAGCCTCCCACCAGACCAGACCTGAGCCAAATAAGAAATTATAAAACTCCAAAGTGGCGCGCGCTTGGATTAGAGAGGGAGGTCGCGGGTTCGATTCCCGCCACAGGCCACTTTAGAATTGTACCTATTATTTCTAATTTGGTTCAGGTCTAGCCTGGTGGGAGGCTTCGGCCGTGGCTAGTTACCACCCTACCAGCAAAGACGCACCGCCAAGCGATTTAGCGTTCCAGCGCGATGCTGTGTAGAATCCGTTTGCTTACCCCATCAAGTTAGTACGATAACATCTTCGGCTGCATCGTCACTTACCATCAGGTGAGATCGCAGTCAAGTACCTACTAACTTGTAGTGAGTAAAAAAAAGCTATGTTAATTCAAACTCAAAATGTATACTTACTCAAAATGTTACATTGTTCTCACATCTAAATTACCGTTTAATAAATAGCAATAGGTTAACAGGTAATTGCGAGACTTGCGAGACTCTTGCTGCAAGACCAAGACCAAGACCAAGACTGGGGGTGCAAGAACAAGACCAAGACCAAGACCAGATGTACTGGCGCAAGACCAAGACCAAGACTGGCTGAGTCTCGTCTTGTTCTTGCATTTGGGCAACACTAAGTCCAATGTGGCAATTAATAAATTGTGCATACACATCACATATTATACGACCTCAGGTAGGATAATGTACTTATGGGTCATGCAAATACGTGTTTAGAGGCATTGCGGACACCATAAGCATTGGAGTTCCAATTAAAGAAAAATGTTTATTAGAGTCTTCAAATGAAAGTAATCTTAAGGAACGAGAGGAAACCTGCCTTCAATAGAAATGAGGCTCCCTACGAAAAAAAGGCCAGAAAGAAACGGCAATGCCATCCTAATGAGTTAGAAAAGAATGGAAGATCACCCTGCGAAAAATTAAGATTCAAATAGTAAGAAAATTAAAATTCGACGAACGGTCAACTACTTTTCCCGCTCTAGCTCATCGTGGGTGCGTATTGCTGTCCTTGTCTTGTTGGGGTGAAAAAAAGGGTGATCCTTCGATGGGTGGGGTTACAGATGTTATTGGAATGGTAATGATAGCGTTTGACGGTTTTTGTTACGGTTCCTGAACGCAATTTGCATTTTTTAAGAAAGTTTTTGCCGTTGTTTTGTTGATTGTATATCCTTTTATTGTATGTACCTAGTCTAGCCATAAATACTGTTACATAAAAACTTTTCTTTTTTTCAGCTTTTTAATTATTTTGAATTTGGAACACGTATATTATTTTAAAAACTTCTTTCGATTTCACGCCATTGCACATACTTTTTCGTGTTCATTATCAAATTACAATATGGAATGGGGCCGCGTGCTGTTAGAACTACAAAGGCTGAGCCAGAATTCGTCGAAACCCCATTAAGAAGCAAAAAATCTTATCGCGAGAAATGAAGATTCCCGCTAGGACTCTGTCGTGTATTATAAAACAAGACCTGAAGCTCGGTGCTTATCGTCGATATACAGGTCATGCCCTAAATCAATCTTTACAATTAAAGAGAGTGGAACGATCAAAACTCCTTCTGTCGCGATACGCAGGTGAAAGGCACAGAAATATCCTCATTACCGATGAAAAAATTTTCACGATTGAAGAACACTACAATAAGCAAAATGATAAAGAGTACGCTCACAGTTCTAAAGAAGCTGCTCAAGTGGTCGGGAAGGTACAACGTGGTCATCATCCTGCGTCAGTGATGGTTTGGTGGGGCGTGTCTTATCAAGGAGTCACAAAACTGCATTTTTGTGAAAAAGGAGTGAAAACTTCAGCTAAAGTATATCAAGATACAGTCTTGGATCATGTTGTGAAACCTCTCAGCAATACTCTTTTTAAAAATATACCGTGGACTTTCCAACAGGACTCTGCACCTGGTCACAAGGCACGAACTACCCAAGCCTGGCTTGAAACCAATGTTCCGGACTTTTCAAGACCTGAAGACTGCCCCTCATCTAGCCCAGACCTCAACCCTGTTGACTTCAAATTATGGTCAGTTTTAGAGGACATGGCCTGCTCTAAACGACACGGCGACATTGAGTCGTCGAATAAATAGATACAAAGTAAAGATTTCATTAGATAGGTATGTACTTTAAAATTTAAACTTCATGTTAGTAGGTATTTTGGGTCTTTATCTAAAGAAGAAATATTCTTGATTGAAAATTCACCCAAAAGTTTCTCTAAAAGATCCATTTTTCTAAACTTTTATAGGAAACTACAATGGTAACTAAATCAATCCATTGTAATTTTTTTAATGTAGGTACTTATTGGTAATGAAAATATCTAAAAACGATGAGAACGGATTTATGATAACTGGCTTAGTTTTTTAGTAGGTACCCAATTAGGTAAATCGTCGTTTTTCCTGTCAGATTTTCCCACAACACTGCCTGTCGCACCCACAACGGTTTTGTAAGAGCGAAGAGGGCAAAAATGAAACCATTTTGGCTCTTTAAGGAATTGAGACAGTTATCTTAGTCTTTTACATATCGCTATTGAAATATTTTCTTTTCTGTAATGGCCACTAGCCAACCTTTGCTCAAGAAAAAAGGGCATAGTGTCTTGCCGGCGCTGCTGGCGCGTTTCCAACGGCTGCGACTGTGTGTCTATGTCTCCATCCGCTTCCGCCACAAAACCCAGAAAATATGCTTCAATTCGCCTTTAATGTTTTCTTTGCATTTGGCGTTCTCACAAAACCGCTCAAATTTATACATTTACAGGCGATATTAATGGCGGCGTCGCGGTTTTGAATTTACTTTCGCCATTAAAATAGTATGGCCGGTTCTATATTTACTGTATGCATGTAGTTTATAGGCGGAAACAGATTTATTTGCAACATGCTATATGTTTCTTTTTTAAGGAAGTTTTTGCTAACTCCAAAGAGGTAAGGATATAAGTTTTATTATATTGACGACCGAATAGCGTAGTGGTAGCGAACCTGCTGTCTGCGCCGGAGGTCGTGGGTTCGATTCCCACTACTGGTACCTTAATGTTTGTGTGATGAGCATGTTTCCAGTGTCTGAGTGTTTTTCAATTATGTATTTATGTATATTAGTATGTATGCATATTTATCAGTTATCTAGTACCCATAACACAAGCTATCGCTTACTTTGGGGCTAGATTGCGATGTGTAAAATGTCCCGTATTTATTTATTTATTTATTTATTTATGGCTATACCTACCTACAATAAATTAATTATTACTGAATTGATGATGAAGCGTTGATATATTAAAATTTATGATCGCTAC
The DNA here is from genome assembly GCA_036785405.1 of Coenonympha arcania. NCBI lineage: Eukaryota > Metazoa > Arthropoda > Insecta > Lepidoptera > Nymphalidae > Coenonympha > Coenonympha arcania. The sequence continues at coordinate 8,401,700 of CM072078.1, forward strand.
TAGGCTTATTGCTGATAACCTACTGGTCAAGATTTAAATCCTCTATTTGGGAGTCGAGGAATTTCCGGAATCTAAAACCTGGTAGGTATGCTCCTTATATTTTTTTGTACCTATGTGTGTTCAAGGCAATGGACTGTTTTATGTCTTCTGTCATTTACTTATACCAATTACCTATTCAAATATAGTGGATAACCGCGGCTTCACCCACGTGATGATTTCCTATTTCCCCTTTAGAGGTTGAATTTGCAAAAAGTTTTCTCAACGGATGCTAGGCTTGCATAGAAAATGCCAGTGCCTTCTCATGAAGGCACTCAGATTGTGCTGAATTAAATTATTGTCAAGTAAAAATTACTAATATAAGTCCCAGGTATAGAATCGAAAAGCAGTTTTCAAATTCACAATTGATAAAAAGGACACAATTATATACAGAGTGTCATGGAAACAGATGTAACTTACCTAAGGGTGGAACTTTTTACAAGAGGGTGAATCTCACCCCTTCATACTTTTTATCGGAGCCCAATTAACGGGAAGTGTGCCAGGGACGTTTTTATTATTTTTATATTTTGTCAACAAAAAATACTTGAACATCTCTCTTAAAAAAATTTGAATATAAAAGATTGTAATGAACAAAATAAAAGAATGTACTTTATTTAAAAAAAATACATTTCTAAAGGTTTGCTTCTTTTATCTTAAACATTTTATTTTACCGTTCCTGTAAGTAGGTATACTATAGATAGCTTTTGATAACAAAATTTGTTAAGAGTGTAGGCAGGTACTTTTCACAGAATCCAGTACTCTCCAATACAATTCACACAAATTACGTAAGGCTTTAATAGAATTGAAAATTTTCCTTTACTTAGTAAACTAAACATACTTAAGACCTTTTAAATTATAAAAATTAGAATAATGGTGTTTAGTAGAAGACCACCCCCTTCACCCCGATGGGGTGGCAGCGAAGTTTCGTGAGGGGGAGAAAAATAAATTCTAAATTGGCTCAATCCCCTAGTTTTTTGTCGCCATTTTCTCGAAAGATTTGCTCTGGCCTTCGCGTATTATTTTGACGCAATTTAATATACGTACTAAACTCAAAGAAGGATTTCATTTGTGTCAATTTAAGGCCGAGTTTTCGCCAGATAGACGTTAACTGAGGAATAAATATAACGTTTTGACGGCTAGTGTATGGCATATGTTTTAAATTTATTCCTCAGATAGATTATCTGGAGATTGAAAAATCGGCCTTAAATTAATGAAGGAGGTTCTTTTTAATGTAAAAAAACCGCCTTTTTTTGTTCGTATCACCTGCATAATTATTTCGTCATATTTTTTTTTGTATCGAAAGTAGAAAATAGATTTACGTACACAGTCTTCTGTTTCTAGTAAGAATATATTATAACTACACAGATAAGAGAAGTAAGTATATAATATTATCTATTGCGGAATATTTAAAAAATTTATATCCAAGCGCTCAGTCAAGAGAAAACCTAAATAATCAAACAAGCAAACCAATAACAAAAAATTTAATCACTCATAAAAAAGGTAAAATAACTAAACCAGCACAGTAGTTGAAATTCAGCCACATTTCATCATATTAGTTTTCTGCACTTCTTCTCATTAAAAACTTCACCTATCCTAACTTTCATGCTCCTCTAAACAAGCTTAAAAGATAAATACCTATAAGTTTTTTCTTTTACATTTACGCAAGTTATCACAAAGTATAGTGACGTCGATTTATTATGCATTATATAAAGTTACGTCACAGAAGACCATAATATACCTTACGGGTTACGTATAAATGTAATACAGAAGTATAAAAAGAAAAAAAGTACCTAGGTAATTTGGCGAACATCTTGCAATGAAAGGTATTAGGGGGGGATGAGTATAAATCTAGTTGGTAAGTCTCCACTGGATTAGCAAGACCGTGTTAGCAGTAATCACTCTGATATAGGCGAGGGTTAGAATCTTATTGGAAAGCTTGAATTCCAATTTCAAAAACCAGTAACTATTTTTTTTAATTCTTACCATTGCGCAAAGGTTAACAGTTCATTGTTATGTAAAGTGTTGTTATTATTCAATGTAAAATAATCTATGTACAATAATTGCAAAAATATGGCAATCAAAATGCCAATTTTAAAGCGTTTTAAAGATTGCAAAATTTTTTTAGGTACTTAAGTAAAACATACAAATACAACTCTAGTCTCTACCTCGTAAGTAAACTGTTAGAACACACTTAATATAAATAAATAAATAAATAAATATATACGGGACATTTTTACACATCGCAATCTAGCCCCAAAGTAATCGATAGCTTGTGTTATGGGTGCTAGATGACTGATAAATATACATACATACTAATATACATGAATACAATATATTGAATTTTATTGAATATTGAAAAACACCCAGACACTGGAAAACATTCATGCTCATCACACAAACATTTACCAGTAGTGGGAATCGAACCCACGACCTCCGGCGCAGACGGCAGGTTCGCTACCACTACGCCATTCGGTCGTCAAATATAGATACCTATAGCTCTAAACTTACATATAAATATGCATAGATAGGTTTTAAGTTGGATTGGATGGTATTGTGTTTAAATACATGCAGAAAACCATATCAAAATAATATGTAGGTTAGCTGCTATTTTTTTTTCAAAATCTCGTGATAAGCTAAACCTACTTTTTAAAAACTAAATCTCATTTATTCCAAAACGTCATGACAGTGTGGAAATTAAAAAGTTAAGCCGAACCAAAATGGCGCTGGGAATAGTTGCGAGTTCGAGAGGGAAAGTGTTGGAAACTTTTTAATTTGCGAACGGTCCGTGTTCGAAAGTCGAATTTTTCATCGCGAAGTTTTAAACGTTCGAAGTGCGAAATAGTTTAATAGATGTTTAAAGTTCGGATACTCGTCTTTTAAATTATCCACTTTAAGTTTTAAAAAGTTTAGTGTTGTTATTTTTATGAATATATATATTTTTAAATTACGTATTTCCGAACCTTTTTTCCTCAGTCGTTACAGAAATCAGTCGATAGCTGATTCCTCAACTCCATGGAACGTTATTCAAACAATGTATAACAATGACAGTTGTCTTCTATAATTCACATTTAAAAGTACCCGCGGCCGGTACCCACTTATCCCGGCCAGCAAAAACGTACCGCCAACGTTAACGTAACGTTCCGCTAAGATGCTGTGTATACAAAGATAACTGGTTATACCGGTGTATATCGTCAGAGTTTTCAAAATTATATCTTCAGTTTCATCTTCACTGTTGAAGCGTTTTATTAGTATGATCATTTGTTAGTTTTGTTCCAGGGACCTTTCTTAGCGAATCATATTAGTATTTATGCCAAAAGACAATATCATCATCATCATCATCATCATTTCAGCCTGCGGACGTCCACTGTTGAACATAGGCCTTCCCAAGTGAGCGCCACCACACCCTGTCCTCAGCCCTCCTCATCCAGCCGCTTCCCGCCACCCGCTTAATGTCGTCGGTCCAACGAGCTGGAGGGCGCCCCACGCTACGCTTACTTGTACGCGGTCTCCACTCCAGGACTTTTCGGCTCCACCGGCCATCGCCCCTGCGACACGCGTGACCTGCCCACTGCCACTTCAGCTTGCTAATGGTTTGGGCTATGTCAGTGACCTTGGTTCTCCTGCGGATCTCCTCATTTCGGATTCTATCCCTCAGACAATATAAAGACAATATAAAACCAAAATATTTTTTTATAGAGTACAGTCTCCGTATTAACTCCTACATTTTTTTTTTAAAATAAAAATCCTGATTTCAGTGCCAGTAAACAAGTAACTTCTCAATAATATCTTTATGGCAGAAAATGTGCATTGAAAAGAAAGTAGCTTTTTGTGCGTAAAATTTAATTCCGGATGTGAAAAACAAAAACTTTGTGCCAATGATGCTCACATAACATATTTTTTTCCTGGAATAGGTACCTACTTTGGTTTTGAATGGTAAAAAAACTGTATCCTTTGGTCATTCTTCTAATCCCGACCCCAGACCGATCCAGTGGTTTAAACAGTTGTTGATCAATTAGTTTGTTAAAGCTTTTTTTATAAGTAGAGGAGAAATAAATGTACGTAACTTGTAGTTACTCGGAAGTGACGTAACAAGTCACTTCCGGTGCGACGGGAAGTACCGCCGGATGTAACATGCTTGTCGCCCCAATCGAGTTAACTATTTACGGACACTGATCATTCAATATGAAGTCAGCGAAGAAAAATTTCTGCTTTTTAAAACTCTACAAGTTAGCACTTGACTGCGATCACACCTGATGGTATGTGATGATGCAACCGAAGATGCTATCGTACTAACTTGCAAGGGGTGCGTAAGGGAGTCATCCGTTTTGCAAAAAATGAGGCAGCCATATGTCACCAGAAGAGAAAGACTATAAAATGACTCGGATGAAATTTTTGATCTACATGGCAAACGTGACAAATATGTATTTTTATACATTCAGCGCTTACCCGATTCAGCAGTCTCAACTGCGGCTCGATTTAGTGTCCCTGAGTCAAATTCAATGTGTGAACAAAATTGCTAATAGGTATATAAAATTCTCCTGCAAATTTTTGTTACCAAACTCCTCCGAAACGGCTCGACCGATTGCTATTCTTGTATGTTCGGTAGGTCTAAGAATAAGTTGCATATAAGTTATTTTTTTATATCCTTAATGCCAATACAACGTTTACCGGGTCAGCTAGGTGAGGTACACACAAGTGAACTGAATAACGAATCAGCCTGTAAAAATGTTAAATAGAAATAAGCATATTTATTTTTCCGTAATGCATGAAAAAATAAGCATATCCATTTTGCCAGACATTGTGGGAAAATATGCTTATTTCTATTTAATATTTTTACAGGGTGATTCGTTATCAAGTACATTTATGTACCTTTCAATATTATTTTAACTTTTCGTTACACGTTGTATAAAGATTGACCTCACGTTACACCATGTACGTTGCAATCTCGGGATTTTTTTTATTTAGAGTTATAATCGTGTTCTACGCAACCGATTCATCAAAAACCAAAACTCCGGTCTTCGGTGTAATAAAATATATAATAAATACCTACTTACATACGCGTCCACGCGTGAAATAGTGTTTATCAGCAAGCGTGATTTTTTCAGGAAAAGAAGTAGCCTATATTATTAAGGATATCAGGATACGAGCCTATTTACTTATAAACTCACCCACAAACTTTCGCTTTCATATTACTACTAGGTATAAGTGCCTGACGACCGAATGGCGTAGTGGTAGGGAATTTACTATAAGTGCGTTGTGTTGATTATAATTTAGACGTTGTTTTTATCTGAATTACTTCCAGGCTTGCAATGAGCAATGTTTACCTTATACCTACTCGGAGGCGAGGGGAGGGTCCGAAGACTGCCAAAAGAAAATTATTCCTTGATTGTGACCCCTCGCTTTCAAATGAAAGTAATGAATCCGAAACATTAGCTCATTTATACAGCTATTCTTTTGTCTTTAGCAATCTATACATCGTTTTCATTTAGGTGGGCGTTTGTGCTCGAAGATTTATTTTAAAGATAAAATTAATATATTTTTATACGGGTAAAAGGTAATTTCTACGATCGAAAAGAAAATTCGGTAACACCGATAAGAAAACCTCAGGATATGGGTATGCGAACATATTTTTACGTAAACCGTTTACGTAAAAATAAACAGTAGCGCCATCTGTCAACATTTTATAGCTGGCTGCAGAGCGAACTACAGCTTTGCCTTACTGTTGGTGCCAAAACAGCATTTTTGGCACCGATGCCTTTTTTGCGCCGTCCGCCCTGTCCAGGGTAGATGTCAATTTTCGGTAATAATTATTTTGCACTAATTTCTACTTACTTGATCGTACTTACTAGCTTATTTTGGAAGTTGATAAGTAAAAATTACTATGCATTGTACTATAATAAATCCAAATTCTAAATACTTATGTTTATAAAAGAAGAAACACTTCTTCATTACTAATATATTATTATTATCAATGCACGACGCACAGCCCAATTCAAACACAGCTGCTGGGTCCAGAGACGCCGCATTACTCTTATCCTGGAAAAATCCATGGTTCCCGCGAGATTCGTAAAAAATTAGAAATTCACGTGGGCCGAGCCACGGACATCTATTGTTAAATAATTGAGACACGTGGTAATTTTCCGTAGTTTCGTAGGCTCGCGCTACGGGCTACATCACTCGTAGGTTCTACAATCTACAAACCTACACGTACAGGTAAACCGTAGAAAAGTTAAAAAAGGTAAATCTCGCAAGTGGAGTCAACATATCAAAACATTTTTTACTGTGAATAATATGGATAGATCCTAAATATATTTAATTCACATAGGCCTAACTTACAGGCACATGGACAACAAGATAATTTTGTTACAATAATGTGATAAGTAATGGTATTTGTTTTAACTTAAAGGCACAAGGACAACAAGATAATTTTGTTACTATATGGTGATAAGTGATAACTATTTGTTTACCTACTTAAAACGTTCCCGAGAGTTCATAATAAATGATGTCCAGAATTCGTTTGCAAAACGTAATGAATTATTGTTTACTTATTTTTCTTTAAATAATAAACCATCACGCCATTTCAGAAATAAACGAGACGGTGGAAAATTCCTTGATCGTAAGAAAGGAGGAAAGTAAAAATATTGAATAGAGGGAGAGGCGATCCCTCCTTGGCGCGGAGGGCCGCGGGTACTTTTTTAACGCCCACTAGCCCTCTTTTTTCGAAGGGGGAATTTTGCAATTTAAATTTTATCTCTCCGAAATGAATGTCCGGATTTTGGCCGGATTCGAAATTTCGTAAGAAACTGGGGGAGATAAAATATTGCTCCTAATCTTTTGTAATTATTGTTTTGAGCCACTTGAATGGAAAAATAATTTTGTATTTTTTATAGTCAAAAGTTTAAAAAAAAGAAAGCCTTATTTTATGAACTTGTAGAAATATCTATAACTAGGCAGAAGTAATACGAACTACCATTGAGTGATTCCCCGTAAAGATAGAGCTCTTTTTTAACAAATCTTAGAAATAGATATAAAACAAAAATATTATATTATATCATAAGTACTAGCCTGACTGTTTAGCCATTAGGGATATAAAAAATTGCATACGACCTACTTAAACATCACAGAAAATTTCATAACAATTGGTCAAGCCGTTTCTGAGGAGTTTGGCAACAAACACGAGACACGAGAATTTTATAAGTTAAAAAAATAGTTAAATTATTGCTTTATGTAATTCCCATGACATAACACTAATTTGGGTTATGGAGTTGATCTGACGATTTACCTGAGGTAGGTAACCTTTCAGGTTTCCGATTATTTAGTTCATTTTAACAAGTCCATAGTGTTTTTACTAATTCAATGCTGAGGTATGTATGCGCTTATACTTGTAGTGTCGTCATGGCCATAAGTACTTGTGGTATTTCCACGACTTTTCGAGTCAAGGCGTGTTCGGGTGTTAGTGCAAATTTTTCAAAGTGACACATCGCTCAGCGGCGGCAACTTTTGAGAACTAATTTACTGTTTAACTGCCGCGATTTGTCTGTAAACATCCATGATGCGAGACTAGGAGGTTTATTTACAGATTAGCTTCTTATTACACAAATATCTTCATACCTAATCAGTCTGTATACCTCCGTCAATCGCTGGACATAGGTACATCATTTTAAAGTGCACTAAACTGAAGACAAGATTTTTTTACCGCTCACCTACCTATGTACCACCGTTGGTAGTTTTTTTGGACTCTTAGATAAAATAACAGACAAGAAAAAACATTTTACATGGTAAACGAGTAACGTTGTAAAAACTGTTTCTTTTTCTAATCAATATAAAATTCTCGTGTCTCGTGTTTGTTACCAAACTCCTCCAAAACGGCTCGACCAATTGTTATGAAATTTTAAGTGTATATGATCAGGTCTGATCTAGGTCTGTGAGCAGGTTGTTATCTATTTTGTATATCCCTAATGGCAAAACAACGTTTACCGGGTTAGCGGGTCAGTATGTTCGGTAGTTCTGAGAGCAGCTCGCAAGCTACTTTTTATATCCCTAATGCCAAACCAACGATTGCCGGGTCAGCTAGTATTAAACATAAAGCCAGTAGGCACCATCACCTCACCCCTCCGGAGGTCTATCAAAACTTCGTAATCATTAAGCAAATATAATTACGAGTAAATCCAAAATGGAAGGAGGTACGTCAAAAAACTTGAAACGAAGCCAGCAAGGAATTGATTTTATTTGGGAGACGACACGATTTTTTAATTAACGAGGGGTGAAAGAAAAGCTACTTTTATGTTGTTTGGAAAATGTAGCTTTTCGCTTTTCGGGTCTGCAATACCTTCCCCTTCCTGGAGCCTTCTTTGATCGATACCTTTTTAAAATTAGAATCACAATGTACCTACTTGTTTGAATCTTACGTAAAAAGGTAAAAATGGTTTTGATTTTAACAAATATTATTTTCGCAGAGTGCCTAAACAAACAGTAGGTAAGTATGTGAAATTTTCTTTTTTTTACATCTACGTTCCAACAGTAGGTACCTATTCAAATTTGAGTCAAGAATCGTACCAACTTTTAAAATGCATACAAAAACTTAGAGTCACTAAAAATTTATTGAATTAAGTGATGGACTAAAATTTAAGGGAATTTGATCTCGATAAGTTACTAATTTAAAGACTAGTAAATTTAACAATTCGTAGGCATTAATCAACTAATACTAACACTACTAGTATGCAATTAAGATGCAATAAGGAGTTTTTTTATGTATTAAAGTAAGTAGGTAGGTTTGTCTAGGTTGTGATTCTGGTTATTTCAATAAAAATGAATCAAGTACATAGATTTGAAGGTTTTCCAGAATTCAATGTAAATATTTTTACGAGTTTAAATGCCGCCACCACCATCTAGTAAAATATTCTTGGTTTTTTTGAATAAAGGTACGTTCAACACTGATCTAGGTCCTAGGTACCTTACATCTAGATATACCTAGGTAGGTAAACGCTTCAACAAAAGGCGAATGCCCTCCGTATCTAATTAATCGATTGTTTTGTTTATAAAAAGCTAATATTTTGGCGATAGTGAAAATAAAAACACAAATAATAAAAGCTCCATAAGAAATCTTCTCTCTAAATGAAAGTCCTGTCCTTTAGGGTTGTCGACAAGCGTTGCTGTACGATCCAATAAGGAATTGTCACAAAAATTTTAAAGCAACAATTTTCCGTAGATATACGTAATCCAGAAATTTGTAACCAAGAAAAAGTAAAATAGATACCTACTTAATGGGTACTGTAAAAGAGATGACAATCAAATAAAAAAATCATACGTCAAATTGACATAATATACCCTATCATAATTTCGTTTTGAAATTAACACAGCTTGACAGCCGTCCGTTCAATAATATAAAACAATCACAAAGGAAACGTAAATAAAGGATTTTTAGGGAAAATTGAAACGATATTAAAAAAAAGGAAAATTTAACTTAAATACCAGAGGTTGAATTGACTCATTAAATGGCATTTATATTTTCTAGATAAGATTATAATTATAAATATTACAGTAAAAGATTATAAAAATTTAAGCTAAAGCCTCATCGAAGCCAAGGCAGCGAGGCATTGAACCCAAAATGCTGGCAGCATTGCCCCTTTGGATAGCCAAACTTATTTTTTGGCCAAGGTAGCTGCCAGCTCTTGGATCCCCGGTAGACTCAATCACCCTTTTTGAAATGTCATCAAAAAGGGAACGAGCACCGGGGCCCCACGGCCCCAGAGTCTCAACTCCAAAAGGCACAAATATGAAGCTTCCATCGAGAGCTTCATATTTGCCCCTCTTGGCCCGTTCAGCGCTGGCCGCCGCCGCACCTGCCTTGGAGCAGGTCGCCTGAATATGGGATGCAGCCAATGTATCTACACAAGTCGCATCCCAAACAAGCGACCTACCCAACTTCCATGGAACGAGCGTCATACCGTCTGGTCTCTTACCATCGCTTCGGGATAAACCATTCGGTTCCAAAACTGTCGGTATTTTGGCGGAAGCAAGAGACCTCCGGATGACGTCGTTGAGGGAACTGTGGCGTGAGAAGCGACCAGCACTCTTCGAACACGAGAGGCCGTGGTGACCGTAGCTGTCTACACCATCGCCGCAATGGCAACGGTGAGGCTGATTTATCTTGGCGCCAAGCCGAAGACCGATTATAATCGTCAGGGTAGTGTGGTCTAAAAGGGTGCCCAGGTTCGCAGAAGGGAGAGCCTGAAGCCAGTAACCGGACTCCTTCACAGAGACAGCGAGGAGACGAGCTCGATCTTTTTGCGTCTTTGCGTTCACCAACAGTTCATCAAAAAGTTGCTTGCAGATTATATCATCCCACTGTCTCTGGAAGGATAATGAAGCCGGCAAGCTGCTGGGACTTACCAAGGACCACGCATTTCTTGCATCCGCTAAGTACGAAACCCCAATGGACCCCAAGGTAGGGGATATGATTTTACCATAAAGGGCGTGCGTACTATAAGCAGAGGAAAGAAAGGCTGGAAGAGATACACTAGAAATTTTTCGTATTCCCAGGCCCCCGTACCGTATTGGCAGAGAGGCCTGGGCCCAAGCCGTATTGTCTAATGGACAATTTAGAATATTGATAAGGGAATTCTTAACACAAGAATCCAGATTATCAAGTATGTTTTTGAACTTCCAAATTGGTGAACAACGGAGAACATAAATTAATTTTGGCAAAAACAAACAAAAGCGAATTATGGTTAAAGCCATGTGTGGATTAATTTCTACAAGACGATGGGAGCAGTTATTGAATTTTGTTATTGTATCAGAGCAATATTGTGGTATAGAGGCTTCTAAAACCGGAGCACCTAGGAGGCGAAGCGATTCTTCATTCAATATTTTGATGCCTGGGGTAAGGATATTAAATTTTTTAATAATTTCCAATTTTGATTCAGCCGAAAAGGAATTTGGAATGTAAATTTCACATTTTGAAAAATTAATTTCGAGCCCAATTTTTGCAAATTTGTTAATAATATTTTTCAAATCGTCCAAAACAGTATCTACGTCACCTCCTAAGGTCCCATCGTCTAAATACCATATATTAAATTTTGAATTTAGAGCCGAAATTATTGGGTTGATGGCCAGACTAAAAATGGCAGGTCCCAGTGGATCTCCCTGCTGACAGCCAACAGCGGAGCTCAAGATGTTGTTTTTGTAAATAAGGTTTGATGAATATCTGTAGCATTGCGTCAAATATGGAAATGTTTCGGGAATTTCGTTTTTGACCTCGGAGAGGAGGACTCCCCGATCTACTGAGTTGAACGCATTTTTAACATCAATTTTGAGAAGTACCTCCTCTCGGGTGTTAAGGAGGTAGGTGCGAGCAGCATGCACAGCTGCTTCACACCCACCTTTTGAGCCGAATCCTAACTGACATGGGACAAAAAGTTCAGAAATACGTGGAAGAAACTTTTTACAACAAATTTTTGAAACAACGCGCCGAATCGTTGAACCTACTGCTATCGGACGAATACCTCCGTCCTTCTTTTTTAAAGCACACAAGTTCGCGCCATATAAAGTCTTGGTGATTTCCTCTGGGACTCGTCCAGATAGCATAAGGTTCACTAGATCAGTGATAGATTTCAGGAGCGGTCCGCCTACATCGGTGTTTGCACCGCCAACTAAGTCTTTAAAGTGTTGGGGTGACAAACCATCGAGGCCCGCGGCGGAACCACTTCTGAAAGCCATCAATGCTTCCAGCACGTCTTTGTTAGAGGCCTGAACAGGGAAAATGGAAGCGTCTGGGGGATCAGGGAAAATCGTATCTGAAGAGGGTGCGGGATGTTTAGACCGCAATGCCTCAAGAGTCTCCACTGTGTCAGGGGCAACAGTGTCACTGGAAAACAAAAGTCGGGCCGCTCCCTTAACATCTCCGTCGCTTATTTTATTTTCTACTAATTTAGTCAGATCGTAGCGTTTCTTTAAAAATTGTGGAGAATGATCGGGAAAATTATCGTTATTAATTGTTGAAATTATACTGTCATTTGTGATACAGTTGTTTTTAATTTTTTGTGTAAGGGAGAGACTCCGAGTTTCGCTTGCGTGTAGGGTTCGATATGCGAATGTGAGCAGAAGTTCCCAGCTGTGAACATTGTTGTTTGAAATGATATTGTCTATTGTTTTCTTTAAGGATGAAGCGACGCAATACCTCGAGCCCCGAGGAATGCGTCTTATCAATGGTAATGAATTCTTATATTGGCTTAAAACTTCCCAAAGGGGTCGGCTGGTGCTGCTGGTAGTGGTTGGTTGCACATTTTGCTTTGATAAAGATGTTATGGACGAAGGCTTGTGCACTTTTCCGTGATGAATTGACAATCCTTTCTGATTTTTAAAAAACCGGGGCTGGGAACATTGCTCACAACGTACAACGTCATCCTGCGACATATATTACCCCAGAAGCCCGAACCTGAAACACGTGGCAGGGCACCAAGACAAATATAAATAATTAAAATTAAATTAAATTAATTATTCACAAAACAAGATGAGAATACTTAATAATAAAGATGAAATAAATAAAATAAAAATAATCTAAAATAGGATTACTTGATAAAGCTAAGAAAATAAAATATTCACACATGTACGTATTCTACGGCAGTAAAGTCGATAGTCGACGGCTGTTTCAAAGTACCATTACTTTCAAGACACTTGTAAGCACAAAAGCTCTAGGTGGCATAAAAATTTTAGCAACTTTGATTCGCTGGCTCTTTACGTTTAGGTTTGAGAGTAGTATATTCCTTGCGTTAAGGTATCAACAGTAGCAAACAAGTTTGATTTCTAAACGTTCATATTTGGCTTCTTCGAACCAAAAATTTTCCTGAATCAATAAGGAGAACACAAATGTGTTCAAGGCAAAGATTTCAGCAGATTACTGTCACATTTTCCACAATTTCAAATGCACTTATTTGTTCGTTGAGAACTGCTTTTTTATTATTTTGAGGATAAAATATACCACAATTATTATTATTAATCCACTTTTACGAACATTTCTCGTTATTTACATTTTTTATAAATAAAATAAATACGAAGCTATATTTTCCGGATGACTTAAGGCTTTAGCTTAAATTTTTACTTAAATACTGAAATTAAAAAGGGCATTTTAAGATGGAATCATAGTGCTTATTTTTATATTAATTCTGTGAGTAATTTTGTATAACTCTCTTCTCATATTTGCATAGTAAGAATAAAAATAAAGGGCACGAATGAGATTGAACACGAAAATTTCATTTTTTTTGTTTAAGTACTGATCTGCCAACACTGTGCCTGCCTCCCCCACCCGTCGACGCCCACCTTTAGAAAAAGCTTAAGTTTCAAACAAAAATGCGCCAATGAAGGAGCACCCTCAAAAATACAATCGATAAGGGTGGCACTCGCGGGGGCGCAAAAAATGTTTTATATTTAAAATCGGGGGTGTCTTTGCGTCCGACTGCCAGAGGGAGTATCGTAATGATTTATTTCGTAAGAAATTTCTTGAGTTACATGGCACAGATTGATTTTTAATGATAACACGAGGATTTTAATAATAAAAGGATGAAGAATTTTTGTGGTGGTGTATAAAATGTGCATACAAACGTATACTTTACAGGGTCATGGAAAATGGGTGTACAATAGACGAATTTGCATTCTAGTGATTAAATACTTATTTTTATAGGTAGGTATATAAAATTTTCGTGTCACAGTGGTTTGTAACCAAAATCCTACGAAACAGACCGATTTTATGAAATTCTGTAGGTCTGAGAACAGGTCGTAAGCTATTTTTTTTTTTCATACCCCTAAATGGCAAAACAACGTTTGCCGCGTCAGATAGTACATACCTTTATCTATAATCTCTAATTGGAATTAGAACGCCATTAAAATGTATGAGTTACTTTAAAGCTTTGTGTATACAAAATATTGCTTACCTGAATTAGGGTATTAAGTATGACGTCACTTCAATTTTTGTTTTAAAATTTTCATGATTTCAACTTTGAAGCACAAGGATACGAGAACATGGTCAAATCGCAACTGATTTAACCCTTGCAGTGCGGCATGGGGTCAAAAGTTGTCTTACCGGTTATCTTCCTGGGGTCCAAACAAAAGATGCGAAGGGCGAAAACTGGACAATAGACCCACCTTTGGCAAAGGGTCGAATCTTTCTAATAATACCGGATTGCATTATAATATTTGGACCTATTTAAGTAACCATTGGGTCCTCTATTGTAATTGCAAAACTGACCTAACCGGTTCGGTCGGTTCGTAGTGATGTTGAATGTCGGTAGGGCTGTGTCGATATCGATATAATATTAACAACATGATTTTATAAAAGTTTATAATACCTAATGATTTTTAGTTTGATTTTATTTTAGCGACTTTGTTGATTGACAATCAACTACTACAAATGAAAACGAATCGTATCTAGGAATACCTATCCATGTTAAACCATGCAGTGATATAATTTCTAAAAATAATCAGGTACAAAATAGATATTTTAAATTTTTGACACCTTTCTACATTCAATAGGTGTATGGATATTATTAGAAAATTGATACAATTCCAGTTAAGTACATTAGAAATGCAATATTGAAAAATAATATTATTGATTTAATTGTTATTTTACACTAAGTTTGTATCATTTAATCAAGATATACCTACCTACTTTAAAAAAATATTGATAATTTTATGGTACCTATGTAAAATAAAAAATAAAACATCGATATTCGATATCCACCGTCTATTCCACAGAGGCCAGCGAAAACGTTAAAAAACAACAATTAATATCTCAGAATTGTCCGCACAAAGGGCGCATTTGCATTCCGGCGCCAAACCGGTTCCCACGAGGGGTGTCGGTGGCCACATGTCTATATTTGACACCTTGTGGACGCTACCGGCACTCGCAGGGTTGGACGCTGCATCTCATTAACATAGATGGCCGAAAAGCCCGCCAAAATCAAATTATATTTAGTTTCCTGCAACTAACAGACTACTTAACGATGACTATAAATTTACCGATGACTATTTATAATTATATTTCAATCCACGAAGACGCGCCCACTCTGTCAAAATCGCTTTTGTTTTATTCGGAGTTTGCCAGAGTGGGGCGCGTCATCGTGGATTGAAATATCTAAAATCTCTAGCTATCTCTACTTTTAACGACGATCGAATGGCGTAGCGGTAGCGAACCTGCCGTCTGCGTCGGAGGTCATGGGTTCGATTCCCACTACTGGTAAATGTTTGTGTGATGAACATGAATGTTTTCCAGTGTCTGGGTGTTTTTCAATATATTATATTTATGTATTTACGTATACCAGTATGGTTGTATATTTATCAGTTATCTACTACCTATAACACAAGTTAGGGCTTACTTTGGGGCTATTGCGATGTGTGTAATGTCCTGATATAGGTATATTTATTATTTATTACGTAAAGTGCGGTCAATTTAGACATCAGCCTGTGCGCATATTATTAAAAAAGTATTCCAATTTTTTGAATCGTTTTACGTGTATCTCAGAAACGAGCTCTTGGGAAAAAATAATTCTGAATTAATTTTGAAATAAAACTAACATTTTGCTAAAAACAGCGTGAAGACCTCGTGAGATCCACCTGATGGTAAGTGTCGCTGCAGCCAAAGATGTTATCGTACTAACTTGGACGGCAGTCAAACTCGCGACTTCCCACTCGAATCTCTGGCGCAGTGAAAAAGGTCGTGTACTTTTCATAAAAAATCAGAAAATATTTTCCGGTATTACTACTTACCTAATTAATCTAATTCACTGTCATAAAAGCTGAGTTCCTTAACGATTAGCTGATGTCTGGGAAAATGGATTACCATCCACGGACAATTGAAACTGTGGACAAAGGCTAGTTAGAAAACTATGGTAATGAGACAAGATCATAATAAATTATTTAAATGAGAACTATCCAACGTCTTGGCAATAAACAAAGATAACCCTTTCGTTGCTCCCAGAAAAAACTGGGGGTCAAATGGACCCCATTGTCATACAAATTAATGGCTTCTTATTACCGGGGTGCGGCCGTTACAATAATGTTTGTCTTTCATTGTTCCGCACTGAATAGGATGCTGCATCTTAGAGCTCAATGCGAAGAGAGTAATGGTAACAAATTTCTGTACCTAAGTTTAGTTTTCATTCAGTTAACAGGGCTATAGTGGCTTTAAGTAGGTACCTACTATTTAAATACTAAACTCCAGATGTACTTAATGTTTTAATCTAAATAAAGACACGTAGGTATAAACTATAAACCTACTTGTAATGAGAGGTAAGGATTTTTAAAAAACATTTTGTACAGTCAAAGTCTCCTGATGTTGCTCGGCTGTCGGAGCAAAACGTACGGAGGGAAAAAGGTTTTTGGAAGGTGAATGTTGTACTGCGAGTTGTCATACAGAAAATAAAATTAAAATATATAATATGTAAGGTAAGGATAACACTGTGACTAGGACCATCATCATCATTACTATTTACTTTCATTAATTATTGTTTTATGTACTTTTGTTTTATGTACTGTGTTATTTTTGTTACATTGCATGCCATAAGGCTGACTTTGTATGACAAATAAAAGTATTATTAACCGTATTGTACCTGTAATCCAAGTTCGCAAATAAAGTAAGATTGAATTGAATTGAATTGACTAATTGTAATTTACCATATTGTAATATATAAATAAATAATTGACTATTGGCTATCATGCCAACTATTATTGCTTAATTATTAATATTTATTAGTTATCAAACTTCTTCAGAGCACTAAACTTGCAGAAAAAGAATTTAGTTTGCTTTTAAAGCAGTGTAATCTAGTGGCGAATAGTTATAACTACTATATCAGAGACACCTATTGGTGAGAGGCATAAAGTAAAAATACTGCCATCTAGCAATGAGAAGAAAAAAGTTCAACCGCGCCATCTGTTGTTCAGTTATATTACTATATAAGAGTTTATTTTATAGCGCCATCTTGTGGCAAGTAGATTTTAGTTCCTGAAAATAAGTGTTTTTATATTCATTAAGAATAAGATTTCAACCATCATTTAAATATCACAAATAAAATTATATTTGAATTTTAATTTTGTCATAATTATGATTAACATTACAATTTTGATTGCTATCATTGAAATAGCTGCATTAAATATGGTTTGCCACTGCATGCTAGATGTCGCTAGTTACTATTAAATTGGCATTTTTTTATAAAGGAAATAAAATTAAATTAAGTTCCTTTACTAAAAAAACTATTTCATTTTACGATTTATGACTTAAGTTCTCCTACAACATTACTACTTATTTTCCATATTCTTAACCTAATATTATAAAAAAGAAATATTTCCAACTCGGGTATTTGTTGCCCCTTTTAGACTTTTGCCTGACGCTATCAACTGATACCTAATTATCTACTGGACAGTATTAATAATTTGAGATGAGTTTTTCATTTAAAATTATAGGTTATGACCAGGTATTTAACTACTAAAGAATATAAATTATAACCTTTCCTTTGTGATAAATTGTTCTACCATATTATTATTTCAAAAGCTTGTCGCTCAGTAATTACCTACCGATGTTTTTCCGGAGCGCATTTTTCCCGTTTCCCCGCTCCATCCGCGAACGGGACGGGGTATCAAGCGCCGGGTTCAAGTGGCTCCCATTTTTCCTCTCTGCGGAAAGCTAACAGATTTTTTCCCGTGTCCCGCACCGGGCCGGGTTATTACAGTGATTAATTCAGTGCCCGACGGCTTGTTAACACATTTTTATCCCTTTTTTCCTGTTTTTTAAGGGTTTTTTAATGGCGACTTTTTTACTTTTTGCTGGTATGTTGGTAATTTGTCCAGCGATTTGTGCGGATTCATGTTTCAGGCCCGTAGTTGAGTTTTTAACATCCCGTGGGCTTTTAGTTATTTTTTTTGCCGCCCGCCTGTTGAATGCAGATTGATGAGTTGCGTGGATTGTTCTCGTTTTTAGTACATTTTTGAAAGGGTTATTTTATTATGAAATTGTGTGTATAACTTTTCATAGCTTGGATGACTTGAAGAAAATCCGATCGTTTTAGATATACTTGGGTACATATACTTACTTAGTAAGTGTAGTATCAGTAATACTTTTATGCTTAGATTAAGATGTACTGCTTGAAATGGTGGTACTGGATATCGCTGAACAGCCAAGCTGATTCGTTGTGTAAAATGTTTTTTTTTGTTTAACTATATAGGCTAGCGCATGACTGTGGTCTGTGATGACACCTGATGGAAAGTGATGATACAGTCTAAGGTGGAACGCGCTTGCCAAGGAGATGCCTATTCACTCTTGATTTGAAGGCACCCGGGTTGTAAGCGGCAGGAAAGACAGTGCCTGGGAGGGTATTCCAGGCCTTTGCAGTGCTTATCAAGAACGAGGTATCAAACCGCTTCGTATGCGTCTTTGGTACGTCGCCTATGTATGGGTGGAAGCCTTTTCGATGCCTTGCCGTTCTATTGTAAAAAGGGGACGAGGGAACCAAATTAGATGGTGCCAACAGGAACACGATAGGTACCTAAAGTAACAAATATATAATCGAATTCAAATAGAAACATCCGTGTTGTTAAACTATTATTTTCCATTTTCTTACACCAAATTTTTTTATATGACCCGTGAATATACTTCAGTGCTTGTAAAACCATAATAAAACTTTACGATACTCATCAACCCCTTGGGAAGCGTTATAAGGGGGATGGAAGTTGCTGTAGGTACGTAGCCAGTTTATTTATAAAATAAACATGCAAAAGAGAAAAGTTTTAAAAGGCACTTACATTTTGTCATGTTGTGTTTTTGCTACGACATGAATTTTTAGGGTTCCGTACCCCAAAAGAAAAAAAACGGAACCCTTTATAAGATCACTTTGTTGTCCGTCTGTCTGTTTGTCTGTCACGACCCTTTATTTCAGTAACTATTGAAGATTTTGACATGGAATCTGGAATTGTTGTAGGTGATTATGGCCCGTCGTCATTGCAATCATAAATACGTTTAAAATATGTTTTATTTTTGTTTAAAAAAGGGGAAAAACTGGGTCGTCGAAATTTCAAAATGAGATAACTATATTGAGCTGGGTATCATATGAAAGAGCGTTACTTGTGTATTTTAAAACCTTACTTTAGAATGTACAAGTCACGCCCTTTCATAATAATATCTTCTACGTTTCTGATACGAACTACTAAGGTGTGGAACACCCTTCCAGCTTCCGTGTTCCCAGCCAAATAAAATCTGGGTGCCTTCAAGAGAAGAGTGAAAAGGCATTTTCTAGGCAAGCGCGTTCTCGTTTTATCTCGTTTTATCGCGTATCTCGTTTTGAAATTTCAGCGACCCAGTTTTTGCCCCTTTTTAAATAAAAATAAAAATGATTTTCAACTTTCAATGATTGCAATGAGGTGGGGCCATTATTACCTACAATTATTCCAAATTTAATGTCGATGTCTTTAATAAAAAAGTGATCTTATAAGTGTTCCGTTTTTTTTTTCTTTTGAGGTACGGAACCCTAAAAAAAGATAAGTAAGTTACCAAAGCCTTGTGTGGCCGTCACCAATACCGCGCCGGGACACTTTGAAGGCGTTATAATTTGTAAAAATAAATAAAAGAATTTATTACAGTCCTAAAAATAGAAAAAATCAAAAATAGATCTACAGTTCTAGCCACAAGACATTGTGATCCGATCGATGGAATGAAATGAATTGGAGCAAAATTTAAAAAATGTATGAGATTGCACGGAAGCCACGTGAGCAATTTAGCGACATATTCGTATACATTGTTAGAATTTCATTTCATATGGCTAGAACTTATTGGAACTTTCAAACAATCAAAATGATTCTAACTCGAATTTTCACACACTGGAAAAATCTCATTTCAAATAGGATTTTATTTTCAAAAATATTGTGTCTACCGCTGTCATTCGCTATGGTCAATCAGGACTTGGTAGTATCTGTGGAAAAAAAACTATCAGGCGTAATGTGTATCAGAAAATCTCCTTACATGTCAATAACTTCTAGTTTAAATAGTTGGCATTCAAAGTTGGCCTTAAACCTTATCTATTAGAGAAGTAGAAATGGTACTCGCTTAGTGCTCAGCTTAGGTTTTAACTTAAAACCTGTACCTAACTATGCGCCTCATTAAAAGTTTTACATGTCGGATCACACCTAGGTACCAAAATCTAGCGCTTTTATATAAAATATCACTAATTAGGTAGTGTAAGGGAAATTATGAGATAGCTCAGGGACAACTCACACCTTGATGTGCTTGCCTTAAGCTGCTATGTAGGTAGGTACTATTCCTTTGAAATAATCTTCGAAATAAGAATCTATACTAATATTGTAAAGTTGTTTGTTTGTTTATTTGTTTGTTTAAACGCGCTAATCTCTGGAACAACAGGTTCGAATTGAAATATTCTTTTTATGTTATAGCTATAGTCCATTTATAGAGGAAGGCTATATCCACAGGCTATATGCTATGACATATTATTATAGAAGCGAAGCTTCAATGAAAAATGTTGGGAAAACGGGAAAATTTTGATCTTTTTGAAGATCGTTTTTTGCGTGCTTTACAGTAGTTACACCGAAATTATATGTATGATGGAAATGTTCTCTATCAAAAGTTCTTAAAAAAGGTCTGAAACACCACAAATGTCTATCTTTTAAAATCGACTCTTTATAGTTATAAAGAGTCAATGAAGATTGAGAACCCAAAATTCATAGATGTCACTGACACAACTTGATCAAATAGCACCAGCTTTCAAATAAAAAAAGGATCATAACAAATTATTGGTCTACCCAGACCAAAATTCTGTGGTAACAAACATAAAAAAGTACAATCGAATTGTACCTCCTCCTTTTTCGAAGTCGGTTGAAAAGCGGATTTTTCGAAGCTTATCAGATTAAATCTCCTTACACAAGTTATATTAGTTACATAGATATGATGGAACTAATATGCAGATACACAAGTAAAACAATTTAGTTGAGCATTAACGTGGATGGAGGGTTCCGATGGTAATCAATTAAATTGGAAATTTCCTTTGATTAAACGCAAAGACGTTGTTAGAAGTTGACCCAATAAAAGCGGACCGTCCGCAGAAAAACATTGTTGTTCCTATAAAAGTAATTAAATATACTAAAATGTTAAAAAATAAATTAAGACTAAAAATATTTACAAAATGTACACACCGTCCAAATGCTCGCCTAATGGCATGAAATTAAATTAAATATAAATATATATCAAGATATTACACACATCGCAATCCAGCCCCAAAGTAAGCGTTAGCTTGTGTTATGGGTACCTACTAGTAAACTGATAAATATGCATACATAATTATATAAATCAATATTATATACTGAAAACCCCCAGACACTGGAAAAGTGAGGTTATTGTTGGATCTATAAAACCATTTTTTTGCACGCAGAGATAGCTATTTTTCCAACATTAACTTTGATAACAAAAAGAAAACAAATAATAATACTGACAGGTTCAGGTTAGAAAAAAGCATTATTTAGATTTTAAAATTTTTATGATTACAATCACGCTGGGCTACTGTCACCTATATATTCCCAGGTCGATAACTATAATAGTTACTGAAATAATAGAGTGTGACAGACGGACGGACGGACGTAGAAATTTCCATTTTTACCATTTTGGTATGGAACCCTAAAAATGAAACATTTATATACCCTAAAGCCTAACCAAACCTTGGCCTAAATAGCTTTTTCTTTGTTTTTATTAGTAGCGTTGTCGCGAAAATGAAAGTACATATTTCGTTTTGATAGTAATTTTTTTTACGAATTTTTCATATCTTCCTAATTCCGATTTTTAGTTTTAAACAGATAGGTTTAAGTTAAGAATAGATTTAATATTCTGTCAGGTATATTGCTTGACTGTAAGTAGATAAATATCTAGGCTTAGACAAATATCCTGAAAGAAATCGCATGTATGTAGCAATAAGGCCGCCTACGTTTTGCGCTTAATTTTCTAACTATCTGTAATACTAAAATAATTTGTTTATTTTCTTATTGTTTTGCTGACGGTGGAACATTCGTATATCTTAAAATTTCCACCCAGTGAATCTTGCGGGCGGGCGAGATTATGCCAATAAAATTTATGTGAGGCGCATAGCGATGCCTCGTAGCTATCTACCGCTACCCAGCTACCCTGTACAGTTACTACCCATACCCCGCGAGAAGAAACTTCACTGTAATAGGTATACAAGCTTGCCAGCTTGCATTTAACAGAGTAGGTATAAGCCGTATTTAAGCGATTTTCAATGAAGTTTTATTCAAAAACTATAAAGACATTTACTTTCAAATTTATACGTCATGTATTTTGGGTCTTTTTAATCTAAAATCGCTAAGAAGCAGAAACACGATTGGATGAGATTTTCTCGATAGAAAGTTCTCCCAAAAGTTGCTCCAAAATCTCAGTTTTTCTACTTTTTATCGGAGACTACATTAGATGTAAGTTTTTGTTTTAAAGTGTGCGTAATAATAATGTCCAAAAACGCTGAGAAACAGATTTTTGATAACTGGCAGTTTTTGAGTAATTAGGTAAAAGGTCGTTTTTCTGTTATATTCTTCCGCGACGCTGCATGTCGCACTTACCAACGTATCCGTGACAGTGAGAAAGACAAAAATAAATTCAATAAATCCCCTTAACGGCGTGAACGGCTATATAAGCGATTTTTAGTGACCTGCAGTTTAAAACCG
Organism: Coenonympha arcania; assembly: GCA_036785405.1. Taxonomy (NCBI): domain Eukaryota; kingdom Metazoa; phylum Arthropoda; class Insecta; order Lepidoptera; family Nymphalidae; genus Coenonympha; species Coenonympha arcania. The sequence continues at coordinate 8,424,449 of CM072078.1, forward strand.
ATTAAAATATTACTTTAAAATTTAAACGTCATTATATTTTGGGGTCTTCAATCTGAATTCACTGTGTGACAGAAACACGATTGGATAAAATTTTCTCTATAGAAAGTTCTCCCAATACTTGCTACAGAATCTCCGTTTTTCTTATTTTTATCAGAAACTAGAGTTCATGTCATTGAAATGTTTGTTTTAATGTGTCGGTAATAATATCCAAAAACGCTCAGAAGGATTTTTGATAACTGGCTTAGTTTTTCAGTAATTAGGTAAAACGTCGTTTTTCTGTTATATTCTTCCGCAACGCTGCATGTCGCACCCACCAACGTATTCGTAAGAGTAAGAAGGACCAAAATAAATTCAGGGAATGTTTAGGTTATATTTTATCATGTTCTATTATTTTCTAACTATGTACCTACTTAAGAATAAAGTATTTTTGAGTAAAAATTGTAGTGAGGTAGACAGATAGATAAACACTTTATTGCACACCACGTACCTATTAAGTGTTCTGTGACACCACAGAATAAAAATAAAAAAATAAAATAATCAAAACACAAACTTAGGAGTACAACTTGGCGGCCTTATCGCTACATAGCGATTTCATCCACGCAACCAATGGCATGAAGGAATATTTTACATTGAATACGAGGTAGGTGGTGCAAGAATAAATAAATATAATAAACTACTTACACTAAATTACTTATACTTAATATAAATCATAGGTGTTCTCATAAGACACCTATCAATATTGATGTTGAACTTCTTAATAAACACTTCTCAACCTGTGACACAATTGATAGTGTCGAAAAAGAGCGTACCCTTAGTATTCTTTCTTCTTGCTCCACTCCTGACTTCGTCCCATTTACCTTCGAGTCTTTCACTGAATGTGATGTTAAGAAGACCACTTTGTCCATCGCTTCGAATGCTGTTGGCTCTGACTGTATTAGCCGGAACATGATCATACCTATCCTTGACATCGTTTCTCCTGTCTTGACTCATATCCTCAATTATTCCATCTCCTCTGGCGAATTCCCTGATGCTTGGAAAAATGCACAAATTATTCCTCTTCCAAAAAAGGCTAAACCTACTTCTGTCTCTGACTTCCGCCCCATCTCCATCTTACCTTTCCTGTCCAAAGTCCTCGAAAAGCTTGTTTATCATCAGCTGAGGCTTTTCCTTGATAAACATCTACTCCTGAGTCCGTTGCAGTCTGGATTTCGGTCAGGACATAGCACAGTTACTGCACTTGTAAAGGTGACTGATGACATTCGATTGGCGATGGACAATAAGCAGCTCACAGTTCTCACTTTGCTTGACTTTAGTAATGCGTTTAACACTGTTGACTATGATATCTTGCTGAGGCTGCTACGTTCTATTAACATATCTCCATCGGTGGTAGACTGGTTTCGGAGTTACCTCAAAGGCCGCCGACAGTGCATCCGGGTAGATGAAAGTTTTTCATCCTGGTGTGATGTCACGGCTGGGGTCCCTCAGGGTGGCGTGTTGTCTCCTTTACTTTTCGCAATCTTCATTAATTCTATCACAAATAACATCTCTTCTCTCTATCACATGTATGCAGATGATATCCAAATCTATCGCTCAGCACCTATTGGTGAGCTTAGTTCTGCAGTAGCTGCTGTTAACAGAGACCTCGCTGCTATATCTGTTTGGAGCACTCAGTTTGGTCTGAAGGTCAACCCAGCTAAATCCCAAGCTATAATTATTGGTAGCCCCGGGATGATCGCCAGAGTTGACTGGCCTAATCTTCCTCCAGGGTCATTTAATGGGGTTACCATTGTATACTGCGGTTCTGTTAAAGACCTCGGCGTACATATAGATCGGGAGCTGTCATGGGCCACACACCTGAAAGAATTAAGCAGGAAAACCTTTGCAGCTATGAGCTCGTTGCGGCGGTTGCAGTCTTTTCTTCCAATTCCTACCAAGGTTATGTTAGCACAATCTCTCCTCCTCTCTATACTTGACTACGCGGACGCAAGCTTTCTCAATATGAATGAAGACCAGCTTAATAAACTTGAGCGTCTCCAAAATCTTGCAATTCGGTTTATATTTGGCCTACGCAAGTATGACCATATCTCTGAATTTCGACAAAAGCTCAACTGGCTCCCTATCCGCCGTCGCCGGGATCTGCATGTTCTTTCTCTACTGTACTGTGTATTATATGATCCTAGAACCCCTCCTTACCTCAAGGAGAAATTCAAATTTCTTGGGGAACATTCAGACCTCAGAACCTGTCGTACCTTGACACTTAAAATGCCATTCCATAAAACAAAGATGTTCCAAAAATCCTTCACCGTACAGGCAACTCTTTTATGGAATGCACTCCCCCTCGAGATACGACAGTCTAAATCTTTGTACATTTTCAAGAATGCGGTCAAAGATCACTATTTGAGTACCTAGTTGATGCAAATGATGACTGTTATTTATTCATATTATCTTGTCCTTATTAGTGGACATTATATTATTATATTGTATATATTAGTTTATAGTTTGATGATTATGTATTGAATATCTTTGTTTATTTGTTTAACCTAGTTTATGTATTCGTTTGTAGTTATTTGTATGTATATAGTTTATAAATCTACACCACCTGCAAAATCTAGTTCCTTTGTTTTCCTTTTCTCAAGGTTGCCTGGCAGAGATCGCTGCTAAGCGATAAGGCCGCCTTTTGTGCCTAAAATTAGTTTATACAATTTCTTGTTTTGTACAATTTCTTGTGTGGTGCAAATAAAGTGTATTTATTTATTATTTATTTATTATAAATACGATTAAACTACAACAAAAATATTATATATACTTGTGCATATCTATAACATACATATGATAAATATAAATAATAATATATAAATAAAACATAAACAATAAAAATAATCCTCAAAATCAAAAGAAAGAGAAGATATAATAAATATTTAAATAACATATTTATAGGTGACAGTAATTATTCATCAGCACCTATAGGCAACTGAGATATAAGGTGGTATTTTAAACTTGAGGTAGGGATGTTATTAAGTAACCTTCCCCGAACGAGGGTTCCTGGGAGAAGGTTGGAAAGAGGAAGAAGAAGAAAAAGAGGAGTAAGGACCCGCTGCCGGATACATCACGATCGTATTCCCAAACGAATACACAAGCGCGGTCACAGCCACAGCAGAAGAAGAAGAGGACACGTCAGCTACGTCCTCCTCGCTCGGCAGCAGTAGTCCTGACGCTGCAACCGGGAGATGTGGAGAAAGGTGCTACCTACGCCAAAGTGCTGGATGAAGCAAAAAAAAGAATTGTGCTTACAGAGCTTGGTATTTCGAGTATGCGGTTCAAAGTGGCTGGGACTGGAGGGCGCATCTTAGAGTTTCCAGGAGCTTCAGGTGGCGAAAAGGCGGATTTGCTTGCTAAAAAGTTAAGAGAGGTGGTAAGTGAGGAATTTGTCCGAATCTCTAGACCCACCAAATGCGTGGATTTGCGCGTTTCCGGACTAGATGACTCTGTCACCAGCGCTGATGTGGTGGCCGCAGTGGCGAACATCGGGGGCTGTTCCTCTGATCAGATACGTGCCAGTGAGGTCACCTGCAACTTATCGCGCCTTGGAACAGTTTGGACACGTTGCCCTATTGCGGTAGGCAAAAAGGTGGTTGAGGGCGGTAGACTTGCAGTAGGATGGGTCTCAGCCCACGTTAAATTACTGGATGAGCGACCACAGCGCTGCTACCGCTGCCTAGAGAGAGGGCATTTGAGGGCGCAATGTACTGCTGAGGTCGATCGCAGTGATACTTGTTACCGCTGCGGTCAAAGCGGCCATAAGGTAACAGGCTGCTCTGCTGCCCCATACTGCTGTGTGTGCGCAGCAGCTGGTAGACCTGCCAATCATCTAGGTGGAAGTAAGGCCTGCAATCAGCCCAATAAACCCAAGAAGGGCAAACAGAGTGGTGAAACTAGTGATGGCCTCCGGGTCTCCTCACAGTTGACCGGCCCGCCAACATTTGAAAATGCTCGGGCTGAAGGGGATAAGATGGCTGTTAGTTAATGGACCTAAGATTCCTACAAGCGAATATCAACCACTCCGCCAGAGCTCAGGACCTCTAAGTCCAGAGCATGGCGGAGTGGTCGATACACATTGCGGTGGTTTCTGAACCATACTGCGTTCCCTCAAGGGATGACTGGGTGGGGGATTATGACGGTTCAATTGCAGTTACGACACGGACAATAGCTGGATCTCCAAATTTCGAAAGAATTGTGAGAGGGCAGGGATATGTCTCAGTGCTAATAGGAGATGTGACGGTGATCGGTGTTTATTTCTCGCCAAACCGTACACTAGCGGAGTTTGAGCTATTCCTGGTAGAACTTGGGGCTCTAATGGATCGGAATTGTTCAAATCGAGTGCTCGTCGCTGGCGACTTTAATGCCAAGTCTACGGCGTGGGGATCGACGGCGACGAATGCGCGTGGCGCGGAGCTTCAGGAATGGGCGATCTCAGCGGGACTGCTAGTGGCGAATCGGGGATCAATTCTCACATGCGTGCGACAGCACGGTGGTTCTATCGTTGATGTCACTTTTGTGGATGCTGCCTTGGCGCGCCGTGTTCGAGACTGGGAAGTGCTAGTGGACGAAGAGACACTTTCGGACCACCGATATATTCGGTTCGATGTATCTTCGTCCACAGCACCCGTTAGCAATCTGCGCCAGAACCCGCGAGATCACAGGCCCCGCTGGTCCCTTAAGCGCATAAACACAGAAGTTCTGCACGAAGCGGCACTAGTACAGGCATGGGTTGCAGCTTCCAAAAGCTCGGTCGAATTGGAGCAGGAGGCTGAGTGGTTTAATGAAGCCATGGCACATATCAGCGATGCAGCCATGCCACGCGTTGGCCCATTTCCTCCAAAAAATGCAGTCTATTGGTGGTCTGAGGAAATAGCGCTCTTGCGTAGATCTTGCGTATTAACGAGACGAAAATACCAAAGAAGCCGTCGACGACGAGTGCGGAATGAACCGGAAGAACTGCGCCTATATGCACTATACAGAGAGGCTGTAGTATCACTCCAAGTAGCTATTAGGACAGCGAAGGATCTGGCCGAAGCAGAAATGTTGGAAAATCTTAACTCGGATCCCTGGGGGCGACCATACAAAATGGTCAGACGCAAACTCCGCCCCTGGACACCACCGCTCACTCAGAGTCTTGAGCCCCGGCTACTGGACTTGGTGGTGGATTCGTTGTTTCCAAATAGAGCCGAGCATGTACCACCTCAAATGGGTCTGCCCTCCGGCGAAGAGGATGTGTATGTCCCAGGAGCACCTGAACTCACCGAAGGTGAATTGAGGGCGGCCTTGCTACGACTTCGTAGCAAAAATACTGCTCCCGGACCCGATGGAATACACGGGCGAGTATTAGCGCTTGCTTTGGGCCCACTAGAGCCCTGGCTAAGATGACTATTTAGCGCTTACTTCGAGCAGGGCCAGTTTCCGCGTCTTTGGAAGACGGGAAAACTGGTCCTGATTCGTAAAGAAGGACGTCCGGTTGAGTCGCCATCTGCATACCGGCCTATCGTTTTACTGGATGAGGTGGGCAAGTTGTTCGAAAGGGTGGTTGCAGATCGCGTTGTTCACCATCTGGAAGAGAGAGGACCGAATCTCAGCGAATATCAGTTCGGCTTCCGTCGGGGCAGGTCCACTATTGATGCTATTGCCCGGGTGAGGGCCCTGACGGAAGAAGCGGTGTCTCAGGGTGAGATGGTGCTGGCGGTGTCTCTTGACATTGCCAACGCATTTAACACCTTACCCTGGAGTAGCATCAGGGAGGCGCTGAGATTCCATGCAATTCCCCAATACCTAAGGCGAATCGTAGCGGCTTACCTTTCGGAACGAGGCGTTACCTACCCAGTAAATGGCGGGGCATGGACACAACGCGGAGTGTCGTGCGGTGTCCCACAGGGATCGGTTCTTGGGCCGCTTCTGTGGAACATTGGATACGACTGGGTGCTGCGGGGGGTTAACATGCAGGATGTCGGCGTTATATGTTACGCGGACGACACTCTCGTTTTGGCCCGCGGCAGCCTTTAGAGAGACGCGCGTACTGGCGACGGCGGGTGTGGCCCAAGCAGTGAGTAGAATACGGCGGTTGGGGCTTAAGGTTGCCCTTGATAAATCTGAGGCTCTGTGTTTCCATGGCCCCAGAAGGGCACCTCCAGCTGGAGAAAATCTTGTGGTGGCTGGAATTTCCATCGCTGTCAAGTCGACCATGAAATACCTAGGACTGGTCCTCGACAGTAGATGGAAATTCGAGGAACATTTTAGGCGCCTAGCCCCAAAACTCATTGGAGCTGCCGGGGCCCTAAGTCGTCTCCTTCCAAATGTGGGAGGGCCGCGCACTGCTTGTCGTCGATTATACACGGGAGTGGTGCGGTCAATGGCCCTTTATGGAGCTCCCATCTGGGCGGACGATTTGATCACCCGTAATCAGATATTGCTGCGGAGACCACAGCGGGTAATGGCGATCAGGTCGATCAGGGGCTACCGCACCATTTCCTGCGAGGCAGCGTGTGCCCTAGCCGGCACTCCTCCCTGGGACCTAGATGCGGAGATGCTGGCATACATATACCAGCGAAAGATGGATGCCGGGTTACGGGGAGAGCCCACAACCTCTGCGGAGATCGCTGGGTGGCGGCGACTTGCGCAGGCCGAGCTCTTCCGCTTATGGAGGGAGCGACTCGCGCTGCCCAGTGCAGGTCATACCACCGTGGCGGCTATACAACCCGTTCTCCAGCAATGGGTAGAGAGGGAACATGGAACACTCACCTTCCATCTTGCACAGGTCCTTTCAGGACACGGTTGCTTCGGGAGGTACCTGTGCAAGATTGCGGGCAGAGAGCCAACCGAGGAGTGCCATGAGTGTGGGGCCGCCGTGGACACGGCGCAGCACACTCTGGCTGAGTGCGCAGCCTGGACCTTGCCCCGGGAGGCACTGGTGGCAATTGTAGGTCAAGACCTCTCCCTGTCAGCTGTGGTTAAGGCCATGGTAGAGAGTGACAGGTCTTGGAAGGCGATGGAATACTTCTGTGAGGAGGTAATGACGCAGAAGGAGGCTGCGGAGCGGATAAGAGAGGATGACGTGGCCTCTCATCCCCTCCGCCGCAGAAGGGCTGGGCGCAGGCGTGCTGCCCATGACCGCCGCCTGCCCCCCTAAGAAGGGTCCCCGGGCGATAGACACGGGGAGTTTGTCGCCCGATGGAGAGTGGCCCTCGAGCCGGGAGGTGCATCTCTGTGTTCACGATGCACCTCTGTCAGGGAATTTAGACGTAGATCAAGAAGGACGGAGGGTCTGCTTCGGCAGACATCGTTGGCTGGGTAACGCGAGTGCTTCCGGTCCCGTTGCTCATCCACCAGGCGACGAGGTGAACACCGTGGGGTTTTAGTCGGTGCGACTCCGACATAACCGCAGTGCCTCCCCGTGGTACACCGGTATCCATAACGGATTTCCCCACGTATAAAAAAAAAAAAAAAAAAAAAGGGATGTTATTAAGCAGATATCTAAAGTAGCCTATTATTTACGAGGTCACGTGACTCGAACTGAGAACTCAGAAGTTGGAAGATAAATCTTCGCGAGTAACACAACACCAAGTCTTCGAGCTCGGAAATTGTTTATTGGGTTTCCTTCCCATATAATGGCTAAGTACATCGCTATAACATATTATAATAATAATTTATTACCATCTCATATACAGTAAGTGTAAAATTTATAAAGATAAAGATAAAGATAAAATTTATAAAGGTAAAGTAGGTACCTATATTCGGTAGGTCTTGAGAATAGGATGCAAATTATTGCGCTTGGTTAGAGTAATGAACCAAAAAAAATCGTGAGGTGAACCTGTATGCCGAATAATGTACTCAAAGTTATGTGAAGCCTGCCAACCTGCAATTACAAAGATAATTTAAAATTTTGTTTAAAATTGAAATCACAAAGTTCGTTTATTTAATATTTATAATGTATTCATGTATTTATATCAGTTTTAATGTCGCTGTTTACATCAAATTGTTGTTGCCTTTATCAACATTTGTTTTTTTCTATTCGTTTGCTTTCATGCTTGTTTATCTTTTGTCATCTTGCTTGCTTACCTACTGTTCAAAAATAGGATAGACATCTGAACACCTTTCTCACTTGCCTTCTGATTGTGTCCGATAGTGTGACATGAGAATTTTATATATTAGATGTGAAAATAGCACCCCTTTAAAATACCTGTTCCGTTAAACACGCACTAAATTCACCGTACGATTAAAAAGATTCCAACTAAATTCTCACAAGAACACATTTTGAACCACTTCGAGCCGGTCCTAACCGGAATGAACTGGTTTGGTTTTTATTTCATTCCGATTTTGTGAAGAACATTTATGGGGAATCATGAGGTCGATGGTGTCATGGGAAAAGTTGTAGAATGATCTGTACCTATTTTTGTGACTTAGTTGGCATTGGGAGGTCCCAGGGTTTGATTTTCGGTACGGGCAAGAAATTATATATAACATAAGAACTCGAACAGCGAACTGCAAATATTACCTAATATAATACCTAGGGGTATGAATTTTCCTGAATCATTATCATCAACTTTCAACATTTTTACATTACATACATTAAGTAATGCCAGTGATAGTAAAGATGAAGAGTAAACGGTTAGCGTGGTATGGACATGTAATGCTGTAGGGAAGAAAATCATGTTACTAAAAGAATGATGAGCAGGTATCTGTTTATTAATAGATGATTTGATATACTATACAGGTGGAAGGGCGAATGAGTACCTACTCTGGAGGGAGGCCAAAGAAAAGGTGGATGTAATGCGCGAAAAGAAATGAATAAAGTTTATTCATAAAACGTACTTACAATCTAATGTTTACAATTGTGAAATATGAGTACCTACTTATTAGTGAAAGAGTTGACAGCTGATAAGAGTGAACTGCGAATGGAAGAAGAAGTCGTTGTTCTTACCCCATTTAACATTAAGGTATTTAAAATTTAAATGGGGTCATTTAAATAACATTTTAAACACTTAACACTTAATTTAAATGGAAAATGTTGGAGAAGATTAAGACAATATTATCAATAGCTGTTATAAATCCATTTAATTGTAAGATGTCTCTGTCTTATTCTATAATTCAATTCGCTTACACTATATACATACTTACTTATAATTCCACAAGTAGTTAATCCATACCTATTTCCATAATAATACCTCCCAGCGACTGACTAAGTATTTTATCTTCCCAATATCTCATAAAGCGCCTACGTAATCCCACAAAGCAATCTACCAACACATATCAACATAAAACTTCATCATATAAGGCTTCCCAAGACGATATTAATATTAAGATTACACCCTCAGCCCGGGAAAAAGGGGGTGCGAGCGTCTTAGAACTAACGTCTAAACTCCAAGCGGTTATGACCTCTAGGAGCAGAAGTATAAGGGTGTAAATAGGGTGCTCCAAGGTGCGGGTGGTTGTTCCGCGGAAGGGTGGGTTCACTTGAGGGGAATGTAAAAACCACCCTCGCGATCGACTTATATGCTGTATCAAGACACATACGCGCTGAGGTGAGAACGGTGAAAATGGGTTTTCTTTGACGCGACACACAAAACGCGTCGGCACAGTTTTAAAGATTGAAAAAATATCGGCAAAAGTTTGTTATTAATAACCGAGTTTTTTTCTAAAATAAGCTAATAAGTTATATAATGATGAACTTTATTTCCTGTTTTTTGGTAATCGGTGATACAAATTGGAAAAAAATCATGTTCTTGAAGTCGGTGCATGAAACTTTCGAATCTCGTATTTTTGTTCTGAGTAATATAATTGTATGAAATACTAATTCTCTATTTGGTACACATTGACAATTCTAGTGATTAAATTAGTTTGTACTTAAACAAATTAATTTTTTTTTAATTTGTTTCTCTCAACTCGGGGTTCTCAACAAGCCTTTTTTATCGACAGGAAATGCCTAACGCATACCCCTCCGCCAGGGGAATCGGGGAGGTTATGTGGGGCTTGCACCCACTATAACCTGTCCCTTGCCACGATGGACCTCGTTGGCGGGAGTACGGGATTCACTTGCGTATTCACTGCGCTCCCGCCAGGCCCCGACCCGCCACCTGAGCGGCAGGTCCCGTCGCCGCTGCTAGCAGCCTGACCGCCTCCTCCTCCTGGGAGGCGCGTCCTGAACAGGGCGCGCCACCTCCTCGGCCTGTTGATGGAGTTCGGGCAACGGATGCCATAGCCCCTTAGAGCGTTTCCACATTATCCGATCCGATATCGGTATCGGACGCCGATACGATATCGGGGTAAGTAAAATGTATGAAATATGTACCTGCCTTTCACATTGTCCGTTCCGATATCGGATATCGGAGCCGACACTGATATGCTGGCGGCACCATCGGACGCCCGTGAGCCGTCGGGCGATAAAGTTTGTATGTGTGCTATACGTGTATCTAAATTGTCTCTGTGTGCGTAGAGCCCGATGCGCGGCGGCCATTTTGAGCTTGTTTACTAATTTGGTTGGCGTCGTCATCATTTAAATACGATATAATTACATTAATCATACTCATACGAAAGTAATTAAAAAACTTTGTAGGTGCGTTTTGTAGCTTGCTAAAAAGAGTATAAAATGCTCCCTCTGAATATCTAGCTGTCACAATGGGATGTATCCATTACTGTCTGTGGACAGATCTTTTTTTGCATCTCAAATACAATAGATACAGCAAATAAATCATCTATTATAGTTTGCTATGATGACCTGCCCGCACTAAGCTATCAAGCAAATGGCCGTATCTTACTGATTTTGTCGGAAATATGTGAAAATAGCACATGGTGTCCGCTATCGGATGTCGGCTATCGTCGCCCGACACCGATATCGGATCGGATAATCTGAAAACGCTCTTACGTCCGTCACCCGCAGGCCGGCGCACCCGGAAGCCGAAGAAAGATGTTCGTCCTCCAGCAACCGGTGCGTCTCCTGCGAGAGGGATGTGCCGCCTTCAATAAAACATCAAATAAAAGCATCAGGATCGACTGACACCCAAAAATATTATTGCTGTCTTTAAATTTTTTAAAAGTCTGGAAACGCATGTCAACATTTTTCAAAAAACTTGAGAATACCTTGTAGCTATTTACTAAAATGATAGAAAACAAATACCTAGGTACCTACTTGCCCTACGCAATAAGGGTAATAATCCGCACCCTTCTAAATCTTATAAGTTCAACTTTTCTGCCTTTCTTAAATATATACACCGAATTGGAAAAGCAGATTTATACAGAGACCAACTCTTAAAAACTCGGCATTTTTTTACACGTGCATGTATTTAACATACCTACATCAGGTATCAAAGCGTAGTCGCCAAATTCAAAAAAATCAGCGGAGACTCTCAAGCGGCGCAAATACAGTAATCTCGTTGGAGATAACGTTTTTGAGCTGTTTGGGGTCGAGACGTTGGGTCCGTGGGGTCCAAGTACTCGCTTCTTTTTCAGAGAAATCTCAAAACTCTACTAACTTGGTAAATACCATAATCTTCTTGAATAAAACAGAAAATCAGTAACTTCAGTAAAATTTTCAGCTACATCCTTATTCGCGTAGCTCTCGCATCCCCCTAAAATTTTACCTTAGCTCGTTCCTCCGCGGCGCGTACATACATACATTTTAAGTATATACGTACTTATGTGATCTTCGCAGTTCTATGTACCTTCTAAGTACAGCCTTTTATTTACTTACTAGCTTTTGTCACCAGCTTCGCCCGCCAGTAGGTACTTAATTTTTTTTAAATCCCGCGGATACCGAGATTTTCCGGGATATAGAATGTGTTAAGTAATATAGGGAATAATTAGGAAAAAGGAAGAAGAAGAACCACTTTATTGCACCCACATTTTAATAAACACATATAGAAAATCATATTTAATAAAATAAATAAATAAACGTCTAATTCTTTATATGTTTATCTTTATATAAAATATGTTTATCCATATGTTAGCATTTTTTTTCTTAATTCCTAGGTTGATATTGTTAGTATATTTAAGCTAATACAATAATTTTATCTTAAACTCCCAATAGCTACTTATGCTAATACAGTGACATATAGGTAGTATATAGGGCAATCGTACTTACTGCTGGCAGCAAGTACCTATAACTACCCTTAGAATGCCGTTGTCGCTCTTACGTAAACGCTATTAGATGGACGCTGCTTTTTTGCGAATTATAAATAAAAGATATAAAGAGAGAATAATGGTACCTATGTAAAAGCGGCCTTATCGCTGTTCGCAATCTTATCCAGGCAACGAATGGTTCCGAAAAAAATACGGAAAAAGGGAAGGGACCTTTAATCACATAAGTAGTATGAAACTTCTGCACGTGTGACCGAAGAACAGATTAATAGACAAAACGCATCATTAATATCTACTTAAGAGGATCGTCTAGCTGTTAACTTTCATGCAAAAATCTATAACGTTTTCCTACCCGTAAATGTGACAACGTTATCGCTTTTTGACCGATTTTCATAATTTTTAGAAATGTGACAATACAATGAAGAACAATGCTCGTACTTTTTACTTTTTAAGAAATATTGGTTAAGTTAAAAGTTAAAATAAATAAAATAAAAAAATAAAAATAAAAATAGCCAGAAGTTATTAGCGTCTAAATATCTACATTTTTGACCTAAAAACTTTCTCGAGTATTTCTTTTTTTTTAATAAATTGAAATATTAAAAAAAAATACAAGTCTAGATTAAGGTGTACTAAATCTAATCGTCTGTTGGATAAAAACTATAAAAACGATTAAGTTCAAATTTAAACGTTTGAAGAGAGGTAAGCAAATTCGCTCAGAATCAGAACCACAGAACTTACATATACCTATTGTAAGGAATCTAAATAAAGCTTTATTAATTTGTTTATTTTATAAATAAAAACTATAACACTAGTAAAGGTAGGCCAATCTATTGTTTGAGTAACGAATCAACCTGGCTGTTAGGTATGAATATGAAGTCAATTACATTGGCAACATTCGGGCAGGACTTTATTGCGATGAATTTATTTGTAACATTTCAATATAAAATAAAAACAATAGTGGGTATAGCGAAGGCTGCCTAATAATTTAGTTCACAGCATCTTTAAGGCGCTGTGATCAGTCAACTTTGGCAAATTTCGTTCGTATAGCATCGTTTTATGTAAAATCTACAGATCTTATTACTGTTAAAAAAATATGTGGATACAATTGAAAGTATTTCTGACATGGTGGCTGATGCCGAAACACGATTTCGCAAACTTCACTCGATAGAAAAAAATGCCAAAGTTGCCTCGGCAAATACATAAATCTACATTTTTCTCAGAAATGGTTACATGAATTTTTGTGAAATTAAATTAGGTTGTGTGTTTTATTGTGACAGATATAATGGCCATTTTAGATTTTTTATATTACGTCTGCATTGTCATTAATTTCACATTTTCTTGTTTTTTCGAACAAAAACTGCGGTGCGACATCCTTGTCTCTCGTATTAAATTAGACAGTGACCGCGAATCCACTGTTCCCCGCGCCTTAAAGCGTACTTCCGGTAGTAAATAGACACCTTCCGGTGGCGATCCCTCTCAGTTAATAAGATTACGTTGCCCTCTTCGTGAGAGGCTTTTACGTACGAGCTTTTATTGTTCTAGCACAAAGCTAGACTCATACCGCATGAGTGCCCTGACATCAAAAGTGAAAGTCTGGCTATAATGGAAATTGTTTCTACGCAGATGGTTATTTGGGTTCCCTACTACAAGGTAGTAACTGGACCCTATCGCTGATAATGAAAGCGAAAATTTTCATTTTTTTCACATAATTACGCCTAACTTACAGGAAAAGAGAAGTTGAAAAGTCAAAACTCTACAACTCTACCATAATGTTTGGAAAGCTGTTTTGTAACGAATAGAACTTATTGTGTCTGTTTATCATGCAGCCTATACCTACCTATCTCACGAACCGTAATAACAGTTTTTCGGACAGTAGCTTTCAGTTATAGCAAATTTCGGTTATAGCAAAGCAATATAAAAAAATGAAATAAAAAATTACCTGCAGGTGGTTTCATAATAAAAAAAGTGTTTAAAAGTGTTTTTACTCAAATTTAACTATTGCTTACCTAATATCTTAAGGCTTAGGTAGATATAGATACTTGAAATGTTCATAAAATAAGTAGGTTTTAGGTACAATAATCTCTGTAATATAACAACAAATTCTGAAATTTCGACACGAAAAAGGAATTAATATTAAAAAAGTAGTTGTTCTCCACCATCCACTTGCTAGACTTTTATTTTTGTTCTATGGTACGGAATACTTTGTGTGCAAGTCCGACTCTCACTTTGCCTTTTTTTATTTAAATTTTTGACAGAATTTTCATTTATAATATTTAAATTGATGAACAAACAAAAGCTACTTACTTCTTCAAATATTATTTTATACATAGCTGTTGGTAGATAGGTGCTATATGTATTAGATATTAACTAAATCGAACCCCAAAAGCATCATGGCATCGCACGACATCATCTCAGAGAATGACAAAAACCATGACGAGATATACATATGATTAATTGGATTTAAGTACAATATTAGTCCTCAGAAAAAAATATAATAAGAATGTTTCAATATTTTTAAACGCCTCTTACCTGCCCATAATGATAACAAAACAAAACCTCTCATATAAATTTCGGACACAACAGCACAATGTAGGCCGCATCGCAAAAACGAAATCACCCATTTTCCCATTTCCCCGGCCCAAGTGGCCAGATAGGTAGGTAGTGCGAAATTAAAACTAAATCGCCTGACCCGAATTCGAAATTTAAAATCCCCTCACCACTACAAAAACAATACGTACACCAATAAGCGCCGCAAAAGCCAGGTATCGCCAACCCTCGTAAGAATTTCACTTAAAAATATACGAATAGTTATACGGGACCCCCCGGCGGGCGCGAAGGAGGGGGCCGGGAGCAGGAAGTGGGCTGAAGTAGTGGGGTGTTTCTGCGCCGGGTGGGGGGGTCTCCTAAAAACGGTTAAGTAGCTCCCCCACCCCTTTATAACTATTTTATGCGGTCCCCTTAGAAAGACAGCGAGATGGGGCCGCGGCGATACGCCTATGGCGCAGTTTCACTGGGGGAAGTGAAATTTTAACATGTCTAGTCCGTTAAGAATTCATGCCGGATTTATAATTAAATGTCTGATTAGTATTGCTGTGCTTGCGTGCTGGTATGCTCTATGAATTTTAATTTTTGTTGCGGAAGTTGGATGCGGTTTGGTTTATATTTAAGTTATTTATGTACTGGGATATGATTTTTTTATCTTAATCTTATATTTGAAATATACTACACTATATATTATATTGACTATGCTGTTCTTTACATTTAGTCATTGGTATGTAAGTTAATAAAAATTTGGTAATTACACCTAGATCCTGGGATAAGATATTGAAAATGGGCTTTCCTTTTAAACGGTCTTGGTAGCAAATAGTCCAGCGACGTCTTTGTGACGAAATATCTATTTACAGTCAGGAAGGTGAATGAATTATTTAATAAGATAAAAACCTACTTTAGCACTGTTAAAAAAACACTGATCAAGAATAGATTCAGTAAGCAACGAATATTTTCCGCTGATTGCAATAACATCATTCAGATTTCTTCTGTAAATTAGATCTCATTTACTACATAGCACAATATAATAATGACCCAATTTCGAAATCACACGAAAAACAATAAATTGTTATAAAAAACATCACAAAGTAATTATCATTTAAAGAAAAAGAAACGTAGACTGAAACTACAATGGACATAATATTACAAGAACTCCACAAATTCACCTGTCGAAAGAAATCCACTTGTATGGTTAAACAGGTTTTCAATTTACCCTAGTTAGATAAGTGGTACAAGACACCCTCAAGAAAATAAACTGGTTTAAGTGAGTATAAGTGATTCGTGGGAATAAAAGCTTTTTTACAAACCTGTTCGCGTCTCGATATTAGGGGAGACAAGTAGCGATGAAAGAGATATTAGAAAGCAAAAAAGTTTTCTTGACCAAAATAAATTAAACATTAAGAGACCTGTTACGATTGAGTTTATATTGTAAGTTTCCAATGTGGATATTAAATTTTTCTTACTTGATTTATTAAGCTCTATTTTAAGGTTTGAATTAATTCAAACTTATACTGATTAACTACAAATAAATTCATTATTATATTTCTTGCTAAACTGATCGCTAGTACTAGTTTTGCGAGGTAATAATTTTTTTTTTATTCTTTGTAACTAAAGATCGACAAAAATCTGCTAGAAAATGTTACAATATTGGTTACTTATTCATTTGATAATTAATTACAAAAATTAATTTGATAATTAATTACAAAAATACAAAGTTTACATTTGATAAAATTAATTATATTTTTAAACATTAACTACTATCTATTAATTACTAGAAATAGATTTTACGAAAAAGTTTTTATTTTGGTGTTAATTTTCTAGAAAGCCTGAATGAAGAAAATATTAAATCGTGGGAACGAATAAAAAAAGGTGCAATTCTCTTGATGCGTTACAAAATAAACCAAAGCTTTTACAAACTTGTTCGAATAAACTACATTTCTAAACTTTCACCTCGCTTTTTATAGTAACAGGTTTTTCGGTTTTAAAAGATGTCAAATCTTTAACTTTATTAAATTCCCACACTACTACATGGCGATGATAAACTATTGAAGAAACCAGTCGAAATATTGAAAGGGATGGGTATCAAGTTAGTCTCAAGTCGATAACAAAACCAAGATTTTGATTTGTATTGAACCGGTTTTAATAAAATGGGGTAAAAACGAGATTGGTCATTATTTTCTTTACAATTTTGTTACAAATTTTCTCATAGTTTTCGGTAGATACTAGTTTAATTGTAACAAGTTGATCTTTAAACGTGTAGTAGATCCATCCATTCAACAAGGAAATATTATTTGAATAGTGAAACTTGCATGAATGTATTGAAGAAACCATCAGAAGTTCTATACTACATACTTGTATAATTCTTTATATTAGAAATAAGAATGCTTACTTTCATGCTTAATAATAGACATATACCCAGGACCCGGCGGATCGCGTGGAAAATTTTTTCGTTTTGACACCAACGGCGTCTATAGGTAACCGACCGCAGTACTGTCTACGGACCGCGGTCCATGCTCCAGATATAATAAAGGTTTGCGTAACATGTTCAGATGGGCTCATCTTGAGGTTCATATTGGTGTCCTTGATAATATGCTTTAAATAAATAAATACCTACTAAGCCTGTTACTACGGTACGGTACGGTTTTGTATTCCTGGCATTATAACTTATGTATTCCTGGCATTATAACAATGATAAATAAAGTATTTACTCATAAGACTCGTTTATAAAGTAAAACTATTGTGAAACAAAATTACGTACAGTCTGACAAGGACCTCTTGACACTTGAATCACATCGTCAGGTGGGCGTAGTTGTAGAACAAATGTTAAACTATGGCAGTCAGCTAATTTTTTTCAGTTTTAGTTAATAATAAACCAAAACAACACAAAATACTTGCAACATACCGACAAATATGCCAACGGAGCAAACTATCAAACAGTGTCACTACATAGTGGCAATAGATCCGATTTTGATCACGCGCCAAGATAGCCTTGACGTACATCGAACATTTAAATATGCAATGGACCAAGTGTTGCAAGCCCCTGCGCGGTTGCTTGTACCCATGTAAAAAGCCAACGTCTAAGGCGCACAGGGAGTCTGGCAAGGGAGGTGGGCGCGTTCACATAAACACCTGACGCGCTAGTGTGTGTGCATCCGCCGTAAAACTAAGTGTGTGTGCGTCTATATTTTCATTTCAATAGTTTTTACGTTGCAACCGTAGGCGTGGGTGGGTAGATCCATGTGTGAGTTAATACCGTATTGATTTACCCCTCCGCGGCGAAGTTGGCAAGAAATTTATTATCTTTAAGTTGCAAGTTTAAGATACCTTGTTGGAAAGTAAACCGAGCATGTATTAGATGGTTGGCTCAAGTTTAGCGTAACAGCTAATAGTTTGGTAGTTAAAATGAAATATGTGGTGTTGGATGTATAGTTTTGAGTTCGTAAGGGCTTTATTAGAGGTTATCACGAAGTCTTATATTGGAACAATATCTCGAAAATCTATGAATCTATGATGGTTACATATTATAGTGTTTTAGTTTTATAATGTTCGACAACTGCTGTTTAGAACTATAATTAGTATATAGTTTTGCAACTTTTATTATCATCAATTCTTAAATAGGACCTAATAACAGAACCTATACCACAACTGGAACCTACCTTAAGGAATTGAAAGATGAGGCTAAAACTGCACAAAGTTAGGTTTGATGGCAGTGATTTTTTCCATTTTCAAATATAATAACAAAACACGCCCTAATTGCACTAATTAGTGTTCATTTGTCATTTCATTCAGTACACTAAGACTTGTGAATTCTCAGAGTGATGGCTTTAGGCAGTTCAAACCTCTAGCTTCCTACTGTCTAAATATAAGTTACTTATAACCCAGTGACGAATGGAAGAACAGTTAAGGCTTAGAAATAGGGTTCCGTTTTCACTTTACGGGTATAGAACCCTAACATACTTACTCATACTCGTATCTTTTTGGCAACAAAAAAAAACCTTTGCTCATGAGACTAATATAGGTAAAATATGGTTAGTCCCATTACTATATTGATTTATAATGACTTTCAAGCAGCCCTCTTTACATGGTATTTTTAACCGACTTCAAATAAAGGAATATTTTTTTTAAAGTCGGTTTCTCAATTTCTCGGAATCCTTTTTTTATCTCTATTTTTGAGATTATTATAGAATTTAAGGTTTAGTAATAAAATCACATCTTCAAAACTTTCAGACGGCCAAACGTATTTTAACCGAAATAGTAATATTTTGAACTTGTTTATTTTTCCGCGGCTCCACCCGCTAAAAGTTTCTCACCAATCCCTCAGGAACTATAGATATTGCTGGAATAAAAAGCCTAGTGTTTGTTTATAATCAGACTTTTAATTCGATGCACTAAACTGACGTTTTTAACTGTCTTTGGTAAATTAAATAAACAAAAGTATTTATATTTAATCAAAGTATTTATTACACATTAATACTATTTTGTGTTGAAGGTAAAATTCTCTTATTTTGTAATAGGAGTATAGTAAGATTCAAAATGTCATTTTACTGCATGGAATTAAAAGTCGAAATCATCTATCTTAAAATATAATATGTCGTAATTGCGGCGCTAAGCAGTATAATCATACTTCACACTTATATTACACATTTGTGTGTACCTAAGTGTGTGTAAGTGTGTATGTTTGTTACTCCTTCACGCCGCAACTACTGAACCGATTTGGCTGAAATTTATAACATAGATAGCTTATAATCCGGATTAAAACATACTACTTTTTGTCCCGGGAAAATCCATAGTTCCCATTGGATATTTAAAGAACCCTAATTTTCAACAGTAATCTATAGCTACAGCTATAGGTAGATTACTTAGACAATCTTTCCTTAAAGTAGGTGTAAAGGCCATTGAAAAGGAAATTCAATTTTTTCTCGGGATTAGTAGAAAATCCAATTTAACGCGGGCGGAGCCGTGGGCAAAAGCTAGTATTTAACGGCCTACAAGCCGTATTTAGGTGATTTTAAGTGAAGTTTTATGCAAAAAATATAAAGAAATTACTTTCAAATTTACACGTCATGTATTTTGGGTCTTTATTCTAAAATCGCTTAGAAGCAGAAACACGATTGGATAAAATTTTCTCGATAGAAATTTCTCCCAAGAGTTGCTCCAAAATCTCAGTTTTTCTATATTTTATCGGAAACTACAATGGATGTAATTGTAATTTTTGTTTTAATGTATCGGTAATAATAATATCCTAAAACGCTTAGAACAGATTTTTGATAACTGGCTTAGTTTTTGAGTAATTAGGTAAAACGTCGTTTTTCTGCTATATTCTTTCGCGACGCTGCATG
The DNA here is from genome assembly GCA_036785405.1 of Coenonympha arcania. Classification (NCBI taxonomy): domain Eukaryota; kingdom Metazoa; phylum Arthropoda; class Insecta; order Lepidoptera; family Nymphalidae; genus Coenonympha; species Coenonympha arcania. The sequence goes on from CM072078.1 coordinate 8,444,455, forward strand.
TCGCACCTACCAAATCTCCGTGAGAGTGAGAAAGACAAAAACAAATTCAGTAAATCCCCTTAAGAGCCGAAAATATAATATGTCGTAGTTGCGGCGTTAGAGCAGAATAATATTTAATAGCAGTAGATATACCGAAGGTTTGCGACCCAGGCGCGCGGTTGAAAAAGCAGTGTCTAAGGAGGCGAGCGGGCCGCGCGGGGGGGTTATATTTTAAGATGGCTTCCGCGCGAATATCGACGCGCCCCCGCCTCGCCCCCCGCGCGCCGAGGAATTTTGCCAGCACTGATTTGTTGTAGCGGAGCAAGCGAGGGACTTTGAGACTGTGGTTAGGAAAATACCTACTTACATTATATTTGTTTTGGTTTTTGGAGTGAATGGTAGAGGTTTTTTACAAAACTTCTTTGTCGTCTCGTCTTCTGGCAGTTGACTTGGTAGCTGGCAGCGTAGCAGTCTGTTCACATACGCGCACGCGTTTTTGACGGTTTCGGCAGCGGCCAGGCTGCCGATCATGAAGGGACCCGCTGCTGATGTGGCTGGTCGTGACCTGGCGGGAGCGCGGTGAATACGACAGTGAATCCCGTACTCCCGCCAGCAGGTCCGCCGTGGAAACAGACAGTTTTTAGTGGGTGCAAGCCCCACATAACCCATCCGTTTCCCCTGACGGAGGGGTATGCGTTAGGCATTTTCTGCCTATAAAAAAAGCCATACATGCCTATAACTGTATTTTTGTTGTATTTATGTTACGTTATGTTTACATTTTTGTTTTTGCAACTAGGTTTTTGTTTCCACGAACACACGCCGAATGAAACAAAATCTCTTATGTTTCATTCGATTCGCATGGAGTTTGACAGAGTGGGGTTCGCGACATCGTGGATTGAAATACCAATATATGGGATCGGAATTTAACAAAATCATTGTTCAATTAATACAATTCTAATTTACGCCCATATGATAGGTACGATTATTTCAGGAAAATAAGTTGAAGTGAGCATAATTGAAGAGTTTTCTACGATTCGAATAAAAGTAAACTTTTTTAATAGGGTAAACGCCGGATAGTTGCCACACTTTTTAAAAAGCTCCTTTAAAAAATGTGCATAATTGCATTATTCCGAATAGGACATATCTCACACATATCTAGACTATGCACTTACTTACTTACCACTTTTTCCAGAATCCCTAACATTACATGAAGGGATACGGGAAAAGTCGTAGGAAACAGGATATATCTAAATCAAATTTTCAATTAGCTTAGGTATCCAACCAAAGGTTGTCTACGGGGCTAGACAAAGTAACATTCGCTTAGCGTTGACGACAGTAGATAAAAATGTACCTATGGACAAACCAAATGACTGTAGAAAACCCACGTGACCGAATGAAAACATGGAAGCAGAATCTACTTTATGCTTAGCGTTGTTCAATGTCGGCTGTTAATTTCATGCAAAGTACGCTAAAAGTTATCTACAAGGTCTGCGAGAACGCCAGGGAGCGTTCAAATTGTCGTAGTCGACTTTCAAAAAAGCGTGTTTTCCTCGTTTTCCTCTATACGGTCACATGGTTTTTCTGCAGTCACTTGTTTTGTCCATACATTTTTATCTACTGTCGTGATAAAGTCATTTCCTTGCTCTGTGCTCGTGAACGCTAAAAAACCTCAACGACTGTCTTTGTCTAGCCCCGCTGGACGGCTTGCTTGTTTATTTTTTTTTCTTTCATGTTTTCAATAAACTTCTCTACCTTTAATTCTCTTTCACAAGAAATGTGACAACTGTCAATTTTGATTGATAGAAATGAAAAACGTCAATCACAAATATTTCTCTATGGCAGTGTCATTATTAACCTCTTAAACATTTCCTATAATTTATATAATCATTTAAGAATAAATAAGAAGAAAAACCTAAAATAAGAATGGGTTCGAAATCAAAAACTTTAGAGAAGTTCGAGAGCCAAGCAGACAGTTCTTCAGAAGATAAATATGAGAACCGTCCCAAACCGAACGATTTCATCGCATTCCTACCCTGGGCTTGTAACCAGTATCAACTGGATAGCGAGGTTGTCGTCACAAAACTGAGTCTAAGTAAGAGAAAATCAACACTACCTATGTGAAACATAGATTAGTCAGGCAATTTTATAAGCTCATACTAAAATATATTCAAAAAATTATTTCCAAAAATATCATAAGATTGGTCTAACCACATTAACATTGGTCTGGTTGTTTACAGGCGAATACGTCAGATCAACTCATGCAGACAAAATTAAGAAGGGTCAGTTGAAGCACCAAGCGACAACATCCCGCCACGACATCAATGGTTCTGATGTTAAAGAAGATAAATCACCAGATGGCCTGCCCGATCTCCTAAGCAGCCACAAGGCAATCAAGATATTAGCCTACTGTGACCAATCGGGCAACCTAGTCGAGTTAAAATTCGACAAAAACAAGCACATCTCTTGCCTAATCTTCAAAATCATGGCATTAATAATTAAATATCAAGTCTTCTTAACAAGGATTACGATAAACAGTGGTATGGATAAACATAGCTTGTACGAAATGAAGAAATTCCTCGCATTGACAAACATAACAGAGCTGAATTTGGACAATTCTGTCTTTGCAGAAGCAAATTATGATATTTTATTTGAAGACGGAAGTAAGATACGGTATTTATCTTTGGCGAGATGTAAGATAAATGATGAAGTTGTTGAGAACATCGCTAAAAAGTTAACATATCCTTTGCCAGCTTCAAAAGTTGTGACATGTCTGATCTTATCCTCAAATAGAATATCCGATAAAGGAGCTCAGTATTTGGCCGATGCTTTGAGATCTAATCGTCATCTTAGCTACATTAGTTTAGCAGGCAATAGTATTACAGATACAGGAGCTAGTTATATTCTTGATAGTCTAGCAGAATTTGCGTTAAACAAAGATGAAATTATTGACGGAAGAAGCAGATATATGGACTATTTAAAACAGAAGAATGCCATGATAAATAACATTATAAAGGAGTTGAGATCGGGTGAATATGATAAAAAGATCAAGAAAAAGGCTGTAAGACCAATCTCTTCACTTCCTGTGAAAAAGGGGAAATTAGAAAAGGAAGGATCATTAAAATCAGTGAGTGAATCGAAGAGTAGTCCCAATTTGGACTATTTGTTTTTTGATAGAGCTACGTCCATGGCAGAAGATAGAATGGGGGAATTCACCGATCCCTTCAGTTCGCAGAACACTTCAGTAAGAGATGGTACTGTGTACTGTCTTGGCAACAATGCATTGTGCTGCTTAAATTTAGCTTACAATAACCTGTCTTTCTTATCTTTGAAGAAGTTGTCAAGCGTGCTGATGTATCAAAAGCTGTGTGACCGAAGACCTAGGGGTCTAGTGAAAGTGTGTGTTGAGGGGAACAATTTGCCAGTAGCATGTAAAGAACTGGGTCAAATTGACGATGCATTGGAAGCGGCTCGCATGTCAAGCGACCGTAGAACTTCTACGGCCAAAAGAAAACCAGTATCTCGTATAAATACACCACGCTAAGAAAACATTCAATAATGAGTAGAATATATAATTTTAGTTTCGTTTTAAATTTATTTAGTTGTAATTTTATTGTATGGAGTTTAGTATTGTTTTATAATTAAGATAGTATGCCTATACGAGTTTAAAAGAGTGTTAATTATAATTTAAAACTGAAAAATTCATATCTATTTTCTTTATAGTTAATTTCGTTTCTATAGCCATTATTGTACTTACTACTCTTTTAGTTATACTTACCTATTTATGTATTCGTACACCTATTATATTGTGTATTATCTACGTTCAAATACCTACTTAGGACGTCGTGCCTATCAGCTGTTTTTTTAGGGTTCCGTAGCCGAATGGCAAAAAACGGAACCCTTATAAATTCGTCATGTCTGTCTGTCCGTCTGTCCGTCTGTCCGTCCGTATGTCATAGCCACTTTTTTACGAAACTATAAGAGCTATACTGTTGAAACTTGGTAAGTAGATGTATTCTGTGAACCGCATTAAGGTTTTCACACAAAATTTTAAAAAAGTAATAAATTTTGGGGGTGCCCCATACTTAGAACTGAAACTCAAAAATTTTTTTTTCATCAAACCCATATGTGTGGGGTATCTATGGATAGGTCTTCAAAAATGATACTAAGGTTTCTAATATCATTTTTTTGTCTAAAATGAATAGCTTGCGCGAGAGACACTTCCAAATTGGTAAAAAGTGTGTGTCCCCCCCCCCCCCCCCTGTAACTTCTAAAATAAGAGTATGATAAAAGTAAAAAAAAAATATAATGTACATTACCATGCAAACTTCCACCGAAACTTGGTTTGAACGAGATCTAATAAGTAGTTTTTTTTATTATTTACAATAAAACCTCTAAAAACAAAGATAGTTTTGCGGTTCGATAAGAAAAGTGGTTTTTATAGTTTTATTCCTCCGGTTGTAGTACGGAACCCTCAGTGCGCGAGTCCGACTCGCACTTGACAGGTTTTTATAGACTAGATTAATAATTATATTAATCTAGTTAAAACTGATGGTTGTAGGAGCTCCTGAGACAGTGGGCGTGTATTCCAGACCTTTGCAGTGCGTATCAGGAACGAGGAATCAAACCGCTTTGTACCTACTTTGGTAGTTGGTACTGATGTACCAATATGTATGTACTATGTAGGGGTAAAGCCTTTTCGATGTCTTGCCGTTCTATAGTAAAAAGGTGACAGGGAACCAAATCTTTTGAATACTCGTACCTATATAAGTGCGGACTATCACTATAGGTACCTATGTGATCCAAGCCTTCTTTACCTGATTAAATGTGACTATGCTCACCGTGTTGGCACTATGGTCACGATTAGTAGGTAGGTATCGTCCTTTGGAATGTGTTTTGTGCCAAGCCAAACAATAATAGATAGAATTGCCTTACCCAACTTTCCGGCATTAATCTTCAGGAACAAAACCGCCAAGCAAAGTTAGTAAGTATATACTATATAGGTATAGCGTATACGTATATAATATTTTAATACATTACGCGGCACGTAAGTAACGACGCGGGATGAGATTCAAGATGGCGACGGCGGAGTACTTCTTAGAACACTGTTACTGCGGCGAGGGAAATGTGGAGACGGATTGTTTTAAGAGGCAAGACGGTTCTCATTTTTGTTCGGCTCACTCTAGGAATACGCTGGATGGGTGTGACAGGCAGCGTAGCGGAAGAACGCGTCTATAACAGAAAAACGACGTTTTACCTTATTACTAAAAAACTAAGCTTAACTGTAACAAAGTTGTCAAAACTTGAGAGGTGTCAAGGGACACCCGGATGGAACGAAGTATATCTGGCTTGCTTTCTATAAGAGAGATAGAGAGAGAGAGAGAGAGAGAGAGAGACAGACAGAGAAACATGCGCACTCCGCACGACTTACAAAAGTTTACTATAGCAAATAGTATCGTTACAACTTTTCGTCTTAATTTTTTACGTCTAGCCCCCTTTCCCAACGCGCGATAAAGGAACTTCGTTGCAAAAATCCCCTCAGAGGTTAGTAAGTATTGGTTTTTTTTCAGGAATTTGATTCGTTTGTGCGATGCAAGTCGACTCGAAATTCGTATAAAGACCTGGACCTTTTTGGGAGCAGTTTCTATCGAGAAAATTTTATCCAATCGGAGTACTTCGGAGTGATTTTAGATTAAAGACCCAAAATACATGAAGTTCAAATTTAAAAGTAAATAATATTTAAATGTCTTTAAGTTTTCAACCTGCAGGTCACTAAAAATTGCTTAAAAACTTTTATGCCGTTAGCATTTAGCACCGGTGCCCATTGACTGTTTTAATACCAATCTTTTTAACTTATCAACTTAACTGTAACCCTGTAAATAAAATATTTTATCTCGCGGACTTTTAAAGTTCTTTTTACACGACTGCCCAAAAAAAGGAGTGTAATGTTTTTTTCTATATTTTAATTAGATTGTCATATGCGTCACTTTTTTAGTTTTTTTGTTCTTTTTCATTTCGTGGCGTCACCCAGTCCAAGGCTCTGACTGAAAATCAGCGCTGTGTGCTCCCATGCTCATATGGGGCACACAGCACCATGCTGAGTTGGGGCCTTTTTACACGACTGCCCAAAAAAAGGAGTGTAATGTTTTTAGGGTTCATGTATGTATGTATGTGAGTTTCTTTATTCCACCATAACTTTTGAATGGCTGAACCGATTTGGACAAATGGGGTATCTTTAGAATTCTTACATTATTCCGGGTAACATAGGCTATATTTTTTTTGGAAAAAGTTAATATGGCGACCGTGAGGCGCCAATTTCAAAAGTGGAAATCAAAATGTTTTCTTCAATTATCACAATATGGGTATCAAAATAAAGGTATTAGAGAGTAGTAACCGAATATATATATATATATACAAAGGAAAAAGTGGTCAAAGGAGGCCGGCAGAATCCCATACATGTCTGGGCCAAAAACGTTACAGCAATGATTTTTGTGTTATTAAATAGGCAAAGAACTTACATTTATGTAACAAGAAGATTTTTTTTATAATTCTATGGGAATCAGGAGGAAAAAAATATTTTGATAGACTTAGGTTAGGATAAAAATTATGTACTCTGAGAACCATTACTAAGACGAAAATGGCTTCTACATTGGCTTTCTCCATGGATTTGTTTATCTGTGGAGACACAAACGTCATATGTATAATGATGTTAGGAGTTGATACTGCAGTCAAGTAGGTACTAACTGGTTACTTAACTGGTTAGTAGCGATACCACAATTAACACAATTCATCGTCCTATCGTTGAGCGAAATCGGTGTCCAAGAAAACAAGCAGAGGTCGTTCGCAACAGAAAAGGTAATCGAAGTTCCAAAACTAAAGCCAAAGTCCTTAAAAATAGAATAAAAATCATGAAAATACATCCGTAAGCGCACGAGTACGAAAACGAATCTGTGTTGGTCTGTGAACGAATGACGTATGAATTATGAAATGTGAATGACAATTGAGAAATGACACTGACAACTGACAGTTATTTTTTAAAGATCGAAATCCATAGACACAACGCAAAATCTATAATTCATAAAATATCGTCGTTATTGTCTAAAATCGTTATTAATCTGTGCTATTTATATTACAAATAATATTTTTATGAAATTCCTATGAACATTATATCACATTAATCGCAAAAACGCTGAATTATTTATTATTTTCATTACTCTCAAAATGGCTAGAACCCAGAGCCACGAACCAAGGACAAAAAATACTTTAGAATATGGCAATAAATAGTTTTATTTTATGCAATAGTACGAATGATTATGAATCATGATTTTAGCACATTCCCATAGAAAGTTACTAAAACTTATAGTGATATAGAATCAGAAAAAAATCTACTATTTTTTGGTATATATGGGGTTCCAGTAACAATTTGGCCCATTTTGGCCGACCTCCTTTCTTAATTAAAACAGATAAACATATTATGGCAGTCGGGGGACCTCTTAGAATAGAAGGTGTTCCTCAGAACGGTCCACCGGCTGCCATATGTTTATCTGTTTTAATTAATGAGAAATTTGACCACTTTTCCCATTGTCAATATGCAGATGAACTAAAATAACTTGTTTTTTACTTTTTAGTTCGTTTTAAAACAGGGCAGTCGTGTTTTTTAATTATTTATTTTTATTCCGGGATGTGCCACATGTGACAGGCGGTGTCTGGTGCTTCCGTCACTTGGGCAATTATTGTTTTTTGTTGCCCGAGTGAGGGAAGCTTCAGGCATCGTTTTAGTACGTAAGGCGTATTGTTTATGTTACGTGTGGCATTTTCAGAATAAAGTTTCTTTCTTTCTTTCTTTCTTTCTTTCTTTCTTTCTTTCTTTCTTTCTTTCTTTCTTTCTTTCTTTCTTTCTTTCAACTGTTGATAAGTTTTAATCTAACTTGACTGTTTTAATTTATCAATCTTACAAATGGCATGTGTCAAAAGTGTCAAGTATCTTGATTGGAATTTACCAAGCATTTTTTTACACACTACAAGTAAGTACAATTAATACTTTAATGCAATCTCACCTGATACTAAGAGATGATGCAGCCGAAGATGTTATTTCTGGTAAGGTGGTAATCAGAGGCGGTGGAAGCATCCCCCCAGAGCTGATCTGAGCCAATTTAGAAATTATAGAGAAATTACAAAATCCTAAGCTTTACCTATGTGGTTGACATCCAACAAACTTGCACGAAAAGTCTTTCTTCCACGTTTCTGATACGAACCGCTAAGGTATAGAACGCCCTTCCATGTCTCCGTGTTCCCAGCTAACCTACTATCTGGGTGCTTCAAGAGAAGAGTGAATAGGCATTTTTAAGCAAGCACGCTCCAACCTAGACCTCATCATTGCTTTCCATCAGGCCTGATTGTCATCAAGCACAAGCCTATGAACTATAAAAATAATAGATAGGCTTGTACTTGTGATAGAATTCCCTCGCGAATTCAATCAATGTTGTATCGAATCACCCACGAAGCTATAACAGAAAGAAATCTTTAATAAAAAAAAGTCCATCTCCTCCGTGGAAACTAGAAGGCGCACAAAGTTATAATATCGCCGGTTTTCGCGAAAGGGGGTCGCCTTGGGTGGGAGTGGGGAAAGGGGGAGTGGGGGGAGAAGCGCGCAGCTTACTTATTTACATAATTACGTATAATTCTCCTATCTGAAGTTATATGTGCGGTGTCTATTATGTGGCGCAAAGTGTGCCAAGACATTTTGGAAATTATTATGTAGCTAGAGGGCGCCCGCGGCTTTGCTTGTGTGACTTCTACTTTACTCCCTTATGCGTTACATTTATAAAAATCCTTTTATTCAAAATTCAAACCTCCTTATTATTCAAAATTGTCTACGTCTCTGTTTATCAAATTTTAATGCAATATCAAAAAACTATTTGTTTAATTTGTTAGGAGGTAAGTACATATAATTTCTTAAAAGTTAACCATTGTTGATCTGGCTTGTGGTTTGAGCTATACTTAGATCAGTCAGTCAGTCACATTTTTGTTTTTGTAACAGATAAGCACCTACTGCATACATGTCTGCTGGATTTCAGTTATTGAAACAAAGTTTCTTTTCGCAAGATATCGCGCAGGGGGCTAGACGAAAGAAAATGATGGATTTTTTGTGTGACGAAAATCTTAAAGTTTCTCTTACTAATCAACAGAATGAGCACGCATGCAATCACGTAATATAGATTTTTTTTGTATTGAACTCGTTAGCGTGAACTACCTGAAGGCAGCGCCTTATTACGTACGCGATGTATGAATCTTTTTATCTACCGATTGTCCTACGACACTGAGACGTCTTTTTTTTTGATATTTTATACATAAACACCAACTATGATAGATATTTTTGGTATAAATATACATATTTTAGCTAATAATAAGTATCACTTCTAAGGTATGGCTGCAACATACACGTTAACGTATTACGTTCGAGTATAATGAAAGACCAACATTTTTTTTATTGATAGACTTGCGCTTCACTACAATCATGCCAATGATGAGGTCTAGGTTGGAGCGCGCTTACCTAGAAAATGCCTATTCACTCTTCTCTTGAAGGCACCCAGATTGTATACTTTCCTGGAAACAGGGAGGCTTGGAAGGCACCAAACAAAGCGCTTGGGAAAAACCCTTTCCCTGTTATCTGTTTAATACGAAACTTCAGAACCGGTCCGGTTATCGTCCGGAATACTAAGTCGTTCCTTTCGCATCGCACGGCACGTCCTTATACTCCGGCGCCTTTCAATCTAACTTTGCTCTTTACTTTGCTTTCTTGAGCCTTAGGGTTGGCAACTTTAAACCAAAAGAATCGCTCAATAAAGCTATTTAGTATTTCAGATAGGTACCTATACAAAAAAATCTCGTGTCAAACTCTTCCGAAATGGCTTGACCGATTTTGATGAAATTTTTTATACAGCGATTGTTGGATCACCTATAATTTTCTTTTGTTAGTTATTTTAGACAGATCTCTCATTTCTACACTGGCTTACCTCAATATACCTACCTATTTTTATAGTCAGTACAATAATATGTTGGTTGTTGGTTTGTTTGCTTTTATAGCTGCACAGTAAGTATAGTGCGATGAATCTATGGAATTACCTAAAGCAAGAACTGTTATTGATATTATCCAAGTACTAAAGGTTTAGCAAACTGTGTGGCGGTGATTTTATGATTTCGTTTGTGCGGTTTCATATAGGTAGGTACAATGGCGGAATTTTATTTATTGGAAAATATGAAATTCCGAATATTTGGTTGCCTTGGTCGGAGGCTGTGGTTTGTTCGTTTTACCGCTGAAGCCAAGCAATTTTCAGTGAGTAATTTAAGCTTTAAAAACTGAGAAAGTACTATTTAACTTTCTTTAGTAGAGTTGATTCTACGATTTCGCACTATGAAGTAAACATCTGCTGAGGATGTCCCGGTGTCGGGACGAAACGTGCGTTGAAAAAAGTGTTGGAAAATTGTCTGTGGTGTTTCATGTGGGCAGTGTTCCTGCATATTGTACCATAAGGAATCTTTTCAAGTAGCGGATTATAGCAAAACAGATCAATCTGTCCTGCTAAGTTTTGTATGACGTTTAGCTTGCACATTCGAGAAATACATAAATACTAATAAATAAAATAAAAAATTGGGCCAAAGCCTTTCTACCCTATAAATAATAGCAGTACCTAGGTAGTCAACTATTCTGGAAGTCGTGCGACAGAATTTTTGAGACTTTAAGACGTTGTTTAGCTTTGCTAGTCCTACCTATTATCCGCGCATACAGGTAATACCTAACTTGACCTACCTATACTAGATACCCATGAACGCGGCCGATTTTGGACATGTAATAGAGGTAGTCGTCATTATCTCAGGTACCTAATTGATTTCGTTAGTGAGTTAGTGTTTACTAAATGTGACTATAGTAGTGCAATTATCTCGCTGCAGACTCGGTCATAAATCATTCGAGTGTTTCGATTTTTTTGTTCTTTGTTGAGTTGTGCATTACTGCAGAACAAGAAAAGCGAAACACTCGAATGATTTATGACCGAGTCTGCAGCGAGATAATATCACTACTATAATGACTTTTTCGGCCTTGCCTAAGTTATTTTTGTCTAAAGTCATATTAATTCTACTAATATAATATTTAATTTCCTCTCGCGGTTATTGTTGATAGCCCTAGACGCAATCTAAATTCGAAACGAGCGCGCGGCGAAGTTTCCAACCGTTATATCAAATTCTTGTTGGAAGCGGAATATATATTTACAAGCGAGTCAGTAAATAGGAAACGCTATGGAAAATATATCATTATTTTCTTCTAGACTTTCCCTACAACTTCGTCTATGCTTTATTATTTAGACAACGCTAAGGTAGGTATAATAATATCTATTCACAAGATTATGTAGTATCTAAGTAGGTATTTCTTCTCAGTGCAGGGCGCGTTGGAACCCTCGTAAACTTAGTTTTAAGTCGACTTGTAGTTATCACCGTACATAATATTGTTGACGTTTTACAAGCCTTGTAAGTTATTGTCTCGCTGCAGACTCGGTCATAAATCATTCGAGTGTTTCGCTTTTGTTGTTCTTTGTTGAGTTGTGCATTGCTGCAGAACAACAAAAGCGAAACACTCGAATGATTAATGACCGAGTCTGCAGCGAGATAATAACACTACTTTAGTCCGCTCGCAAATTTTATTAAAGTAAACTAGACGGTTAGAAACTCTGCGCGCCTCCCTTAATTTCAAAAGTCAAAACCCCCAATGGGAACCCCCTTAATTATACTATTTGTTCCCATTCTATTTTTTAATATTTGTTGTTATCACTATAAAAGTCATTCCTTGCTCTGTGGTTGTTATAGTGGCAATCTAAATACGTCATCATCTGTGAAAATTTCAATTGTCTAACTATGACGGTTCATGAGATACAGCCTGGTCACAGACGGACAGACAGACAAACGGACGTGGACAGCGGAGTCTTAGTAATAAGATCCTAAAAAGTAAGTAAATTTAAGGCAGGTCGTGCAAAAGAAAAGCATTTATTTTTCGAAAATGTCAACCCTTCCCAAACTTAAGTAGGACCCCTAAAAATCAATACATTGCGTAGGTAGGTAGCTACCTCGCAGATGCCGTGCACACCTTATTCCTCACGCGAAAGACATTTCGTGGGGGGGTAGGAGACCCCCCTACTCGAGACAACGCTGTGGAGGCACTCAAATTTTACTATTACATAAACGTTGATTAAATAGCTCCAAGTTTTATTGCGTATTCGAATTTCGGAAATTAATGTTTGGTGATAAAGGTGATCGTTTCTTGTTTATTGGGTAGGTACCAACCCGTTCATTCGATCGTTCAAATTGAACAAAATTCAAGAAATGTTTAAATGTGAATGACAGTTGTCGGTGCGGAAGTCACGTGGTCAAGTTAGTGAGCCGATAATTTTAATTCTCACCTGTCATGATGTTCTTAAGTGTCATAATATGACACTATATATATACTTGTGTATTATACAACTAAATATAAAATACCTAACCTATTTAGGTTATGTATTTACACAACCTTGTGCCTCCTTCACTACCATACCATACCATAGAACTGCAAGACGCCGAGAGCGGTGGCATCCTTATGTGGTTGACATCCAACAAACTTTTTCTTCCACGTTTCTGATACGAACCGCTAAGGTTTGGAACGCCCTTCCATCCTGCGTGTTTCCAGCCATGTACAATCTGGGTGCCTTCAAGAGAAGAGTGAATAAACATATTGGCAAGCGCGCTCCAACCTAGACCTAACCATTGCTTTCCATTAGGCATGATTGTCGTCAAGCGCAAGCCTATCTACAAAAAAATACGGCTACAGGGGGGCATCAAACTCAGGACATCGCGTATTTTACCGTCGATTCTACCACCACAAGTCCACCAAGGCAGTTATTTGATTAAGTAGATATTTCGCATACTCCTCTAATACTAAGTAAGAAATTAACTATCAGCATAAGTTAAGAAATAATCCTTCGGCAGGAATTTATACAATCCTATTTGACACCGTAAAGGATATAAAGGGTGAGGCCTAGATGTAGCCAGTCGTCCCCAACATTTCATGTTTTTGAATTTACTTACTAGCTGACCTGGCATTCATTGTTTCGATATAAGTAATTTGTCACTTATGTACGGTCAGACAAACTGTTTGTTTTTTCAGCTTTTTATAATATAAAGACATATAGAAGTAAAGATTCTCAATTCTAACATGGGATCTCTTTTTCACTGCACACTTCAAGACATTAGCCACACTCTTTCGCAGGCATGCAGTTTTCTTTACGACGTGTTCCTTCACGCTAAGCAACTTTTTACAACAAAGACACATGGATACTTAACTCCGAAAAGACCTTTTTAGGGTTCCGTACCAAAATGGGAAAATGGAACCCTTATGGTGCGACTTTCTCCGTCTGTCTGTCCGTCTGTCCGTCACACTCGATTATTTCAGTAACTACCAAAGCTATCGATGTGAAATTTGGAATAGTTGTGTATATTAGTGGCCCAATGACACTGGAATAAAAAAAAATGGAAATTATTTTTGTTCTTATTTAAAAAGGGGGGAAAATCGGAGGGTTGAAATTTAAAAGTGAGATAACTGGGCTGTGTGGGGTATCATATGAAAGGATTTACTTTGTACATTCTAAAACCGATTTTTTATTATTTTTAGTCATGATAGTTTTTGATTTATCGGGGAAAATGTCTAAAAAAATACCGTCTCCCCCCCTTATCTCCGGAGTTTACCAATCGAAAAATCTCAAATAATTATGGTCATATGGTCAAAATATATAGGAATTTACGTATATTTTACAGGAAAACTATAGCCAATGCGTATTTTTTTTTATATTAACAATAAACCTCTACAAACAAAGTTAGTTTTGCGGTTCATTAACAAAGGTAATTATTACCGTTTTACAGTTTTGGTGGTGTTACATCTACATTAGTACGAACGAATCTTAAAAGTACCTAGCTATAACTACCTAAGCTTATTTTGCTTCAGTACTTCTTGAGTACGGAACCCTCGGTGCGCGAGTCCGACTCGCACTTGGCCGGTTTTTTTTCTTTGCAACAACTTTGCTCTCGGTTGCTGGATGGTGACCAGACTTTTTTTAGTAGAAGTGATTTAGGAAAAGGGACGGAAATGTTTAACAAGACACCGGGGAAACGCGCGCGGTACCATTTTCCGTACCTAAGGTTTACGTGGTACGTATTGTAGGCCGACATAGTAGGTATACAAATGTTGATCATAATATTATGCGACTACTCTAAGATAGATAAGTCATAAGCTTTTAGCTAAGGCTCATTCTTTTTGCATTCATTATGTGTGTAGGTACGTAGGTACCTACTCGATGTTATAAGTTTTGTTAACACAATAGAACTTTGAGAATCGCTGAGCGCCGTATAAGTGGCTAGATAAGACGTGTCGTCATGGTTGGTTGGTATTTTCCCTTCTCGGATCGTGTTAACATGTCATATTGTAGGACTAGCGCTTCGTGAAACACATACTATCTGCCTTAATACCTATATAGGTTTCGTGGGTAGATATAGGTAAAAAAGACATAAACAGAATAATTGTACCTACCTGGTAACAGTTAAATTAAAAGCCTTTGACTATAAAATATATGGTTGAAAGTAGTACCTAGGTAAGTATAAGGCAATGCACAATTTCGGACGAAGTTTTCGAAGTTCTAATTATGACGATAATAATGGAACTCTTGCACATAAGTATTAAGCTAGATACCTAGCAAATCTGCCACCAAACTGGCATTTAGCTACCTTACCTAATTCCAACTTAATTGGTATTTAGTACTAATAGACTAACGTACATAACTCATTCCAACAGAATTCAAACAACAGCACTTTTACAAACACAAACTCGAGGCAAGACATTATAATCAATATTTACTCAAATGTCTAAGCATTGCCACCTGAACCCTCGCCCACCCCTGGCTCCGCCCCCTAAATCACCTACGCTACGTCATTAATTCATTTTAAGACGTAACACGGCATCCCCTTAGACTCGACATTTGCATATTACAAAGTATGGAAGTTCGCTAACGAACTGCGGGGGGGTTGGGAGGGGCGGCGGGTGTCTAAGGTTGCCGCTGTAAGACGGGGAATTGGATGCAGGGGCGGACTTCAACGAGGCGTTTATGAAAAAAAGTGTTTTAGTGCTCCATTTTTACGCCAGGTAAGTAAGTCTGCTCTGTCAGATTAATGGAATTATTTTAGATTTCAGTGCACTAATATACTTGCGTCCTAGGTTCCTTACAAGTCAACATTTTGGACACGAATCAATGAATTTACTGTAACGATGATAGGATCATATTATAAGCCTTGTTTTAATGCACCTAGCATTACAACTTACATGCCTAAAAAGTGTTCAGAAAAAATAGCTATACAAAGACGCATCTTTCTGTATTATGATTTTAGAAACTTCTTGTGAACTGTGACTTGGGATCTATCTATTTTTTTTTAATCTTTATTTAAAGAGCTTAGTCGCTGAAACGCCTACGTAATAAATATCTATCTATTCTGTGACTAAAAAGAATGTTGTTCATATTGATTATATATACCTAGGTACTACTACAACCTCTTGCCACTTGAATTCAGCCAAGATTATAAATAGCATTTATCCTTGAAATTGTCTGTCTATTAGGTTACGTTTTGGATTTCCTTATTTAACGGCCTACAAGCCGTATTTAGGTGATTTTGAATGAAGTTGTATGCAAAAACTATAAAGACAATTACTTTCAAATTTACACGTCATGTATTTTGGGTCTTTAATCTAAAATCGCTTAGAAGCAGAAACAAGATTGGATAAAATTTTCTCGATAGAAAGTTCTCCCAAAAGTTGCTCCAAAATCTCAGTTTTTCTATGTTTTATCGGAAACTACAATGGATGTAATTGTAATTTTTGTTTTAATGTGTCGGTAATAATAATATCCTAAAACGCTTAGAACAAATTTTTGATAACTGGCTTAGTTTTTGAGTAATTAGGTAAAACGTCGTTTTTCTGCTATATTCTTCCGCGACGCTGCATGTCGCACCTACCAAATCTCCGTGAGAGTGAGAAAGACAAAAATAAATTCAATAAATCCCCTGAACTCCTAGCAAAATGCTTTCCATGGCTATGGCTGTGTGACTTTAATAAGTTTTAGGAATTTGCATTGCTGGAAAATCCTGTAGGTAGGTATACAAAGTTTGAAAGGTCCAAGTCCGTCCCTGTTCACCTCGAGCGCGGAAAGATGAAGGAAATGAAAATGTACGCTGCAAAAAGGGGGGCCCCCCCTTAGAGGCAAGCCCGAAAATTCTATAAAGAGGGGTTGGGGGTACCTTTGTGCGATAAGCCCGGGAGCATTAGTCTTGCAGACGTCTCGAAATGAGTTCTTATCGGCCTGTTATTTCCTTTTTGGAAATGCGGGCTGTTTTAGTTTATGGGGCCCTTTCGGAATTTACCCACCTAAGTTGATAATAGGTAGGCGTAGTGTTTCGTAACTGAAAGGGTTGATTTTGGTTGGTGTTTGGAAGGTATGTTTTGATAAGGAAATTATTTTATATGTACCTATAGGTCCTTAGATTTAGAATTAACAGTAGTTTAAAAGTGACATTTTGTATAAGTAATTTCTAATACCTTAGATATTTTATTAGGTACCTAGGTATATTCTAAACAAGAAAATATATGTAATAGGGAGCTCGCAGACATCTGTTTCCAGATGGCGACTCTATGATTTGAATTCCAGACTATGTAATAGGTACATAGACTGGAATTCAATACATAGTATGTATTTTTTATATTTATTTTACGTATAAGGATAGACTAGATTTAGATATATAAACTTTTAGCATTAGTTTTACCCGCGACCGCCTCCGCATTAAATAGATATGCTTTTCACACATTCCGAGGGAAACGTCAATTTTCCATTCCCTATTGCAACCTTAACATCTAATTTCAAGTAAGTTTGCTTAAGCAATTTAAGTACTTATACTGAGCTGTTTCTATGTATCTACTGTAAATAGTTAGGGTTTCTTAAATATCCCACGATGAATAGTAATAATAATATCATCATAGAAACTGCAGGAAAGGGATGGATGGTTTTAGGGAAAGACAGAGCTGAATGGCAAAGGTTGGAGGAGGCCTTTACCCTAGAGGGTGCTCATATCTCGTAACGAAAGTTCAACCTAAAAATAAAAAGAACACAAAACAACATATTATATTATCTCGGTTAAAGGGAAAAAAACACACACACACATGCACACACACATTACTAATGAACTACTATAGTTATATAAGAAACCATTGTTACTAACAAAACTAATCACAAAATAAAAATTGTTACTAACCGAACCAAATAATATGTAAGGTGGTAAGTATGAGATTAAAAAGGCTTTTTTATTTATTTATATATCCCACCCCCCACGGGAACTACGGATTTTTCAAGGATTAAAAGTAGCCTATGTTTATTCTGGGTTATGAGCTATCTATGTCCTAAATTTCAGCCAAATCGGTTCAGTAGGTACGGCGTGAAGGAGTAACAAACATACACTTACACACAAACTTTCGCTTTTATAATTTTAGTGGGATACTTATGCCTCTCTATTAGAGAATTACATATTTGTCCCGTTTGCCGTGGAGACCCTGGGGCCATGGAGTCATAGTGGCAAAAATACCTTCGAGATCTTTCCCCGCGGTTATAGTAGTTTTATTATCTCGCTGCAGACTCGGCCATAAATCATTCGAGTGTTTCACTTTTGTTGTTCGAGCGAAACACTCGGATGATTTATGGCCGAGTCTGCAGCGAGATAATAACACTACTATAATAGCCTCAACTGGTGACAGAAGGGCTGGCTCATTTTTGCGCAACGTATCAGCCTAGTTGTTCAACACTGAATTGCAGCCAGTAGATACTCTTGGCACCATTCCACGTGGATAAGACTTTATTTAAGACTAATTAGAATAAGCATGTGATAACTTTTATTGTACCTAACATTTCAATGAAAAAAAACTTATAATTTTATAAACTTATAAATTTTATAAAACTTATAATTTTTTTTTAATTTAATTTAATAATTTGATATTTTTGCATTTGGGTTTTAAATTTTTTTTATTCATCTTGTTATTACTTACCTATCTACCACTTTAGTATGGAATCCTAGAAACAATGCGCGCGTCCACTGTCAACTCCATCATCAACATCAGCTCCTCAAGTTATTACTTACATGCTACATGCCGTCTATAGGAAAGCTTCTAGTCTAGTTATGAGCTGTTTCTATACGTATAGACTTGTATAGCTATGTATCTAGATGTAGGTAGGGCAGTGTAGCGGTCACTGGTCACTTGAACGATGACCCCGGCACGGCGGGTCAAGGTCGGCGACAGATTGATAATAAACGCAAATTACCGACTCCGGGGCTTGAGTAAACAATGCCCATATAAGTAACCCGCCTACCTCTAGATATAGGCTACCTAATCATTATTATAGACGTCTTGACTTTCACTTTTTTAATTTTTTAATTTTTCTTCATCGGGCAAAATAGCATAGGTTACCTATTTGATACCTACCTACTATCAATAAACCTCTATAAACATGCCTAGTTAATTTTGCAGTAAGGTACTTAGATAGGTAAGTTCGTGATTTTACCTCCCGTCTTACATCTTCTGTAGAACGGAACCCTCAGAGTGTGAGTTTTACTCGCGCTTGGCCCAAGCTAAATAGCTATTTCAATGAAAAACCAGATTCCTTTTAGAATATTTTATAAGAGTCCGAAAAGCGACAATTCTCATGACACCATTGTTGACCTTTATAGATAACATTCCCCACAATATTAATAGACCACTTTCTTCAAAAAGTTAAATTTGAACTAAAACTGGTTTTGTCCGGTTATTCCTACTTAAGTTTAGCTGATACAAACATATTCTTGTGAGAATTTCGTGGGTAAGAAAGTGGAGATGTTTTATAGAAAGTGTCTTATTATTAAATAACCTGTTGTATGCAGGACAGGTATTTTTTGAAGGGGCTTTTTGCGACTTTAAAAGATAGCTAGGTAAGGTAGATAGGTATTTTCAATGAAAATCACTAAGTATAGGTACCTACCTATCTACTGATTGTACCTATTAGGTTTTTCTACATCAAATCTTTCATTGATTAAAATTCGTTCCTTACTCCCAAAAAATTAAACAAACAAGCTTTTTGACTAAAGCGACAGTTTTCATTTTTATAGGTAGGTAGGTACTTAACCTTTACCTATTCTGTTTGTTTAAAAACTGAATTGGATTTCTTTTTTTGATTTTCAAATCTTTAAAACGCTCTCAAAACACTTCAAATCTTTAAAAAGTTCCAACAATATCGCTTAGGTACTGCCTTTCACCTCTCAATATTCAAATAGCCGCAAATATAATCATAATAAATATACATCTCTAATGTATCTTCTAAATTCGCGCCAAAATCAAAATGAAAATCTTATTAGACGCCTTAACGACAAATCTCATACAAAACTAACAAAGCGCTTTCAAACGCCGAAAGCGCTGAAACCGTCGAATCTAGCGAGACGAGAACCCTCCAAAATGAGAACCCCACCTATTCCTCAGAGAAATTCAAATTTCGAACGCCTCTACCACCGCCATCTTGTGCAAGACGTCGATATAGAATTACTAGCACCCGCGTATTTTTTTCCCAGAACGTCTTAAGTTACGTATTTTTACGCCACTATAGCTCTTACGGCGTCACCTTACGCTACGGAATCGCTCGCGTAAAAATGTTGCTCTATTCCGTCTTGGACCCCGTCGAAAACGTAACAAAAATATTTCCACACATGCATTTTTCCACTGTATTACTATTTAACATAAGGTCTAGATTAGCTTATATACAGCGAAAGATTTAGTACATTTCAGAATTCACATCAAAAACTATATTAACAATAGCTACAAAATGACTATACCTGTCTCGTTTTGCATACTGTTTCACTATCGTGTTAGAAAGAGAGAAATAACATTTTAACTGTCACTTTGTAAGGGGGGTGTGGCTAAATAGTTTTCATAGTGGATCAAGTTTGGAAGAAGTTTTGAAGCGGGTAGGTAGGTTTTTATTGAATTTTCCTTCGGTTTTCGCTACGTTTGGCTAACGGGTGTGATGGAAGGTGGACATTTGAATTTCGAAATGTCTAGTCGTTTAAAAATGAACATTCTTTAGTTTTTAACCGATTAGTAAAAATAACTATCTACTGTAGTCCCTAGATTATCAAATGTTATTGGAATGAGATTGGGGAAAAACTAACAAATACTTAGTTATTTGTTATAGGTACAAAAGTAAGTTTAAGTAAGCAACGGAGTATTACTACATACAAACTTATTAGGACGAACCTCATTTATTTTTTTGTTCAGACCCAAGTGTTTGTCACGTTTGAATTTGGAAAGCTTTTCCGCCCTATAATAGGTATAAATAACATTTTCATCACTCATACACGGAAAGTAGGTCTGAAGTTGCCTGAGAAGCGGGTTGAAAGTAATACTTTGCAGCCCTAGGGAGAATCGTTTTCAACTGACTGCTGTCAAATAATTAAAAAAAACTAGTTGTCACATTTTTATTGGAGTTCAAATGAAACACGACATACCCGAGTGCATCCATAGACAAGAAGAAAGATAGACTTTATTCATAAAGTAAAGACAACTGATTCATAGACATTCATAGACAATCATAGACAATACTGCCCGCCGGCTAGGCCAAAGAAAAAAAAAAGGCGGGAAAGTGGCAAGCGGCAATCCGATCTTCATTTGTTTTTCGAGTTGTAGAGTTTTGTTTAGGCTTCTGTTTAACAGTGATTTTTATTGACACAATTATTCAATTTTCTTTAGCTAATTTCTATTTTTATTTTGACTTTCCTTATATTCGTAATGAAAAGCACAGTGTTTACCTTGGGATAAAGACTTATTTAGTCCCTCGAACTATAGGCCCCCTCGCTACGCTCGGGCGCCAAACCCCGTCTCGGGACTAAATAAGTTCCTTTCATCCCTAGGGTAACAATGTGCTATTTCATCACACACGCTCGGAAAAGAGATCTTTAATGTCCAAAATGCGGGCGGAAAATGCTATCATATTCCCTAGGCCACAAAATAATTTTAATATCTCCCTAGGGCGAGAAAGCAGTACCTACTTATAAAAATTCTTTCTCGTCCTAGGGCTGCAAACACAACGTAATCTGTGGCTGCAAAGCATTCCCAAATTCAAACGTGACCTAATCTCGTATTGCATCTAGGACGTCTAAAGCTGAAGACTTCAATTTTTTTAAATAACACAATTATTACTGGTCAGTAACGAAGTTTGACCTTAGAGTTTGTATAGGTACCTAATAGGTACATTAGTTTTTTGTTTTTACATTTTTTTAGAAAATCAATAAAAATAATAACTCCTATTTAGTGTTGTTAACAATATCTTGTTTTAGTTACCAAAAACATTTCATCTAAAATACCTATTCGTTATTCCGATCCGAAGTGTTCTTCTTGTAATTTTCCTCGCTGTGGTGAGATGAAAAATTTTGTGTTATGTACGGCCGCTAATTTTTTTGGGTCTCGTGTCAACGATTGCCTCTTCTATTCTTTGAACAATTCACTGTGCTCATGGCTCATCATTCAACCCTAGAATCCTCACCATTCAAATTTGACACTCGGCCCAAAAAGCTACTTTGCGGCCTTAGGTATAGGTACATACCTAACATATAGGACACCATGAAACCTCTGGCAAAGGGCCATTCTTTTGTTAAAATTTTGAATATCGTTTTCGTATAAATGCCAGCCACATTTATTTTACCAATATCGCTTCAACTGTTTCAGGATTATTCTCATTTTCATTCACATAAACCTAAAGCAAAAAAGTTCAATGTTGTTGTTAGATCACACAATCTTGATGGCAAAATCGAGAAACAACAAGGCCTGGAAACTTGGTTTGCAGTAACACCATATTATAGCTTCATATTGTGCTGTATGGCAGGTTGTACCGTTTCGTAAAACCATATTTTCTACATCAATTATCTACATTGCTTCAAAAAAACTTTTCATAGTATTTCTGGAAATGTTAAATTTTGACGACGATGCCGATTGGGAAGTTCCTGGAATCTCAGCTTCGGATTCTCTCACTGTGGCTATATTCTCAAGTGACCGACAAGAACGACGACAATCGTTTTATGATTCGACGATGGTTTTATGATTCATCAGCTGAATGACCAAAATAAAATAAAATAGTGTTTTTAAAGAACTACTGGGCACTAGGAATTTGTTTTTGATATCCAGAATTTAATTTTGCATAGGTAATATAATTTTAACTTTAACTTAGATACAAAAAGTTACTTTCTTTTAAATGCACAGTTCTTGTCAAAGATACCTATAGGTATATATTAATTACTGCGTATGTTTCTTGTCATACAGATTTTATTGTGAAGTAGGTATGTAGGTACCTACAACTTGTTAATTTGCCTATAACTTTGGAATCCGGATGTTATTTGAAAAAATAATAACTGTAGGAGTTAATGTGGAGACCATAGTTACCTACCTATAATATTATATGTAATTCATAAAAATATAAAGTTTGGATTTGAATCAGCTTGGTAAGTAGGTACGGGATTCCACACATCCACGGTCATTGGTCATTATCCTCCTTGTTGGGGCACCTTTACGAACCGCTAAGATATGCAACGTTCTTCCAGCCACCGTTTTATTACGAATATTTGTATGAAAATTTCACTATTTTACAGCACTACTACTACTATATACCTATGCAGGAATAAAAGGGAGAATTAAATTTAAAATAAATTTATTTTAATGAAATTATTTTATCTTTTATTTTTTCCAAATACATACGAGTAAGTGTATCAAAAAATGTCGTTCAATACGGAATTCTCATTTCCACTCGGCAGTATATCATCATGCCAGCACCTGTAGACATAATCAATCGATGACTCATCTGATGTAATGACATAGGTTCGCACTGCAATAGGTCACGTGACTTACCAAGGACAAATGTGATGTTCCGGCGATGGGATGGCGCGAAAAAATGTCGCCTGTTTATCGGTGCCACAAGTCCTTGTTTTGCCACCAACAGTAAGGCCACGCTGTAGTTCGCTCCTACCTACCTACAGATTTTTGGCAGATTGCGCTACTGTTTGGTTGTACCAAAAAGGTTTAAGTAAAACGTTCCGATCTGAGTTCTGAGTTCGAATATCCTATGAGTTTTCTTAATTTCTTATCAGTGCTCGTAAGAGAATTTAGTCCGAAAATTGCAAGTTACCAATACCTACTTGCAGTTCAGACTGGATACCTACTCAGACTGATTTTTTTCAAGTGAACGGACACTTTCAAGAAATGAGATGAAAATGAAATGAAACGTAATTTTATGAATAGCTATAGTCAGGAAATACATCAATAGTAAAAACTATTTGACGACTTTTTAAATAAACATGACGTGATGATGATTTTGTGTTATTATTCTATTTCCATTCGTTTATTTTCTATTTGACACATGAAATCACATGAAACAGATATAGCAATAGCGAGGGACCAGAGAGAGATAAAAGCAAAGTGGTCTCTTTCTGGTCCCTTGCTATTGCTATATGTATCTGTTTCATATGTCAAAGAGAAAATAAACTAATGAAAATAGTATAGCTTACAAATTGCGAAAAATCAAATAAAATTTGAATTTTATCTTCAGCAACGTCATCACTAGCTTTCTTCTAATTGGTATATTCCCACCAATAAGAAGAAATCGTATGATGACGATTCTTACGGTGGCGATTTTCTTCCATTCTTTCTAATTGACAGAAAGTGTAATAATGTCCTGCGCTTTCTACTAATTGATTCAGGTTATATTTTTAAGTTAGCCGATAAAGTTTTTTGTCACAAATATAAAACAGATGCCAAAAATATTGCAGTGAAAGAAATGGTACCTAGTTTGGCTTTGTTGACTTTGCCTGCATCAAGGAATCATGTCTAAACATTTTGTAAAATTTTAATAAATATTATGGTACTAGCTGACGCGGAAAACGTTGTTTGTATGAAAATTAGTTAGAACCATTAATTATTATCGAAAGTAGACAAAGCAAGTTTGTCACCTTATGATTGATTGCCTTGGGATGTTTATGCTTATTTGAATTTTCCCGCGCTCCTGATTCTCAATTAGAACCGCGTGATTCTGCAGCTTCTGAACAATAGATGGCTCTAAATCAAAGTAAAATACAATACGATATATTTATGTAAACAAACAAAATTAAAAATAAAAATAACATATTTGTATTAATAGGAATTACTGGGTAGTAGAATATTCCTATCATAATATCCATCTAATCCCTCACATTAAAAACAGGGAATGTTTTTTATTGCCTACTCGACAATAGATGGCGCTTATATGCACTAGGCGTTTTGATTTTGCTATAGCGCGTTAGATGGCGCTACACGTTGGAACTCTGCTACGGTACTAGTCGGTATAATAAAAAAGAGCTACGTCGTAGCAAGTCGTTTGATCGAGTTTGTAAATATTTTTTTTTATTTTAATTTAGTGCTTCCTCTAGCTAAACGGCTTGGTCAAGATATGGCCTTGAAACAAATATTCACCTACCAAGTATCTACTTGGCCCCAACAAGGTGGTGAAAAGTGCAATCATTAAAAAAGGTATCCGTGATATTATGGTAACATGAAAATTTTGGATGTTACTAGGTATGTTTGGATGTTTGTTGCTCTTTCTGGTCATAACTAGGTAGGTAGGTATTTACCTGCCAACTGAACTTGGCTGTTTAGAGTTTTAATTCCCAGTAAAATATGTGGTTTTTCAAGTTTTTTTCGAGGTTTTGTATTCGACCACCACGTTCAATTAATGTTCTTTAGCAAACCAACTTAGAATTCTCTGACTGTGACGATTCGTACCAAACCTCATTAAAGTTTCATCTCAATAGCCAATAGGATGAATGGTACAGCAACCAATAAACAAACATTTTAGATTGCGTCACTTTTATTTTGCCCCCATAATATGTAGGGATTGAATTTTCAAGAATTCTTTCCGTGCTGTATTTCTTTGTTAAAATAAACTTTTCCTTTTCTCTGTCGCACTCACGGGCTTTGCTACATGTCTACTGGGCAACAAGCTCTGTCCTTTCTCATTTTATTACCGTCGCGAGCAGCGAGCTATAGGTGTAGACCTCTTCCCAATGATATAAGTATAAAAAAAATAGTTCACGTAAAATGCAAGACAAAAATTCGCACACCATTTAGGTATTAAGTTAAAATCATTAAAAAACGTTTGCGTTAGAAATATAGCTTTCAAATGTTAGTAGTAAGGGCAGATTACCTACAAACAAGAATTTAACCCTTCATTTCTCACGGTGACCGCTGTCCGCTTGCAAGGGGTCGCTTCGACCACGTAACAAAAGAACCTGTTAACTTACTTGAAGAACTAGATTTGTGTCTTAGAAAACCTGTTTTCTTTACTAAATTGGAAACTGATTTTTTTTCTGAATGTCCTCAATTTAATAATATTGTTTATCTCTTGTTTATTTTGCTATTATTGTTGTTAGCCTTCTTGTTTCGAGCCGCGGTAAGTTCATATTCGTAAAAGATAGTCATGTAAAATCAACTATAAAATCTAAAGGAGGTGCGGCAAAGTACATCGTAATAATAATTGGGTATTACACTACTTTTGAATTTGATAAAAGTTATGACTTTATTATAAAAGTAATGACGTACACTGAAAAAAATATTAAAATCGAACGAAGATTTACAAAGTTACAGTCATTTTAATTTTGGAGCGGAAGGGTCATCCATTTCTTTCACGCAAAACGAAAATTTGTATGAAGCCGCACGAAGCTACTATCACAATGGCATTGGTAAGGTAGGTATGACGTCACCATTCAATGCCACTAATCGCTATCTCTGTCTTATCAGAAATATTTAAATGCTTACAACTTTGTTACTTGACCGATTTAATTAGTTTTTCAGTGCACGTCATTATGTTCATCCTAGTTTATAATAAAGTACTTAATAAAAAAATTGAAGTCAAATACCCAATTCCGCTCCCAACATCAAGTTCTATACCAATATTTGAACAATCGTAAAAACAAAATGTACTCATTTATTTGCAAGAGTAATTGCTCTAGCTCCTCAAGAATGCTCGCTAAGTTCAGGTGGCTAGGCTCCTCGGCTGCGGCTGAGAGGAGGTGCGGCGCGGCTAGGTGCGCCATAAATCGTTCCGCACCAAACGAGAAAACGTAATGAAACGGCTTGCATTTTCTCCTCCGCATCCGTCAGCTGGCGGGTCTTGGAGAAAGAGGTAACTGGCTTTTAGAAACTGATGTAATTTTTTTACAAACGATTGGGTAACTACTATCAAGAAATATCTATAACGAGACGTGAATAGAGTGAATAGGCATCTTCTAGGCAAGCGCGTTCCACCTTAGACATCACTTTCCATCAGGTGTGATCACAGTCAAGCGCTAGCCTATATAGTATAAAAAAAGTATACCTTTATTACTAATTTCCTTAATTATCCTGTCACAGTTTTTTTAACCAAACTTCTTCTAAACGGTTTCACGGCTATCGATTTTTTTTTAATTTCTGATCTACATACTTTAATCGGTAGGTCTGAGAGTACCTACGTCGTAAGCTATTTCTCATTCCCCTATAAGGCAAAACAACGTTTGAACGTTTGCCCGGTCAGTAAGTCTACAAAATTTTCGTGTCACAGTGTTTGAATCAAACTGCTACAAAACGGCTTATCCGATTATTATGAAATTTTTTGTCTATATTCAGTAGGTCTGAGAATAGGACGTAAACTATTTTATTTTGTAGTTATTAACCATATTATACGAAAATCACAAATATCATTTTGACCAGTGTATTATAGGCCTATGTGAAAAAATATATTATTTGTTTTGATTCATTCACCTAAGTGAGGAATAATTTAAAAGGCAAAACAACGTTTGCTGGGGCAGTCAGTATAAACATATTTTTGTGACCAATAGTATAAAAGGATGCTTACTGACATTTTATGCATAAACACACACCTAATAATTAAAAAATAGTGTACCTACGTCACAAAGAAATGGCGAAATCTTTTTGACTATCTCTCAGATCTCTTTGGTATAGTTTTAAACCGAAGCTGGCTTTAATATTTCTTAATTCGCTTCAAGATTGTACTTCTTCTATTAAAGAAAAAAACTACAATAGTCTTGCAACCCTTAACTACTTACTCATTCTATTTCCCACGATGACCGCTGTCCGGTTCCTTCCCGTTGTCGCATCAACCCCTTCGACAAATAAACCTGTTTGTTATTCCTTCAAATAATTTAAATATCTCAGAAAACCGGTTTCGATTCCCACACTGGACATCGGTCTCTAATACCGTCTTCATTTTTCAGTGGTCGTTTGAAGTGTTAAGTAACATCAAGTTTAGTTAAGATTGGGTTAAGTAGGTGTTTTTCGAAAAATGAAGTGATTACCACGTGTTTTGCTATGAAAATGTTAGATTCTAATTTTTGTGATTAGTGACAGAGACAGTGTTTTGGAAAAGTGTTACAACTGAAAGAAAATGTTTTTTTTTGGTGTTTGTTCTACCTTATTTCAATTCGTCTCTGAAAATCGTTGATGTTATAATAGATCAATGCTGAAAATGATAACATGATTGGTAGGTACCTAACTTATATTTTTGAATTCATTGATCAATCTTTTTTTTTATATGCTTTTCTTTTTTTGCCTATTTTACACATTTTTTTTAAACTCACTTTTATGAAATAACAATACTTCTAGCTAACCTGAATTTAGTTTGACCTACTATGAACATAAAAGCCTATAGAATTTTCGGAAAAATAACAATTATTTGCAAAATAAAAGGAAAACAAAACATAACATCAAAAGTGTCATATCTACTTACCTGCCCAAAATGATGCCTATATGGCTTATTGTTTTACCAAAGTATATTATTAATTTATGACTATAGTAGTGTTATTATCTCGCTGCAGACTCGGTCATAAATCATTCGAGAGTTTCGCTTTTGTTGTTCTTTGTCTATGCACAACTCAACAAAGAACAACAAAAGCGAAACACTCAAATGATTTATGACCGAGTCTGCAGCGAGATAATAACACTACTATAGTCATAAATTATATAGTTTTAACCTAAGAGATAATTTTATAGTTTTAAACTGCCGATCAACAAAAAAACGCTTAAATACGCCATCTACGGCGTATATAATTATGTGTATTCATTCTCGTTTCCATTAAGACTTGTCGCCGTCTACACCCGCTGAAAACCTGCAAAATTTTCTAAACTTTCAGGAGCGACCTTTTCCCTGAAACTGTTAGCTAGAAAACAAATTACAAATCATCTCCCGCGAAGACGCTCGCAGCCAAATGACTCCGTTACAGCTAAATTGCTCGTAGATTGCCGTCGAGCAAAATTTCCGCTGGATTTAAATCCGCGCAAGCTGTTGTTTCATCCGCTTAATGAAATTGTATCGATTTAATTGTGGCCGGGAATCGATTTTGAATTGATTGGAATCGATATTGAAGTATTGGATTAGTAGATACTAAGGGTTCGAACTTGGCACTGTTATAATGCAACAGGTTATATTGTATAGGTATATTGTTTCTACTTAGCTGAGATAGCCAAGGATCTACTTATCTTTTACAAAGTTTGTTATGAAGTATTGTTTTCTTTTCATCATTATTCATTTCCTTTTGTATAATTTTCCATTGCCATTCCATCCGGAGACATCAGTTCTTACACGGAGAGAAAAGTCTGGTTGCATTCACGAGAATTCTCGTTGTATGAACTAAAATTTCTTATTGTTAACGACACAACAAGAATCGTGGAGTAGGAATAACTCAAAAAAATAGTTTTTATTTCGAACAAGAATTATTGTTACACCAACTATTTTGTAGTATACTGAACAACATAATACTGTAGTAATTTACTAGTGATTTAGTATTTAATACTGTATTTAAAGTAAAGTATACCAAACTGTTAACTGACTAGTAGTTAACATAGCTTAGATTGTTAAAAATATATCCTATAGGATTCATTTTGCCTCCTGTCGGCGTACTGTGGCCTTTAAACCGAATCACAATAATAAGTGCTTCACGGTAATAATACTGCTTCACGGTAAAGTAGCTGACACAAAAAGAGTAGGTATTACCACTTTGTAAAGCATCTTAAAAGTTTGATTATGTGAGACCCAAATCAATCTCAGGTTTTATTATAAGGTAGGTATTGGTTAGCGTGCCGCAACAAATAGGTATAATACAAGTTCATAAACGGCCAAACGAAATTAATAACGAATTCTCACCTGACATCTCAATTAAATGCGAAACCCCGTCATTAGGGCGCGTACACAATAACGGAACATTAGGGCGGGTATACATCAACGTCAGAACAGTCTTACGTATTTCTTCGGGGTCATTAGCAGAACGACTTCCATTCCGAGGCCCATTTAGATAAAATGTCGGAGATTTCTACGAAGATTCCCTTACCCCCCTCTTACCCGCTCTTACCCCCCATTTTACCCGATCTTACCCCGAACCCCCCTCGTAAGCCCGCGAGTAATGAGTCGCGAAGATTTTAGGGTGCAAATGTTTATATAGGGTGTGAATTTAAACCATTGGCTCTATGAACTTGGGCTGTGTTATAAAGTTTTGGCAATTGATTAATCTATAGTTGTAAGAAAATGTGAACGCATAGGTTTTGGGATAGTTGCAGATCTTACGATGTTCTAAAAGACTAAACTAAAGAACCACAGTAAATGTTTTGGAAATAATTGACAATAGTTATAACAGTTGTGGCGTACAGTTTTTTATTTCGCTTTTCATTTTTCATAAATCGCAATATACCTATTGCTTCCAGCAGTGCAATAAAATAAGAGGAAAAAATCACCTGTTGCGCTTTCTGTCGGATTTACGGGTTTTACGTCGAGGGGCAAAAGGTGCCGACCTGTTAAGTGTTTCGTTATTTTATTGCATCGTGGGCGTGATATTGCAACCAGTAAAGTTTGGTAACCCACCTATAAACAAATACTTACCGCAGCCGAGTTTCATGCCCGCTCTTCTATAAGCAAAACCTGCTATTTATCCGAGTGGCAGAATGTTTGAGTTTATAATGTACGTGTTAGTTAGGCCTATGGACAAAATAAAGGTTAATTTTCACACTACCCATACATAATATTATGTACCTACTTACTTCACAAGTACTACATATCGAGTTAGGTAGTATAGATTATATCTCACGTTTTACCCACTAATTAATAACTGTAAAAATACCAAACTGTAATGATTCTGGAGTGAAGTCAACAACCTGAGTTTGATTCATTTTCTTTTTTTTTCTTTTTTTTTATTGTGTAAGCATCCTGTAGATCTGTAGATCCAGGAGAGGCACATTGGCACCCCCTCTAGGATTTGTTTGCTTATCTTTACTCTTTGCCTCCCGACCGCTCGTCTTTGACTTTTATAATGCATCTGTAAAGGGGAGCTCCGAAAGTGCTAGCAGGAGCTTTCGTAGAGAGCTGTATAATACTTACATAGTTGTAGGCTATGGCAGTGGTACTCGGTGGTTCTATCGGGTACTCCTTGATTGAAGTTCTGGGTTCGATTCTCTGCTTCCCTGATTTTTCCGAGTTATGTCATATGTGCTTCTTTAGTACGTATACTAATGCCACATGCAAGAAAAACATCTTGAGGTAATAAGTGATGTTTTTCGCAATTATCTTAAAGGTGAAGCCTTTCAACTGACTGAAAACAGTGCATTGTTTTTTACTAATTTAGCTATTACCAATAATATACCAATATCAATTAAGCCAATTATCGTTCAATTGGCTTAATTTATTGGTGAGGGGGGTTTATAAAACCTAGTTCACCGGGCTACGCTCAATTAAGTTTTTCTTTGTAAAATCGATTTTTACAAGAAATATACCTATGGATAAACTAAAATTAAAAATATATATTTATTTTAGAGTTGACGCGAAATAAATGTTATATGTATAGGTATTTGCATACAAGAATTAATCATTTTAATATTATACAAGAAAATTATGTACCTTCCTGTCTCTTTAATATATTATTAGGTTACCAGATTAATGATTATAATTCTTTTTTTATTATAGGTACATAATATTATGTTCTTTGTTCTTGTAAATAGTTTTTAATACCTAAATAGTATCATGTAATTTTTAGGTTTATAAATAATAATTAATCCATCATGTTTAGTGTAAGTGGCAATGCCGTACTAGGTTTATGTAAAGTAAAATAAATTAATGAATAGAATTTTATTATTAATCATTAACATCTTAACTAAGTAAATAGGTGTTTTAATAGTAATTATTAGGTAATTGTTTAAAATGTTTCTTTTATATTTATATAACTGTCTCTAAGAAAACAGCACATACGTAAAATATCATTATATTAAATGAATAATTGATAAACTAAATAAATCAAAACAAAATTGAAATTAATCACAAAATAAAACATTCTAACATTTAAACGTGCAGAATTAGGCAAGTAAAGGATACGAAACGAGCGTTCTCGTATCCAAAAACTCTACCCTTTTCAATACTTAACTACACCACACCCCCCGCCTTGGGGCAATTCTTCAAAGGGTGAAAAAACCCCGTACGGGGCGCGCCCCACCCCACCGCCCGCCTCAAGTAATTCTTAGGGTGAAAAAAGGGGTGGGTACTTAGCAACGAATAGAATAATGGAACGTTTTTGAATTTCATTCGGAGTTCGGATTTAGTATTTTATTCTATTCCGTTTTGTTATGTTGGTAACTATAGTAGTGTTGGGTTGGTATGTATCAAGTTTAACTTTGGTTAATATGTTGGTTTCATTTGTGTTTTATTTATTACAGTATCTAAGAAAGTAGTACTTAAAGTGAACATTTATTAAAGTAAGTAGTAAAGTATAGTCAATCAAGAACAAGTGTTATTGATTTATTTTTCTGTCGGTAAGATTGATTACATTTTTAGTTTTTGTTAGATTTTAGTAATTTTCGATAAAAAATTAACAAATAAATTTTATGAGTAGTTAATAATGTATGTAAATTAAGTAAAACATAAGTTTTCAAATGCCTACAGCTATGCTTAATTGAAGCTTCGAAGTCATTCGTAATTTGATTATTTGACCAAAAAATTTGTTTTCTATGATATTGGTTTTATTTCAATACGATCTTAAATAAAACAAGCTTAGATATATGTACATAAGTGTGTCAGGACTCTTCAAAGTAACGATTCTTAATATCTACCTAACTAACTACCCTTGCGGGGACTAACCAGTTAGCGTTTATATTATGTTTTAAACACCCTAAATATGTATAGGTAATCAAAATTAAAAAAAAGTATCTTATAATATCTAATCAATTTTACCAACAGTATTAAACTGCCAAAGAATTTCCATAATATATGTCTCGGATATACCATACCAACAAGTAAGAAGACCTACCGAATTAATACCTACTTGAAACCTTAAGCAATATAAAGGCAAAACTAAAACTCCCTCTCTAAAAAACTTTCTCCTCCCCCCACACTAAAACGCACACAGATAAAAATCTCTCCACCCCTTCCAACGAACACAGACAAAAAACGTTAACTAGCTAACCCATAGACGTGTAGAATGTACCACGCGATATGTATCCTAAGACCCGGTTGTTTGAACTAACTTTTTTTTAGAAAATTGCTACCGTTCAAAAATATAGAACATGTTTAAATATATAAAATATGCTAACCGGGCATAATTTATGTAAGGTTAGAAGTAAGAAGAAGATAAACGATGTTATAAGAATTACCAAGAAAAAAACCTGCGTAAAAATGTATTTACTGGCTCTATGCTCTAGTTAAACAAAATAATATAGTGCAATTCAAGATGCAAAGAAAAATTTTTCCTCTGTTTCTATCGCGAAACTTTTTTATCTCTTTCGACATAGTGCCGAAAAAGGGATAGCCCACTTATAATTTCATATTTCTTTCACAGCTTTATACCTAACATTCGAAACCATTTCCAAGCAGACAACTGTCATTCTTACACATTTTTTTTGTATTTCTTTCCATTTGAGCAACCGAAAGCTTCCTGTGATTATCGCAAATTTTTCATATGGCTACGGGCGGCTGGCCTGCTATAGCGCATTATAAAAAGTATTTTATACCTCATTATTCTCTGATATTATCTGTATTCTTTGTACCTGGATATTATCTGTATTCTTTGACGCATTTTGAAGTTTATGCCTCTGGTTGTGTGGTCTGTGGGGGATTTTGTTGGATGTTTTCAACTGATTGCGATATTGAAAAAAGTAGTTAAAATGTGTTTAACAATTATTAATAGTGCATAGATTTATACTAGGTCGTCGCTCGCGCTCCGACTAGATACCAAACCTAACCTAACAACGACAGCTCTGTGAGTGCGACAACTTTTTCTTGTAGTGTGAAATTGAAATTTGTAATTTGTATGGAGTAGTCAGTAGAGAATATGTCAATTTGAAATTTGTATGGACGGCTCGGGAATGCGAACTTTGACAGAGTATTTATTGCCGCACTTTTGAAGTCACGTGCGGCCTCTTAGACTTCTATGTAATAGTGAATTAAGAAGAAGTTTTTTCCGTGTGTGAAATCTGATGATTTTATAGTTAGAGATTCAACACCGCGCGTTCCGCGCTGCACGTCTATGAGGCGGGGGGCCGCGGGCGGAGGGGGCCCTCATATCCTTGCAGAAATTTTGTTTACTTCTCTCTCGCAAGGAACCGGCAGTCCGGGAAGCGGGAATAGGAACTGCGCGGGGATTGGTTTTGCGTTCCAAGTTTAAATCCGCCCGGTGCCTTTTTCGTCTGGGAAAATGGGCTTTTCTTTGTGGCGCGTAGTTCTGTAATTACATTTAAAATTGGAATGGTCTTATTTCAGCTTGGATTTTAACTTTTAGTTAACGTCTAGGTACCTATGTATGGTGTAGCAAATTGCTAATAACGATTTTAGTATACCATTTTAATCTTCTAAGTTCGTTTTTTAATTCATGGATCTGGACTTCGTGTGGGTTTATCAGTATCTTTGTAAAATAAAAGTATGATTTTTTGATAGAATCAGGAATCAAATCCAATATCTATAGCTCAATGCATCGCGAAGCTGAATTGATAATGACCTACCTAACTACCCGGTAGCTAAACAAACTATTTTTTTGTGCCAATATACATTTTTATCTTGTATATCTTACTGTATTTCACAAATTGAATAAAATATAATGTCATTATGGCTACGGCTGAAGATAGGATAACTTTTAACTATGAGTACCATACTCCTCCGAAACTGCTCGACCGATTGTTATGAAATTTTCTGTGCATGTACACACACAATACACAATTCGGTAGGTTGTTAGCTATTTTTTTTATAACCCTAATGGTAAAATAACGTTTGCCGTGTCAAATAGCCTTTATATACTAAGGATCTATTATATTATTCCATATATTAAAGAAAGTAATATATCGTCGTAGACGTCTCAAATACGTTCTTATTTCAGATATTTTTCCAAAGGAGGTAATTTTAGATGTCTCTGTACTGTATCTCATCTCAAAATTCCAAGTCAATCTATATTGTTACCTGCAATGACTTTTAGGTATTTGGGTACCTGCCTACCTCCTGTAACTCTATACAACCCTGGCAAAATAATAAATCCCTTAACAAAGTACTGACGACTCGTCTAATGCCCTTAACAATCTCCCACTGCACTAAACAAGCACCTACATGCTATAACAGCCAGTTCCGCAACTCAATTTAAATAACAATATCTCAAAGAGTCAAATTAAGCACAGCTGCGCCTACGAAATTTTCATGTCTCAACTTTACCTGTAATTACAAAATATATTCCGAACTTGTAACTGTATTTAAATAGTGGCGTTACTGACTAGTGTTGGAACTATGTCGATATGTAGTTCGATGATTAAATAATCTGTATCTATAAAAAGAATAATGAACTTTGGCGCCGACTCGAAATTACTTCGGTATACTTACATTAGTTTCAGAACTTTATGGTGTTCAGTTTTTTTTATTTCTTAAAATCTTTCTTTTAAATAATTTTTCTGACTATAATCCACTAATTACGTAATGCTAAATAATATTTAATATGTACATTCATAGTTAGTTTTTTGTTGTAATAAGTATTAGGTACTCATTTTCCCCCTATTTTCCTATACTTCGAGTAGGAAGTTTATTTCCATATTAATATGGGAATAGTTTTGAGGTACTTATTATCCTATACAAAAAAAAAAGAATTATCAATATCGGACTACTCTGTAAATGATAACCATTACTTGGTCAAACTTTAAAAAATAAATATACGCGTCGACTTGAGAACCTCCTCCGTTTAAAGCAAATGATTCTACGATTCTACGACCACTTTCTAAAATCGCATTCGTAATCAAAACAAACAACTAGAAGCCAAGTTCTTGTACGATCTGTGTCATAATAAGTACGATTGCACTGATTTAACCCGCCAAGCTCTGCTATCGTGTATCATTTAGAACACCTATTCGTAGCTGTCGAACACACCAACTCTTCGCTACCACAAAATGTCGCACGAATGCAGGCAAGCGGTCGCCTCTGCTTAGGATGACGCAGACGTACAACGAACACTTTGGCAATATAGACATCTTTGCAACTCGAGTGGATGGTTTCAAGAGGTCGGTCATACGCAACCTCAATTTAAAAATAGATACTTCTTTATATTAATTGATTTGCATTGCCCTAACCATGTGCATACGTTTCAGATAACCTGAGGACGACGGTGTGGGTCATGCACTGATTAGTTTGTAATTAGAGTTAGTCAATTATGTAGTGCATGATTGTTTGTTTGACCCTTAATTTAAATAAATTAATAAATCGTTAATCATGAATCGTGTTAACGTTTAGCCCGCTCCAGCAGGAGGGGCAGGCGTCAAGCGCGAGGCGGCTGAATTATTCCACCTCCGGCCGGCGCTATCAGCCCGCTTCCTGCAATCTCTTGAGGTTTCCCGCCGCGCGCCAACTGCCGAGATTTATGTAACGCTTTCTTGGAGGACGTCTCAAGGAGCCAGCATCTACTTTCGTATGAATTCCTGAGAAAAGGACCGTTATTGTTATCAAATGAATATGATGATACATATAAGTATCTCTGCTGTATAGTTCAATTGAATGAAACGTGGGTTCGAATTTCAAATCACGCCTAGTGTGTAATTTTTTTAGTTTTTGAATAATTTTGTAAAGCGTTTTTTAGGGATTCGTACTTAAACGGTAAAAAACGAGACCCTGTTACTGAACCTTCATCGTTTATCCGTCCGTCCGTCTGTCACTACGCTGTATCTCTTGAACCATTATATAGACTTTAAATTTTCACAGATGTTGTATTTTCGTTGCCGCTATAACAAAAAATACAAACAAAAAAATAGAATAAAATCAAGATTAAATGAGGTCATAATAACAAACATGATTTTTGCTTGTTTTTGGTAGATGATCCAGAACTCTCAATATTACTCTACTTATATAGGTAGTAGTAGTAGTAGTATTTGGGTATTACTGAGAGTTCTAGCTTCTGCATCATCATCTCACTACTTTATATAGATAAAATGTTACGGAACCCTTAGTGTGCGAGTCCGAGTCGCACTTGGCCCATTTTTCTGTTATATTCTTCCGTGACACTGCATGTCTCACCTATCAACGTATTCGTAAGAATGAAAACGAAAACAAGTAAAAAAAAATCAGTGTGTCACTTTAATAACGATAACTCGATAAATTGGGAACATGAGGCGCATCACTACCCGCGAGCGAAGAGACAGTAAGAAATTATGTATTCCCCTTCATCGTGTTTGGGCAACTTTATTGAATTTGTTCGGAGGCGTTCGCATTGCAACGCTTTCGTACGCGTGAGATGAATGCCACTTTACGCATTATACGAAACTTTATCTGTATAAGATACGCAGCCATCTTGGATTTAGTGAGGGTGGATGGATGGGTGGTGGTGGAGTAGCTATTAACAAAAATGTATTTATTTTATATCATTTTTTTATATAAAATAAATACATTTTTGTTTATTATACTTCGTAATATTTATTGGAATTATAATCCTAAATCTGGGCTCTCTAGTACGTATACGCATTGTTAATAAATTGAAAATTGTAAAAAATTGGACGCAACTTCGGGATTTTTTTTACCGACAAAAAATTATCCTTTTATGTTTTCACTAATACAGTTTCTCATAAATATGATGTAATATTCGTGTGTTTTATTTCAGGTAGTTGAGACTTGATTTACTACTGTAAACATCAAATCTTGAACTGACATCTTCAGTTAATACGTCTTAAGTCTAAATAAGTATATTAGTAGTAGACTACCTACTTACAGTGCATTTCGAACCAAATCAGTATTGCTTCCACTATATTCAATATACTCTATGATTGCTTCACAATGACTGCTTCACGGCAGCCTATCCTGACAGTAGACTCTGCAAAATAATCCTCCGGGTTCCAAACCAATATTTATAAAAACGGCAAAAAAATTACGTTTGTTGTATAGGAGCCTCCCTTAAATATTTGTTTTATTTTAATTTTATTACAATTTATTTTTATTGTTATTAAGTAATATAATATAATCAAATATTGTGCGAGTATTTTAACCTTTCGCCATTGTCAATATTGAGCAAAAACAAGCAAAAAATCATGTCAATGGTATGGGACGCTCTCTTTATATATTTTTTATTCTGTTTATTTAGTATTTGTTGTTATAGAAACAGAAATATAATATCATCTGTTAAAAATTTCAGCGGTTGAACTATCACGGTTCAAAAGATACAGCCTGGTAAAGTGGACAGGCGGACGTACTATGAAGTCTCAGTAATAGGGCCCCGTTTTTCCCTTTGGGTACGGAACATTAAAATTTGTATTTTGTAAAACTCCTATAGTTGAAAATATTGTTAGGTTTTCGAAAGCGCTTACGTTACGTGTTAAAATGTGCTGCATTCGTTGGCTAATGCAAAACTTAAACGCGCCGCCATATTACGTTTAATTCCCGCCAAGTCGCTCCAATTTTCAAATTTCGAACTTGGAACAACTCCACGTTTAAATTTAAGTTTGGATTGAACGCGTTCTAGCATTCGAGGCACGAGTTTTCATATTGCTTTACTTACCTATAGCTACGGAGAACCTTGCTGGTAGGTATAAAAATGAACGATGCAAATATTAGATGAACATAATACATATTAGCAATAGTAGGCGCAATATATAGCTACCTGCGATGCAATCAATACGCTCTCTTTCGCACTTACATACCTGCCGAGTAAAAAGGCTTCGTTCCCTATTTTCCCAATTTTATTGCACCGCGTTCAGCAAGATGTGGAGCTTACTATACCTAACAGGTATTATCAAAATTATTTGAAGATTAGTTACCTACTGTATCTATGCGAAATAAGTGGAGAGTATATATTATATTAAATTATTAATTCAGGGAGTCAGTTAGTAAATTCCTTAGTATCGTTGTTGTCGCACTACAGCTAATAAACCATTTTGGTTCGTAACCATCAATTTGGAGGGTAGATAGCCTATAACCTAAATTAATGTAGAGCATCAATTTATACTGGAAAAATGCATAGTCCGCACAGGAGTTGAAGACGAACTTGACAGGAACACACCCTGTTTCGATGACGTCTTTGGCACTAATATTACAAGCATAAAAACATATTTCCTTGAGTATCTAGTGCAAGAGACAGTGGTAAGAGAGTAGTTAAGTAATAAAAATGACAGCCATAACGACAAATCGTAAGAAACTTACGCAATCCGCCCCCCACACAATTACGCACCGGGGAAGCAACAAAGTGTAACAAAGACAAGATAATTGCGCGATATTAATTCGCTAATTTCTATAGTTTCCCCCATATCTCCTTGCCCCCGGGGGCAAGGGGGAGGGGGGAGGCTATAAATCCAGCGATACAGGACGGAAAGCAATTTGCTTTGTCGCTGAATTTTCTCCCAGCATTTATTATATAAGCTTACATAACATTGTTTAAGATTCGTGAACAAAAGGGTTTTCTTATCCAGCTAGGTTAGCGGGCCGGATTTGTCTGTGACCTCGTCTGATATTCTCTGATCGTACGACAGCAAACAGCAATATACTGCTCAGAGGGGTTAGTATAGGTTTTTTGTACGAATTTCGAGTCGACTCGCATCGCACAAACGAATCAAATTCCTCTATACATTTACAGCCAGCGCCATCTATGAACAGTCGCTATGTGGCTGTCAATAGATGGCGCTGGCTGCAAATGCATGGAAGAATTCGATTCTTTCGTGCGATGCAAGTTGACTCGAAATTTGTACAAACCTGTACTAACCCTACTGTTTGGACTGTAATGAGCTCTATGACCAAAGAGGCAAAAACGCAGAGGCGGTAAAATCGTCACGTTGACCCACCCATTAGTCCCTTGCGACGGATCTGATATGTTAAAAGCCTATAACCGATTACCATTTCCAGCTGTAAACAAACTGTAAGTGGCCTCCGAAACATCACAGCTGACATAAGGGGTCCGTTTCTCTGGATGTCCAATAGGTATCACGCAAGGCCCCCTGAATTACCCATCATTACGTTCTTTTTGTATTAGTTTTGTATAATAAATTGTTCAATAGTATTAATTATTGTAAAGTGAGTACATAAATCTCTAAAGTGGCGTAAAAATTAAAGCTCTACTTTCATATACGGAACATTATAAAAAATAACATTTTTACTATTAATTTTAACTGCAAGCTTAAAATTTTGTACCTAAATGTAGATTTAATTTTTCGTAACACAATCTGTGGTCCGATAATCCCGTTTACGTAATTAATAGCTTTAGAAAAGAAACCGTTAACGATAGCAGAGACTTATCGTGCGGTTTCCAGGGCAGGATTTAGTCTGATTATAAAAATAATGTTTACGTACGTAGCAGTGGGATTTTATGAGGATTTATTGATAGAGATGTTTAAGATTTAGTCAAAGCATTGCGATAGACCAAATACCAATTATGGTTTAATATTGTACAAGAAACTTAACTCTGCGGAATGCACTCTTCTATGAATTTTCATGAAGTCTCATAGCAACATTTTTCTTTTTCTGCTGTACCTTAATGCTATGTTCTGAGTTTTTGATAATAATAACCATATTCCCTAAAAGGGTCACTTGTGGTTTACATAATCAATTATGGAGGGTCAGTATTGAGTATGGAATGAATTAATTGAAAGGTACAATTTTTATCTGATTTAACCAATATCTGTTCTTACATCTCATCTTTTTCTACCTTTTGTTTTAAAAGACAAGCTGCTAAATATATTATGTAGTACTTTTTATACGGTATAAGATATTTTTCTTTTTAAAAAATATCTTCAATGCCACCCGAAAATAAAAGTTCACTTAAAACATGTAGTACAGAGTACGTCCCTGTCGGTTCTGCGTTTGAAAATATAAATTGGGATTCATATATTTAGTATGGGTCTAAAAGTGCTTTGAAAAGTAGTTGGAGGGGTCTAATTCCTTTAGTTTTACTGCCTTTTTGGAGGGTTTTTAGTTCAGTTGCGGCCCGCTGTTTTATAAGGGTCGATGTTTGGATAGGTCGACCTTTTTTAGGCATACGGGACCGGATAGTTTTAGTTTTGCATGTAAAATTTTGGCGAATTACATTCGAAAGTTCTTTCGGTGTCCTTGTTTTTCAGATTCGGCGTTATATAAACTACCTATGTATTTCCTTTCTGTTTGATAATAATAGGCGTTTTGTTTTGTCTTTTTTTTTGTGCTTTCTATAATTTTATCTATGACTTAGTCTCTGGAGCTACGGAGTCATAGTGCCAAATATTACCTCCGGCAATAGACATATAGCCTGGACAAGGCGGACGACGTAAAAAAAAGTCGCCAGTTTATCGGTGCCAAAAATGCTTGTTTAACCACCAAGTAAGGCCACGCTGTAGCTCGCTATAAGTATAGAATTTTGACATAATATGGCGCTACTATTTGCTTGTATGAAAAAGGTATACGTAAATTGTTCGGATGCTCATATCCTGAGGTTTCTTATCGGTTTTTTTGGCCTTACCTCTCTCTGGTGACTTAGCTAGACCTAGCTCATTTTTTGCGCAATGAATTTTGTCTCAGTATTGACTCTCCACGCAAGCAGGACAGTAATTAGCATAAGTTAGGAATAACTTTATGGGACATTTTCAATTCTGTCCTTTGATACCTACTAGTTACAAACTATAATAATTATACTATATTCATTTTCTGGTAGTAAGACACTCCTTGCGAAGTTCGTCCAAATAGGTAGGTGTCAGTCGTTCTAACTTGAAGTAGTATTAATGTACCTATATGATTGTTTCGATTAAAAAAAGAACTTTAGCTAATTACTTCGCAAAATGAGACACTGATGTCTCAGGGTGATGAGTGCAGTTACTATATTATGTAGTAGGTACGTATCATATGTATGATACCTACGTCGTTTGATATTCCAATACTAGTCCTCGCATGGACTGTATGTGACATAATATGTAGGTACCTATGTCTCATAACATCAGCTGTGGGATTCTGCAAAAATAGCATCGAAGAGGTAACATCAATGCAGCTGATTGGTTTAATGGTTGCATCGGTCGAGTCGCGTAGGCACTGATTGGTCAATGTTTGCGCAGTCTAGACGCCAATTGGCAGGTGATGGCTTCGTATGGTAACCGGTGATGGTTGGCCGATGTACAATTTTACTTTCGAGACTCACACGTGACACGACTCAACTCAACGTTTTGCTCATGTACCTAATATTTTTTTTGGTGTATTAAAAAAGTATAACTTAGTATAATATAACCCCAAGAATGCGAAATTAATTTCTCTTTCCCCAAAAATGAAGTTGAAAAATTGATTACAGCTCGCGCCGACCGCATGCCGCGCTACGAGAGTTAGTTCAACGCGGAAACGTCAAAGTTTCGCGAGGGGTAAAAGGGGGTAAGGGGAAGGCTGGGGGGTAAAAAGGGGGCAAAAATGAGCGCGCCGAAGACGGATCGGGGAAGTTTAAAATTAGACTCTCCTCACCCGCCTGTTCTTTTGCACTAAATAGACAATGTTTCGTAAAGGGTGTTCGGGCGGAATTGCTTCTGGGTAGTTTAATTTCTTTATGTACTACCTAAACTGTATTTTGTTAGTTAACTTCTTCCTATTAGCGAATTTTATATGGGACTTGTAGAAATATCTACATAGTTATAAAATTCAGTAGGTACTCGCTATTGCCCGCGGCTCTGCCCGCGTGATTTTGGTTTTTCACAAACCCTTAACTTTCCTGGGATAAAAAGCTATAGCAGTAAGTCACTCTTGCTACATTCTTGAACTGTTAAAATACGACACTATCGTGGTTAACATTGGTAATACATACCTAAGTACCTAGCGTATACTTTATTGAAAATAAGTATAATTATTCAAAAATAATAAAACAAAAATGAAAAATTAATGAAATTTATCAAGTAATAAAATAGTTTCCGATGAGAGAAAGATATAACGTCAATGGTGTTTTTAACGTCATATCTACTGTAGCTATTACGACATTTTTTTATCGATACTTGCCGCCCTAGTCGATAAACGTCACACGACGTAAGTTTTGCAGGACGTAAACATAAATTGAGATTGACATAACTTCTTGTAAATTTTTTTTTTTTTTTTTTTTTATTGTGGATAGGCTTGCGCTTGACGACAATCATGCCTGATGGAAAGCAATGATGAGGTCTAGGATGGAGCGCGCTTGCCTAGAAAATGCCTATTCACTCTTCTCTTGAAGGCACCTAGATTGTACTTGGCTGGAAACACGGAGGCTGGAAGGGCGTTCCACACCTTAGCGGTTCGTATCAGAAACGTGGAGGAAAAACGTTTCGTGCGAGTTTGTTGGACGTCAACCACATAAGGATGCCACCGCTCTCGGCGTCTTGCAGTCCTATGGTAGAAAGGTGAAGGAGAAGGAAATGTTAAGAATTGTTAAAAATATCAACGGAATATCATTACTAATGGTATAAAGCTACGTAAAATTTATAAATGGCATTTTTAGACGCCCCCAATATGATCCCGATTTAATGGTGACGCCACTACAATGTTATATGGTGACATTAGCTGTCAGTGTCATAGGGATCACGGTTCGCTGCGCCGAGAATAAGTACTAAGTATATTCGTTTTTGCGAATAATTTGGACAGATGACCCTTTCGTGACCAGAGAGCTGGGCTATTAGGTCAGAGGATCAGTATTGCCATCCAACGTGGCAATGCTGCCAGCGTTTTGGGCACTTTCCCGAATAACAACGATTCGAAGGAATACTTTGACGCCTAAGTTGAAAAATCTTTCTTAGCTTCTTCTTTGTAACTAAGTATTTATAAAAAATAGATGATAATTTACTGTAAACACTTAGTTTGTACTTCAGTGTAGATATTATTCATAAATTTTATTTTTCTCGTCCAGTCACAGGACACCTAAACCAAAAATTGAAATTCTTTGTAACTCTGTATTTCCTTTTCGGATAAGAATTTCATTTTCAATGTTTATTACTATTTATATCATAGTTTACAGCAAAAATTTACTAAAATACTGTATAAAGTAAAAGATATTTCTACCAAACTATGCATTTTTTTTAATACATAGATTTAAAATTTAAATACAATGTCTGTGTTTACATTACTCTGTACGCTCGGTCCCGGAGCGCAAGTTCTTGAAACAAAGGAAGGCAATTGAAAATTCTATCAAAACTTGAAGGAGTCTCGGAGCGTCTTTGAAAATAACTTGGGGAACTCGTTTGCCGCCAGATGGCGAATTACGTAAACTGTGAATATTATATTGCGTAATTTAACGTTAGTTATGCAATTTTTTTTGTAAGAAATGACGAAACTGAGATGTTCAGTTGAGTTACACGCTGCCAGCCTCCAAATTTCGTAAGAATGTACCTATCAATAATATTACTTATTGAAGAACTTTTTTCTTTATACACATCGCAATCTAGCCCCAAAGTAAACGATAGCTTGTGTTATGGGATAACTGATAAATATAATAACATACTAATATACATAAATATAATATATTGAAATCAATGTCAGAACATGGTTTTCATTGGTTTTTATTGGTCAAAACCTCCACATATTTTCATATTGATACAGTTCTTAAATATATTTTGTATGGGATCGAGTGGGCTGTTTATTGGTCCAGGACTATCGCCGGTTTCAAATTCGGCTACGTTTC
Organism: Coenonympha arcania; assembly: GCA_036785405.1. Lineage (NCBI taxonomy): Eukaryota > Metazoa > Arthropoda > Insecta > Lepidoptera > Nymphalidae > Coenonympha > Coenonympha arcania. The sequence goes on from CM072078.1 coordinate 8,488,681, forward strand.
CACTGAAGCGGATCGGACCATGAATCGGCCAGTCACAGACTGATGCCAGCGGAGATTTTGAGTACTGTGATTGGCTGATTCACATTCTGCTCCGCTCCACTTCAGTGTAATAGCACCATCAAACTTAAACCTAGTGTCCAATGGTCCGCCACTGCTATACTCATATACTATACTGCTCCTTTATGGCAGAATATCTGTCAATGAAACTGTAGCTATCCGAACGTACTCTACAAAAAAAAACCTCTTAATTAAAACTTACATTCCTCCACGCATGAAATATTAATAGAATACGTAATAAGTTACAAAAGTTTAACTTCACAAACAGAACACCTGAATCGAATAGTAAAAATAGTAAAACACTAATCCATTTCAATTTAACTCAGCGGCTAGGGGCTTATCAGTAATGCCGGTACCGTTCCAAATAAATTAAAGAATAACAGTTGCAATGGGTTAGGCACTGTTTTGCTGAATGCGAATTAAACGGTTCTAAAATCTAATTTTCATTTACGAACAATACCTATACTACACATTCATACCGAAAGATAAAGTTCCAAGCAAAATTTTTGTCGACTGTGATATTGGAATCGAGTGTCGCATTAAACAAAGAGGTATTCAAATACTGCCATTTGACTTAGGGGCTAGGGCATTTGAAATATGTACTAGATTATAACTTATATGTTTTCTACTAAACATAGCGGAAATCGTTCCTGTGGAAACTCGTGTGCGAACTAATGAAAAGTATAGTGATCTGTGGCGTGGATCGCGGTCAATATACTGCGGTCGGCTTACAACTGACGCTGTTGGTGTAAAAACAATCATTTTTGACACACTGTAAACTGGCGACCTTTTTTCGCGCGATTCGCTGGTGCCAATGTATACGTCTATTACCATCACCACCAGCTCCTAAGTCCAATACGCCTGCTCTCTCTCTGGCTCTGTGGATGTGTTGGAGCTTTCGTCAAATCGAATTATGAAAGTGAGAGGATAGAGAGTGCACACCTGTTTGCGCACACACTTGTGCACTATAATATCTCCAGCGCAGGTGGAATATCTCAGCAGTGGTTAACTGCCGCGACCGGATTGGTCGAGGGGATCTAAATCACGAAAATTCATAGATACAACATAATAATATCTGGAACCTAGGTCTCGAACTCGTGGCCCCCGTGTATAAAGCAATAAAGTCTTATTACAAAACTAGCGGACGCAAGCAGCTTCGCTCACAATGAAATCCACTATTTTATCTTCGACATTAGATTTAAAAAATTCATTAAAAGCTTGTAGCTTTTAATTAGTTTTACGTTTCCTGATGTAGGTATGTTTGATTGTCTGTTCTTAATCAAATCTAATTCATTCCACTTCCCGTTCATTGATTGAGCTGAAATTTTGCATGTCGTAAATCGGATATCAAAGCAAAATTTTTATGACATGGAGCTGATCTGATGATGTAACCGGAAGGTGGCTATAAGAATACGGATGAAACGTATTGTTTTCTAAAAATTATAACTTTTTAGAAAATGTTATTTGCGTTGTTAAATGAGTAATTATTTCATTTTACTTACATGCAAATATTATGCTATAGTGATGATGACTTCTAATCAATACCGACTTGGTAAGTAGATACGCCCTGTTTTTATACAAAGTTCCAATAGATTTCAATCCGGTCTCTAATTGAATTTCGCAAACTCCTACTAAGCGTCGTCGGCGTGACAACTTGAGAAATTCGTAATTCACTTTCAATGACTTTTCTTCAAATATTTGAGCACCTAAATTAGGATTAGTGAACGCTGGAGTGGCATGTTATAACTCAGTATTGAATGAATCAGCAAGATTAATTTTTCAAAGCTATATCCTAGTAGGTAAGTATTATGTAGTAATTTAAAATTACTATGTACAAAAAGAAATAGTGCTTCTCTATTAAATAATAATGGTTTTTTTCGTGAAAAGTCTTTTTTATCCATCAATTAAGTAATGAATAGGATCGTATCAAAATAATATGATATTATTTTGTATCGAAAGCAATTTTAGCTTTCTTAGTGAAATAATGGTCGATGATGATCTGGAGAGTTGAAACTTGACTATTAAATAAAGTTAGTCTTTAGCTTAAAATGTTCTGTAAGTTCTTTAGCTTACAATGGTCTGTATGTAAATAAATATCCATAATAGTCTGTGTTTAAGCTGAATGAACTTTCATTTATTTTATCAAACCAAAGTTTCTTTTCTGAGGATACCGCGCAGAGGGCAGTGGGCCATGCGTAAGACAATGGATTTTTTGCGTGACGAAAAATCATGAAAATCTTCGCAAGTTTAGAACAAAAGGCTCTTATTAATCAACAGAATGAGTAGTGGGGGCGTAACGAAGAAAATCTGCGAAAATCTTCTAATATCTAGAATGAAAATTTCTCTTACTGGTCAAGAGAATGGGCACGCATGCAATCACCTATTGAGATGTGTAATTGACCTCGTTAGCGCGAGCTAACTGAAGACAGCGCCATCAAGCGATGGGGGAAATCACACATGAAAACATAAAATGGAGTTTTGTTTTAGATGTTATTCCTAACTTTCTTTCTACCGACGACTCAAATTCAAGTGTCCGACGACTCTCACCTCACGTCTTTTTTATTATTTCTTTACTCTCACGAATAGGTAGGTAGATTCTTAGTTTCTGACCTAACATTCGCAGAGATACAGAGTCGCAAATCATAGTGGAAACGCTAAACACCCCGGAATTATAATCCACACGACACAGCAGTAAAACTCCGAGTGTGCATCCGTACCTACCTCCGCATAACTTTTCACCCCACGAAGACGGAAAATTTACATAAATTTACAAATTTCCCAGCGAAATAAGGCATAGTTCGCGGGACCTCCTCCCCCCTCCCGGCGGGGTGGGGGGCCGTTTTTCATGTTTAATTTTAACTTTGTATTAATATTTCTAGTCTTTTGGGGGAGAGTTTTATGCTACAACCTTTGGTTTTCGCGCAGCTCCGAGGGAAACGTTTTAGTTTTGTATAATTAGTTTTCGAGTTGACGCCGCGCTTGTAAAAATTAATGAGGGCTCGTTTCGTTTTTAGTTTCGTTTCGGAAGGTTCGTTTTTGCTGTTGGGAATATACCGTTTTTGAATTCGTAATGCTGTCCGTACCTACTAGATGGTTGGACTTTTCTGCAGAATTCGGCCGGATGGATACCATCACAATAACAAATAGGTATTCTGCCGTGAAATAGTATCTACTTAACTAGCATTGGTTACTATACCATTAAAGAATTTCTTAACGACAAATATTCTTGGAATCCATCTCCTCACGAGATATCTTAAAAATATGTTATAATCTTTCATACTTTATAAGAAATCTTGTATTATTACAATGACATTTTTGAAAAGAGCAAGTGCCGAGTTTCTTGCCAGTTCTTCTCGGTGCAAACCTGCTTTCTGAACCAGGCGGTAGAGTTTTGACTTTTCATAAGAGCCTGTTATTTAGGCCTATGTGAAAATAAATATTTTCATTTTCCTTTTCATTACTGTACTTTGGTTTGAGTGGCACTGTATCTGGTGAAATCAAGGGACACAATGAGACAAGGTTTGTGAAATTGCAACCAAGTACTCTATATACTTGGTAGTACGCGCTACATCTGACACTTAACATGAGGCTATGATATTAATATTATATATATAAAAAATATCATTGACATGAGGTGAACGTTTAGTTCGTAGCTTCATTCTTTCATATTAAAAAAAAGCTTGTAAAATTCCTGAAGGCTTTTTATGAAGGTTAAATTCCAATACATATACAATGTTGCATATATTCGAGCACCACTATTTGGCAGTGACCTAGAGCCTCACCACTATTCTTTTGAGGTCATCTGTCCACCTGACCGGGGAAGCCTACCACCACTGAATTTTTGCTGCTTCACTTTCTGTCTTCAATCTACATAGTTATTAGGTATAAACTTAAGTTTTCAAAATAACCACAACCTATTTTGCAGTTTTGGTGATGGTTATAATCATTTAACAAACAACGGGCACCCCATTTCAGTACCGAAGCAATTACAGATAAAAAATAAATCAGTATGCAAATGTCGTTTCTTGCGGGTAGGTACCCGTGATATTAAAACAAATACCTCAATACCGGGCTAGAGGCCGAGGCAAGCCATAAAACAAGGAGCGGAATATTAAAACGGTGGAAACGCCATTAAAATGCGTAATTGCTGGATTAGAACGCCCAAGATTTCTACTGTAACTTGCACAGATTAAATAGGAACGACATTTGCGTTCGTAGTCGTATAGTTGTTGTTACTTGAAGAGAGATATTCCTCTTAAAAGAGTAGATGGATAAAAACTTTTTAACTGAAACTAATTCATTCGCAAAACTTAATTCTTTTTAGTCTCTGATCCCTATTATACTAGTACGCTAGATCAAACATTCTATACAATTGACAGTCCATTTTTTGTGCCGATTGAAGGGCCCCCCTCCAAGGTCCTCGGTACTAAATCGACATTTGTTGCTATAGTACTGTTATTATCTCGCTGCAGACTCGGTCATAAATCATCCGAGTGTTTCGCTTTTGTATTTCACTGCTGAGCTTCACTGCTGCTTTTGTATTTTAGTGAACAACAAAAGCGAAACCACAGATTAGTAAAAGAGCGAAACCCTCGAATGATTTATGGCCGAGGCTGCAGCGAGATAATAACACTACTATAGTGACGGTCGTTTTGAATGCAATTTAATTTTATTTCCATGGAGGCTCACGCCTACTAAGGATCAGGGTTTTAGTTGGTTTCAATAAAAAGATTAAATAGACACCTACAACATCTACGTTTTTTTAAATAAATAATAAATAGATATAATATAATATACGGGACATTTTACACATCGCAATCTAGCCCCAAAGTAAGCGATAGCTTATGTTATGGGTACTAGATAACTGATAAATATACATACATTCTAATATACATAAACAAATATAAATATTGAAAAACACCCATAAGTTTATAAGTTGTTGGTAAGTACGAATAGTTTCTTGTAGAGTAGTGATTCTTCTAAAACAGTAAGTAAAAACTCTTTAACTCAAAATTCACGCCGCAAAACTTAACCCTTTTAATTGGCATAAAGACATGTTTGTTATTGGCATGTTCAGGTATATTGCGAAGGAGTATCTACATAAATATTGCAGACATAATTCATTTTTAACAGTAAGTAGAACTTCGATTACAGTTCACAAATAAATAAGTAAATGATTTTTGAAAAAGCTGTCAAATAATCGTTTATAAGTGAGTATCGAGAACTCATTAATCTCGTGTAAATTCGTGAAATTTTTAAAGTAAAACTATCGTGGGTTCAAGCCAAGAAAGCGTAGGCATGTACTTATTGTACCTATCTCTAATTTGAACCCTGCGGAACCCCGGTACGTGATTTCCATACACCATGAGCAAGTCTTAAGATTATGGGATTTATACAGATAGGATGCGATAGGCTTTTCCTTTATTTATTTTCTAACTATAAGTATACCGACTACCTACTTGATTTACGTAGATGAAATGATTAAGAGTCTAATAAATATTAAGAAAACAATAGATAGATAAACTTTTTATAGTACACCACAGAATAAAAATAAAAAAACGAAACACAAACGAACTTAGGAGTACAAAATTTGGCAGCCTTGTCGCCTTTTACTTATTCGTGGTCTAAAATAGCAAAACAGTACTTATAGTAATAATAGTAGTATGAAGTAAAATATAAAAGAGTAGTCGTAGGTAAGTAAGTAGGTATACTGTAGAATTCTCGATAGACGTAGATTCGCTTGGCCTAATTTGAATTTGGAATGCAGGGAATTTAGTTTGCGATTGCATTTTATGTATAGGTACCTATAGTTCTTTCTTGTGTGATTTTACTCGTTTTCTAAATAAGTAAATAAAATAAATTACGTTCAGTTTCACTTACCTCATTATTATTTCATACTTAGTAATAATGTACTTGAAACTAGAAAAAATTAATAGAATTTTAAATTCCCTTAATAACGTTTCACCCAAACGAATGTTCATTATCCCCGAACGAAAATTTTATAAAAGCAATAAAAAAGTTGGACACGACTGCTACATGATGTTGAAACAAGATAATAAAACTCCATAATGAATAAAACCCTCGTATCTCTGCGATTTGAAAAAGAAAAAAAAACGTATTAAAACATTCATAAAACGAGGCAAGGAAAGTTTTCGCCCCCACCGGGCGCTTCCCCCTCGCTTTATACATCTATAAATCTACATGACGTCATTAAGAAAGCTGAATAGCACCGTCTTATCTATATCTGTCCCGCTCTAACGTACAGTTTTTTATGCCAGCAAGAAAGAAGCGACGTCTTAAGAAAGAAAAGAGTGATAGTACATCTCACTCGCCGCCTTACAATGGTGAAAAGACGCAAAATTAAATAATACTTTGTCGTTTATTGAAATTGCGTGGGTCCACCCACCCCCTGGGGGGTGGATTGTGAAAATTTTCGGGGGGTAAAAAGGGTATTGATTTTAGTGAGATTAGACTATGTTTTGCTCTTATTTCGTGGTATTGTTTTTGTTGAGTGTCTGAAGAAACTATTGTATTTTAGTTCTTGTTGAATTTTAAGAGCAGATTATGCGGTTTGGTTTGATCAAGTTGGTTGTTAATCTTATTTTAGTAGACCTAACAGATGTCGCTAAGTTTGTGGCATAAAAATTATTTATATAGGAGGCTAAGATCGTAGTTAGTTACCAGACTACAGGAATAAACCTACGAACAACTTAGCAATGGATTATTCAGCGTAAGGCACTATTATGGTATTCCGTGATTCCAGTGCGATGTTATTGAGTCTCAACCGTTTTTCAAAACTTGAGGAGGTTCTAAATTCGACTGTATTTTTATGAATTTGACGATTCTTTTTTATCTAATAGCTGGTGTTTTCCGTGTGGTCCCATTTCAATTTCGTCTAGTGCAGGCAGTTTCATGGACAATACATTCATGAAAGAAAACATATAAGTCTTAAATTTGTATTAAGTAGGTATGTGCACGACATAATATTATGGGCGAATAACTCAATATCCAACTGCCAATAAACCTAAAGAAAATAGCTATGGATTCTTGTGTACTTCCATGCCTTACATACGGCGCACAAACATGGATTTTTACCAAAGATAAAATAAAAGTGCGCCAAAGAGCTATGGAACGGAGTCTCTTAAATATCAGGAAAATTCAGAAAATAAAAGCTTCAAATATAAGAGCAGAAACAAATATGAAAGATTTCCTAAAACACGCTCTTTCATTGAAATGGAAAATGGAAATGGGCTGGACATATAGCAAGACTTCAGGACAACCGATGGACTAAAAAGATCACCATGTGGGCTGGACCCCAAGGTAAGAGGAGGCGCGGCAGACCAAACTCAAGATGGGCAGATGCTATCAAATTGATTGCTGGAGAAAATTGGAAGGAGTCAGCTGACACAAGGAAAACCTGGTCAGTTTTGGAGGAGGCCTTCACCCGAGAGGGTTTCTCATCTTCACAACAAAATGCATGTTAACATATTTAAAACGTAGTAAGATATTGTTTGACTAGAAATACAACATATTACTTTTCTTTTCATTGTGAAATGTAATGTTTTATTTATAATTATATAAAAGTGTACTTAAAAATACATATTACTAATATTAATTTTAATGTTATAATAAGAATAATTAAAAACAGTTATTACATGCAATTTATATTTATAATTACATGTTACACCATCATGTAACAAATATCGCTTCCACATCTCATGATGTAACATGTACATCATGAGATGTGGAAGCGATAGTTTGGAAAAGCTCATTGTGACGGGCAACACCGAGGGGGAAAGATCGTGAGGCCGCTCACCAATCAGATGGTCAGACCAACTGAGAGACTCCAAATGCAAGTTTTACACAATTGCACGGCCGGCCTCCGACAGAACACGTTCGAAGACTTTAATCCGCGCGAGGTTACAACCCCACCACGATCCTTACGAGAGAGAGAGAGTCCTTAATCCTTATTTCAGGCTTTTTTGTAAAAATAAGATAAAGTTTAAGATATTTAACGAAATGTTCACACATTCTCACTCTTTAGGCTGTTTGTCCAATGCAGCTGTCTCCGGGATGTCAACGAGAACGAGCAGACGGCGCCGACAGACGTCTTACCTACATTCAATAAAGACGTGAACCGTGTGTCAACCGCGCACCTGTCATTTCATATTGATCTCAGCTGGAAATAATCTCGTTACCGGTGACGGCTGCGATGGACAAACGTCCCTAAAGTAGCAACTAAAGTACATGATCTTAAATTACACACATTTCACTTCCATTGTAGCCCATAAACGACCAAAACTTAAAGAGTTACAGACAAATAAATCGCCAGCAAACATAACTACGTAGTCCTTAATCTTTATTTCACACTTTTTTGTAGAAATAAGAAAGATTTTAAGATATTTGAAGAAATAAGGTTCACACATTCTCACTCTTTAGGCTGTTTGTCCACTGCAGCTGTCTCCGAGATGTCAACGAGAACGAGCAGACGGCGCCGACAGACGTCTTACCTACATTCATTATAGACGTGAACCGTGTGTCAACCGCGCACCTGTCATTTCATATTCATCTCAGCTGAAAATAATCTCATTACCGGTGACGGCTCCGGTGGACAAACGTCCCTTAAGTAGCAACTAAAGTGTACGATCTTAAATTACACACATTTCACTTCCATTGTAGCCCATAAACGACCAAAACTTAAAGAGTTACAGACAAATAAATCGCCAGCAAACATTATAGGGATGTAACTTATCTCTAACCCCGCCAAAAACTAGCAAATCTTATACCCAACGGAGCCGCTATTTTCCATCTCTACACGGACCTCACACCCCCGCGGGCGCTTTATCTACAGCGTTATCATTCTTTGGTAGAATAAAATTGGCAATACAAAGGCGGGGGGCCAACTTACCCCCTGACAAAGGCCGGGCAAATAAGCCATTAAAAGCGTTGCGACGGTACCCAGCTATAAAATCTCTGCTTCTTGGCCCCCCGCGCCCCGTGGGGGGTGCACCCGCCCCCTGCCTTCGGTTCGCGATAAACTGCTTTTATGCCGTTCGTACTATAATTAAAATGGCTTGACGTTTTCTAGCGTGCACCATAATAAAAGACCTAAGACGCGCGTTCGAAATTTAATTTTCCAATTTTAATTAGTCTGTGGAACTACCTTGTCAAGTCCCTTACCGTGAACGAAATTTATCATTACTTTAGTATAATTGATGCTTGATTATTATGTTACTCAATATACCTTATATTTAATTGTAGATCCCAACCTACGAGATTAAAAGGCATAGTGTTATACTTAATTTTTAATCTTTTAAGTTCTGTTGGTTAGGACCAAAGCTAGATTCCTGGAAAATGAAACGAATACAGACTAGAATAGAAAATTATAAAGAAAGTTAATTGCCATACAAATTCTACAGAAACGTTTTGATAAACAAGTAGGTAGGTTTACCACCTAACGTATCCATTTCAATTTTCGTTGCCGCATTTTTAAAATATAATCATGATCAAACTGTAATATTTATTGTTTTACAAAGGCCTAACTTACAAGTACAGAAATGTTAGACTCTACCGCCACAGTTGGAAAGGAGTTTTGCACCAAGAAGAACGGGAAAGAAACTCGGCATTTGCTCTATAAAAAGTTGTTTTTACAATTTTATTCATCAGATAATAATGACATCTTGTGAACACACCAATAGTACACTACTTAACTTCCAAGAGTCTGTCATTTAAAAAATCTAAATAAGCAATAAATACTTATAGCGGAAAAGTGAAAACTATACTTATTTAACAGCGATATACCTACTATACTATAGGTACTTACTTAGGTATCTAAGGGCCGATTTTTTAATCGCCACATAAACATTGTGAAGTCAACATCTCCTGAGGATGTCCCGGTGTCAGGACGAAACGTGCGTCGAAGAAAGTGTTGGAAAATTGTGTGTGGTGTTTCATGTGGGCAGTGTTCCTGCATATCGTACCATACAGAAGCTTTTCAAAAAGCGGATTATAGCAAAACAAATTAATCTGTCCCGCCGTCAATATACAGTCATTCCTTACTCTGTGGTCCCGCCAGATAAACGTTAACTATGGAATAAATATGACGCTTTGACAGATTTTGTATGGCGTATGTTTCAAAATTCCTCAGATAGCTTATTATCTGGCGATTGAAAAATCGGCATTAATAAAAATAAAATCATCGATACTTAATTCCAAATTCAAACCGGTTTTCGAATATTGAATCCGACTAGTTTTAAAACATGAAAGCGGCAGCTTTATGCCCACGTGTTCGAATACAAGGGTTGGAACTAGACTCCTTTTGATAAGATTTTATTTGAAAACTGGATTTTATTCGAACTGGATTCCACAAATGTTGGAATACTTGAATAACTGGATTTTATGTTGAACACGTGGTTTTAACAGTATTGTAATTTTTTATTTTTTTAATGAATAGGAAGGGGAACATCGATGGATGACCTGTCAAGCGCAATTGGAGTCCCGACACTGATTCTTATAGTCCTAGGTTCGACTACCGTTGGGCCTGTTTGGGTTTTAGTTTTTACACGACTGCCCCAAAAAAGGAGTGTAATGGTTTTAGGGCTCATGTATGTATGTATGTATGTGAGTTTCATTATTCCACAATAACTTCTGAACGGCTGGACAGATTTGGATATAATATGGGGTATCTTTAGAATCCTTAGATCATTCCGAATAACATAACGGGGAGGTGCCATTTTCAAAAGTGAAAAAAATAATTACTTTTTAGTTCGTTTAATAAAGGCAGTCGTGTTTTTTTTTTTTTTTAATTATTTTTCAAAATTGGTTCATGTTTCTTCAGGTGGATGACGTCAGCCATGACTAGTTATACTGGTTAAGACATAGGAATAGTGGTATTTTCATAATTTTGGGATTTTCTTGATGAAAAAAAATGCATTTTATTTCGCCTAGCCCACTTCGCTGTGCCGTCTGAAAAGAAATTTCGTTTCAAAAATGCTTAACGTACACCTCTCAACCATGGGGGTTAATGGGGATTGCATTCACTCCTCGACGAATCCGCGGGCGGGAGTACGGGATTCACTTTCGTATTAGCCGGCGTTTTGCGAGTTATATTTATTCACACGTCTACATAGGTAGTAATAGTACACGAATGTGTTTTATTGTGAGAGCGGAGCGTTAATTAAAGTGATGATCAAAGAAGAGCGCCGAGCGAGCTATTGTACCGACTTCCTGTTACGACGCGGCGGGAGAACAGGCGCACTGATATTTTATAGACGAGAAAAAAATTGGTTGTCTGTAAAGTCGGTTTACTGACGATAGTTGAACGTGACAACGTCTTCTATGTCGCTCGTTCCGCGCTCGCGAGGTAACGCCGGTAACGCCGCATGAGCGAGGTAACGCCGGATGAGTCATGTTTTTTCGTGCGTGCAACCGGCTCTATCGATTTATAAGACGTTGTCACGTCAAAAACTTTGTACTTAACAGCATTTTGACGTGATAACGTTTAATAAATTGATGAACATCAGCAACGCACATGAACAATAGTAACGTTCCGCGTAACGTTCCACCAGAGCCTGTGCGTGCAAGCGAGATCCCGCAACAAGCGATAGAGAGGCACGATAAAACAAACGATAGAGAGGCCAATTATGACGTTATCACGTAAATCTATCGTCCGTAAACCGACTTTACAGACAACCAATTTTTTATGATAGGTAAATAGGTACATACATTACCAACCCGGTGGATAGACAGCATCTGCAAGGCCACCGGCGTGAACATCCAAGGTTCTTTCCACAAGGCTCAAGACCGCACCACCTGGCGAGCCTTAATCAACAAGCTGATCTCGTAGACGGTCACGACCCTCAGCCATGAGGCTACGACTATGAAGAGAGACATATGCTCTAAGTTTCGGAATACAAATAAGTTTATGAGTGATAGAATTATTTAAAGGCTATAATTGCATTTAGAAAAACATTTTTTGAACAAAATCAAAACTAATGTACAAGGTATTGAATTAAAGACTTTTGTAGTGGAAACTTCTTTTGGCACGTTGGGAATTTTTGAGATGGGTAAAAACCATTGAATTCGTAGCCAGTCTATAAAAGTATATACTTAGTAGTGTAGTGTACCTAGTCTGACGATTCAAAAAATACACGCGAATAAAAATAATAGAATAACGATACGTGAAAGACATGGCGGATGGAAGTCTGATCGTATTGCTCATAAAGGTACATAGAAAAATGGGTTTTAAGTTGCGCGCATTGTTAGAGAAAAGTACTAGGTATACGTAGCTAGAAGTTACGAGCTTTGGCCACAAATAGGCATGTACCTACGTAATTGACTGGCCGCTCCAGTAACGTACTATTAATGCAGAACTGTGATGACCTATTAGGAAACATTTCATCTATCATCCGTTTATCCTTTTGAATTAATAAGAAACCATATAAAAATAATAAACTTTTACTTCGAAAATTTAATTAAGGATTTATTGAGAACGAGTTTTCATTTCGTAGGTAAAGTAAAGTAAAGTAAAAGTAAAATATGCTTTATTGTACACCAAAACAAAAACAATAGTCATATAGCAAATACAGCATGTACAATAGGCGGCCTTATCGCTAAAATAGCGATCTCTTCCAGGCAACCTTAGGGTAGAGGATAATATAAAGAAGCGGAAGGGGTGTACTAATTAAATAAAGTAAATACACATAATATACGTATGTATATATATATAAATGAATACGCGTGGATTTCGGTTTCTAACAAAGCCGACGGATTTTCTCAAAATTAAATTAGCTGTGCGTTAGCTACCTTCAAAAATATAGTAGTATATATATATATATTATATGTATAGTAGTAGTAATGTAGTAGTCAGCTGAAACGACTGAGGGTAAAAAAATGAACGTAGGTAAATAGGTAAATAAAATACCACGTACGCCCCTCTGCGACCGCCCTCTGCAAGCGAGCGCCATCTTGAAGGAAAACACAAAGATGCTGAATGGAGAAATTTTCTTGTGTAATTTTCACGCTCGCCCCCTCCCTTCCGTGCCTTTGGGTAATTTGCAGAACCAGCGTAGCCTGAGCTGCGCGCTGCGTGCATTTGTTCCCTGTTGTTAGGTGGAAACGGGTCACGTTATACTGGTATTGGAAGTGAGTTAAAATTGTACGTTGTTTTGTTATAGGTACCTAAAGCTCGAGATCGACGGGATTGTTAAGAAACGCCGTGCGGGTTAACGACACAGTTAAGACGACATTGGGGTGTAACGAAGAGCCGAGTTGCACGGAACAAATTCAAAAGTTAAAGTGGTACTTAAACTAATTTAATCGCAATCAATGTCAAAAATGTATGAAATTTTGACATTTCTCTCGATTAAGTTAGTTTTGGTAGCACTTAATTTTTTTAATTTATTTCGTGCAACTCGGGGATAGTTACTTAGTAGGTAGTTATAGTCATTAGAACGAAGTTCCTTATCGCGCGTTGCGAAAGGGGGCTAGACGGAAAAAATTAAGACGAAAAGTTATAACGACACTTTTTGCTGTAGCAAGCTATTGTAAGTCTTGCGGCGTGCGCATGTTTCTCTGTCTGTCTCTCTCTCTCTCTTATATTCCTTCACTATTTAATCGAAAGGAACTTCGTTCCATCCGGGTGTCCCTTGACACCTCTCAAGTTTTTTGTTGTTAAATGGTGATACCATAAAAGTCTTCTACTTAGCGGCAGGGCGCGTTTGTGAACCCTCGTAAACTTAGTTTTAAGAGTCGTGATATATATTTATCACCATTCTAAAGATATAGTAAAATGACTTATGCCTATGTGAAATAAAGTATTCTGATTCTGATTATGCTTATATTTCTAAAATGATTATGCTTTCTTTCTTATCTAAATTGATCACGTGACTTCTGCTAAAGCAAGTGCCACTCTCATACATTTTTACGGCTGCAGCTGTTAGTACAATATTTTTGTTACTCTATACGAGTTAGTACTTGACTGCGATCTCACCTGATGGTAAGTGATGATGCAGCCTAAGATGTTATCGTACTAGCTTGGCAGGGTAAGTAAATTTACCCCAACGGTTTCTACAAGCATCGCACCGGAACGCTTAATCCCTTGGCGGTCTTTGCTGGTAGGGTGGGTTAAAATAAACGATTTCTAAAAATACATACTTATAATGAATATTATGTTCAATTTGGAGGATGGCAAATTATGTTCTAATAATAAATAATTCGCTGTGGAAAACAATACCTAATAATAAATGTGGTATAACATAATATTATTTATGGATGATGATCTTACGCGTGTATTTCGGTTTCTAACAAATCTGACGGATTTTTCCAGAATTAAATTAGCCTGTGCGTTAGCTACCTTCAAAAATATAGTAGTATATATATTATATGTATATTAGTAGTAATATAGACAGTAGTCAGCTGAAACGACCGAGGGTAAAAAAATGAACTTAGTAGGTGCGAGTAGGTCGGGTTGGCCCTTTTACGTTACACCTACTTTTTTTTTGTTGATCGTGCATGCAGCTTTATTGCTTGTTATATCTTTTTTATAAGAAAACAGTGAAAAAAACGATCTTTTACACATTTTTCGACCGGTATAGACCCGTCTATTACTTCACAGAGTGTCGATACGCAAAGTGGCCGTATCGCAGATAACAAAGGCCTGTAATAAATATTGGTGCTGTCAATACATGTACATAACTCGAAAACTTATCTACTAGATATTATATAAACGCCCCGGGGTTTGGAGGCGGGAGATTATAAGGCCAGCTGATATTGCGCGAAAAAGACGTTTTTCGCCGGTGTTTTGTTAAGAGTTTTTTCTCTGATGAGCAATATCATACAGGTCCAAGAGGCCGCGACTTTTTAAGTGCGGCAATAAATACTAAGTCAGAGTTGATATACCCGTGCCGTCGCTACACAATTTTCACGCACACACCTTACAAATAGCAAATTGACACACACACACACATACTACAACAAAAAGTTGCCACACTCACGGAGCTGTTGTTGTTAGGTAGGGCTTTATCTAGTTGGAGCGCGAGCAACGATAAATCAAATAGCAATAATATGTACAATCTTAGGGTACACTCGACACAACCTAATTTCTGGCTTTTGGCCGGTCATGCAATCTTTACTTGTATATTAAAGATTTTAATCCATATCTCGTTTCTTTTTCTGCTCCTTTTCTCAACATATGCCTATCTATTTTTGAGAAACTTTCGATTGGTAAAAAAATATTTATTACCAACAAACGATTTTCCGAGATAAAAAGTAGTAGGTAGTAGAATTGTGTACAGTAATTCACAACAAAAAGTGTGCATCGGCAAACGTTCAGATTCGATAGAAAACAAAGTAAAGAAGCTGTGTTGGTCCTCAGAACACATGAAAATATTATGTCATTTCTAATAACAGCATCATGTTCGGAAGAACCAATCCAGCCGATGCACGATATTTATTTTGTTTACTTTTGGCCATCTCATTTCTCTTTCTCACTCATATAGACACCTGCTGCATAGACTGGAGGAGACATCTTGATGCGAATACACGCGGCTTTATACAGTAATAAAGCAGCGTGTATTCACCTCAGTGTGCGTTGCACATTGCTCGTCGTAATGAGCCCAGCCCAACTTTCTGCAGAGCCGCGAAAGTAGCACGGAAAACTTTAACGGCGTCTTCACTCGCTACCTCGACCGAGCACCTTGATACTTGACAACTTGGCAAGTTATCATAATAAGCTCAAAATTGAGCAGTTTGCTCAAAAGTGACTTTGCTCAATTTTACAGTAAACTACGAGAATGAAATGAAAATGAGCGTTTTCATAAATTCCGTATGAATTTTTCCGAGACAAAAAATAGTTGTGGCTAGAAACGTTCCTACGAGTTAAGTATGGTTATTTAATTTTGGTAAATTTGGTACGTCAGGACTCTTACTTATGGATTTAAAGCATTGTATTATGATGCAGTTTATGCAACACAATTTTTCACTGTCTTTGATATTCATGTCCTAAAAGATATAAAACTATATTTAATTTTGTTTGAAATTGGAACACTCGGTTGCAACGAAGTTCACCCACCGCTCGATACATGTCATTATGTCGAGTTGACTCGTAATAACGAGTTTTTTATACCAAATCATACAGCTGATTGCATACTTTTTGTGTGTGGACACGATAGACGAAAGTTTAAACAATCGTGTAAATTTTTCATTAAAAGTCTTTTGTAACCGGAAAACCTATCTTCCTTTGCTGTATCACCTGAAAGGAAACTTCATTCAAAAAAGCTTGAACGTTGGTTAATTTCTGTGGCACCAAGTAAAATCACCGGGCCATATTAATTAATAATAAAATCTTCAAACAACCCGTCCTGGTAAATCATCCCTTTCCCACGGTGACCGCTGTCCGGTCTTGTCTTCAACCCTTCGTTTTAATTGTCATGGTCAAACTCGTTTCCTCACAAGACGTCCGCGCGCTGGACACTTCTGGAAAAACCAGTTTTGGTTCACATGAGTCGTTACAAATAAATGTTCAGTTATTATAAAACACGTATGTTACGGATTTTTTTTAATATTTTTATTCTGTGGTGTGCAATAAAGTGTTTATCTATCTATCTATGTGTTAAATACAAGTGATAATAGCGAAATTAATAATGCTTTTTGAATGGTAGCCGGTATGTGTATAAAAAACTAAGTTACAATTACATGAACCAGATATCTATGTTAAATCTTAAATAAAAATAATTATTTAAAAGAATAAAAGATGGGATTTATTTAGGATTTTTATTCGATTTCAGCGACCATCCAAGGGCTGATTTTCCCATTCTGAGTAGCCCTTTAGTATCTTATAAAATTGTGAGGTAAGTTTTATAAGCTTCCAACCTTAAATATTTAGCTGGTTAAAAGTTTAAAATGATATAGTAAAGCTTAAGATATATTTGTAGAGACACCTATTTCCTTATTGCTAGGCTTGCGTTTGACTATACAATCAAGCGTGATGGAAACCATGGGTCTAGAATTGAGCGTGGTTGCCTAGACAATGCCTATTCACTGTTCTCTTGAAGGTATCCAGATTATACTTGGCTGGGAACACGCAAGCTGGATGGGTGTTCCATTTAGACTAAAGGTATGGTTATTTCATTGATGCCACTGTCAGAACTGGAGCAAATTGAAACGGGTCCACACGGAAAGCATAAGATTTTAAATAGAAAAACAATCATCAAAATCGGTACACCCAGTCGAAAGTTCTGAGGTGGAATGAGGTGGATGAAAAACATTTTGTTCGAGTTATGTCAACCACATAAGGATCCTTACCAAACGAAGGTAAGTAATTAATTAATAATATAATATATACGGGACATTTTACACATCACAATCTAGCCCCAAAGTAAGCGAAAGCTTGTGTTATGGGTACTAGATAACTGATAAATATATATACATACACTAATATACATAAATGTAATATATTGAAAAACACCCAGACACTAGAAAACATTCATGCTCATCACACAAACATTTACCAGTAGTGGGAATCGAACCCACGACCTCCGGCGCAGACGGCAGGTTCGCTACCACTACGCCATTCAGTCCATAGTAATAAATTACATAACCCAACTCTCATACTATGCCGATCGCACTTCACCGCGTCTGAGATAAATTTGGGAGCGTCAGTGAAATTTTAATAACTAATTTTCTTGTAGGACTCGCGCCCGCGGCTGGTTTCACTACACGAGTACCTACTGATACCTATTCCGTATTCCATATAAAGCGAGTCATAAATATTAAATTTAAATAACAACATTTTCCCTCTAACCGTGTCTACTTGTGTATGCGAAGAAACTTTAAAGTAATAACATTAGTATAATGGGTATATATATGTGAAAGTTGATATACCTAGTTGCTAATTAAGGGCACAAGAGGGCTCAGTTACTCAGCGGGTGATAAGAGAGATGGGAGAGAATTGAGGAGATTGTTACTAGTTAACAATGAGAAGATGACCAAGTAAGTAATTTACCTGATTTTTGTGACGGATTTGACTGAATCACCGGCCTATATTATGACAGATGCAGTGCTTAAGCACTTTGCATTGCATATGTCTGGCTAACAAATTGACTACGTGATTGGTTGCCCGGACATATCATGCATGATTGATATGAGATTTATTTTGAACACAAATCATGTACGTTAAATAATTAACAAGAAAAAAGACTTCTACTAGCAACAAACTACCCTTGAAGTTCTACTAGCAACAAACTACCCTTGAACTACCCTTGAACTACCCAATTAAAAAAGAATGAGCATGCTATTGAATTATTCGTTCAATTGTCGCGCACATAAACAATGCAAATTTAAGACTTTTAATATGGTTTGTTCATGGATACCATTGACAGTACTGGCCCAAATTGAAATGCAATAACAAAGGAAGCACCAGCTTTCAAATAAAAAAGAATCATCAATATCGGTTCAACCTGTCGAAAGTTCTGATGTAACAAACATAAATTGTACAGTCGCAGTATGCTACTACGCTATTGCTACGGACAATTATGGAAAAAAGAGCCGTAAAGAATGAATTGGATAGGCATGCAAATAAAATGTAGCATTGCCCAGACATCCCTCTTGCTGAAGTAATCTTTTTGCTAGAAGGATGTGCCTAGAGCGTAAGAGGTAGTCCTCCTACTTTTAAAGTCATCGGACTTATGGATAAGTTCCATTTTCATGAAATGTTTTATATATACAAGTATTTACGCGTAACACCTCCTGAAGAGATCCAAACAATGTGTTCGTTCACCCCTATCTCACCAATATCTCAAGCGGGGCGCGTGCCGCCGACGTGACGCTAAGAAGGGGGTTTTTTGCTTTGCAGGCCTCCTTCGTCGTCGTTAATTACGCGCGTTACGTTCTTCGTATACAGGGTGTTCTGTTTATTGCAATCTTCACAACCTTGTACCTCCTCCACCTTTCTATTTTAGAACCGCGAGACGTCGAGAGAAGTGGCATCCTTATGTGGTTGATGTCCAGCGTACTCGAACGAAACGTTTTTCTTCTACGTTTCTGATACGGTGTGGAACACCCTTCCAGCTTCCGTGTTCCCTGCCAAGTACATTGCCTTCAAGAGAAGAGTGAATAGGCATTTCTAGGCAAGCACGCTCCATCCTAGACCTCATCATTTCTGTTATTCAGACATGATTGTAGTCAAGCGCAAGCCTATCAATAATAAAAAACAAAAAAAAATCTCCAAACTTTCAATGGCTGAATATGTGCAAATTTTTTGTGAATTTACTAGTAAGTAGCTAAAGATAAGTAGAAGTTATAATTTAAAATAGGTACAGCATTTGCCATACCTATATATAGCACACTTTTGTTAAACAACGTTTTGATATACGAAACATGCTTGTAACGTGTATATTGCAAAGAAAATGATATCCTATTCTATTTTATCTACTATAACTCTTGTACTCTACGTACGTTTCGTTTTACTCTATGTTTCGCACAGACACTGAAACATCATCGCCGCTTACTGCGGCAGTTAAGAAACCAAAAATCAATAGTAAAATAAACCTGTGGCTTTTCTGAGTTAGCGTATCAGCACCTGTTAGCTATAAAGCATTTTGCGATTGGCTAAAAAAATAGCATACAATTTTATTCTTGAAATACCAACATGTTTCTTTAAGTAACGTAAGACGTGGATCTAAGTCGAGCCAGCATCGCGCGTCGGCGAAACTTCGAGATAAAGTTATGATTGCAGACAGAACTGCATGTATATTTAGTTAGATCGTAATTAAAGTTTGTATGTCTGTTGGAAGCTATGGGTGTCTACGGAGCTATGATTATTTTTTACTCTTTGCTTAGTAGTATGCTGACATTTAGTTTAGAAGGTGATGTTGACAGTTTTTAGAACATTATGTATATATTCATCAAATAAATAATGAGTCACAATCTTAGTACTGAGGAAAATGGACCACATGCTGGTGAATTCTCTAAAATATACTCAAGCGGTGTGAAAGAATTCATAACATTTTGAAATTAGACTAGTGTTTTAGAGCAGTACATAGGCGGTAGAAGTTGATGATGATGATAACTTTTCAGAATATTCGTTGAACTTGAAAATTCTTAGCGTTTGAAAGTAGACTAGTGCTAAATAGCAATTCGGTGATCGCTTAAAATGGTGATGATAACTTTCAGAACATCCTGTGAAAGGGAAATTCGTGAAAGAAAACATTGGCTGGATCGACGTGTTAAAATGCACGTCGATCCAGCCTATGATGACCTTCGCATATTTCTGAGAAGGCAAGGCATTCTTGTCTCAACTATTATAGAAACGAATCATCATGAAGAAACTTGCATCCTTGAAAATTCTTAATGTTTGAAAGTAGATCAGTGCTAAACAGTGGTTTGGTGATGGCTTAAAATGGTGATAATTGTGATTTTCAGAGCATCCTGTAAATCGGAAGTTCGACAAAGAAAACGTAGGCCGGGTCGACGTGCAATTTATCACGGTCTAATATACAATAACTAGTAAACTGGGGCATTCAGGACGCTGTCATGAAAATGAAAAATCATGAGGAAACCGGATTTTTAAAAATTCTCCTTGATTTCTGAAAGTAGATCCGTGCTCAGTAGTGGTTCGGTGATGAGCAAGTGAGGTTTAAATGGTGATGATGGTAATTTTCGGAGCATCCTGTAAATGGGAAGTTCGTCAAAGAAAACGTAGGCCGGGTCGACGTGCAATTTATCACGGTCTTCGTATATTACTGAGAAAGCGGGGCGTTCGGGTAACCACGCCTTCCCTACGAATACATTGATTTTTTTTACTCCAGAACTTGCCAAGACGTTCTAATCCTTTGGAGTGAAACTTTAAGTAATCCTTGTAACTTGAATTTATCCCTTCATGGAACTAGGAAGAAATTATCGGAGAAGTATTATTATGTGGATCAATAGACTATAGTTAGACTTCAAGTGTCTCAATATTGTATAGTTTAAAAGAAGCACTGTTATTTAATAAGGATTACAAACAGTATGAGATTTTAGAGGTTAGACTCTCCACGATTGTTAGTACTTCAAGAGAATAAATACCTACTATGCATAGGTAAAAATGGTGTTAAAATATTCCGATTTTTTTTGTACTAAATCACTGTCGTTTTGCATTGTTATGTAGATATATATTGTCTTACTTGTCTTCGATAAGACACGTGATCCATTTTACCACAATCGCCATTGATTAAATATGCCATTCCTATACGATTTTTAAATTTCGTTCCATATTATGGTTACGGCATGAACGATCGCCAAGTTTCTGTGAAGATTGTACCTATACCTATAGATAATTCTTATGGCTGAGTCTCCTGGGTTCATGTCCAGCAAGGCTAGGATGCGCGATGATGCGTAGGATGCGTAGATTATGTCGCTTTCTTTTCTCTTTCTCATCCATATTGATAGACAGAGAAAAGAGAGTGAAAAAATTAGAGAGATATTTATCTCTATGTGCGTATGCTGCATCGCCTGAGGTGTTAGTACAAGTTTTTACACGAAATTAGAGTCAACTCGCATCGCACAAACGAATCGATGGATAGTCACTGTCATGCGGTTGTCACTAGATGACGCTGGCTGTTAATGTATGGAGGGATTCGGTTCGTTTGTGCGATGCGAGTTGACTCGAAATTCGTACAAAAATCTATACTAACCCCTCTGATTTCTGACAACCGTTCTACGACGTAATACGTAAGTACTGACTCTCACTTATGAAACTGCCTTAACTTTAAGATATTAGATAAAAGCCATAATAATACATTATCTCCACATCATCATCAAAACTCTTATAAGTGCGAATAACTGGAGGCTGTATGGGGGTGGAGGGGGTGAGGTTCGTTAGGGCCTTAATGCCGGCAGACATTAATCATCCTTTCATAAAGAGTGGGGGTCCGTAGATAAATAAGTGTAGTATGTGTTTTCTTAGGGTACCCTTCTTGAGATGTTGCAGGATTTGGGTGGATACGACTGTTTTATTTTACTCCATACAAGTTAGCAGGTACTTGACTGCGATCTCACCTGAAGGTATGTGATGATGCAGCCTACGACGTTATAGTACTAACTTGGAAGAGTAAGTGAATTGACCCCAACGGTTTCTACAAGCATCGTGCCGGAACGCTAAAGCGCTTAGCGGTGCGTCTTTGCTGGTAGGGTGGTAACTAGCCACGGCCGAAGCCTCCCACTAGACAAACTGTACCTGTTGTTGTTATTTTTAACTAGCGGAGCGAGGTTAACTATGGCGAACTATTTCCAGTTTGACTCTCTCTCAGATTCTCTCTCTGATTTTGATGTAACATACCTGTTAAAATAACGGAGGTTTGAATAGCGCAGTTAAATACTAAAGAATAATGACCGAAGGTGGTGCCAAGTTTTTTCATGAACCAAAACCAAAATAGTCTAGGAAAATAAAATAGTGATTTTTAAAAACCATTGGTACCTATTGTGAATTTGTTTTTCATATCCGGAATTTAATTTTGCATACAAAAAGCTGCTTTCATTTCAAATTTCAATGCACCTTTCCTGTCATACAGATTTCATTAAGAACTACAATTTGTTAATTTGCCTATAACTTTGCCAAAACTTTGGAATCTGGAATCCGGATGTTAATCAAAGTAACAATAAATATAGGTAATAGTAAGAGGGAGACTGTAGTCTATAAAAAATAAATGTCAAGTCAAGTCAAGTCAAAGTCAAGTCAAGTCAAAGTCAAGTCAAGTCAAAGTCAAGTCAAAACATATTTATTTCACATAGGCCTAACTTACAAGGCACTTGTAAAACGTCAAAAATATTTGTTACATAATATTATGTACGGTGATAACTACAAGTCGACTTAAAACTAAGTTTACGAGGGTTCTAACGCGCCCTGCACTGAGAAGAAGCCCACAACAAACTCAGCCGGGTTTTGTTTTTTGTTGGATTTGATTCAGTCATGGTCCTTTCTTTCTATCCTCTAGAGTCTAGAGGAAAGAAGGAAAATTTTTGAGATAAGAAAATCTTTACGCTAGGCAAGTATAAAAGTCGCGTCCACAAGTTTCCGCCACCATTTCTTGAGCGTGCCGAGCGCCGCCACATAATTATTCATCTTAAATTGCACGCCCGTGTGTGTGTGTATGTGTGTGTACACAGGTCTCTGTGTGCTCCTCAAATTACGCGCTCTTTGTAAGAAATTTCCTCGCTGGGAAAATTTATAAATTTATTAAGATTTCGCTCTCTGAGTTATGGAATTTAATTACCGCGGGTTGCTGTGTATACATCCTTATGTACTCGTATATATTATTATGCTTGTTATAAGTTCGGAGTAAACAGTATACAAGGGCCTTTATAATTTGTGATGTGCGTTCATTCGTAGTAGGTATGGTTTTAAGTCGCAATTATTTTATCACGTACCTACTGGCTAAACGGGCAAACGTTGTCTTGCCACTTAGCGTTATGAAAAATAGCATACGACCTTTTTTCAGACCTACAGAATGTAGACAAAAAAAAATAGAACAAAAAAATCGGTCAAGCAGTTTCGGAAGATTTTGGTTACAAATATCTGGCCAAATAATGGCCAAAAGTTGTTTTGCAATTTTTGGGTGTGAAAAATAGCTTACGGCTTATTTTCAGAGAATGTAGACAAAAATAAATTTTAAAAATTGGTCAGGCCATTGCGGAGGTGTTTGTTTATTAGAAAAGATGGTAAGGAACCCGTCGTGCCCTAGTCCGACGCGCACTTGGCCGGTTTTTAATTAAGATAACTTTTGAGGTAAATAGGTACAATGTGAGCCAATTTCAATCATAAGTACTTATTGTATACCTTACTAGAGCCAAAGTCACCGACGAAGCAGAAAGTATTGCGTAGCTAAAGTGGCTAAGGGCGGGCCACAAAGCTCATATAACCAACGGACGTTGGAGACCCAAAGTGCTGGAGTGGTGACCCCGCACTGGAAAGCGCAGTGTTGGCAGACCTCGCGACCAGATGGACTGACGATATTAAAAGAGTCGCGGGGAGTCGCTGGACATGTGATGCGGGACCGTGTGGGCTGGAAATCATTGCAGGAGGCCTTTGTCCAGCAGTGGACGTCCGTTGGCTGAAACGAACGACGAACAAATCTAAGGCCCTTCCCTTGGCATACGGCTCGTAAGCGTAAGCGCTATAACGCTACGCATATTCGTAGCAAAGCTACGACGCCGCTACGGGTGACCGCCTCAATAAGATAATTTCTTCTCTTGTGTTGTTATGAGTCTTTATAACCTTTTTTGAGAAGCACAAACCCCCGGCCATATCTGTCTCCGAAATAACCTGATAGAATCACTATGACAAGTTGTTGATCGGTTAAACAATAATGTAAGTGTCGGGAAACACCTGAGAAAAACTTCCAGTGTACTGAGCAAAAGACAATTTTGCTCAGTACGCTCGCAAAAACGCTTGGAGTGTTTTTCAAATGACCAACCTACCAATCCGAATCTTTGGTCAAGAGACAACTTATCTGCGATTTCAATGCATTTTGAACAGTAAGCGTCACTTCATGCGATTAGGTATATCCTGTTACTAATCAGGGTTCTGATTGCGTATAAAAACGTATTCATAATCGTTAGCGAATTCTGCCCCACGGTTGGGTCACGTAAATTATGGAACCAATCAGCGGGCAGAATTTGTAAACGATTACGATAACGATGAATACGTTTTGCTTACGCAATCAGACCCCAGACTTCCAAACTGGTAAGTATTTCAGGATTCGTTACGGTTACAGTAGTGCACCATACGAAATAAAAAATCTTTATTTGGGCTTTAAGTATATATTATTCAATTACATACAAAAAAAGAAACATGGAACAGGAGAAGGAATAGAGAGGTATATAAATTGATCACATGGCTTATCGATGGCAACTGTCAGTCTCATAGATATTTTTATTTCGTTCCAAAAACATACCAAAAGCAATTATAATATTATCTTCCGTGAAGCCAACATGAGTTTAGACGAAGAGAGGGAGAAGACTAAATTATTATAATATTTGGATATAAATAAATTCATATAATGTTTTATTTATACTCCTATATTTATCCCAGACTCCCAAGACAACGGGATGTCTTATTTAAATATTATGTTAATACAACGTTTGCTCAACCCCCCAAAAACTACCCCCCAACCCCACTGGGCGGGAGCCAGGGAGCATTTTAATTAAATCTCCACCGAAAAGGCGTCTTGGAATTTTCTTTGTTTTGCAGGTAAATTTTAGGGGTAGATACAACCCCCTTTGAAATGTTGTGCGTGGGTTTGTAAGAAGATATCTCGCTTTGATGTATGTAGATATAAGGCTGTATTCAGAAGGCATTTTTCCCGTAATATACCTACAAGCCAAGCTATATGGCGATAGCTATATGGTACTATCATTAGTACTCGTTTTGTTTTGACGACCTCCCTGGCGCAGTGCCGGTGCGCTCGGATTCGAGGAGGTCGCAGGTTCGATTCCCGCCACGGGCCACTTTGGAATTTTATAATCTCTAAATTGGCTCAAGTCTGGTCTGGTGGGAGGCTTTGGCCGTGGCTAGTTACCACTCTACCAGCAAAGACGCACCGCCAAGCGATTTAGCGTTCCGGTGCGATGCTTGTAGAAAACGTTGGGGTAATTACTTACCCTACCAAGTACTATAACATCTTAGGCTGCATCATCACTTACCATTGCGTGAGATCGCAGTCAAGTACTAACTTGTAAAGAGTAAAAAAAACTCGTAACGTTAAGTATTTACATCTATTGACGTGGGTCTTGATATCCATAACTTTGCCAAATATAAAATTTAAAAGTAATGAAATTTTATATTGCTGTTTATCTACCGATTGGCGCACTTTGTCATGCTTTCAGCGGTCGTGGATTCAATTCCCATAATTTAAAAATATTTTGTGGTGCGCATTAAAGTTTTTTGCTGGCTATTTATCTAGTTGAGTACCTACCTATATAAAATTCTCGTGTCATAGAGACTGTCACAAAACTCCTCGAAACGACTTGACCGATTTTTATGAACACTTTTGTTTATAGGAATTCGGTAGATCTGAGAATGGGAAATATTAATAAGGGTGGTGGTGGTGAGTAATAGGAACTAAAAAATAGTATAAAACCCCTTAGCGAGAAATCATTTAAATGGCAAAACAACGTGTTCTGCGTCAGCTGGTAATTTTACAATCACAGCGTCTGTAAGTATTCTTAGTAATTGTATATTGCACATTAATAATAAACTTGGATAGCACTGTCTGTTTGCTCAGTACAGGCCTTTCATAAAGCCCGTAAGTGCGACAGAATACGCAACACGCAATCTGTTTCCTCATTTTATTGCCCCCCCGTGCAGCGAGATATTACCAGTAATAGCGACACTAACTGTGATCAATAGAAGCGATAACCCTCGTTAAAATGTAGCCTCGTGTAAAAGCTCAACAAGTGAGAATAAAAAATGAGAGAGAAAACAGCAAAAAAGCGCTGTGTTTCTGTGTAAAAAATAAAAACAATCACTTGATCTCTCAGGTCTGCGGTGCGCCGCGCGTTAAATTAACCACCGGTTAACAGTAATCACTGCCACCGGACGCGGCCCACGGCCCACCGGGCCGCAACACTGAAAAAAGAAAACGTGCTATATTGTATGGAGATGGACTAAAGTAACTTCACGTCACAGGTGTTTATGTGAATAATAACATAAAAAATGTATGTATATAAATTCCTAAACAAAAAGTATTTAGCTACTTACGTATTGCATTGTATAACTATTAATTAGATGCACGATAACCAACTATAGATATTTCAATCCACGATGACGCGCCCCACTCTGTCGAAGTCCGTACGAATCGAATGAAACATAAGCTATTTTGACAGAGTGTGTGTCTTCGTGGACTGAAATATGTACAAAAACGGCGCCGCCTTGGCAACAAATGCGCTGTGCTGTTACAATGTTGCTCATCTCATCATTTATTGTTTAAAAAAACCAGATTGGTACTTAAAATGTGTTTAAAAAAACAGACTGGTACTTAAAATGATTACCCGAGTAAGTAAATCACAGCGAATTCACGAATTACGGTTGTACCTCGACCAGTGTTAAAAAAAGTTTCTTTTTGGTCGGTACCTCGTATAGGAGGGTTCTTACAAGTCAACCCAATGGGCACGCATTCAATCTGTAGGTAACAGATTGGTATGATGGACTCACTAGGCACTAGCTAGCTAACTGAAGACAGCTATCTATCGTTCAATGGCTGAAATCACACTTCATCAAAATATAAAATAGAATTTTGTTTTTAGGTGTTACCTATTTGTTTATTTCTACCGAGTGTTCCACGATACCTAAGTATTTTTTTAGTAAAGTAAAAGTATCACCCGTAGCTATTTGACATATTTCCATCGTTGTAGAAAGTTGTGGATGTAATATGTTCATATCCGACCGCTAAATTGAACACGAGACTTCTGCTCATATTATATGTTCATACTCATATTATATGTTTTGAACGTTCCGTATCAGTAATCGACAGTTTTCTGTAACGATCGCAAATATTATGACAACGGCTGGCTGATTTATGAGTGATTAGCTTATTTATCATACCTAAAATTACAAAAATCAAAAGTCCATTTCCACCTCAACCTACCTAACTGGCGATTCTTACAATAAATCACGGCGAGGTTTAAAAAAACGATTTCCCAGCGCCCCCTAGCGCCGCGGTAATGGAGACTGCAGCCATGGACTGGAGGGGAGTTTTTACACAGCTTAATTCAAGCTCGAGGGAATTGTTTATGTTAATCTGGTGCTATGATACTCTTTCCGCAGTCCATTGGTAGTTTAATGTACAACGTGGAAGCCTAAAATTAAAAAAAAAACTCTGTGTGTAGTTCTATAATAATTTTACATCGTTTAGTCATAGGTAATATGGCGCTTTGCGATACGCTAAAAATATGAAAATGGAACGAATTTCAAAGATGTATTAAAATGGCCGCCCAATTGGTCACGTGACTCCGCGCATTCTAATAATACAGTATTTGAATTTTAGTCGAAAGCGATGCAAAAGCAATTTAAAAAAAAAAACGCAATGGATTGGAATAAAGCTAAAGATTTTTATACATAGAACAATAAGGGAGTCCTTTCTGTATCTAAATTTAAAGACAAAGTTAAGTTAATAAATGTGAAGGCGTAAGCTGGAACACACACATATCGATCAAACTGAAAACCTCTGGCTTTTTTAAGTCGGTTAATATACTAAAACCTTCTCCAGAATGTAACAAATACTTACTTTTCTGGAAACCGTATCAAAACCGATTCAGTCAAACGCGAAATAATCGCGGACAAACATACATACAAACATACGGGTCGAATACAGAACTTTTGAGGTCTGTTGAAAAAACGTCACTGACGCTTCTGTTTGTTCCCCATCTCCATCATCCAAGCCAGCATCTACGTGGTCAGAGATTACTTTCATGCACTGTGCTGAGTGCTGACTGGTGGACTTCGTTGTGTGTACCTCGCGTCGTCTTCGCCTCCATCGATGGTTGCGCACGGCCGCAACGTAAGGAGGGCGCTAGTTTAGCTTAGTTTAATTGATCTACTCAACAATAGATGGCGGTACTAATTCCAACAATAGTCTGCATTCTAATGTGCATTTATTTAAAAACCATTTTAGTTGTTTATTTTGAATGCTGATATCAATTATTGGTTAGAAATAAAAGAATTCATTTAAATAAATAAGTAGTGATGTTTACAATCTGAACAAACTATTATTCTATTCAGCTATAGATGTCACTACCTTACAAAATTGGTTCATAAAAGTTCCTACAGAGGCGCTGTGTTTATTGTGGAACATCAGCTGAAAACATTAATATTATTACTTTGAAGGATCTTGAATCCTGAAAATAGGTATGCTTCAACTCTCTATTCATGTTTCTGACCCAAATCCAATATTCATTCCCCATTTGGAAACAAAAACAAAACGGATAAACCCACCCTCAACCCATCTCACTTACAAGCCAATGAAGCGAGCAAATAAGCGAAAAATCCGTTTGGCTGTGGAAAAAAAGAGATAAATTGAAAAAGCGGGGAAACGAAAAAAGCGGCAAAAAATGCGTCTCTCAGTGATGCTCAGCCGCGCGAAGCGTAATTGCAAAAGGTCGGGAAAAAATGCCACCAAGAGCGAAAATAGTAAAGAGGTATGGTTCCGTATATTACCTATTAAATTTAAAACATTTTCATAGTTTGGGTCACATTCATACCTTACTGACGTTTTGGAAACTATAAAGGCTATACCAAAATAAGAGTTACCAAGCTGCATGGTAAACTTCTGCAATGTTCCCAACAATCTATGGTACCTTCTTATCAGCTTCTTAACCGATATCAGCGACTCAAAATGAGATCAGCTTTGGTTTTAATTCAAAGCTGATCTCATTTTGAGTCGCTGATTTTGGGAATCTTTGGGATTCTAATAAGTATTTTCCTACAGTATCTTCTTGTTTGTAATTATGCATAGAAGTTTAATTCTTATTTGCATCTTACTGAGCATTTTACCAGTTGGATAAATAAAGTAAACGTAGCAACTTATGTGCTTAGCAATAGCTACAGTAGTGTAATAATCATCATAATTATATCATTTGCTCGCATTTAAGCTTATACTTATTATGCTCATTATATTTTTCCCAATTTGAAATAGAACTACAAACTATTCACATTTTTATAACATATTTTTATAAGTATTAGCCACTAAATAAATGAACGTATTTATTTTAATTTATGGAATACTCAACATAACCAACTTATAATACTTATTGTAACGAATTCAAAAAACTTTTCTTGTTTTACTTAATACTCAAAGAAGGTAGTAGTATCTGCTATAATAATGACAGAGACTTTTGTGATAGACTATGGGCCAATTTATAATTCATACGCAACCCTAAAAAACGGCCCACAAGGGGAAATGAAAACGGCATTGATATTGAAAGCCTTTTTATAAAAACTCGGAGCGACAGCCGTGATCGGTCCCATATTCGATTCTGTTTTTGTTTGCATGTCAAACAGCGAAGTTTATTGTTTTATTTCTCTTGCTTTATAAAATACGAAAATTGTAAAAATAATTTTTCCTTGAACTTCAGTTAATACAGTTATAAGCACCTTGGGTTTTGGAACTACCTTTGTTTTCCTGTACGAGTTTACGATTGCCGCTCAATAAAGCCGTTCGTAAATATTATTCGTAAATAAGGAAGGTATGTCAATTAGGAATTTATATAGAAATTTTAAAATTCCAATGTAATGAAATCGAAATTGGAACTCTGCTTTAATCAGAGCACGCCACAACAGCGCCAGAGATGGGTTCCCCTCTAATTATTATGCTGTTTTAACGAAGGATACAAAAGAACACATAATTCCTTCATGCAACATACAATTTCCTAAAAGATTTCCATGTGCTCCTTTATTGGCCCTGACATGTTTCCTAGAAAGAGTAAATCTTTTTGTCTCGGTTTCAATTCGAATTCAATTAACATTTTTCAAGTGTTTACTGTTTAGCCAAGTATTTTCATCCACTGGAACACAGAGAACTGGGTTTTAATTTTCTCTGCGTATAATATGCCTGTAATTCAAATAATATTGGTGTATAGCAAATAGATGGCAGTGATAAAACTGAAAAATAGGTTAACTTATAGGTATTTAATAAAATATAAGGGGTACTTACAATGTTTTCTAAAATGTATTTTCTTATTTGAATATTTCTGATCCAATTAGAAAGATTCTTTATGCTACTCAACAATAGATGGCGGTAGTATTCAAAACTCTACAGTATTCGTTTTGTCAGCCTTTGTTATTGAAAATTTTATTAAAGTTTGAAATGGTCTGTATAATCGTTATTATGTAGATATTTAATTAGTTTCAAATAGTTTAGACGCTGTTTTATTTATCAGAAACGTATATTTGATAGCGCCAATGAATATATTTTTCAAGTAAGTATAACTTAACCAAAGTTTTATTTTTAAATTATTTATGACATAAAATTTTATTCAAGAAGATAATTATAATGTCCGCGCCTTTTTGAGACGATGGACATTTTCCGACTAAAACTAAAGCCACACAGCGCAGCCTTTACTGAGAAGAGCCTTCAACAAACACCGCTACGTTAAGTATAGGTTTTATTAAAAAATATATTGAAAGATCTATAAAACCACCGGGACGTTACTAATATTACCAAAATGAACCGTCCCGTATCTCCTTTAATACACCTGAGTTTTATAATATGAAAAAAAAATACATTTCCCCGGGACTCGCCCGACTGGAAAATGGAATGTCCGAAAAATAATTAGGACCCGGAGCAGACGATACTTCTACATTAATATTAAAAACTTTAATGAAAAAAAATATTAAAAGGATCCCCTGGATTTTATCCTTTTTTCCATTACGACCGGCTACTGGAGGTGTGAAGTCGCCTTGAGACAAACACTTTTTTAAACCAAAGACTAGTAACTTTTTGTTTTTTATATACTTTCGATTTGCATACATACCTGCCTATACGAATAGTGAAACAGTACAGTCATTTGCAACCATACAATTTTTTGCCATTATACCTAGGTACTTCATTAATTTTTATTTAAAGCTTTTTTTATAAAGCTGTTTTACTAGTCATAAGGTACTCGTTGCTTAGCTGGCTACTTACTTTACTGTTTTCTTGCTCATCGAACATAATATTATGAGATGTTGGTGGGTAAAACTAAGACATTTGTGTATTAATTTACGTTCAGGGACTCCACAACCTTCTAACTTCACCTTTCTACCACAGAACCGCAAGACGCTGAGAGAAGTGGCATCATTATAATATGGTATATATCATCATCATATCAACTTATCTAGCGAACTCGAACAAAAAATTCTTCTTTCAAGTTTCTGATACTTACCGCTAAGGTGTGGAACATATTTTCAGGTTCCGTGTTCCTAACCAAGTATAATATAGGTGCCTTCAAGAGAAGAGGAAAATAGGCTTTTCTAGGCAAGCGCGCTCCACCCTAGACCTCATCATTGCTTTCCATCAGGCATGACTGTAGTCGAGTACAAATTAAAAAAAATGTTGAAAGAATTTTTTTACAATAAGTCAACTCCAATGCTTCTAATATACGGCAATGAGTACACTGAGCTTCAGATATAGCATATTAAAAAAAAAAAACTAAAAAATTATCGTTGGAAATAGAGAACGCGTTTTAATTATACGCTATCCAACATGAGCAGCCGTATCACTGAACATCAGGTGAAAGTTTTGCTCGTTTTGTTTTTCTTTTGAGTCAAAAGCTATATATCCACGCGGATAAATATAATGCGAAAAGTAAAAAAAATAACACACACAAAAAAACTACGTACGTACATTACTATATGAATGCGGTAGATTTGAACAGTGGCTTTAATTCTTTTTGGTCAATGGCCTTAGGTTATTTGAAATAATATACTAACAATAATTACTCAGGCAGGTATAATAATCGTAGTAAAGTCAGTGAGTCAAAAAATACTTGGGATTTGAACCAATAAATTACGCCGTTCTTACGTTTCTCGCGGTTTAGTGGCGGCTAAACTTTAAGGTTAAATAAAATACTCAACAGCTTTACCTAAATAAAATAGGAGCATAAAAATAGATCATCAAAAAATTTCTGTACAACGGGAAATTTCCATGCCGACTGTACTTTCCGGGGATTTTCTTTTCGCAAAAATAAATATCATAATCCCTCCGAGTAGGTACGATCCTCCGGCCGCTCGCTACAAGAGGGTCTTCGAGGAGGGCACTCTTTGTACGTACCTACTGGCAACCCCTTTTATCCCATTTTTACCGATTGTAAAGATGGCGGACTTAGAATTAAAATACTGAAACCCTTAAAATAAGTGATAGTATTATGAGGATATTATTACCTTTTTATAACAAATACCGACATTCACCAAATGGTGCAGTGCGTTCAAAGGCTTTGTACTGTACTGCACTCGAAATTCCTAAAACGTTAGATGTAGTCTCATTATGCTCTTTAGTGGTTTTTTATTTTTCACTAGCTGTTGCGTGCAGCTTCGCCCGCATGAATTTCGGTTTCTACTTATCCATTTATAATGTCTATGTATGTGATACCACATATTATCTATCTTTTAAGGTGGACTCCCTTAAAAAAAAGACATGCGGTGTCGCGGATACGTTTTGAAACTTTTAGAGCAATTCTCATCAAGTCATACATGGTTTTTAGCGCAGCGCAAGCAACGGAAACTTTCCAAAAGGATCATTTTGTCCCGGTTTTGTAACATTTTTAATGTTGCTCCACTATTATTAGTCATAGCGTGATGTTATAATATAGCCAGCCTTTCTCTATAAATGGACTATCCAACACAAAAACAATTTTTCAATTAGAACCAGCAGTTCCTGCAGCGCATTTAAACAAACAAACAAACTCCTCTGCTTAATAATTCTGTAGTATAGATTTAAGATATTGATTTGGGTCTTATAGTCTGTGTACTCAGCTAGTAAGTGGTAGAACTTCTTTTTGGTTTAGGTTGAGGATGACCACCATAGTTTCAGATAAATAATCTGCCCTAAAGCAATCATTACAGTACCTACTGTGTTTCAGTTTGAAAAGCATTGTAACCGGTGCCAAATGGTATTTTACTAAATTAGTTTTATTGCTTTGTTGAAAGTTAGGTTAAAAATAAAGACATACCTACATTGAAATAAAAATTCTTATCCCTTTTCAAAAACGAACACTTACATAGAGCTACTATACAGATAGCGACGCCACTATCCAAAATAGCCATTTCTGTCTAATCAGTAATTTTATTTGTTATTGAGTATAATTTCAAAAATGAAATAAATAAATCAATATTCTGACTTGAGTAAAATACCCTATTTTTGGCTCAACCCGAGAATCGAAACTAGATCTGTAGATGAACATGCCAACAAGGTACTAATAAAATAACACAACAAAGACAAAATAGCACAAAGTCTGCTAGTACCATAAACAAAAAAATCCCCCGGCTAATTCATAAAAGCTCTTTACCTAATATGAAACTCTGGAGCAGAAAAAAAACTCCGACCCAAAATTATCTGCGAAATTCACTTACTGAAGAACAAAAACTGGTTACAATACCTCTCCCTTATACAGGGGAGAAAAATGCTCTTAGCCTCCTGCAGGGGAGGGGGTCTGTCCCACCCCTATCTCGGGTTAATTTTTGCAAGGGTATAACTTCTTTTACCTGCGCACTTTTTAGAAGGTAGATATGAAATTTTTTGCCCTCGAATTTACATGAGTTATTAAAATTTTCTTAAGTAAACTCTGTAATTAGGAAAAAGGTCGTTTATTCAGGATATTATAATTTACCTGCTAGGATCGCCTCTCTATACTCTGAAAAAAATAATGAAAATATTTATTTTCACATAGGCCTAAATAATAGGCTCTTATGAAAAGTCAAAACTCTACCGCCAGATTCGGAAAGCAGGTTTGCACCGAGAAGATCACTCTACGATGAGTCTTCTGCATTGATGACATTTTTTTTTTACTAATTTAGGTATACTTGCCTACCGAAAGGCCGTTAATTCGCCCGCGTGAATTTTGGTTTTCCACGAATTCTGAAATTCCATGGATATTTCCAAGAGAAACTGTAGCCTATTTTTTAATCTAAGTTATTATTTTTATTTTATAATCTATCACACATGGTTTTTAGGGTTCCATACCAAACTGGTAAAAATCGAACCCTCATGATGAGACTATCTCCGTTCGTCTGTCCGTCTGTCACACTTGATTATTTATTTTTTATAGGAGTAATCTTTATAAACTTTAGAACCAACCGTGGTTTATAAAAAAATTAGAAGAAACCACTTTGTTTCATTTCTCTGTAACTACTTGATTAAATGCCAAACAAAAAACACACAGCTGTATTTAAAATATAAACAAGATCAATCTCTCATGGTGAAGGAAAATGAAAAATACATCGACGTAAAAAGCAACATCCCCTCCCTCAGGAAATGGATCTATGATTGACTGCTCAAACTACGCCGCTACTGGAAATTACTATAATATCTTATTCTTAAGAATAAATATCACCTATCAGTGTTAGTAATAATTTATTAATGAAAGTTATTAATAAATGACTTATGACTATACTATAAAATAAAATAAAAAATGTTAACTTTCATTGCTGTGCTATTGTGAATGTGATTAGAATGTGTTAAGCACCTTGTATATGAAGTAAGTCATTAAAAATACTTGCCATATGCAAGCAGTTTTTAAATAAATAGGTAGGTACGCTAGTAAAGTATAATCACACTTCACACTATCACACTATCACACTATCACACTATCACACTTCACACTATCACACTTCACACTTCACACTAATATTATATCACACTAATATTATAAAGGCGAAAGTTTGTGTGTAAGTGTGTGTGTGTGTGTGTAAGTGTGTATGTTTGTTACTCCTTCACGCCGCAACTACTGAACCGATTTGGCTGAAATTTGGAACATAGATAGCTTATAACCCGGATTAAAACATAGGCTACTTTTTGTCCCGGGAAAATCCATAGTTCCCATGGGATATTTAAAAAACCCTAATTTTTAACAGTAATCTATAGCTACAGCTATAGGTAGATTACTTTGACAATCTGTCCTGAAAGTAGGTGTAAAGGTCATTGAAAAGGAAATTCAATTTTTTCTCAAGATTAGTAAAAAATCGAATTTAATAATAGCTTTAATAGAATAATAGCTTTTCGACTCTGATTGTATATAGGTGAAAGTGTCATAAAAATCGGTTCAGCAAAATTTTAGTAGCTACAATGACTTGAATTATGCTCATCTAG
Source organism: Coenonympha arcania (assembly GCA_036785405.1). Classification (NCBI taxonomy): domain Eukaryota; kingdom Metazoa; phylum Arthropoda; class Insecta; order Lepidoptera; family Nymphalidae; genus Coenonympha; species Coenonympha arcania. The sequence goes on from CM072078.1 coordinate 8,524,548, forward strand.
CTGTTTGTCAAAAGCGGTTTTGTAAAGTGATATGGTTGATTAACTTCTTGTTAGGTAGCTACTTCATTACAGAATAACTTCATATAGACCTCTAATAAGAAAACTCAGGAAATAGGCATCCGAACAATTTACGTAAACCTTTTCCGTACAAGCAAACAGTAGCGCCATCTGTAAATATTCTGTTGGTGGCTGCTGAGCGAACTACAACGTGACCTTACTGTTGGTATTATTGGCACCGATAAAGTGGCGACATTTTTTCACGCCGTCCGCGTTGTCCAGGGTAGATGTCTGTTATAATACTAACCTTAACTCTAATTCCAGTGTGTTACGCATTTCCAGTGTGTTATCGTATGTTACATTATCCCGTGTGTATATAAAGTGTACCACTTTTTGTGAGCCGTATCCATAGACAAAATACCTAGTTTGCAAACATTTTTTAATTGAGTCTCTTTCCAGTGTGTTATATTATCCCGTGAGTTATGGTACACTTTTTGTGACCCGTATCCATAGACAAAATACCTAGCTTACTAACATTTTTTATTGAGTCTGTTATCTATGGCTGTAAAACCAACATGGCGTGTGTAATAGATGGCGGGGTGCGGGCGGGCGCGGGCGGGGGTGACACGAAGAAGGATTTAATATTTTTGTGATAAGGCAAATTTATAGAAACGATTCTTCGTAGCCCGAGGCTTGCGCCGTCTGTCCCCGCCTTCTGGTGATAACTTGATAAGGAGAGGGACTATTTTTATATGTTTCAAGCAAATGTCGTCATTCTCTTAATAAGTCTGAACCTTTTGTGTGGCTGAAACTCACAAAAAAGGCATTAAGCACCTAAATGAGAATAATCCACAGGAATAATGGTGATTTTTTCTAATTTTTAGTAGCTCTTTTTGACGTGATAACGTTTAATAAATTGATGAACACCAGCAACGCACATGAAAAATAGTAACGTTCCGCGTAAGGTTCCACCTGAGCCTGTGCGTGCAAGCGAGAGCGCGCAACAAGCGATAGAGAGGCACGATAAAACAAACGATAGAGAGGCCAATTATGACGGTATCACGTAAATCTATCGTCCGTAAACCGACTTTACAGACAACCAATTTTTTACACTCTACTATGGTAGTGTTATTATCTCGCTGCAGACTCGGTCATAAATCATTCGAGTGTTTCGCTTTTGTTGTTCTTTGTTGAGTTGTGCATTACTGCAGAATAACAAAAGCGAAACACTCGAATGATTTATGACCGAGTCGGCAGCGAGATAATAACACTACTAAGTATAGGTAGTTAGTACTCGACTGCGATCTCAGATGGGTACCTTAATGATTATGCCGCCCTTACCACGTGACAGTGAAAAAGAAGTTTGTTGTGGGCTTCTTCTTAGTCCAGTGCACGTCGTGACTAACGTAAACTACATTTTAGGCCATAAAATAGTTATCACGTCATAGTGATTTTGATGTCATCAAATAGTGATTGAAATTTCATCAAACCATCTGATGAAATATTTGATGATTATCATCAGAACATTTGATGAAATAGCTCTACAATTATAAAAAAGCGAAAGAGAAAAAATCATATTAAAAAGAAAGATAGTAGGGATATCCAATTGGTACTTGGATTGGTAATTGGAATAGCCAATAGACCTTTGCCCCATGCATAAGGGGTTGACCCGGAGGTTAAAGACATCTGACTTTTAAGAGTTATGTGCGTTTTTGACTAACGGTGAACGAAGACATCGTGAAAAAATCAACATACTTACCCATCTGATAGTTCACCACAATGTTCTCAAAGGTCTGCAAAGCCTACCAAACTGCAACTGGCCAACCTGCATTTGGCCAACGTGGTAGGCTATGGCCAAACTCTTCTTATTCTGAGAGACGACCTAGCCCAGCTGTGGGAAATAAAACGACGAATAAAGTTTTATCTATACTTTGTTACCATTTCCCATCCCTTTGTCTTACCGGGCGCACTCAGTATTTTTTCCCCATTACATTTTCATTTTATTTCATATTTCTCCTTTAGGGTCGGGGGAGGAGTAATAAAATTTTTCCCTCCCTCCATCGCCTTTTATTTATAGCGACGGTTAAGGCGGAATATGTTCCCGTGCATTTAGTAATGAGCCAAATTATTAGGGTTGTTTTTCCAGATTGTACCGGGTTTCTAGGGTTCCGCAGGTGAATGATTATAATGTCTGCTTCTTTTTAGTCTGGCTTCTAGAAAAACTCCCGCATACTTACACTACATCAAAGCAGTGTTTTTATTTTATTTATGACTTTCTCTGTCTTTATGATATCAAAAAATAAATTGACTGCAATCTCACCTGATATTAAGAGTGTCATCATACTATACTGTATAATTCTTGTCGTTTGCTACACAGCATCACTCTGGAGTGCGAATTCACCTGGATTTTGGAGAGTTAAGTATGCGATACCCAGCAACAACCGAAGTCTGCTCTGAAAGAATAGTGACTTCATACTCTAAGTAGATAAACTTTGGTTCAGCAGTAATATTAGAATGATAATAAAAGCTATTAGGAAAAATATTAACAATAAATTAAATATATTATACACTATACATTCAATAAATACGTACTTATTGAATTAATGTAATTACAAACAATGTGGTTTTCGTAAGAAATTATTTTCTTCAGAGTTGTTAAAAATCAGTAAATCAATAATAATACAAACAAATACAAAGAAGATCTTGATTGCGGAAACGAAAAATGTTATAAAAACCAGAATGGGTCATTTTCTTAATGTATTGCAAGAAATGGACCGCAAAAATAATGATTTGATTACCAAGTTGTATCTATTTAGTAGAACTCAAGTTCAAGTGTCTAGATATACCTATCTATCTAGATAGACTTACGATTACCAACGGAACCCCACTTGTTTGTGGTCTCATGTGCACTTGTCCGGTTTTCTTTTTACTTTTTTCCGGGATTCTGCCACTGTTTGTCGGAGATAAGTGGGGTTTATTCTGCGAGTGAAATTTTTTAGTGGCCCGTTGGGGACGTTTTGATTTGGTTTATGAATTGTTTTGCATTTACACGCTTTTTCATAACGCCGTATGAATGTAAATTGCGTTGAATGTAAATTTTATAATATTAAATGTTACTAAGCTTATGAGTATCTACATACTAAATGTTCTTTAGGCGCGTCGGAGACTTCTGAGATAGGAATTAACCTTTGTTACTTGTTAAAAATTATTTTCATTGCACATTTTCTATTATACAGATTTTATTGAGAAGTTCAACTTGTTTATTTGGCTATTTATAACTTTGGAATTCGGATGATAATTAAGAAAATAATAACTATAGGAGTGGATGTGGAGTATAAAAAATGGGTTGTCTGTAAAGTCGGTTTACTGACGATATTTGAACGTGACAACTCTCGCTTGCACTTCAAGCCTTACATGGAACGCCTCAGAGCGAGGTAACGCGAGCGAGGTAACGCCGGATGAGTCATTTTTTTTTGTGCGTGCAGCCGGCTCTATCGATTTATAAGACGTTGTCACGTCAAAAATAAAGTTTGGATTTGAATCAGCTTATGGTACGGGATTCAATACATCCTAGGCTCTGATCTCTATTCTATGGATTAAACATTCTAAATTGACAGTTCATGTTTTGTGCCGATTTGTAGTGCCTCCCCCCTCAAATGCCCACGGTACTAAATTGACATTTGTTAGTCGTGACCGTCGTTTTAAATGTCATTTTATTTTAGTTCCACGGACGCTCATGCCAGGTTATGCAACAAACAGCGTCAAAATGGCGAAAATCAAGTGTCTTCATTTTTACGTTGACATCCAACAGAGATCAGCGGGGCTAGACAAAGTCACAGTCGTTTGGCGTTAACGCTAGTCGACAAAAATGTATGGACAAAACAAATGACTGTAGAAAAACCACGATAATAATTACTAAACACGCTGTGTTTGATACTGTCGTCTGTCAATTGTCAAGAGAAGTACGCTAAAGTTATCTACAAGGTCCGCGAGAACGCCAGCGAGCGTTCAAGTTATCGTAGTTAATTATTCAAACCAGCGTGTTTAGTACTATTATTATCGTGCGACACTGACATCGCAAATCCTTTTTAATTCTTTTCCCAACGTGACCAAAGACGTTTTCACTTCCAACGCACATAATCAAAGGTCTATAAGTTTCAAAGTTTACCAAACTTAGGTCTTATTTAGTATCTATAATAACATGTATTTACGAGCAGGTAAACAGTAGACTTAGTACCTAGATATGATGCACTTTAGGAGTAATTATAAATTAACCCTCGAACGCCGTACTGAAGCTCGAAGCCATTCAAAGCTCCGAGCCCGTAACGACCCTCCGCGCATTTTTTCTTGCGGTTACACAGGCGCGATTACCCACACACACAAAATTTTTCCTCCATCGCCTCTGTATGAATGAGCGCGGCCGTACGGACGCTGCACACAGACAAAGGTTGTACCAATGTGGGTACTAGCCGCTGCTTCCATTGGACACCGCGCTATTTCTTTATTGATCCATATTTCTTCTTCTTTAGACTGGCCGGGGGGCGCGCCACCCCACGGGGGGTTTTTCTACAGTTTTAACGAAGGACTCGAATTTGCGAAGGAGTTTTCGTTTCGCTGGGGGGGAAGAAACGTTATTAATGGTTTTTAAGCTGTGTAATTTTCGACGTAATGCCTGGGTGTCGAGTTTTTTGTTTTGTTGTTGCTTCGTAATACAAGGTGTATAATGTTTAAATAAATTGGAATGTTTTATGTTTAATTTTAGTTACTTATTTCGAAAAATACACTTATATTTCTGATAAAAGATATCATCATAAAATATTGTTATAACAAAATGTTAGTCATTTTTAACTTATCTCTCAAAGTACTTAGAGTGATATCTTCTACTTATAGTGCCGTCTCCTATCGAAGGTTGGCAACCATTATAGCGATTTGAATCTTGGATACTGCTAGAGTGATATAAAACTTGTTAACTGTATGGACTGCGAGTCCCAAAAGCTTTAACTTCGGTTTATTTAATCATTGAAATTTCCAGGATGAAAAGTACATCACGGCACATTCAACTATGTGTTAAAATCACGTTGAGCCATTTGCTCTGATTGAAAGACACACAAATAACCTAACAAACTGACATTCATATTTAAGATTGCCATACTCAGCTTAAATTATACAAAATTTTGTGTAGAATTAACAAGAATTATATCAAAACTACTTAGCTCTTGCGTGCAGCTTTACCTGCGCGAAATTTTGTTTTGCACCAAATTCCATCACCATGTAGATTCATATTAATTTAAAGTTAGTACCTACATTTCAAATGTCAGCCTAATCGGTTTAGTAGTTCTCGCGTGATAGAATAACAAACACCAAATGTACAAACTAACAAATTTACATATTAATTACATTAAAAATAATGGATTAATAAAATTATACATATTAAAAAAAATATTACATTATACATACAATTACGGTATTTTCATATTGCGGTAAAGCCAACAGTGACAATCTACAACCGAAACAAAGCCAAGTAGTTTAGATAAAAAGCAAATAAAACTTCGCAAGTGCAGCGCGCGGGATCTTGCCAAGCAAGCAGCCGCCAGGAGGCAAAAATAAATGCATTTAAGAGATAATCCGACAAGCTGGCAAAAAACATAAATTTTGGCAACATTTCATAGTGGGGGCTAATGCGACCCACCTACTGTAGTTGTAGGGTTGGGGGTCTTATTTAAGTAGACCACTTAAATTTGAGGTTTGGGCTTATTCATTTTTTTACACTATACAGGTTAGTAGGTACTTGACTGCGATCTCACCTAATGGTAAGTGATGAACGATGACGCAGCCGAAGATATTATCGTACTAACTTGAAAGGGGTAAGTAAGGGTAGTAACTCACCCTTAACGATTTCGTATGGCCACAGGCCATTATGAAATTTCCTAATTTCTACATAATTAGCTCAGCTCTGGTCTGGTGAGAGGCTTCGGCCGTGGCTAGTTACAAAATACCAACCTACCAAACTAAACCTATAACAACCTACGAAGGCCGAAGACGCACCGCCATGCGACTTAGGATTAGGGCATGATGGTATATAGATTCCAAGCGAATGCCTTGTTGGTCTAGTGGTGAGCATACTCGACTGTAGATCACGAGACCCTGGGTTCGATTCTCGGGTCGGCTCAGTGTTAAGTTTTTTGGTCAAGAAATCCATAATGGGTATTCAAGTATACCTACGAGCCTGGGGTTTGGAAATTGGCAATGATTCGTCCTCGGGACACGGAAAACACGGTAAACTGTCGGTCCTGCAACTAGTCTTCAGGGAGATTCGACCGTGACCGAAATCGATTTGTAACCAAACTCCTCCGAAACGGCTTGACCGATCTCTTTGAAATCTTTTGTGTATATTTGGTGAGTCAGAGACTTTTATATATCTATTTTTATATCGCTAATGGCAAAACAACGTTTGCTCGATCAGCTACTCTAATATAGGTATAAAATTCTCGTGTCACAGTGTTTGTAACATAATTGGCAATGATTCATCCTCGTGACTCGGAAAGCACGGTGAACTGTCGGTCCTGCAACTAGTCTTCATGGAGATTCGACCGTGACCGAAATCGGTTTGTAGCCAAACTCCTTCGAAATGGTTCGACCAATTGTTATGAAATTTTTGTCTACGTTCGCTAGGTCTGAAAAAAGGTCGAAACGTTTTTCTTCCACGTTTCTGATACGAACCGCTAAGGTGTGGAACGCACTTCCAGCCTCCGTGTTTTCAGCCAAATACAATCTGGGTGCCTACAAGAGAAGAGTGAATAGGCATTTTCTAGGCAAGCGCGCTCCAACCTAGACCTCATCATTGCTTTCCATCAGGCATGATTGTCGTCAAGCGCAAGCCTATCGTCAATAAAAAAAAAATACCCCTATATGGCGGAGCAACGTTTGCCACGTCAGCTACTAATGTGTTTTTGTGTTTTTTTTCAGAATAACTAACATTTTTTAATTTTTTAATTATGTAAGCTTTGCGCCCTATTTTTGTTCAAGAAAAAGAAAACGCCCGTTTCCTCAGACGGCGTCGCATAGCGCCTCATCATAAATAACCGACCAAATTAGCAAGACACCGCAGCCCCTTTCACCGCTCAAAAAACTCCATAAGAAAACGGCCGATCATGAAAATGTAGGGGTCTCGTGAATTTGGGCGGACGGTGTTTTGTTTGCTTGGCGTAAATGATGCAAAAAGCCTTAAGAAATTATGGCGACTATAAGATATAAAGGGCATTGTTGTGAAAGATGGATTTTCCTACCTACTGAGATAGCTAGGGCGATTGCGGAATATTATGTCTTAGAAAGGTTTACCGTATTTATTTCAGGACTTTACAAGTTTACACTCATCGCAGTCCAGCCTCAAAGTGAGCGGTTATCTTGTGTTTGGGTACTAGATAACTGATAATTATACATAAGTTGTTTTTTATATTTTTTTTATTTATTCTATACAAGTTAGTACTTGACTGCGATCTCACCTGATGGTAAGTGATGATGCAGTCTAAGATGTTATCGTACTAACTTGGAAGGGTAAGTAAATTTACCCCAAGGGTTTCTACACAGCATCGCACCGGAACGCTAAATCGCTTGGCGGTGCGTCTTTGCTAGTAGGGTGGTAACTAGCCACGGCCGAAGCCTCTCACCAGACCAGACCTGAGCCAATTCTGAAATTATAAAATCCCAAAGTGGCCCGTGGCGGAAATCGAACCCGCGACCTCCCACTCGAATCCGAGCACGCCGCCACTGCGCCAGGGAGGTTGTCAAAATAAATATTGAAAAACACTCAGTAACTTGAGACAATTCATCCTTATCACATAAATATTTTCCAGTTGTGGCAATCGAACCTACGACCTCCGACGCAGAGGGCAGGATTGCTACCGTCATTCGCTCATCCACATACCATTATAAAGATTCGACTGGGAGGTCGCGGGACTTTAGAATTTTATAATTTCTAAATTGGTCTGGTAGGAGGCTTCTGCCGTGGTTAGTTACAATCCTACCAGCAAAGACGCATTCCGGCGTGATATTGTGTAGAAACTTATAAGTTTCTTTGTTTGTATGTCATCTTTGTTTGTATGTTTGCATAACATCAGGTGAGATCGCAGTCAAGTACTTAAACTTGGAGTCTAAAAAAATAAAAATATAAAAAGTCGGTGTGTAAGCCAATGGAACTGCGGGCTTGATACGATTCGTTACGATCACGTTTTGATAAAGAACTGGTTAAGAAATATTATTTGGTTTGAGAGGAATAAAATAATTCATCTTTGCAATGAAATACTAAGTTTTTTTCCCGACATCGCACATCATAGAGTAGATACCTACCTACCTAAATATTCAAATAAACGTGGTTCGGAGTCAACTTAAATTCGTAAAACTACTCTGAACCCACGACAACAAAATAATGCAGAGGCGGACTGCAGACTCTAAGTACTACGCGAAATAATACAATACAATAGAAATTTAAACCTAAAGAGGCTTAATTTAAAAGTAAATTACGAATGAAACAGAAATAAGTATAAAGAAAAGTACCTATCTATTATTATTATCATACATAGTCGACGTATCAAAGACGTGTACGAAGCGGTTTGATTCCTCGTTCCTGCCACTTATACAACCCGGGTGTCTTCTTGACAAGAGTGAATAGGCATCTTCTAGGCAAGCGCGTTTCACCTTAGACTGTATCATCACTTTCCATCAGGTGTGATCACAGTCAAGCGCTAGCATAAAAAGATATATAGTAAAAATTATTTGGAGTGCTGTCGATAAGGCATTGAAAACAAAAAAAAACATTGATAATTACTCACAAACTCAATTTGAAGTTTAACTTTATAAAGCCTGTAAAAAATATAAATATGTAAATGTATACGTTTTGTTAAGAATTTTAAATAAATTATAGCCGCCGAGTCCGCGCCCCGCAGCGTCCGTGCCGGCGGTGGGGGGTGAGGGGGGGACGTCCGACACAGCGCTCCTTTTTACGTTCCGCGCAGACAGGGCTTGCGAACATTTTCTTAGATTGTGGAAAACACTTTCAAAATATACCTACTCAGATGATTCCATCTGAGTCTATTTTGAAAAAGAATCTAGAGGAGAACTATCTGATGACGACGATGATGATAACGAATTATCGCCTACTATTCGGCATTCGGCGTAAATGGCTGCTTTAAATTCGATGTTTGGTACCAAAATCGTATCTATACCAAACCGAGAAAAAATGCTCTACAATTAATATCAAAAATATCACCCACTGTTGCTCCCGTCTCGGACCGCGTGAATTTTGATTTTTACCGGGAGAACCATAGATTTTTTCAGGATGAAAGGCAGCCTGTGTATTAATCCAGGACATAATCTATTTCCATCCTTTATTTCAGCTAAATCGGTTCGCTACTTGCGGCATGAAGGAGAAACAGCAATATATAAAGAAAAAAATAAAAAATTAAAAAAACACGACTGCCCTGTTTTAAAACGAACTAAAAAGTAAAAAACAAGTTATTTTAGTTCGTCTGCATATTGACAAAGGGAAAAGTGGTCAAATTTCTCATTAATTAAAACAGATAAACTCATATTATGGCAGTCGGGGGACCGTTCTGAGGAACACCTTCTATTCTAAGAGTATTTATATTCGGTTACTACTCTATAATACCTTCATTTTGATACCCATATTGTGATAATTGAAGAAAACATTTTGATTTCCACTTTTGAAATTGGCGCCTCACGGTCGCCATATTAACTTTTTCCAAAAAAATATAGCCTATGTTACCCGGAATAATGTAAGGATTCTAACAATACCCCATTTATCCAAATCGGTTCAGCCATTCAAAAGTTATAGTGGAATAAAGAAACTCACATACATACATGAACCCTAAAAACATTACACTCCATTTTTTTGGGCAGTCGTGTAAAAACACCTAGATATTACAAAACATTCAAGCTCATCAACTAAATAGTCAAGGGAATCGAATCCACGATCTCCGATGCATATGGCAGAACCCCTACCGCTGTGTCAGTCGTCGTCAGAAAAAAAGAAGAAAAGTGTTCTAATAAAAAAAAATCCAAAGTTGCCAACCCCTGTCCAAGAAGGTGTGAGCGGCGCGTCGCCTCAAGAATGCTACAATTTTCCCGAGTTTTCCATTTCTCGGTCCCCTACCCCCCTGCCCTCTTTCCCCCTTCTCCCGCTTTTCTCCCCCCACTCGAGGAGAAAAAAGGAATGGTCTCCGTTGCCAAGCGACGCGGGCCGCGGCTATAGGTGTTCTGTTACTTTTACTCCACTTCGTTTGTAAACTTGTAGTTTTGATTGAGAAATATCGGGTTCCTTTTGTGCGTCATTTATGTTGGGAATTTCTTGTTACATTTATTTCTCGAACTTACGAGTAGGTAATTGTGTTTCTTGGTTATAATTATTTTTGAATATCTTCTGTTAAATATCGAAGAAATAAGAATTTTGACTTTTTTCTCGTAGGAGGGGAAAGGTCTGAAAACCCCTCTTAGTTCCAAATGACGATGTCCCTTTCGTTAAGCCTACCACCACAGCCGCTTGTCTTCTTTATCTTCTGTGTTCTCGTCCAGCTCCTTTATTTTTATAAGTGATAGGTACTATTTTTTTATTAATCCTTAAAAAAATTCACAGTACCTATCCCACTTTATACTCTTTACTAACATACGTAAAGGTACAAGATTACTGAAATGTTTTCAGTCAGTTCTTTCGCGACCATCTTTCTTTCCAGAATTAAACATTGGCAGTAGACGAAAGAATGCTCTGGAATCTGGATCGTCAATAGGGTATTGGGTTCTATCTCACTCACAGCTTCATTCGTGCTAGTTAGTAGATAGGTAGTGCCTGAAGACCCTATGTCTTACCTACCTACCTACCTCAGTGTTGACCCTATGTCAACACTGAGTAATAAAAAATGTGGACTCGAGTAAGACCGCATCTGACGCTATGTGATACAATTACATAAGTCACATATATTTCATTGCAATATCATACGTCACACTGAAATGCTTTTATCATCTTGAGACATCTGCCAATTTTGGAATAGAAATAAAAAATAAATGCTGAGCATAAAATTATTTCCTTTTGCAGAAATAAATTAATGAAAGTACGCCCAAAGACGGTCCGCTTCTTAATTCACATTAATTTCTTGCTAAACAAATCCTTTGCTCGGGAAGAAATATAAAAAAAACTTCGAAAAGACCTATGTCCTCTATTAAAATGGCAGATAAAAGTAAACCATAACTTTTCCCATTTAAAGTTTAAGTTACAATGAGACTTCTTTTCTTCTATTAGACGTTATTGACAAGAAATGTTATAAGACGTTAAAAGTTTTAAACGATACTCAGTTTTAATACAAAGAATTTAGGGTTGAATTTTCAATGTAGGTTTGTTCGAGATACGCTGAATTGAGTTTGAAGAAGCTATATACAGGCTGTTCCAAGAGTGTCGGTGAGCGCACCCCCACTTCTTTGAGCGTTAATTTACATTTTAAATTGCACTTACATAGCTGAGGCGACTTGCCTGTTTTGTATCGTCCATGAGTTTGGAACAACCTGTATATACAGTATAGCTGGAATTGTATGGGCGTTAAGAATCGAAGTTTTAAATTAGTTCGTTCGCCTCGGGGATGTTGCTTTGTGAAAATTTAACTTCTTTATTCATACTTATCAAGGTGTTCTGAAATTAAAATTGCGCTTTCAAGATAATTTGAAAAGCTTTGATGCATAAAGGAATGTCTGTTCCGACATGAACCTAAGGATGAGTCCAACTGAACATTTTACGTAAACCTTCTTCATACAGAAAAAAATGTCTGTCGAATTTCCCGCTAATAAGCTACAATATGGCGGAAACCGTGACTGTGGAAATGCGTGTGCGGACTAATAACAAGTATTAGTATAGTGATCGTTGGCGTGGACCGCGGTCCATAAACAATACTGCGGTTGGTGTCAAAACAATTTTTTGCGCCGTTTGCCGGGTCCTGTGTATTTATCAATTACATATTATATGTACCTAGGTACAATAATAAATTTTTAAGCGACCTTTGAAATTCTCAGATTCGCTTCCCGGCTCCATTTACTGCTAAATGGTTTAAAATAGAAAGCGTTTTAAAATTCAATGCCTTTTATTGGAAGATTCATATTATCTATATCGCCCTTAAGTTCCTGTTAATATCAATAAACATCTTAAAGAAAAAAAGTCTAAACAGGTGGTTTCCTCGTATGCTATACAAAAATTTGAGAATGTCTAAATTGAATAAAAAACACAAATCGATTCTTTTCACTTTCTTATAAATCAATGACTTCCGACCCTTGATCAAATATTTAGTCAATATATAATCCTGAATCAATACTAAAATCGAAAGTTATCGGTAGAAATAAGCAAGCTAAAATGGTTCTTAAGACGTGATGATATTAGGGTACTTATCGAAAGTGTTAAAAAATAAATACGTTTTAGCATCAGCGTGAATATTTTTAAACAGTTATGGGTCTTAGGGTATTACAATAGAGTCTAAAAAGATACTGAACGCGTCTACAATATGTCACACCATATTTTGTAAAAAAAAACAGAGATTCATGTTTTCTGTTTGTCTTTAGAAGTAAAAAATATTTTTTTAAGGATAAAGGAATTTCAATAAGTTACCATCAATAATTTATAATATTTCGACACCTTGTTGAGGGCCATAGATTAAACACAGTATAGATTACAAGAGTAGGTTATAAAATAGCTGAGCATTCGGAATTATAGCCTAAGATCCCGATATACAACGACCTTCACCGAGATGCTTATTTGATGAAACATATTTTATATGTAATTTAGTATATCAATAAGTATATTGCATATGGGCTGTCAAACAAATTTCAGTCCAGGATATGATTAAAAAAAAAATTTTTTTCAACATTTCACCGGTTTGATTATTAGACAAATTCTATACCAATCGAAAGTCTGAAGCCCATAGAATATGAAAACGTTACGTACGTACACGTATAATATACGTATAGTTAATAGTACTGAAAAATAGTACTCACTTCGGAGCGCTGTAAAACCTTAGCTATTGACTTAATGAAAAAATGTTGTGAATAAAAGTTGTTCCTCAAAAAACGATCTACAAAAATGGTCTGCTAAAACGACAAAATAGAGTATAACAATTCCACCTCTATTCTACCCTTATTTGTAATGGGGTTAATACTTATTATATTATTTTTCGAACGATTTTTATTGAGATTATTATATAAGAAAGATTATTTTGTTACATAGCGCGTTTTACGCAAGTTTTACGTGAATATCAGGAACAATTTTTTTATCATGCGAATATATCTACCAATAGCTATAATTATTATTATAATAATTTGGATTATAGCAACAGCTACATAATGAAACTCAGTATTAAACTTTTGTAATCATCTGTTTTCTGAATTTTATTCCATTTTGAAGTCTTAAAACCACTTATTCATGTCACAAGGATCGTCTGCAAGAATTAAATAATCTGTGTTCCTTACTTCGCAGGTATCTACGATACATTCTGTCGATGTAAGTCACACACCTGTTGCTTACTATGCATTTTTTATGGTTGTTGTGATTAGCCCTATTTTGATACTGATTTTTTGTAATCTGTCCACTAAAACGATTTAACATTGTTACCTACCTACTAAGTCGTTTACTTGAAGAAGCTTCGTATTGTATTTGTAACCCTAATTAATTGTAGTCTTGACTTTGAGCTAGGGCTGTCAGAAATCAAAATTATTACCTATTCGGAAAATTATTTTTTTGCAAATTAAGTATATAAAACTAGAGGTCACTTTCTGCACCCCTTCTCCAACTAAAGTAATTGTAGCACAATCAGACACCGCTGTGCCTCTTAGTTTATTTGATGGGCACAAACTTTTTCAATCGCCTATTTTTATAATTCTATTTTACAGCCAACAGACAACGTTAGAACTTTTATAAAAAATAAGATGGTACATTTATATTTAAACCTACTTAATCCTACCTATTAATTAATCAATTAGGTGATAATAAAATGATGAAAACAGTCAAATCACTAAGTATATACCACGTGTAACGAAAAGTTGAAATAATATTAAAAAGGAACAAAAATGTATTTGATGACGAATCACCCTGTAAAAATATTAAAAAGAAATAATAATTTATTAAATCTTATTTTTCTATGATGTATGGAGAAATGGATAGGTATGTTTATTTTATTTTTCATTATGTTAACCATACATTATCCATTATTATCCATACATTATGGAAAATAAATATGCTTAAGTATTTTTATTTAATATTTTTACTGGGCGATTCGATATCAAGTACACTTATGTAGCCTTCAAAGTTTATTATTTCAACTTTTCGTTACACGATGTATAGGTACCAGTACCTAATAAAACTAAAAGCAGTCGCTATTTTCACATCTCCAAATCGGATCTAGCGGCGATAAAAGTGATTCATTCGCCAAGGATACAAAGTAAGTGGGTGACTAAAATGTAAATGTGTGCTTTTACCGAATAGGTAAGTGGTAGGTATTCGGGTTGTTTCGCAAACAATTTGTGAGGCAAATTTTTAGTGTGACGGCGCGCGGATATCCGGGAGCTAACTATTCCTCTCCGGATAACCGGTGTAAATCTTTAGAGGTACCGAGTACCGCACAGGTACAGGGGAAATTGATGGTATGATTATATCTTCTTCCTCTAAAATATAAAATTCTCGTGTCTCGTGTTTGTAATCGAGCGAAACGGCTCGATCGATTTTTATGAAATTTTCCATGTACGTGTCTTAAGAATTTTATAATTTCTAAATTGGCTCAACAAAGACGCAACGCCAAGTGACTTCCCATTTCGGCGCTATGCTGTGTAGAAAGTTAGAAACCGTTAAGGATGAGTTTACTTATCCCTTCTAAGTTGGTACGACGACATCTACGGCTGCATCATCACTTACCATCAGGTGATCCTAGTCAAGTAGCTACTGAATTGTAGAGTGTAAACCAAACTTTGCTGAGAATCGTGAAATTAAATTTACTTTTCGCGATAAGTTTGAAGAATTGTATTTCTTATGTTAAAATACATTCAATATTACACTCCTAACTAATAGATGTAAAGTAAATTTTTCAGTGTGAATTTTTATTTTATTTCATAATTCATACATAATAGTACCTAAAGGTACAGAAGGTTCACTCCAGAAGATGATTTAATGAAATAGCGACCTAGCGCTGAAACAAAAAAGTTCAATACCAATAGCGCCTGCATCTATAGTTGTGGTCCCTTTCTATCGCATAAGTTTATCTCTCTCGACGTACTAAGGTTGCCTCGTAATCGGGCGCACGCAGCACGTGAAAAAGGCCGTACAAGAACTAAAGCGTGCGACCTAGCCGGTGCGCGGCGGCCCTCCGATATCATTGACGGCTACTTGTAGCTTCTTCGATCACGTGATAAGTGAACATGGCCTGCCTCAGGGCAAAAACAACACCGCAGGTACAGACAACACCTCACCAGTGTCACGTACTCGCGAATACTTCCCGTCACTCCATATCAGCGTACACTCAACCCGTCACGCGTCGCATGCCACGACGTGCCACACTTGTCACGGCACATTATTGTCACTTTCCTGCAACTTTCCACACGAGTATTTGCATGGGACACGTGGTACTGATACGTATCTAATGAGACAATAACTTTGAAGAACTTTGAAGAAAGGCCTAGTAGCGTATAATATTTACGAGAAGGTATGTGAGATGTAAGTCAGATAGTATAAACTGAATAGTATAAACTGATTTTCATTGGTTAAAATACATTAATTATTGTTAATTAAGGAAAGATGAATTAGGTTTTATAAAAATTGTACCTACCAATTAGCAACTTTTAAGATAATTATATTAAGATAATAAAACGCTCAATTAGAGTTACAGAGACTTAATTCAAAATTTTACGGTTCCGTTTTTGTGCCATCTCTCAGATTGTCCCTTCTTCTATGCTTCAGTTACTCTTTTTAACCGACTTCATTTTGTCTCTATTTTCAATTTTTCAATCCGGTCTCTGTAATTGTAGATTATCATAAAAATAAAGTATTTAATTTCAAAATACTACTCGAATAGCACATGATTTATCATGCAATAGAGATAATAAAGAAAATAATTTTCGCAACATGATCTATCCAAATTCTAAAGGAAAGTTAAGGAATGTAACAAAAACATTACGAGAATTTATCTACAGGATAAAAGTATGAATTTCATCTCGTAGTTATGAATAAAACTTAAAGTAAGCAAGTCGTGGCGATAAATGGATAACACGTTTCAACCCGTTGTAGGCAGCCGTGGACATCTGCTCAAGGACCTTTCGACCCCAACAGCAACAATAGCGCAAGAAAGGGTCAACAATGCCCAACTGGCCAAAACCGGACCTTGTTCCGGTCGCAACCGGTTTGCTCTAACGCGGACACCATGGTCTTGTCGCATTGTCAGACTTCCGGCATACGTTATGATTAAAAAAATTAATAAAAAAATCTTAAAATAAAAAAAATATAAGCACATCAACAAATTATTGTAGCCGAACCGTAGTTCGGCTGAAATTTCTGGTAAAACGGTTGGTTGGTTACCTTGGTTTAAAAAGATAACTATTCTTATTTATTGCAAAGGGTTCTAAGTAAAGTAAAAATTAAGGAAGGCGCAATTGCTTATTGACCACTTTTGAATTTGATAAAACGTATTAGATAGATAGATAGATAGAAAATTCTTTATTGTACACCAATAAAACATTAGATTTAAGAAGAGAAAACATTGATAAATACACAAAAGTTATACTAATGTACATATGGCGGCCTTATCGCTACACAGCGATCTCTTCCAGGCAACCATCGGGGTATGAAGCGGTGATTGGAATATAATGAGGTAGGTGGTACAATAGAAACAATAAAACTGAAGAAAATATCAGTATAACACTATATTAATAAATACGTATGTATATATATATATATATATATATATATATACATAATCATAATAATAATATAATATATAAATATATATGTATATAATAAATTCTAATAAATAATTACAAAACCCTCAAATAGAGTAATAAATGTTTCAAATTAAAATAAATACTTACAGAAATACTTAATGAGTGACAAAATATAACATATATAATATAAGTAACATAGAGATCAGCTGCCACTGACTCCAGGAAGTTGAGACAAAAGGTGATCCTTTAAACGTTCCTTGAAGATATTAACAGAATTGGCCTCCCTGATATCAAGCGGAAGGACGTTCCAGAGCTTTATGGCCTTTACCGTAAAAGACTTACCAAAGAAAGTCGAACTATGTGTGGGCACCCTTAGAGTTAGTTTTCTTGCAGAACGAAGTACCTCGTCAGGCTGTCCCACGAAGTTGAACTTTTCTTTTAAGTATGGGGGCGCAGAACTTAATTATAAACTACAATAAAAATAATGACGTACATTGAAGCGATATACAAAGTTACAGTCATTTTAATTTACAGTGGGTGAATTGATTATATTGATTTTTTTATTTTGATTCCTGACAATTCAGTTTATAAAAATACTTAGTGCAAAGTAATATATATTGTCCAATAAATCCTCCACTGTTATCCAATTCTGAGAAATAAGCTTTGACTGACGCTGTTCCTAAAACGTCTCTAGTTTATCGAAAATTAATTTAAACCGAGCTAGTAGGTACGTTGAGTCACCGACATGGTCACCCTAAACTGACCATAGAAGTTAAATTGCATTCAACTGTGTCTATCATTTATTATTAAAAACCAAACAAAAGAGCAGGACATATGGACATCGGTCTAAAGGTATTATTTGTTTTTTATTCGCAGTCACGTACACAAATTTTGGACGATAGAGCATGTGGCGCGAAAGGGTTAAAAATTAAAAAAACAAAATATTGTCTATTGATAGTCGTTTCGGAACGCTTCATTGGTTTTGTGATAAAAAGATAGAGATCGCGTAACCCATCATTTATTTCTGATAGAATAAGCATTATTTTTATAGGCTCTTAATAGATGTAGGTTGGCAAAGACGTCTTGAACCAGAACTATATTATAGATGGTTACGTGGAAGAGATTGCTGTGTAGCGATAAAGCCGCCAAACTTGTAAACTAATTGTTGTTATTTTTCATATTTATTTCATGTATTGTACAAAGTTGCTGAAGTACAAATACAGTAAAAAATTCTACCTATATTTTATTCCTGAAACGAGCCTCATTTAGAAACTTGTTTCTAATTAAAAATTGCTTGAATTTCAATGTACATACTATATATATAAAGACAGTGGCGCCACCAGTTTTCCTACTTGTTTTTGCGCACTACCTCCATACAACCTCTATGGATCACATTATATTACGTTATTCTATACTTATTTACGTTAAGGTACACACATGGTTCATTAAAATCTGTGGTAAAACACTGGATTACATAAATAAGCGATAAGATTGGTCTTACAATTCTCAGTATAATTTTCGTTGTGGCTTACAGAATTATTATAAGTATTCAAGTAGTCACAAAATCTTACTGCACGCGAGGATATAAAATGGGAAACACATTATCTCTCTGGTATATCGTAAATCCCATCAGTGCGATAGGGGCATTATAGATGTCCAGGATATATTGCCCCAAGTGCAGCGACCTATTGCGACCACTTTAAGCTACAGCCAAGGGAAGTTCGAAAAATTCTTCCTTATCCCTTTTTGACGTCATAAAAGGGATCCTCTATGTCAGCCTCTTATGATATATCATTGAACGAATAAAAGTGAGTCATGACTCATTTAATTTTCATACAGATTAATAAATTACTATTGGCAGAACACAATAAAGAAAGTCATAATATTAAGTTTGTCCTTGCTACATAATTTTAAATAGTATCTAAGAATGGTCACGCGAAATATCGATAAAACTGTATCGAAAGATGTCGGTTTTTCGTTTCTTGCTGGGGCTGGTACCATCAGATAAGATTTAGAAATTTTACTACAGAGTTATTTTTATTTGATTGCCAAGTGATTTATGGTATTTTCAGCCTATTTCTTGTATTATATTATCAGCAGCCCTAGCCTTATTTACAATTTATACAAAAATACAAGTTACGTGATGAATTTGTAGCAATAAATGAAAGTTAATATGAGTATATATTCATTATGAATGTTTGTTATTTCGTTCACGCCGCAACTAATGATTTGTGTGTGATTGTACCATAGGATAACGAATATGCTACTGTTTATCGCGAGAAAAACCACAAAACTCCGTGGCTTTCGCAGGATTTGTGAAAATACAAATTTCACCGCGTACAAGCCGTATTTAAGTGATTTTGAATGCAGTTTTACGTAAAAACTATAAAGACAATTACTTTCAAATTTACACGTCACGTATTTAGGGTCCTTAATTTAAAATCGCTTAGAAGCAGAAACACGATTGGGTAAAATTTTCTCCATAGAAAGTTCTCCCAAAAGTTGCTCCAAAATCTCAGTTTTTCTAGTTTTTATCGGACACTTCATTGGATGTAATTGTAATTTTTGTTTTAAAGTGTCGGTAATAATAATATCCAAAAACGCTAAGAAACAGATTTTTGATAACTTATTTTTTTTAGCTTAGTTTTTGAGTAATTAAGTAAAAGGTCGTTTTTCTGTTATATTCTTCCGCGTCGCTGCATGTCGCACCTACCAACGTATCCGTGAGAGTGAGGAAGACAAAAATAAATTCAATAAATCCCCTTAACGTAGCGAGATGATGATAAAGCCATAAGGCTTATACCCTTCTACTACTACTATTATACAGGTAGAGTTATATTGAGTGTTCTGGATGACCGACCAAAAACGAAAAAAAAATCACGTTTGTCGTATTTAATCTATATTTCTCCCCCTTTTTAATCTATATTTTATTCTACTTTTTTGTATTTTTTTGTTACAGCGGCAACGGAAATACATCATCAGCTGTAAAAATTTCAAACGTGTCCACTATTACGGTTCATGTGGTGACAGACGGATGGACGGACGGACGAACGGCAAAGTCTCAGTAATAGGGCCCCATATTTATTTTTTTGGTACAGCCCCTAAAAAAATTATATTGTATACCCGCGATTTTTGTTCGAAAAAGCCTCAACAGAATGTTTAATGACAAATCATTACGCATACAGTTTTTTAAATTCATTGCTTTTCTTTCTACTTCAAATATTTGTTATTAAAATACGCAAACCGTATCCGTATCCACCGCGGTAATGACAGAGGCCGAGCAGTAGGCGTGTCTTGTAAATTTTTTATAACAGCCTTTTTCAAATTACACACCGCTTCGACTTAAATTCAATGCACTAAATACGATAATAATTAGCTAGGTACTAATTTGCTTTGAAATTGCTACTTTGCATTTCAAGTATAGATGTGTTGTTGTGAATTGAAAAGCGGTTTCTTTGTTCATTTTTTTACTCATCCTTATTTTTTATTTTGCTCATACCTCTGCACTAAAGTAAAAATTTGTATTAGACCCTGAAATTAGAATAAAATTCAGTGTTTCGGACCAAACTTTTCCGAAACGTCTCGACCGATTTTTACGAAATTTTTCGTGTACAATTACTGCCTAATGAGAATACGACCTATTTTCTAAGCTATTTTTTCCCCCCATATGCCTAAATGGCAAAACAACGTTTGCCAGCTAGACCTTCTTTATAAAATTTTCGTGTCACAGAGTTTGACGATTTTTATAAAAAAAATTAGCTACATTCAGTAGATCAGGGAATGAGTGTAAGCTATTTTTATACCTCTAAATAAACAACGTTTGCCCGGTCAGCTAGTATTCTATATTTTCCCAAATAGGTAAAACACAAGATCTTGTTACGACCTTTTTCGTCGTCCACGAAGAAACGTATATAGTTATTGAGAAAGTTTGCATTTTGTAGCCGAACAAAAATTTAAAATTGAACACAACTAAAATAGGTACAGAATAGCAACGTGAGTGAACATAATTATTTTGTCACCGAACCAGTTAAAAGTAGCAGCTGCATTAGAATCCGTACAAAAGATTAAAAAGGTAAGAAAGGGTCAGTAAAACCAGATTGACCGGTCGGTCCTATTCAAAAAATAGACAATACCGGCGCCAAAACTGACCCCTGGGGGACACCGGTCACTTTCGCGTGTTTTGTCCGAAACCGGTATTAATTCAAAAGGGAAGTTTTGGATATTATTAAAAATATTCTAACGGTCTATCAAATTGTGTGGTCAGTTCTTAATTCAACTGTGGTGGTGATCGGTGTGATAGACGTTGTTAAAAGTGTTACTTAAATTTTATATTCCAAAGTCAATAAAAAGGCAGGTAAGCTACGTTACATATAGTTTACTCTAATTTTAGGAATAGAAATCAAGTCGATATAAAAATCCAAACTTAAATGTACACGAGCAAAAGATAATTTCAGTGTTTTTCAGAATATAAGTTTTCTCTACTTCAAAGAAAAAGGCCAAAGGTGGTATTAAGTTTTCTCTTGGAATAAAACCGAAATGATATGATCTAGGAAAATAAAATAGTGTTTTTATGAAACATTGGCACTAGGACTTTGTTTATCCATTTCCGGAATTTAACTTTGCATACAAACAATTACTTTCTTTTCGATGCACATTTCCTGTCATACAGATCTTATTGGGTAGTACAACTTGTTTATTGACCAATAAAATTGGAATCCGGATGTTAATTGAGGAGTTAATCTGTTAAATTTTGGATTGAATCAGATTCGTACGGGATTCCAAACATGAATGGTCACTATCCTTTGAGACAGATCATTTCATTAGTTTTGGTGTAATTTGACATATATAGATTGAATAAGCTTAAGTCATTAAAGATGCTTTTCAGTATTCAGAAGAAAGCATATGCTTGTAATCTTTTTGTATGTTAATATTTCGCAAAACACCTTTCAGAGTCAGTTTGCTTCCCACGTTGAAAAAGAAAGGGATCAGGCAGGTATTTAAAGGGATAAAAAAGTCTCAATATCCCAGCCTGAGCGTCGCAAAAAAATACCCTACAATTATCACCTCCCCGTTTTTCCTCGGCAAATAGAATTAGGCGTGAATTAAATTATCCTGGGAATTAACATGGATAATGGCCGGGGCTGTCGCTTTTTCCTTATTTTTCCCGCCTTTTTAACCGTTTTTTCTGCTGACACGTCCCTTGTCAGTGACGTGGGAAACGCACCCGACAATTTTAAAGGACAAATGTTGTGCTTGTTCCCGTTTTAACGGAAGTTTTTATTTCTTCTCTCCCGATATGGGACCTCTCGTTAAATTTTTCATGCGTGATTTGGTCGTTCAGCGTGCTTTTTTTGTATCGTTAATGTTACTTTATTTGTTGTGATTTGGTTTTTTGGACTCATAAAATTCGCTTTGGCAAATACAATTTACAAGATTTGTAAATTGTAAGTGCTGGTTGTTTAGAGTCATACTCGATGGTCGTATATATTTGAGAATAGATTGAATCGTTTCCTACAGGAAATTCTTCAACAGAGAATAGGTATCTCGGACATAAATAGCTTCGTTACTATTACGTTTTTTTTACTAATATACATTTTTCACTGTTATTTTCAGCTAAAGTTACTTTTACAGGTACAGCCTGAATTGGGTCTAATAGTCATAAAGAGTATGAATAATTCTCTATTAGAATATAAATAGCTATATTATAAATATTAAGTAGATCCTCCTCAGAAGCACAATAACAGTTCAAGAGCTATGTTCGTTTGGTAATTATAAGCTATATACGCTTAAACGATCTAAGGTTAACGATTACATTGATATAGTTATGGGCACAGTATAGAAGAGCCATGAAGATAATTAAAATAATCATATTTAAATTCAAACTACTAAACATCTTTGTGAGTATTTTACTAACAATAAAATAGTAAATCTAAATTTATAAAAGTTACTGTGCTAGAAAACAACACTGGGACCCAGAAATGTATTGTAGAGATTTTTAACAGACACCGAGAAATGCATAGCTTAAATTTATTTCTAAGGTTTAATCCATTAATGTTGTATCATGAAGGTGAGAATTTTTGTTAAACATAACTAAACGCATAATATTGATAAAAATATTTTAATCATAAAGTCTCAACTTTCAAGCTTAAATTTTCCTGTCTGCTAAAAATTTCCACCGACTGTATTATGTGTTCTACATAATATTATAAACTAACTAAAATATTCTAGGCGATCTGTACAATAATTTATTCGTTATCTTATTTTCCCGGTAATATGTTACTTTTCTGTCATTTCCAGAAAAAGGTAAACGAACGTTTTGTTTTATACAAAACATTCATTTGATGCAGGGACTAAGAAAAGGGGGCCTTTAAAACGTCGAAAGAAGGCGAATTTCCCCAAGGGTGCGCGCACCCCCTTAATTATATCTTTAAATTTCTAAGTGCATTTTTAGAAAGGAGGGGTTTTATAGAAAATGGCGCACAATTTTGGGGAGCGAGGGGTGATTTTGGGGTTCGGAATTAATAATGGATTTTCTAAGTTTGGGTAAATAGGCTATAATTACTTTTGATGAGTTTTCAAATTATAAGTAGTAGGTATATTAGGCAATCTTTAACGAGGAATTTTTGAATGAGGATAATGATTTAATATATCGTTATTCGTTAAACATCTTGTTCATGGCTCAAATAACGAACCTTACTTTTATTTGATCTTTAAGTATTTGTACTGAAATCTAACAATCACTGTTCAGTGGACACTGGACAGTAATAATAAGATTTAACTTGAACTAATAAACTTAAATAAACATTTGGTTTTTGGTTTAGGCATCAGGTTAAAATATTTTCCTGCTCTGAAGTACAGAACGTATTGCGTAAAAATACAATATAAAATATTCTTTGTCACTTGGTAACGATAACAAAAACAAAACAAACAAGAAAAGCATGAGAAAGGAGAATCTTCCGACATTAATCAAAGTGAAAGTACATTAAAAGCGTAGAAAGCGTCAAGCGGTCCACCCTCATCTTAGCAATTTAAAACAGGGGATGCACATTTATTTCTTCTTTTCACCCTCCAAGGCGCCAATTTAATTCTGACCTACCCGCCTCAGAAATTACCTTAAAGTTAGCGTTATATAAGATAAATAAGAAGGGAGCCAGGGGTCTGCCTTGAGTGGTGCCCGTTGGGGTAGCATCCCCTAAAAAAGCCCCTTCTTAAATCGAGGGTGGTACGTCACGGTAGGATTGTTTCTTATTATTATTACTTTTTTGTACGCTATCGGCATTTAACCGATTTGGAAAAGAATACAATTTTGTTTACTCTGTTTTGAATGTACAAATTTTTCACTGTTATTATTTTATTTATTTAAGTTTGCTATGATTACAATGCCTGTAGGTGTATTTGTTGAGTTGTAACTAATACATTAGTTACAACTCGATCATAGTCATAATCATAATTATTAAAAGGAGCAAGTTCCGAGTTTCTAATTAGTTCTTCTGGGTGCAAAATTGCTTTCAAAAGTAGGTAGAGTCTGACTTGAGATACG
The DNA here is from genome assembly GCA_036785405.1 of Coenonympha arcania. Lineage (NCBI taxonomy): Eukaryota > Metazoa > Arthropoda > Insecta > Lepidoptera > Nymphalidae > Coenonympha > Coenonympha arcania. Next base: position 8,549,050 of record CM072078.1, read on the forward strand.
TCTCTGTAAGTTAGGTGTATGTGAAAGAAAAAACTAGACCTATAAAAACTAGCTTACAGTGTAGGCACCTTAATAAGCAGACACTAAAATGTACCTTCAAACTTTATTAATTTATTCACACATAAGCAGATTATTATTTTTATACTGAAGAAGATTGTGAAATGTGAATTTTTCAACTGAGTCTGTAGGAAAAAAAATGTTCATTATAACCGTAATTGTGATAAAAATTCTGCTTGCTGATTGGCTTAATTGGGTATTCAGATCTTTTCAGCCAATCAGAGGACGGAATATAATTATGTAGTTAGCGATTTACTATAAAATCGTCTCGCTGCTTGTAATTAAAAAAAGTTTTTACTTATACTATCTCAAGTCATAATCGAAAAATGGGCCTAATTCCAAATTCAAACGAAAATTTCAGAACGCAAGCCGCCATTTTACGGCCGCGGAATTCGAATGACGAATTGCGGGAGGTTTTTCTTGTTTTAAAACATCTCAATTCTTACCGTTCACAAATAAATTCTTACTCAAAAACCACTCTTATTGCTTAGGTAATAAAGTGAAGGGTGTAGTTTCGGGATGGTAAACGTGGTTGCAAGAAATCTCCCCACTGTCTGTAGCATGGATTTATCGTCTTGCAAGGGGGACAGAGCTGAAGGAAAAATAAGAAAGGGATGTTTTTCCTGAGGGGACGGAGGGTGGTTATTCAATTAAGGCGGGTGGAGCGGGCGATTAATTATGCTTTCGAAATTATGGCTGTAAAAAAAGGAAAATCATCTTTTAATGGCGTCGTTGGAACTGGATTTTCGTTCTGAAATGGGAATTTTATATTTCAAACATTACTTTATAGAGTTAGACGTACCTTATTTACTTATTTTACTTTAGGTTTTGAGGAACATACATAGTCCTAACAAAGTTTTGTCAATATATGCTTTAACTGGCTTTATTTATTATTTGTTTTTGCCCGCATATATTTCGGTTTTGTGTTGTGCGTAAGTTTCTTCTGAAACAATTTTCATGATTCTTCTTTTGATACATAAAGAGGAGACTAGCAACAAAGAATTCATTAAGGTAAATATCGTGCAATTTGAATAAGCACCTTTTTATGTACAAATCTCGCAATCGTGGAGATTTCACCAAATAATTGAAATTTTGGTTTGTAAGGCACTGTATCCGAAATTAAAGGGCAAAATGAGACTAAGAATTATGCCGAAGAAACGTCGTATGACATTGCACTGAACTGACTGGGATGCACCGCATTCGATATAGGCTGACGTATCACTTACCATCTCGTGAACCTCTTGCTTGACCCGTCATTCTTTAGTATAAAATACCAACATAAAAGATATCATTATGTTACCTAAATGAGGGTTAGTATTATCGGTTCTGAAGTTGTGGTGTGATGGAATAACAAACAAGCAAGTATCTACGTAGACCTACAAACGTCCACTTTTATAATATTAACTAGCTGACCCAGCAAACGTTGTTTTGCCACTAGCCGAGCCGAGGTCAAGCCGTTTTGGAGGAGTTTATTAACAAAAATTGCCACAAGAATTTTATATATTAAAAGAAGATGTAAAGAAAGAAAGAAAGATTGCAAATCCTATCAATCGTATGAAGTCTATATCAATGTAATTATTATTTTATATTTGGTGAAGTAAATAAACATAGGAGGTGGATAAACTAGGCATCTCTCAATGACCTTATTTTCAGGCCCTTTACACGAATCAAAGCGTTCGTTGACCTACTCAGAGCATATGTGAAGGTTAACCACATGTGTTCGAGCAATTTACGACCCTATCAGAGTTAAAATTGAGTTTCATTTACATTAGAGGTAGTAATTATCGTAACTCTAATAAAGTTCGTCTAAGTTTCCTTGTTAAATTGTTAACTTTCGCAATAAGTACGAATATGTTTTTGTTTTATTGTCAATAGTAATCTGCTGTAATATTATTGTAAGTAGAACCTTACTTGGCTAGAAATTTTTCTTTCGGCATATATTTTTTTGTGAGATTTTTCATATAAAAAAGTAGACTATTCAAACCGAGAGTGTTTCTACACTGCAAATCCTACTAAATACTAGTTTTTAACTTGTATGTAATTTCTTAGTTTATTCCACTGACAAATAAAATTCTATGTAATTTTTGAACTATACACCTATGTAGGTACTCTATACTGGATCGTACATTAATTTACCACATGATTTTAATTACCACTTGAATTACGTCCTATCTAGACCACGACATGCAGTCAATAGACTGAGACAAAAACAAGACTGCGAGTGAAAGAGTTTCTGGACTGGAAGAAAAGATGAGTTAAAGAATAGTAACTGGCCTATATCAGTGATTGGTCTGGAAGAGTAAGTGGACTGGAAGAGACCGAAGGGCTAAAAAGAGACTACACCGCAGATATCTGTGGCGTGGCTCACGTTAACGTATGACGTACCTAAATTCCCATACTCTATTCTTAGAAGTGGGAAGGAGTTTTCATAGCTCAATTCTATCCTTTAAGGGGATTTATTGAATTTATTTTTGTCTTTCTCACTCTCACGGAGATTTGGTAGGTGCGACATGCAGCGTCGCGGAAGAATATAGCAGAAAAACGACGTTTTACCTAACTACTCAAAAACTAAGCCAGTTATCAAAAATCTGTTCTAAGCGTTTTAGGATATTATTATTACCGATACATTAAAACAAAAATTACAATTACATCCATTGTAGTTTCCGATAAAATATAGAAAAACTTAGATTTTGGAGCAACTTTTGGGAGAACTTTCTATCGAGAAAATTTTATCCAATCGTGTTTCTGCTTCTAAGCGATTTTAGATTAAAGACCCAAAATACATGACGTGTAAATTTGAGAGTAATTGTCTTTATAGTTTTTGCATAAAACTTCATTCAAAATCACCTAAATACGGCTTGTAGGCCGTTTATTAAATTTTTAAAAAATCTTTCCTTGCGAATGGTTACGCTACGATAACAGTAACCCAAAGGATAATGATTCAAACCCAAACTTTATTTTTATGGACTACGGTCTCCACATTAACACCTAACAATTATTATTATTTTTAACTAACATCCGGACTCCAAAGGTATAGGAAAATATACATTAAACAAGTTGTACTTTTCAATACAATCTGTATGACAGGAGTGCATTGAAAAGAAAGTAACTTTTTGTATGCAAAATTATATTCCCGATAATATGGAAAACCAATTCCCCGTACTTATGATTCTTAAAAAACTCTATTTTATTTTCCTAGAATATGTAGATACTTTGGTTTTGGTTTATGAGAAAACTTGATACCTTTGGTTATTCTTGAATGAATGAATGAATTTATTTGCTGAATATAGTTTACATCTTGGTTCTTAAACTAATAGAAGTCCTCACATATTCGACTGACACTTCAGGATGCAAATATTAATCATAACATCCTAACATTCATAAAACTACTAAATGTTAGTATGCTAATTAGTTCCTACATAAACATAGTCCGAGACATATTTGTGCAAATAACATGTCAAAATTGCGATACAATATGATTTTTTTTAAATGTTATAGCAAATAATATATTCTTTTAGTGGTTTAAACTGTGCGTTGATAGATCAATCAATCTTTCAGTCAGTCAGTCACTAATAACTTTAAATCTTAACCAGACGAATCTAGGTATCACACAATTACAGGCACCTAAGCGAAAAAATTCACACCCCAAAAAAAAAAACGTTCCACATTCAAACATCGAAAGCGAAAAAATCCTTGGCCCCCACCCTTCGACCAATTAAAATTCGCATCGGATCCATCCCCCACCTTGAAGGTGCGGACTTTTATTCTGCGCGGTCCACCCCGCAACGAAGGAGCCATCTTGGGACCCTCGGGCCCCGGCGGCGGGTGGGGGGCGGACTTTTCTCTCCGAGTGTTGTTTTAATTCCGCCAAATATCTTTTCGCGAATACCGCGGTGGAAGTTTTGATATTATTTCCCGCTTTGTACTGCGAGCGTGCGGTTTTTTTATTTGCTTTTAAAATGATTTTAAGTTTCTTCAGCATATTTTGAGGCGCACCGAAACTTGCAATAAATATATCCATTTCTGGGCTGTGCCACACATAACATTGTGTCTGGGGCTTCCGTCACTTGGGCAATAATCTGGTATTTATTGCCCAGGTAGTGGAAGCTTCAGTCATTGTTTGTACATAGGTAAGTGTGTACACTGTACATTGTTTTATGTCTGGCATAATGTTGTGAAATAAATATATTTTTCTTTCTTTCTTTCATTTCTTTATCCGATGTCTATTTCTAAAGTTTAGATTCGTATATTCTTCAATCCTGTAGCAAAGATCAATGGATCAATTGAAAATTTGTGAACCGCGCTATGACAACTAGCTGACGCGGCAAACGTTGTTTTGCCATAATATAATATTATGTTCTCAAACCTGGCGAATGTAAATTTTTCATAAAAATCTGTCAAACCGTTTCGGGCGCGTTAGGTTACAAACGCGAATCGAATTTTGGATGAATCTGTATAGAACCTAACAGTTCCACAAAAAAATCTTTTCTATACGTGAGGTACCTGCGTCTGTGAATACTGACTAGGTAAATCAGTATTCACAGACGCAGGTACCTCACTATCCACCTCGGTATTAGGAAAATTGTTTTTAATCTTGCCCAAGACTGTAGAATTTCTCTTATGTTTTAAAAAGGTGTGTAAAACCTGCCAACCCGCACTTGGCCCGTGATGGGCTATGACCGAACCATTCTCATTCTGATAGAAAACCCCTGCCCAATTGGTCACGCGTTATAAAAGACTAGAGGCATAATGAAAATAAATAAAAATTGTTAAAAAATCGGCAAAGGTACCTAAGTTTATTAAGTCTTGTCTCTGTCACGAAGTAGGTAGAAGGTAGTAGGTAGAGGTAGCAGCGGGCAGGTAGGAGCGGGTTACGATGAAGCGCGTAGATTTAGAATGAAGCCAACATTTGCATGGAAATTAAAATTTACCTGACCCCGGCCCCGATGGACTTAATAGGTACCTTCTTTACTTTTACTACGTGGAAACTATTTTATAATTAATTGAAAATATTCTTTGGGTTAATTTTCTATCATTAATTATATTTATTACTAAGATATAATATTTTCCTTGGCTTCACCCTTGCGGAAACGGCTTTTAAAAATCCTGCAGAAACCGTAAATTTTCATAGGTTGATGGTCTTTTTTAAGCCAGCGTATTTACTTTTTCTGTTCCTCTGTCAAATCATTGCGTAGTGATTGTGGCTATAATTAAGTAATACACGTACTTTACCTATACATTGAATAAGAGCTACCTAACAACAGTTTTCTTTCTCATTTTCAGATCTACGTCAGTACCGGCGCAAAAATACTACGTTGACTTCTTCGCAGTGGACTTTGTTTCAGACTAAAATATATTGTTTCTATCAACTTACTAGGTATAAATATGTCCTGACTCTATGATTTTGATAGACTTGAACATAATAGGTATTAATGTAATAATGTTCAAACTTGATAATCTTAAATTAATTTGTAAACTGACATAATATATTCATAATATTATATTACTCATTTCCTCAATAAAAATAAATAACATTAAATAATAAAATAATAATAATAAATAATAAATATATACGGGACATTTGACACATCGCAATCTAGCCCCAAAGTAAGCGATAGCTTGTGCTAAGGGTACTAGATAACTGATAAATATACATACATACTAATATACATAAATATAATATATTGAAAAACACCCAGACACTGGAAAATATTCATGCTCATCACACAAATATTTACCAGTAGCGGGAATCGAACCCACGACCTCCGGCGCAGACGGCAGGTTCGCTGCCGCTACGCCATTCGGTCGTCAAATTACATCATTAAATACTAGCTGACCCGTTGTTTTCTTGTTTTTCACTTATGGGTATTACCTAAAAATAGCTTACATCCTTTTCTCAACCTATTGAATACACACAAAAATTTCATAAAAATCTGTCAAGCCGTTTCGGAGGAGTTTTATTACAAAGAATGACACGAGAATTTCAAATACAGTTAAGTATACCTGGGTAAGTGAAAGCTGAAGGGACCAAAATATTTTTTTCGCTTACAGTGGTTTCTCAGTAACCCGAGTTTTAGAGTTACGAGGGCAAAATTATAGGACCTGGCAAATACTCTCATAATTTCTCACTTACTCAGGTTCGACTGTATTAAGGTTTCTTTTCCTTCATAATATAAGTGTTATTGAAGCACAAAATAGCAAGTATCTTTCTGAAATAAATCGCCTCATCCGTCTCTAACGACATCCAAAAGTAAATTTTTGCTACCTGCCTCCCCCCAGATAAGTGTAATAAAAGTTCCCGTAATGTGGAAACTTGCTAATGCTATCGGCATACGTGATCTCGCCATTTTCTGGCTTTCGCAATCCAACCAATGTTTTTCGATTCGCGACCGCAAAAACTGTGATTGCTTCGAGATTGGATTTAAGTATTGCTTTTTGTTTTCATTAATTAAATCATTTAACTATATATAGAGCGCGTACTAAAAGTTGAACTTTTTTCATTTTCTTATAACGATAACTGAAAGGGTTTCTAGTATTTTGAAGCAATTACACTAGATCAGCCTTCTCACAGGCTCTTCAACGCACTACCTGGCAAGTGTACACATTATTATTTGAGCTAATATTAATAGGTAGGTATTTGTCGACGTAAAGCTACTATAAAGTTCAAATTTCAACGCATCTTGTACCTACTAAGAAATTACTAACGTGCATATTGCCTAATTATTTCAGAGTAGGCAAGTTTTTGAATTTCTATTTTTTTTCGAAAACCGATAGTAACGCTGAAGCGGCGAACCGTATTCGAGGAATTCTTTAAGACATTATCCGTAGAGTTATTATCGACTTTCAGCTTCGCGGGCGTTTTGTAGATCCGCTCACGCGATTCTTTGTTACGACGCGACGACCGATTTTTATTACAATCCCTAATGGAAATGGATATTACAATGTAGGTAAACATTTTGTAGGTAACAGTACCTACAGAGGTGTAGCTATATTTTCGTATGTTCTGTTCAGAGTTACAAACATGTTGTATTATGTGAGCTAAAATTCAAGCTAAAGGTGTGTTGGAAATTGGGTTGTAAATACACGTAGGTACTCATATATTATCCAAACAGCAAAAAGAACTGTGTGTATCGAATAGAAAAATGTGTTTAACGAGACCACGCCGAAGAAAAAGCCAAGTAAGTAACTATACTTTATCAGTTATCTCGTAAAATTAGAATGAAATAATCCACTAAATAATCATCAAGATCGAACATTCTCTTTTATAAAATAGTATCAAATATAGATGAGGTATCGCTTCTTTAATATTTATTGGCCCTATAAACATAGGTAAGCTGAACTAAAACGTATGAAGGGTAAGTACCTGAAACGTAAGTAAAACAAGTAATACATTTTGTACCTAAATTACGTATAAGGGTAACTGTAACAACTATTGAACTATCATCGACAAAGAACCTTGTAAGGTTTTTTAAATTTTTAGGCACGGTGTTTCTTGTTAGTTCTTCTCGGTGCAATACTCTTTTCCGAACTTGGCGGTAGAGTCTGAATACGTTTTGATTTTATTTATTATTTCTTACCAGCGTTTTAAATAAAGTCATTGGCCATACAATCAATAGGTACCAGGCGTTGATAAGCATAGTGGAGGTAGTACAGGAACGCAATCAGAACAAATGACCGAAGCTAAGCGCTCGGGGACGGGGACGGGTTTACGACAATGCCTATAAGAAAACGGGCGTCGCGTTATAAAATTTGCATTCGGCTGGCGGCGCAGTGCAGGCGGGGGCGGCTGGCGAGTATGGAGACAGACTGTGTTGGAGACCTACTATTAAGAATTCATCATTTTCCCGGAGTGATGAAATCAAAAATGAGGAGATCCGCAGGAGAACCAAAGTGACTGATATAGCCAAAACCATTAGCAAGCTTAAGTGGCAGTGGGCAGGTCACGCTTGTCGTAGGGGCGATGGCCGTTGGCGCCGGTAAGTCCTGGAGTGGAGACCGCGTAAAAGTAAGCGTAGTGTAGGGCGACCTCCTGCTCGTTGGACCCGTGATACCGGGTCCATGATACATGAAACCGGGTGGCGGAAAGCAGCTGGATGAGGAAGTCATGTAGACCTGAGGAGTGACGTCATGTAGCCAACTCATCTATTTGCTAAATATCAGACCAATCAGTCTACTAGCTTAAGCTGTGCTAGATCAGTCACTAGGGGTCACCGCAGCGGAATGGAATGGACGAGACTTTTGTTTACATAGCTTAATGAACGGTATGTCAATTGTATAACATAAAAAAAATATTGAGAATTTTTTGGCTACTATTTAGCTGGTATCTTATATACAATCAACATAAAGTTCATTATGCTGTGTAATAAAAAAGTCGTTTCCATTCCATTCCGCCGCGGTGTAAATTTACCCTAAGCCAGTCGGTCAGTTCTTTTATTCAGAAGATTTTTAGCAAGATCAAGAACGTCTCAATTTTTTTATTAAATATAGGTATGCGCGCTTAAGCACAATCTCACCATATGAAAAGTTACGATGTGATCGAAGATGGAGCGCGCTTACCTAGAAGATTACCTTACCTATTCAGTCTTTTTATTATTTATTTATTTTATTTATATTATTCATGCACCAAAAACATATAAGAAAAAGACTTAAGAAAAATACATGCATAGGATAGCTTATCTCTATATAAAAAAGAGATTTCTTCCAGCTACCCTAAGTGTGAGTAAGGTTGTTTGATTCTAAATTTCTTTTTCTTTCCGGATTTTATTTTAAATAAAATCCTAGGTGGAAAAGGGGGTACTGTAACGAAACGTTACAAATATATATACTATTTTATTGATATATATATTCTTATCTATGTAAAATTTTACTTATTACTATTTATTTATTATATGGTTTTATATTGTGCAACCAATTTAAAAAAAAACAGCCACTCCAGGCGTTCTAAAAACGCCCGAGCGTGGAGCTGCTAGCTGCGCGAAAAATAAATAAATATCACCGACGCGCGTGATTGGTCAGCAGCGGTCGGCCGCCATCGTGAGTGAGAATCTATGGCCGGCATTCGCGTTCTTAGCGACTGACGGGCTGCGATATCTTCGGGTCGGCTGCATTTAGGCTAGGCCCGAATTTATTAATTGAATTGCAGCAGTCTACACATTTTTTCTACTTGAATATAATAATATTTAATTCCCGCATTAGGGATCAACGTTCGGCTTCCAACTACATCGGGATTCAAATTACGCCGGGGCTCCTTCGACGCCGGCAGTCAACCCCCCTGGACGTCCAGACTTCTGGCTGACACGCGGCTTCCCGTGCCAGCGCCCGCCTCACCGCCGTCGCCGAGCGATCTTTCACTCCCGCCTTCGAACTAAGGGAAGTGCTAACCAGTGCGACTTAAGTGAAATACAGAAAGGCTTCCCCCACGCCCTACAAATTGTGTGCTCCCCGAGCTAGTGCGGTGATCGTGTGAGTCAGGCACTTACGGCAAATAAATATTTTTAGTTTATTTGTGCCGTTTCATTTTACCACCACTTCACACCACCACACTTTCACCCGCTTTCCTCATCTAAAAAGCTTATTCAAACGGGACACTGGCGCCCAACGTGGGGCAAGAGAAAAATGGGATAGGTCTGAGGGCACATAGCAAAAATATTCTATACACTAATTAAAGTAAACAAAATATTGGTACATATTAATACATAATATATGATATATACTACAAAGTACATAATATAATTACACTTACTTTTGACGTGACAACGTCTTATAAATCGATAGAGCCGGTTGCACGCACGAAAAAACATGACTCATCCGGCGTTACCTCGCTCATGCGGCGTTACCGGCGTTACCTCGCGAGCGCGGAACGAGTGACAAAGAAGACGTTGTCACGTTCAACTATCGTCAGTAAACCGACTTTACAGGCAACCAATTTTTTTTAAAGGTGCCCAGGTCGTAAGATTCGGAGAACACAGATTTCGGGAGAGCTTTGCAAACTTTAGCAATGCGTACTAAAAATTACGAAGCGAACCGCTTTGTGCGTATACTGGTGTTATAGCGACGACATAGGGATGAAATCTCGGCCGGTGTCTTGCGGTGCAGTGGAGAAATGGTGAGTGAAGGACTAGATCAAACAGCTCCTGAGCGCATTCCCCGAAATATATCCTATAAAAACCGACAGACTTACCTCCTTGCGTCGATGATCTTGAATATGAAGCTTCGTCACAAGCGGCAAAATGTGCCACAAATGTGTTGTAAAAAATTACTTAATTGCGTATTAAGCCACCTCCATACCTGTGTACTGAAGGCGAGGGGGTGTCCGACCTCGCCGAGGCGAATGGGGGGTAAACAGGAAAAAGGAGGGTAGGAAAATTTCCATTTTCTTACGTCTTTCCAGAGCCCGCTCTGCAGCAGTTTTTGATTAACGGACGGCAAGGGCGAAATTTCATTATATATTCATCCCCCCCGGCTTATTTACTTGGGGGGGTATTGTTCGGAATATCGACGGAGATTCTTTTGTTTGAGATGTTTAAGATAACTTCGGGAGATGGCGACTTGCTTATTCTATTTCGGGAAAATACTATAGGTGTTATATTTTGTAAGAAATTTTGCAATCACTTAGATTTTGACACAAAACCTTTTTGTGAAATTAAACAAATCTCACAAAAAGGTGTCGGTAGTTTTTTCTCCGGTAGGTAGGTATACTTGCTTACTTGTCTGCGATCAAATCTGATAGCACCTATTATAGTATCTAGTGATTATTAGCACTAACTTAGAATGAACTTTTTTTAAGTTGCGATACTGTGGAACAACCAATTAGAATAGTCTCCCAGACCTAAACGAGACCAATTTAAAAATTAACTGTTGTTAATTAAGTAATTTAGTAATCAGTCATTTGTAAGGACTACGATTTTGCAGCGCTTGCGTTTGAAACGCTGGGCCCATGGTCATCGCACTGAGAAAAATTTCCTGTACCGCCTCACTGAATTTACGTCGCAAACAAGGACACTATTACGCTTATAGCCGCCGCCATGTTGGTTAAGTAGCTTTCATTACGTAGCCGGACTACTTAAATCGAGCTACGTAATTTACCCGACTTTACTACTTACATAAGTAGCGTCACTGCTGACCAGAAAAGCTGGAAAAATGAAAACATGGTGCATCCAACCATAGGTGTATATGTCACAAGATTACCATAACAGCTCAGGTCGAGTAAAGCATGGTGTGACCTACGTATGTAGATATGTTGCACAGGTACTATAAGGGCTCGGGTCTATTGACAGCATGGTGTTTCCTACGTATATAAATATGTAGCACCAGTACTACATATATACATACGTAGGAAACACCATTTTGTACTAGATCCGAGTCATTATGGTACTTGAGTTACTTATCTACATACATAGGAAGCACAATGCTGCACTGGATCTCACCCATTATGGTACTTGAGCTACACATCTACGTACGTAGGAAGCACCATTTTGTACTAGATCTCACCCATTATGGTACTTGAGCTAGACATCTACGTACGTAGGAAGCACCATGCTGTACTAGATCCGAGTCAGTATGGTACTTGAGTTGCATATGTACTTACGTAGGAAGCACCATGCTGTACTAGATCCCAGCCATTATAGTACTTGAGCTACTTATCTACATACGTAGGAAACACAGTGTTGTACTAGATCCGAGTCACTCGTACATTACTTTTAACGGTGAAAAATTTGTATCGTATGCACTATTTCTATGTGGGTTCGAATCCTGGTTGGGTTATTGATTTTTCCTTTTTTTTTTAATTTATTATATTGTTATATTTTTTTCTTTGCTTCGTCAGTTCGTTTCTTCGTCAGAATAAATGTTAAAACTTCTTTTATAACAAGCAATGTGTGTATTTTGTTCGGGTCAGCATCTGTAATTTTTGTAAAAAAATTGCTTTAATCACGGAAACTATTGAAGATGGAACAAAACAATGTACAATGTAAAGAAAATCATTGCTTTATAGTGTTTTATTTGCATGTGCAAAGTAGGTTAAATAATATGAACATATACAGTGCTCTGTTGCTTGCTTCCTATGTATGTACATATGCATCTCAAGTCCCATAATGACGCTGTTCGAGTACAGCATGGTGCTTCCTACGTATGTAGATATGTCACACAAGTACCATAATTACTCGGATCTAGTGACATCACGGAGCATACGTAGCTTAATGGCTCGGGTTCGGGTAGCATGGCGCTTTCTACGTTTGTTGATATTTAACACTCCCTACACTATAACAATGCAGGGATATTCCCACTTAGATAGCGTGGTGGGCTATGGCAAAACCATTCTCATTTTGAGAGGAGATACCCATACCCAGCTGTGGGACATAAAAAGTTCTCAAAGATGTGTAAAGCTTGCCAACTCGCATTTGGCTAAACCCCTCTCATATTGAGAGGAGACCCCGCACCCAGCAGAGGGACAAAAAAGGATTTTCTCAAAGGTGTGTGAAGCCCACCAACACGCACTTGGCTAGCTTGGTGCAGGGCTATGATCCTATTATTGGGAGGAGACCTATGCCCAGCTGCGGGACATAAAAATATGTTTTCTAAGGTGTGTGAAGCTTGCTAATCCGCACTTGGCAAAACATTTTCATTTTCAGAGGAGATCCGTCCCCAGCAGTGGAACATAAAAAATATGTTCTCAAAGGTGTTGAAGCCCCGGCATACCTTCATATAAGTAATGTTTATCCTTATAATGATGCGGAATATCTTCATAAGTATGTTTCGTAAGGTGCAGATATCATGTTGTAATATTCATGTTTACTTACGTATGTATTTCCATGAAATACTGGAGAAACATACTTTGTAAGTAAGCGACTGCATTAATGGCAAGCTCCTTATGCGACATGATGTTGCTTACAAACACAAAAGTAGCTTCCACAATTACCAAGTAACCGGCAACGTGTTTAAGTATACTGCATACGTGAATTCAAGCTACTTACGTAAGTAGCTCATTTAAGTAGCTTATTTTTTTCAGTGCGGATACTAAAAAATCATCAATATAGTACCCTAAAAATTGGTCCAAGCGTCTGGTGAACCGAGAGCTGGCGCTTATTTGGCTCGACGGCTAAGTTTAGCCATACAAAGAGGAAATAGCGCCAGCGTCTTGGGCACTATGCCCATAAATGATCACTTGGATGGTGTAAAATTTTTTGTAAATATTATAATTTATTATTATTTAATCATGCTATTTTAATATTGTTGTTAATTGTTATATTCTTAGAAATAAATGAAAACTAATATATTCACTGTTGTTAATAAGACTTTAAATTGTTAACTGGACTGAAGTGAATTGAATCGTGAACCTCCAGTATTGATGACATAGTTGGAAGGAATCAAGGACTTACCTAATGAGTTTAGGTTTAAATTGTCTGGCTTTATTTAGTGGTAACGATCTCAGCCTCATATTTATTTGGCGGTCCATGGTTCGAGCGAGCCATGGCCTTTTTAATATAGATAGATAGATACGATTCAGATATATAGAGATTGATTTATTTTGGTACAACCTTTTTGGTTATGGATGGAAAAATCATCGCGATTGTACATGCCTAACAATTCTGAGAGTTCCTCATATTTTTAAAGTGTGTAAATATTTTTAAAGTGTGTAAAGCCTTGGACCCGCACTTGGACACTGTGGTGAGCTATGACCAAATCCCTCTTTTTCTAAGGTTAAGAAGATACATAGGAAAGTAGGTACAATGGCTGGCCATAAAGGAGATTGATTACATAATATATTATATCCTGCAATAGTATTTTCAATTGCGGTGTGCACAAGTTTCCTATTTATAACTTAAGTTTGCTTGCTATTCGACAATAGATGGCAGTATAAACTCTCAGTTCAAGTTATTCATTTAAGCATTCGGAATAAACATGAATTTTGTATTCCAATAATTTTAGTATTGTTATTTTAGTAGGTTTAGCAAAATACAAAACTAGTACAATTTACGATTACTACGTTGACACAATTTAAGTTTCAATCGGTTTTCTTGTTCTCAATAGATGGCGTTGCTCAGTTAGAACTCTAAACTTTCCGTATACTTTTGTTAGATGGCAGCACTACATAATTCTAATAGTTTTCTGAAATTGTTATTATCACAGCTGAGCAAGGAATGACTTTTGGTATTATCGCTATAGTAGTTTAATATTATAATTATTTTACCAAACCAAGATAACTTATCCAATTTTAATATATTTTTAAACTTAACAACAATTATTGTATCAATTACCTAAAATTAGAGAATATTAAAATTTTCTTATTTGAATTTTATAAAACTCTAAATGGAGAATTTATTCACTTTTCCAACTGCACGTGTATTTTTAATCAAAAGTTACAAACATCTTGTACAAAAAATGCAAGAAATCATTAATTTCACGCTGAATTATTCTATCAGACTTGATTGCATTTGTCCAATTGGTATTATGACTTCACTAATTCTCTTTTCCTAACGTTATGGCATCGTACGGTAGTTTAATTGTGATTTCGAGAACGATTTGCTTATATTTTGTATTAATTATTACCATATCGCCAGTAAATTTAAAGGGTAAGTACGTCTTTATAATTGCGGTTTTTATACGTAAATGCTACGAAACATTTTACGTTAGTTTATTTCACCCGCGTATTCAACGGTTTTTCTTAACAATATTCAAACAATGATGATGTCTAGAATCTAGGCTCAAGCGCGTTTGCCACACCCTGTTAACTTGGAAGGGATAATTAGATAGCCCCTAACGGTTCCTCTGAGACAGAATCGCGCTGAAATCCTAAAGGTTAAATCGCTTGGCGGAGTGCCTTTGCTGGTAGGTTGGTAGCTAACCGTGGTTAAAGTCATCCACTAGATAATAATAATAAGTGGTTTACTTACACTTTTGCTTTTACGTCTTGTTTCAGAATACGACCTGATCGTCATACCTCTATACAATGTCCAACAAGCTCCCAATAAAAATTCAGATTCAAATATCGAATTATGGCCTAGAATAAGCAATTTCCAAAAGAGACAAAAACGCTATAGACTAGACATAGGCCCTTATGATGAAGCCACAGAAATGGTTGACATAGATAATTTTGATTATAATAATGAGCGTACTGATGTACTAACAGATACAAGTAAAGAAAATGATCTA
Organism: Coenonympha arcania; assembly: GCA_036785405.1. Classification (NCBI taxonomy): domain Eukaryota; kingdom Metazoa; phylum Arthropoda; class Insecta; order Lepidoptera; family Nymphalidae; genus Coenonympha; species Coenonympha arcania. The sequence goes on from CM072078.1 coordinate 8,564,257, forward strand.
GGATTGGGTAAAGAGGAGATTTCAGCCAGGTTTGGGCAGGACAGGATAGTAGGGGGATTTGAGGTTGACATTAATTTGTATCCATATCATGCTGCTTATGGGACCAATTGTGGTGGAGCGATCATAGATAAGAAGTGGGTGATAACCGCTGGACACTGTGGGTATGTTTTGTTTAACAACAGCAATAAGTAGAATTATTAAAAAAAAAAACGAATAAAACGTACACGTAAACGTAGGAGAAAATACTAAACATATTATAAAATATGGAAGGCAACCCGAGCGTTACACGATATTATATAGAAGAACTAACGTAAATATACATACGATAGTTTATATAATGATTAGAATTAGCCCCAAAGAAGACATTAATTGCATTTATACATTTAATACATGATTTTGACCATTACGAAAAAGTGAAAATTCTAAAAAAAAAGAAATTTAAAACAACATCAAACAACATAAATGCTCAAATCTTGACAACTATATACTAAGGTACTGATTTTGATGAATGAATACTGCACTATTCCCTTATTTGGAAGATATTTAAATGCAATAAAAAATACGAGAATATTAGAATTACTGTTAATATAATCTATAACACGCAGGTGATTTTTTTCATAACTCTCTAATTACCTACCTATTTTTAAATTAACAGCGAGAAAGCATACATAAGAGTTGGCTCAAAATATTTGAATCGGGGCAAGAAGGTTGCTGTAAAGAAACACTTCATCCACCCAATGTGGTCAGCTAAGACTAAGGAGCACCCATTCGACTTTGACTTCCAACTTCTGGAACTGGCTGAATCACTGAAATTTGACGACAATGTCCAGTCCATTAAACTGGCCCATATTGAGGACATGGTCATTGGGAAGGTCATTACTGTTACTGGATGGGGCAACACTGAAGAAAATGTGAGTAAAAACAATTTTTGGTGTCAATTTTTGTTCACTGATGACTCTTCTTGCGGAGTTCTCCGGGTAGGTACCACCGCAGTGCCTGTAATGCTACCGTGCAGCAGTAATGAATTTATGTGTTACGGTTTGAAGGGCACTGTACGCCAACGTTAATGGGCGAAATGAGACCTAAAAACTGATTACTCTTGATGATGAATGCAGTTCAATGCGTCATATGACATTGCAATGCAAAATGATGGGACATACTGCATCTAGACATAAGCATGCATATAACTTAACATCAGGTGAACATCTTGCTCGTTCCATCATTCTTTGTTATAAAAAGAACAGTTATTTCATCAACGTTAATCCCTAATCTATGTTTGATAAAGCTTCACTTACCACCTTCTAGCTCTAACATCAGATCTTTATCACGATAGCATTGATAGTCCTAGGTTTTTGCCTCTTATCAGGGGATTGTGAGTTTAATTCCGCACCTCTGATTTTTTAGACTTATCTGCATTTGTGCATAAATATCACTTGCTGGAAACGTCATGAGGAAAACTGCATGCCTGTTTTTGGGTTCACCATATTATTCTCAAACGTGTTCGAAGATCGTCAATTAACTTGGCTAGTTTGATGACTGTGACTAAATACCTTTCACTCTCAGAGGAGACTTGTGCCAAGCTGTGGTAAAAAAGGGGTTCAGAAGTGGGAAAAGAATGATGAGTGATTTTATCCTCAGACTCCCTACTCCAACGTCCTATTCGTGTGCCAGTAATAGCTAAAGAGAATTGCCATCGAGTTATTTTCTCTTACTTCCGAGGAGCTCTGACTACTAGGATAGGGTTGAAACGTGGGAGGATAACGATGAGTCATTTTATCCTCAGGGTTCATACTCCAATGTCCTGCGAGCTGTTCGTGTGCCAGTGATAGCTAAAGAGAATTGCCAGCGAGTTCCTTTCCCTTACTTCCGAGGAGCTCTGTCCTAGAGGATAGGGTTGAAACGTGGGAGGATAATGATGAGTCATTTTTATCTCAGGGTCCATACTCCAATGTCCTGCGAGCTGTTCGTGTGCCAGTCATATCTAAAGAGAATTGCCAGCTAGTTCCTTCTCAATACTTCCGAGGAACTCTGACTGCTAGAATATGGTTAAAATGTGGGAGGATAATGATGAGTAGTTTTATCCTCAGGGTCCATACTCCGACGCCCTGCGAGCTGTTCGTGTGCCAGTGATAGCTAAAGAGATTTGCCAGCGAGTTCCTTTTCTTTACTTCCGAGGAGCTCTGTCCACTAGGATAGGGTTGAAACGTGTGAGAATACAGATGAGTGATTTTATCCTCAGGGTCCATACTCCAATGTCCTGCGAGCTGTTCGTGTGCCAGTGATAGCTAAAGAGAATTGCCAGCGAGTACCTTTCCCTTACTTCCGAGGAGCTCTGACCGCTAGGATGTTTTGCGCTGGATTCTCTGAAGGAAAGAAAGATGCATGTCAGGTAAAACACTTTATCTACAAATTTTTATTTTTTTTAAGTGAAAATTTCTTTAGGCATGTGGGCACTTTTTGAGGTAGGAAAAACTATTTGAAGTCGCTGCACTGTTACCGTAACCAAGACCTCACGTAATTGTTGAAGTTTTAGCTTCAAAAATTTTGAAAAAAGATGACATTTTTTCTATGGTGACATTTTTAAAAAAGTAAGTGACGAGTTTTTGCCATTTCTTATTAGCGCAATTTTGCTATCTGAACTTTGCGGTAGAGTGTTGACTTTACATAGGAGCCTGTAAGATAGCCGATAGGCATATTATGTGAAAAGTAGTTTTTCTGTAGTCTCCAACGAGGTCACTGTATTTGCGCCGTTTGAGAGTCCCTGCTGATGCAGCAGCAGCGTCCGCACAACCCATCGTGCTAGGAAGATGAAGTACTGTTCTTGTATATTGAATAGTGCCCTTTTTTAAAAACTTTTCCTGCAAAAAAACATACTATTTTAGTACTCAATAATTAATATTCGATGCTTATAATGTCAAAATGTCATGAAATATTTTTTGGATAATTTTTTATTGGTATTTTCCAGGGTGACTCAGGTGGTCCAGCGGTGGCCTACGACAGGCTCCTGGGAATGGTCTCCTTCGGCTACGGGTGTGCCACACCCGGCTCGTTTGGGGTCTACAGTAAAGTCGCCAAAGTCAGGCCATGGATACAAGAAGTGACCGGCCTGACCTTAGATTAATGGATATTAGGAAATTAAATTTCTTTTTGCAGTAATGTGTTCATTATACCCTTTGTACTTTTTTCTACTCCTATTTCGTAATTTACCCAATACGTAAGCCGTAACATCATCGTGTATTTTGGGTCTTTAATCTAAGTTAGCACACGATTGGAAGTTTTAAATTCGTAAAACGATTGTAAGTAACTTTCTTCATGAAAGTTCTGCCAAAAGTTGCTCCAAAATCGAATTTTTATCAGAAAATTTTGTATTTATAGTGAATAATAATTTTAAATTGACTAAAATGTTTTTTTTTAATTTTAAGGTACAACACAAATATTAAGAAAATAAAAGAATCAAGTATGTAATAGTGGATCGACACCCGACGGGAGGGTACCCAAAAGACTGGCAGCATTGCCTCTTTGGATGGCAATGCTTAACTTTTGGCCAAAGTATGAGCCAGCCTTTGGGTCCTGGGTTGCATCAAACAGACGCGTAGAGAGAAAATTTTAATTTGTGTTGGATGTTATAAGTTCTCAAAACGCTCAGTTTATGAGTTATTAGGTAAAACGTAACGTCAACGTCGTTACTCGTTTTCTGTGATATTTTCCCGCAGCGCTGCCTGTCGCACCCACTAACGAAGGCGTAAGAGTGAGGAAAACTTTTTGCTTTTAATGTAGAGATCTCTGCATTTAGTAAAAAAAAAAATACTTGATAAAGAAATCACATACATACACACATGAACTTTAAAAATATTACACTCCTTATTTTGGGCAGTCGTGTAAAAAGTCAAAAATATTAACACCAATGGCAGTAAACGATATGCGTCAGAGATGAAATGTTTTACAGCAAATGTAACGCAATCTTGCCGGAAGTCGGCGGCAAAATTCCACCGTATTTGACACAAATGGGAAACCAATCCACGGCCCCCCCAAAGCGGTCGGCCTGCCTTATTAATGAAGTAGGTAAAATCGGTAATGCTGCATGTTTGGCGAATTTCCAAATTCTAAACATCAAACGCGGAAGCTGCTATCTAATTCATTAGCTAATAACATATTTTAATAATATGGGAAACCATTTTGATATCGTGCTTTTGGTTTTGAAAGCATCGAGTGGCAGTGGGGCGTAGTTGTGATGGCGCTGGTACTAAAGTAAAACGTTGATTTAAAACTTTATATTATATCTACCTACTACTTAAATGAAAAAATACGCAAAATTTGTACTGATTTCATTTCGGTTCAAAACGTTTCTTTTATTAAAGGCTTGCGCTTGACTAAACTAACGTCTTTAGGCCAGAAATGATAAGGTCTAGGATTGAGTGCGCTTGCTTAGAAAATGCCTATTCACTCTTGTCTTGAAGGCAATCAGATTATACTTGGCTGGGAACACAGAAGCTTCTACCAAAAGGAAGGTTGTACCACACCTTAGCGGTACGTATCAGAAACATGGACGAAAAACGCTTCGTGCGAGTTTGCTGACCAACAGCCACGTAAGGATGCCACTTCTCTCGTCGTCTTGCGGGTCTGTGGTAGAAAGGTGGAGGAGTTACTATGAGGTACTAGATTGTGACGTTCCTGAGCGCACTTTCCAAAGTATATCCTATAAAAAACAGGCAACGTTGCGTCGGTGTCCTAAACTGAGCACTTTTGCACGTGTTAGCGATATAACCATTATTAGCCCTTTTTCACTGAAACGAGTCAATTATTTCATGCAGACCTAACTAGTGAAATGTCAGACTTACTACCGCCACGTTGAGAAATTTGTTTAGCACTGAGAAGAATTGGCAAGAAACTCTACTCCTAACTAAATCGGACGACCTAATTTTAGAAAAAACGTAGGTAGAGGAAAAAAGGAAAAAGCTGTTAAGAGCTCTCAGACGATGAGAATGACAACTTTAGTGCCATCTCTAAGCTTCAGTGTAAGTAAAAGTAAAGTAAAGTAAAGTAATGTAATTCTTTATTTGCTTAAAAACATGGTTAAAAGAGATGGAAGAGCACAAAATTGGAAACCGAATGTTTTTACCCACATTAATTATGTTATTAAAGCTAATAATAAACTATTAATTATTCATGTTAAAATATTCAAATTATTATTACAATGTCGAACAGAATATCAGCTAACGTTGCTCTCTATACTCTAAGAACTCCTTGACAGAATAAAACGCCTTCGAACTAAGCCATGATGTGGTGATGTAGCAAAATACACGTACTTATATTTTTCTGTTCATTGCCATAGATTTCGTTATAGGTCGATAGAGCGAGGCAGTTCATTAAAACAAAACATCATGCGTGAAATTCACTCATGTTATTTATATTGCTGCTTGTTATCAACTTCGTCACTGTGATTGGGTTAGTTAGAATTCTCAATATTTGTTTTTAAATTAATATGCAGTTCAACAATATCCGGCTCAGAGGGCCGCCACCGAACGTAGGGGGTTTCAGAGGCATTTATTTAAAGTTGAATGATTTTAGGGTTTCATACAAATCATCAACATCATGTACCATCTCCGAAGAGAAATTTGCCGGTCAACTTTCGAAAAGCTCCTCTATCTCTTGCCGCCAACTTAGAACGTGGATAGCTAATTGGATCCACTCCTAAGGTCATTTTTCCCTTAAGGTCCAAGGAGATCTAAGGAGAAAATCAATATCGCTTGGAAAGGAATATTGATTTTGTCATTGTAAATGGCCAAAGAACGTCTGTTTTTTGTCTAAAATAGTGGTCATAAGTTCTCTCTTTTTATAAACCAAACTTCATACCAAAGTGGCTCGTTATCCTTTGTTTCCGTTCTCCTGCTAGTTTCTTCTGTACCAGTAAGTTCATAAACAAGAATTTTTCAGAATACTAGGAGGTTACAACATAGAGATTCAAGACGCACCGTACCAAGTTAACTATGGTGATATTTGTGGTGGTGTCATCATTCATAGCAGATGGGTTTTAACTGTCGCTCATTGCGGGTAACTTATTTAATAGACTTATTTAACTGTCCGACCGACTGGCGTAGCGGCAGTGAACCAGCCGTCTGTGTCGGAGGTCGTGGGTTCGATTCCCACTACTGGCAAATGTTTGTGTGATGAGCATGAATGTTTCCCAGTGTCTGGGTGTTTTTCAATATATAATATTTAAGTATATTAGTATGTATATATATTTATCAGTTATCTAGTAACCATAACACAAGCTATCGCTTACTTTGGGGCTAGATTGCGATGTGTGCTATGTCCTGATATATATGTATTTACTTTAATAGACTTTAATTTAATAGACTATATAACGGCTCAGAGGTGGACCACCGAGATGGCCATGTAATGATTGTAACTGATGGATGACTGCCAACTGATGATAATGAGTGGCAGGTCGCGGGTTCTATTCCTGCCATGTACCATACCACTTTGGAATTTCATAATTTCTAATTTGGCTCAGGTAAGGATGATTCTTTATTTGTATTGTTATAGTAATTAATAAAATTAATTTGTATACTTTTTAGCTGGAAAAACAGACATATTTTTTTTAGTTGTATTTTTATCATTTCGTGAATTTGTTTTTACAAATCTTTAAACGAATTAACAGTTTTCCTAGCTTTTAGTAATTGGTGCCCATTAATTTTCTTTTTTATTACTTAACTTAACTACTTAACGTCTACTTTTTAGCACCGAATCTTACTTTATACGCGTCGGAAGCAAATACCGCCTCAAATCTCCTAAAGTGTCAATAAGAAATCATTTTATCCATCCGCTGTACAGACTAAAACATTCCTTCGACTACGATGTTCAGCTGTTGGAGTTGTATGAAGATCTGAAGTTTGGAGAAACAGTGAAGAGTGTCGAAATAAGCGATGGAGAAATTGGAGAATTTATTTATGTATCCGGTTGGGGTTACTCAAGGGAAAAGGTGTAATTTTGGACTTAACTTCTATTTCTTAATTTACTGGCTTTAAAAATATCATCCCTAATGGTTTCTACACAGCATCGCGTTGGAACGGTAATTGACTTGGCTGTGCGTCTTTGTCGTATCTTGTTAACTAGCCACGGCCGAAGCTTCCCATCAGACCAAACTCGAGCCGATTTAGAAATTATTTTCTAGTCGCGACCTCCCACATGAATCCGAGCGCACAACACTGCGCCAGGGTCCTCTTAAAATTACAATTAAACCCGGGACTCCAGTCAATTAACCACTGCGCCACAGCGGTCGTCTGGTATGAAGTCTAACGCATCAGTAGTCAGTACCAGGCAATCATAACTCATGCAGAGCGAAACGCGGCGCGAGGCTCAACGCGTTCGTTGACGCGTACCGGATCAATTATATCGTGTTTTATTCATATTGCCTATGTTATTACCATGTTGCGATTTTTGGATACGGTTTATACACACACATACACAAGCCTACCTAAAATTAATACCTACTAAGATTATTGATATAGAGTTTCTCTTCGGACGATATCGCGTAGAGGCTAAGCGAAGGAAAAAAGGTTTTTGCGTGATTCATCCTTTTTTCTTCCCGTCAGGGAGAAAATCTACGAAAATTTCGAAAATCTAGAAAGAAAATTTCTCTTACTAGTCAACAGAATGAATCATGCAATCACGTATAGAGATTTGATATAATGAACTCGTTAGCGCGAGCTCGTCGAGTAGCTTCGACTCCAGGCATGGGCCTTTTGAGGCATCACTGAAGTGTGACGTCATAATTCAATATAGCAATCTCTGTCTTATCAATAATATTATTATGCTATTTGATTGATCAAATTAGTTTCTTCATCATTTTCTTCGTAAGTAATTCTAGTTTCAAAAATAATTTTTTTTTTCAACTGTCCAAATGAGTAATTAGAAATAACTCGTGATTTGCAGGGTGATTACAGTAATGTGTTGCAGCGAGTGAAGATGAATTTAGTGTCTAAGGAAAAGTGTCAAAGAGTCGAAAATGTCTGGTACAACCGAACACTAACTTCTAGAATGTTCTGCGCCGGTGGCAGTAGGGCAGATGCTTGTCAGGTAATTTTTTCTCAATTATTTTTATTGAAATTCAATAATATTTTTAATTAAAAAAGTTTCTAAAAAAATAAAATTTAAAAAAAGAAACACGTTTAAAAATATTAAAAAATTGAGTCCACCACTGGTCGCGGAGCTTTAACGGCCCAAGCCACCGATGGTCAGGGTTCCAGAGTAAGGAACCTTCAAACAATGCGTGCCGTCTCCAGGACTACTGCCTTCTGTATACGGTCCTTGATCCAACAGTCGAGCGAAAGCCTCTTGAGATGGTCGAAGCTTTTCGCTATAAGACCGTTAACTGAAACGACTATCGGAACAATAATATCGTCGAGTGCACATTCTACATGGCGGTAATCTCATGAGCAAGTTATAAGTACTTTGGTAATTTTATTATATTTTTCATAATTTTATCAGGTTATTATTATTAACTAAATGATTTCTACTAATGCAGGGAATTATGGGAGTTTAGAGACAGTTGAGACCTCCGTGGTAGTAATGTTTCTTACTTATACCATACTCGTATACCGTACCGTACTCATATTCTAATTGTTTCCTTTGGAATAAGTATGAGCCATAACTTTTATTTCACATCAACATCACATAGCGGAATTTCGCTGAAACTCCTGTAACAATAAATAAACAAAAAATAATAAGTGATTTAATAATTAAGGAACTATTACGGTATTCTGTGAACATATCAAGATCTGAAGCGCCTACAAAACTACCTGTGAAAATATTCAGATATTATGGAGACATTGGTTTCTATTTTATGGGACTAAGTATTTTACACTATAAAATACATTATATCAAATACTTTCATACGGTTTAAGTTTTCTCCGGATACGATTAATAAAATCTTATAATATATATAAATCTCGTGTCACAATGTTTGTCCGCGATGGACTCCTAAACTACTGAACCGATTTAGTTCAAACTTCGTGAATATCTGTCATATTTTGGTCCAACTTAAAAGATAGAATAGTTTTTATCCCACGTGGACGAAGTCGCGGGCATCAGCTAGTTTATATATAATTCAAGTGGGTCAAAGGCAAAACAGCCCTTATAAAGCTGACGATCCTCCTTTCGTTGATGACTTTGGTTCGTCTGCATATCTCATTTCAAGGTATACATGTAGGTACATGGTACAGTTTAATAATTTTAGGTGCAATATCAATTATATTACAGAGAACATTTTACGAGTGTTTTCCATGGACAAACAATTTAAATTATTACTATTTGTATTGTCTGGGTAATTGATCGGAAGCGGCAAGCCAGTGATCTATTGACACCTAATAAATCTAGGCTCCAAACTCGATACAATGCCTCGAGAGTTCACAATCGAGCCGCCTGATAGAATCGATTTTCACGCTCGGTCCTGCACCCGATGGTTTTCGTTATCGATATTATTATATCGATAATCGCAAAAAAAATAAAACGTAAAGTAGACAAGTGTTTTGGATCTACTAACTACTACCTAACACTTTCCAAGTTATATTTCGGTAGGTACTTAAAGTGGTTTTTTTATTGTAGTTTTTTTAGATGGAAAAGAACCATTGAAGTCGCGACACTATTGTGGTAATAAGAACAAAGTTTTTCTGGTTAGCAGGTTTGCAACAAAACTCCTCCGAAACGGCTTGACGGATTTTCATGAATTTTTTTTGTGTATAATAAATATATTCGGTAGGACTGAGAAAATGTATCTTAACTATTCTTCATAATCCTAAGTGTAATAATTTATATAGCAAAAACAACATTTTTGCCGATTAATGATGAATAAAAGCCCGATACATGATAAGAAAAGCCGACCCCCTGTAACGGAAAAAGTAGAGGGGACGAAGAAAAAGGGTTAAATACTACCTACTTAATATAAAGCTAGGCTGTAATTAACTCCTACTTATTTTTTAAATTTTCAAAATGGTGCAGCCAGCCACACAATCTTCATTGCATCGTCACTTACCATCAGGTGAAATTGAAGGTAACATTGTTTCAGGGTGATAGCGGCGGTGCAGCGGTATCGTACGGCCGCCTGGTCGGCGTCTCGTCTTTCGGTTTCGGCTGCGGGCGTGACATACCCGGCGTCTACGTCAACGTGTCCTGCCCCAATATTAGAGTGTGGATAAGACGTTATACTGGAATATAATAAACTTTCTAGTATAGAAACAGTTGTTTTAACGACCAAAAAGTAAATCTCCCGATTGATCAGAAATACTTCTCGTCTTGCGGCTTTGGTTCTGGGCGTGACTTACCCGGCGTCTACGTGAACGTGTTCTGGCCCAACATTAGAGTGTGGATAAGACGATACACTGAAATATAAAAAACTTTTTAGAATAGCAAATAGTTGTTTTAATGGCCAATTGCTTATTAAAATTCTAGGCTGATCAGAAATGCTTTTCATCGTGCGACTTTGGCTGCGGGCGTGACATACCCGGCGTCTACGTCAATGTTTCCTGCCCCAACATTAGAGTTTGGATATACATATACTGGAATGCAATAGAATGCAATAAACTATAGCAAACAATTCTTTTAATGATCAGTTGCCTCGTAAAATTTCCGGCTGATCATAAATGCTTCTCATGGTGCAGCTTTGGCTACGGGTGTGATATACCTCCAGTCTACGTAAGTGTGTCCTACCCTAATATTAGGTTGTGGATAAGACGACAACCTAGAATATAATAAATTTTCTAGTATAGGAACATTTGTTTCAATGGGCAAAAATTTATTAGAAATGCTTCCGTCTTGCGACTTTGGTTGCGGGTATGATATACCCCGGGATCTACGTCAACGTGTCCTGCTGCAATGGTACAGTTTAGATCAGACGTTACATCAGTTCTTCTAATGCACAAAAAGAATATAACTAAAGCTTTGTTATACAATATACTTAGTTGATGCTGTGAATAGTTGAATATCTACCTATATGTATTGATTGGAGACTGTGAGACCGGTAAACGTGATTTTTCAATCCTCGAAATCTAATTTTAACAATGCATTTCCAATCCGTCTACCCATATGAAGCGTCGAATTCGCAATTCAAAAATTTTCCACGCGAAAAATCCACCAATTTGTCTGGGGAGAGCAATAAAATGCTGCAGTTCCGGCGATGGCTGCCGACATTCGCATTAAAATCGGCGTATCGGCAGAAATTTCCAAGCGAAAAATCTCTGAAAAACATTTTCCCATTTTCCCCAAAAACCCACCCCGACCTCCGCGGCATACATAAACACGCTATATATAATGTTAATGTAATTATCTGCCTTCAATTTTGTATAAATACGTGTCGGTGTGCGTTTTAAAACTGTGTGCGTGTGCGTGAATTCTGTGTACGGTTACGTGGATTGCATTCGTATGGGTTTATTTTATCTACGCTGTTTGCCGTATATTGATGCTGGGGGGGTCCACCCGACCCCTCCTACCCCCCTAGGGGAGTCATGATGACGATGACGGGTCTGCGCAAGTGCTAGAGCGGGACGGAGCTAAAAACTATCTAGGCTGCCTATAGCACCGTCATTTCACCCTACGTTGTGTATACCGCTCCAGCTACACGTCGAGAGCTGATGACTTTTCCTTGCCACTCTTTTATTATACAAGCTTACATCTGAGACCACTCTCTTAAAGTTACGTACGGCTGTATTAAGATATATTCCATTTCTAAGATTGCTTTTGGTAGGTATAACGCCTAGGGAACGAAATTCTAAAAAAATGTATAAGAATGACAGTAGTCTGCGCGGAAGTCACGTGATCTATTTCGCAATTGGGTATATCTCTACCATTTTTTGAACTGCGTTCCATAAGCATATTATCATGACAACAGAACATAAAAGTTTTATAGGATAGGTATAACTGGAATTGATACTTATGCATTTTTAAATGTATGAACAGATGACCTAAAATATAAAAAAACCAGCTATTGCTATTTTTTAACAGAAGTTCTAATTAACCTAAGTATACAGCAAGATTTGTGGATTTTGTCGGGATTAAATGACTTTAGGTATGTACATCCGGGGTAGGCATAACTATCTAGGGTATCTTTCAATTCCCAGTCAAATCGGTTCAGTAGTTAACGTGAAGGAGTAATAAACATACACACACAAACTTTCGCGCTGTGATCATTCAAATCATTTAAGCTTAAATTATTTTGTTTCTTGCGCCTGAAACTAACGTTGGGCTGAAAAAGTATATCAGGTAATTTTGAGCATTGCTATTGAATTTTCACAGTAAATTTATTGTTATTTTCTTTGGGGTGTGGAATTTATTTTTCAGACAATCAAGCATCTGTCGTCTTAAAACATTTGGTGTTTCCGTTGTTGCCACACTTTTCTAAGTTCCATGATGCAAATATTTGAAACTACAATCAAAGCTCCTTTCGAACATTTGTTAACGGTGACTTGGAGATCTCTTCCCAGGAATCTTTCTTTTAAGTGACCCTTAAAAAAGGCATTTTTTTGCAAAATTCTTTGCAAGGCCGTATTATAGGTAGATATTATTTTTTATGTTATATTTAGTTATTTAGAAATGTTATTTTGTTATTGTTAAGATCTTGACATGATTAAAGTTGAAATGATTAAAGTTTTATATTAATGATTATATAGTAGCGGAAATGCCAGCTACACATTTATATGCAGTATTTATAACATTTTTTACTCAATATTTCTCATTTCCCTACCTCATTTGGTTCCCAATAGCTTTAAATATGGGTAACTGCATAAAATGATCGTTTGGGAACCAATAGTTATGAGATGAATGGAAATTTTCGAGAAAAGATTTTTTATAAAACACGTTGCGCAATTATCATTTACTCAAGAACAATTAGTTAGTCTAGGTACCTTTTTTTTTTTTTTACCCACAGGAAATGCCTGACGCATACCTCTCCGTCAGGGGACACGGAGGGGTTATGTGGGGCTTGCACCCACTAAAACCTGTGCTTTGCCACGACGGACCTCGTTGGCGGGAGTACGGGATTCACTTGCGTATTCACCGCGCTTCCGCCAGGCCTCGACCCGCCACCGAAGCGGCAGGTCCCGCCGCTGCTGCCGGCAGCCTGGCCGCTGCCGACCCTCCTGGGAGGCGCGTCCCGAATAGGTCGCGCCACCACCTCGGTCTGTCGGTGGAATTCGGGTGACGGACGCCAGAACCCCTTACGTACGTCACCCGCAGGCCGGCACCGGTCGCCGAAGGAAGGTGTTGGCATCCCAGCAACCGGCGCGTCTCCTGCGAGAGGGATGTGCCGCCGTAAATATCCCTCTCGACGAGCGTTCCCGCCCACTTCGGTGATTTTTTTACGAGGTTGTCTTCCTCGTAGTGCCCCGAAGGGACTTGTGGGCGTTTCCGCCCCCGCCTGTAATTTTTTAATGAGGTTTTCTTCCTCCTCCGGGGTTGGTGCGTTTCGACACTGTGCCCTCTGCTGGGGCCCAGAGGGACACGCGAAGAAACGTCACCTATCCGCCGGGCCAAGCTATTCGCCGTCGGTTATCAACCGACGTTACCAGGGAGCACCGGCCCGTGCGCTACAGAGGGGCACCGTAGCACTCGGGCACTCGTGGAGGTTGCTTGGCGAGCCCCCCATAGTCTAGGTACCTATTACTATTTGCTGATATATCTTAGAGTTTAATACTTTTTATTGAGAGTTTGACACTTGACTGAGAGTATGACAGTTTTATAGATGACACTGCTGTGGTACCCATCTGGGTGGACTTACCACCTACCACTTTCGGAAAAGTCCTAACCACTTGACATACGCTTCGCAGCAAATTTTTGATTAGTAGTAGGTATGTGTGATTGTCCCATAGCGAACTATATAGGTATTTATCAGATGAAATGAAGTGTTCACTGCATCAATAAGTTGTACCACTCGCTCCTAGACTACTGCCATTTTTCGTTGATACCGCGTTTTATTGATATACGACCGGACGGCCGTTGGAAGTAAATTATTAACATTTTTCCACCCATATCCGTCGCCGATGCCGACAAAAGCGCAAACGGCTTAATGAAAATGGCTGCATAAAGCCTAATATTAAAAACTACTTTTCATCATAAAGGTTCGCACTTCCTACCTACTAATTATTTATAACAGTAAAGCGGGCGCGAGCGTGGAATTTTTAATTGTTTTGAATATCCCTTTGTCGTGGCTTATTGGAATTATATATCGGCATATTTAATATGTAATCAGCGTATACTTTTTAATTCAGTAGACGTAAGTTATTATTTGGCTTTAGCTCCAGGTTTTCTCATATTTCCTTGAGCTCCGAAAGTTCAAAAATGTCTGAAGAGTAAAAGAAACAAATCATTTATTTCATATTATAGTCCTAAGTCCTAACTTACAGACACTCATGAATTCAGGCCCGAATCCTGAAACACAGAAAAGCTTTTTACTGAACTGCGAGTTAGTACTTGACTGTAACCTCACCTATAGAAAGGGATAAAGTAAGCTTATTTGGTCACGTGGTTTTTCTCCAGTCACCTGGTTGCTTCATATATTTCTTACGTTTTCTACAGGCGTTAATACTAAAAGATATTATGTAATTTGTCTTGGACTATACACGTCTAGTCTAATAGACTATAGACTTGTAGGCCAGACGTGGGAGGCTTCGGCCTTGGCTAGTTATCACCCTCCGAGCAAAGACTATGTAGATTTTCCAACCATTTCCAACTTAGTACGATAATATTTTCGGCTGCATCATCAGTTACCATCATGTGAGATCGCATTCAAGTTGTCGTGCTAACTTGTAGTGAGTAAAACAAAAAAATATTGCGTCTGGTGATTTCTCTATAGGCGCCTTACGTCCAGCGGTAGATGCCCATTGGTTCATAATAATGATAATAATGAGAAGACTGAAGGCTGAAGACTAAGGTCTTCGAACAGTGCGTGTTACCAGTGATTTCATATGGATCCGAGACTTGGTCTTTTACTATGGGCCTCATAAGAAGGCTCAGAGTCACTCAGCGAGCGATGGAGAGAGCTCTGCTCGGAGTTTCTCTGCGTGATCAAATCAGAAATGAGGAGATCCGTAGACGAACCAGAGTTACCGACATAGCTCAACGTATCGCGAAGCTGAAGTGGCAATGGGAGGGGCACATAGCTCGTAGAACCGACGGACGTTGGGGAATCAAAGTGCTGGAATAGCGACCCCGCACGGGAAAGCGCAGTGTTGGCAGACCTCCGACCAGATGGACTGACGACATTAAAAGAGATGCGGCATGGCGCAGGACCGTGCGGGCTGGCAAGCATTGCAGGAGGCCTTTGTCCAGCAGTGGACGTCCGTCGGCTGAAACGAACGAACGAATGATAATAAAAATAATAAATCTTCAATATTTTCGTACCGCATTTAATATGTATCCGAAAACGCCATACGTGGCTGCGCAATCAAGCAAGATAATCAGGCAACGATTTATGTGGGCTTTTTGAATTTTATTTAGTTTTAAACGCTTTTGAAACAACACTTTAATGTGCGGCGGTTATGAGTTTTATTGCCATACTATAATTGATGAAGCCATTTGTTTCTTTTTTTTAACAATATAACGAATCTACCTACCATAGAAGGACAAAACACCGAGAGCGGTGGTATCCTCTTTGTAGACTAACAAACTCGGACGAAACGTAGACAAACCAGAGTCACTGACATAGCTCAACGTATCGCGAAGCTGAAGTGGCAATGGGTGGGGCACATAGCTCGTAGAACCGACGGAGGTTGGGGACCCAAAGTACTGGAAAACGCAGTGTTCGCAGAGCTAGGACCAGATGGACTGACGACATTAAAGAAGTCGTGGGAAGTCGCTTGTCGCGGGAAGTCACTGGACACCAGTGGTGGTATGCAGTGACTTCCCGACTTCAGAGTGGAGAGGAGGCCTTTGTCCAGCTGTGGACGTCCGTCAGCTGAAACAAACATAATATTTTCGGATATTTACCAGTTTTGCGGCACTTTATTACTTAAAAGTATAAACACAAGCGTTGTAAACAGGGTGACCAACGTTGGCACATAGAAATTTTAATACCCTGTAATCCAGGTATCACCCGCCACTGCGCGTTTGTAGCCGACATCATATTATTTTAATACTTCACAGTTACAAAAAGGTAGTTTTGTATGAATAAGTATCAATACACATAAAACCGAAATGTATCTTCGACGTTTCTGATACGAACTGCAAAGGTATGGAACACCCTTCCAGATTCCGCATTCCTAGCTTAAAACAACCTGGGTACCTTTAAGAGGATTCACTGAATTTATTTGAACCCTTCTCACTTGGTTAGTGGGTGCGACATGCAGCGTTGCGGAAGAATATTACAGAAAAACGTCATTTTATCTAATAACTAAAAAAAACAAAGCCAGTTATCAAAAATCCGTTCCCGACACATTAAAACAAAACTTACATTGTAGTTTCCGATAAAAATTAGAAAACTGGAGCTTTTAGAGCAACTCTTGTCAAAACTTTTTATTGGAGTTGGTAATCAAACACACATATTTTCTAAGCAAATAAAATCGTTGCCATTTCTAATGATGACAATTTTTTTTATTTAAATAAATCAGATTGAACCAGGAATCGAACCCGATAGTCACAGTGATGCTGTTCTAAGCTGTTAATCATAGCAAAGTTACGTAAAATACCCTATTCAGAATGAACCCTATAACTTCCAATTACGATCTATTGGCGGATTCGCACAATCATCAGACGCAATGATATTGCAACTTTGAAGTAGTAACAGATAGGACAAAGAAAAAGTTCTTGTAAGGTAATAATGGACTTGTAAATAAACTAAGTACTTCGATTTTATAATAACCACTCATTTAAAAATTAATTCAAAAATAATAATTTTTTTGCTTAGGTCGAAATAGGTTATGACGTTGGTACTTATTTAATAATAACGCCATGGTACCGCTATCTCTTCTCTTTTTCATTTTTTTTCTTCAATGTTATATTATGATAATAATTAAAGTATCAAGATAATATATAAAAATTTATTTAATTATATCATTCGCATAATGATCTTAAGATTAACTTAAAATTGGAAAGGGCGAGTAAAGGACAGGATAAGGTATATTTATAATGTACGTAATAGTAGTTTATGTAACGGTTACATAATGGGGGGTATTAAAATACGAGTGTGAGTTTAAAAAAAAAGGGGCGCAGGCGAGTTTTTTAATAGTATCACACGAGTGTTTTAATACCTAATTATGTAGAGTTTCATACACTACTTTATCTACGCTCATATTATTATCATAAATCAAAATCATAAAATCTTGCTAACTTTTGTCGTAAATCATTGCAACTACTAAGATGTCAGGTGGAGTGAAATTTTCCTTAAGTAGGTTTCACTACTAGACATTTTTCAGCGCAAAGTTTTGACTAAGTAACAAAAAAAATTAGTTGTCTGTAAAGTCGGTTTACGGACGATAGATTTACGAGATAACGTCATAATCGTAATCGTTATCGTAATCGTTATCGTAATCGTAATCGTAATCGTTATCGTAATCGTAATCGTAATAGTAGTCGTAATCGTAATCATAATCATAATCACAGGCCCAGGTGGAACGTTACGCGGAACGTTAGACATTGAGTTGTTGTCTATGGTCAATCATGGCCCATCTATACTCTCGGCAATGACTACCAACTATATGTTGTCTGTGGATTCACTTAAAAAAATATTACATAAAAAATATTACCTACCCCAGATAATAATTGTAACCGTTAACCGTTGTATTGCCGATAGCGGTACTGTAATCAATTCCTTCAAAACCCCAGATACAAATACAGGAGTCCAGAGCCGTGTATCGTTATGGATATTATACAACTTTCTTTAAATATTTCCATAGTAGAGCGATGTTATTATGAATAACTTTTTAATAATTATAGAAGTCTGTGAATAAAGTAGGTAATTATTTGACACATTTCGATTTTATAATTCGAACTTTAAGCAATGAGCGTAGATAAATTATGTATTTCATTTCTCTAGCATTAATAAAATTACGATGACTAAAAGATGCCATTGCTGTAATGTGAGTCTAAGGGCCTGTTGACAGAGTCATATACGAAGGGCTAATAGATAGTAGGTAACAGATATGACATAAAAAATATCACGTCACGTCACGTCACGTGTCTTTAAAAATAAGTTAAAGCAACATGGTCTAAAACTTTGTTAGAAAAAAAATGAGTTTGCTATATTTCCCAATTTGGACTCCCAATATTAAAGTCCTCTGTAAAACCATGCAATGCTGGAAACCCAAGATGCCAATCTCATCAGGCTCAATATAGTAGAGACCAGAGAACAAGACAAATGGAATAGGTATATAAGAAACACCGGCTTTCTTGATGTAATGCTATTTGCGGTTCTGGGAAGGCCTATAGCGGTGTCGGAGGAAGAGGTTTTTAGTCCGTAAAGTAATTTTATAACCCAGCAAGTGTGAAGTCAGGCGTGTAAGTCATTGATAATAACTGTGAGCATTTCCCCAGAAGGAAAAAAATAGTAGCTCTTCTGTTATTTAGGTGAATCTCTCTAACTCAGTGACTACACTGCTGTTGGGCTAGGTTAGTTATAAACCATGCACACAATGCTCGTCGTACGACCCAAGTGTAGATTTTGGAAAATGGCCTTTAAGCAAATGTAGAGTAAGGCCCAGACTCTAACAAACCTACACCGAACCAGCCAGCAGCGCAGCAGTTAGAAATCATCAAGAAGGTGGCAGTTCAAATCCGCAATGGAGTAATTACAGTTAGATGTGGATAAAGTAGTTACGAGTAAGTATGTGTTAAAAACTTTAATAAGGCAGGCGGCTGTCCGTAGGTAACGCCGTGACATTAACTTATAGCAATTTCGATAAAATGGCGGCCTTCATATTATATAATTCGGGGCCCGGCTGGCCATTTTGTATATAATCTTTATGTACACAAAATTCGCGGTATTGATCGTGCGTTGATAACGCCTCAGTTGATATTAATAACAAGCGAATAGTTTATTCTAAACGTCCGCTGCACTGCACACATGGGCGGAGGCTGTAATTTGTAAATTGAATTCCTCGGTCGAATTCTACTAGAGCCTCCGCCCGTATATGTATACGCGGAGTTTTATAATAAACACACAAAATCATTATTTGATGATTCCGAGGTGGAAGCGACGGGCTGGGATGGGGCTCGCCGCTCCGGGGAGGCAGGAGGACCCATCCCCCTGCCGGGGTCGTTGCAGCAGCGATGCAACCTGCCGACATCAGTGTGGCCGGCGAGGCTGATGACAACGCGTGCTTACCACCTACGCAACGCGTGCCGACTCCAACGCGCCGAAAAACCTGCAAAAAATCACCGAAAAACAAATTCGAACGGCCTAAAAACTCAAAAACAAAAAAAAATCGAAAATTTAAAATATACCAATCCTTTGGTTTCAAGAAAAATTTCGAAAAAATTTCGCGCATGCGTTAGAGTCATCGCTGCCGCCGCTGACACATTCAAGAGATAGTTTTATGCAATAGACGATATTCAGTTTTTTCACATAACCATCTTAGATTTTAAGTCGATTAATCAATAGTATTCAGCAACACTTGAACTCTCCGCGTTAGATCGGAACACCGGTTTAATTTTCCTGTAAACTGTAAAATTAGTGTTAAGGCAACTGAGAGGCAGTTCAGCTCGGATTCGTCGTGCAAGGGCTATAACGTAACATCGGAACATCTTCGACCATCCGGGAGGAACGGCCAGCAACAAACATAAGAAGAAGAAAGAGAAGGAGATCCATGGGAAGGCCACGAAGAAGACAGTGGCACTACAGATGGAAAAACAACTAAGTTAAATGCGCAAGAAGCTGAAGATATCCAAGATTTTATAGCAAAAGGAAATTTAGGATAAACAAATAACAGCCATCGCCATTTGACGATAAAGAAACACGTTTTTTCGCAATAGAACAAGTTTTACGTTTATATCAACCGTTATTACAAGGAAACAATAGAAAAGAGAATTTAAGAATTTGAGTTTATTAAGTACATTTAAACAACACTGGTTAATTTTGGAACTTTTCGATTGAGTTATATTGAGTTTTATAAGCAGACTCTCCATATATATAATTATAGTGAAAGTAATCTAGTGACTCTGGACTTAAACATAAGGCTAAGTGATATTTGAGACTTTTGGCAAATAAGTTTTGGAAAAGTTTCGACCAATTTCATCGACCGATCCAGATTATATGGGAGGTGAAAACAAAAGAAGCAAAGAAAACAAAAAACCCGTGCCTTAAATTGGCCTTAAATTAATACTAAAAAGGTAAGATAAAATAACGCCAAAAAGTTACAAAAAAATCTAAATTTACCAAGTTTACCTACCTGTTGAAATGACTTCTAGATTTCTTTAATAGTACAAAATTAAAAATAAATTAAAGTTAAGACTTAGTTAAATGTTTCCGTTATTTCTATACCTGTAATGTTTTATATGAGTATGTATAAAATTTGACGGGCTTAAAAATAAGCAAGGACATTACAACCAACAAATCACAACGGACAAGACAAAAGAAGATACAAATAACTCTAAATAAAATAAACAGGAAGATAAGGGAAGAGACATAAAGATCACAGAACTTTAATTGAAGAAACAAATACCTTTTTAAAGAACCACAAAATCCGGCAAGACTTTAAGATTCAAGATACTCTACTTAAGGTAAGTATTGCTAAAACGCTCAAATTCAGTGTGTAATAGTAAGCAGTAAATCGTTCGAGAACGTTACTTACATCGTACAATACTCGTGTATAAACCTCAAAAACGCTCGATATTGCTTACTTTACAGACAAATTTGGATTGAATTTCAATTCTGCATACATAATATTGTCTTTTTTCAGCTTTTTCGGCAAATTTATCGTAACATGTTCGTCCATGTTTGTTACTGCGATATCTATTTTTTAGTTCACCATAAACGTTCGGTTCACAATCGTCGCCAAACTGCCTGTCTCGCTCGCTCTCACGTGATTCTACTTATGCATCACTAACAATTTACTCGCCATGTACTATAAAGAAATCATCTGCGATAAAATCATTTTTCTCATCAATTTCGTCTGATAGGCAAAATTTTATTGCAAGACCTTTAAAAACTGCGTTTTTGATGTTCTGAACACGTTTTATATCATCAGCAATTTTTTTAAGGCGTGTCCCAAAATCGGCGTGTAACAAAGTCTTGAAATTTGTTTTCAAAATAGTGTCTAGCTTTACGTTAGGTGGCACCTCATGCGTATCCAATGCCAAGAATGGCATAGAAACATTCGCCTCTAACTTTCGTTTTCGTCAAGTCAAGTTCAGGTTTTGCCGATGACTCGGGCGGGGTGCACTGCGCATGCCTAAGTCATCGCAGTCATTGCCCAGCCAAATTATTGATTGCGGGTAGTCGGAAAACTGCGGGAGGTAGGGGGAGCGTCATTTACCAATGCGATAGTTTTCACAACGCTCAATTATGTAGGCAGGGGGGCGGTGGGGAAAAAAATGTATATATCAATATGGCGGATTTCAGCGGATTTTGTATTAAATTCTATCGGCCCCGCCTGCGTGCTCGGAATTTATGGACGAGCTTTAGCGGAACATTGATGGGTTTTCATTAAAACGGTTTTAAATTTTATACGTACGAACATATTCGTATGGGAGAAGCTATCCAATTTTATCCGTAGCGATGTAATTGGGTATTCATTTATTTCCTCATTTATTTTAATTATGTCTCGTTGATGCATAAGGCTGTCTACGGGTTCTTTTGAACCACCGCGCGTCGTTTACTTGACTCTTTACGTCAACGTTCTACATTTCTAAAGTTTTAGATTTTAGAATTTCTACTTCATCAATGTTAACATTTAGCAGTCTTTGTCAGTTTTCTGCCCCTGAAAGTAATGCTAACTATATGTTAGTGTCCTTAATATGAATTTGGTGTTTAAATTTTTTCGTTAGTTTTATAACTACTACTACTACAACTATTTTAATAATACTGTCTCGATTGCATACTCTCATTTGTTTCTACTTGACTTGATAATCTTGCTCTAATTCGTTTGCTTAGTTTTAGAAGAACTCATGATGAAGTCTTTTGTACATTGACTCCTGTCTCCTACATATTTACAATTATTATAATTTAAGAGATAGTTGTCGAAATCAACCGTGGAAACTGGGGTTTGTGGTTATCAGAGTCATGGGTCAATACCTTTCAAGAAGTGATTTGGAATTTCGTAATATTTTCCTTATTAGTTAAGGTCTGGGAGATAGTTTAGTTGAAGGCATTAATAAAATATGCTGTTTTCTGCTAAATTAAAAAAAACAGGATTTTTCAGAGATAGTTGAAATCTTTGTACTTTTATTCGACAAACGATTACCATCGTACCTACTCAATACTTTTATTACAATATACAATTAATATTACTTAAAAATAACAGTACTAACTACAATTACATGAAAATACACATAGGTAACTCTAACGACACTTATATAATGAAACACTAGTATACCTATATATTATATTCATGAAACTATAGTCTTATTTATTCATATTTTTTTTGAATCTTCAACTAAAGGATGTTATGACAAAAACGTTTCCCTGTATTTGATCGTGACAATCTAGTACCTACACCTACATAGGTATGTATCAACTTACACACTACCTATAGGTATACGTATTATAAAGACAGAGATAGATGAGGGTGCGTTATAAGCCCTAACGCAACACCTAGGGTGCTAAGTCTAGGTATTGTAGGTATATTATGTTGCTACATGTCCTTTACATTTTAAAATGTCATGTGTAGGCGTTGATGGAAGGTTGAATCTTTACATCATAACGACTTACTATCTAGGTAGCACAGAGTATCTATCAAGTTTTTATATAATTACAAGTTTTTGAAATGTCACCAACCGTTATAAAAAAAAAAAGACTGCACACTAGTACATTAGAGTAAACCTTATTCATCAAAAAAATATAAAGGAAAAAAACAGAGACGTCTACTACATTAAAAGCAGCAGCTATCTTCTATGCTACTAAAATAGACCTACTTAATGCTTATCACCTATGCACAAAACGTTTGTTGTAAAAATGGTATCTGTCAAGAAAGTGTTTCAGTTTAACTAAAATAAGTTTTATTTTAGGCAAACTTCATTTGACTTAATTTTAGTGTGACATCTTCATATGGCGGTTGGCAACAATTATGGCCATTTCAATTTCAAAAAAAATGAGCTATGAATGTTACGAGGACAAGTTCTAAAGAAGCTGATATTAACGGCTGATATTTTTATTATTTTATTATAACAGTTGAGTACAGCGGAGAAAATAGCTTATATTATTATGGTTTATACAATGTAAATAACATGGATTTGAACCCGGAACCCATCGCTTTGTCTCACCGTGAAACCAACGCGCACGATCGCATCTCTCGATCATTACAAATGCGCAAAACATGATGCGCGCGACGTAATGTAATAAGGCGCATTTTTCTCAAACAAAAACATATGTACTTAATGGTGTTAGAAAATTGACGCTATGCCAGTTCAGGGAAGTGCTGATGGGGTGTATGCTCTACCTTCGTATTTATTTTGCACTAGCAAACCCGGCGAACTCCGTTTCGCCACCAGATGGCTTTACGGTGAAAAAAGATTTTCCCGCTTTTCTGTTGAAATTTTTCTTGAATTTTCTTTGCTATAAACCTCACGGAGCCCGAGACCTTTCCAACGAATGCAAAACCGTGGAAACCGGTTCGTGCGTTCTGGAGTTATAGCGTCAGGAAGAAAAACCCGACTTATTAATATATATATAGCTACTCGTGCTGATTCACTGATTGATTGACTGACTGACTCATTGATCACCTCTCCTGAACAATTTTGTATGAAAAATTTTTTTTTCACTATGCGTTTCGTATACAAGAGAAAAATTCATTCGGAGGAAAAATAGGGAGAGAGCTGATGATTGAGGATTTCGAAGACGGGTGAAGAGCACAGCCAGGGTATTGAAGATAAGTGGGAGGTGCTCGACCAAATGTCATTCGAAACGTCATCCAATTGGCAGTGAGCTGAAAAAATTTTCAAAATGGCGGATTCAAAATGGCCGCCAAACGAATTTCGCCGTTATCTCGGAATGTATAAGAGATGGAAGAACGGTTTCTTGACAAGAAGCGATTAGGACCCGGAGGTCTATTCGATGGACAGAAAAAAAGTTCAAAATGGCGGAATTTATTTTTTCATAGAAAATGTATGGGGAACTTTGAAGGGATTTTTGATAGGCGGGAAGACAGCACGCGGGCCACATGTGGCCCGCGCCCCCACGCGCCCTACTAGTTTTGATATATAGTAGATTAAAAGGATAATGACTACGAATGTATGGAATCCCGTATCAAGCTGAATCAAACCCAAACTTTATTTTTTAAAGACTACGGTCTCCACATTAGCTCCTACAACTATGACTTTTTTAACTAACACTCGGGTTCTAAAGATAAAAATAAACAAACAAACAAGTTGTACTTCTTAGTAAAATCATTATGACACGAAATGTGCATCGAAAAGAAAGTAACTTTTAGTATGCAAAATTAAACTCTGGATCTGAAAAACAAATTTCTAGTGCCAATGGTTCTTAGAATACAATTTTTTTATTTTCCTAGAATACTTTGGTTTTGGTTCATGAGAAAACTTGATACCACATTCAAAATAATTTTTTTACTTGAACTTGATTGATTTACGTCATTTTGACACTTGATTTTCGGAATTTTGGCGCTGAGTGTTGCGTAACTTGGCGTGAGTGTCCATGGAAATAAAATAAAATGGTATTCAAAATGACGGTCACAAGCAACAAAAATGTCAATTTACTACTAAAAATGAACTGACAGTTTGATGAATATTTGTGTAATAGAGATCAGTGCCTTTATAAGGCTAAGTTCATATGGCCGCGCGGTACCGCGCGGAACTACGAACCGTATAGGTAATTTTTATTAGCAGAGCCTACTCCATGCGCGCGCATGGCGGCTGACACTAACTTTTTACCACGCATTCTTCGCAGCCGCACAGGCATTCCGAGACGCAAAACAAGTAAATGCGACCCACGCGGCCGCTCTACGGATCTGCATCCACGGATTTTGCATATTATCCTAGGATTCTTGACCTCTGAAACCACCAGAATCTACCAGTCAAATCTCTAACACCGATAGATGGGCTACGTATGGGTTTCCGAGTAACAGGGGCCTTTCAAAAGCTTAGGAAAAATGCTTTTCAAAATGTATACGCTGATGGTTTAGATAGAGGATAATAATATAGACTGTGTGTATTAAAAAAGTACGATGAAAATTCATGTTTTGAGGGTTCAAATAGGGGATGAAAGTCATCCTTTATCTGATGCTATTGAAGATGTTGGCTATAATTTGGAGTAGCAGGAACTTTTAACACAGGCTCTGTGTATGAAAATAAGTGTGAAAAAAAAATAATGTGCTGATGGTTTAATTAGGGGATAAAAGTCACCCTTCAACTGATGCTGATTAAGTTGGTGGCAATTATTTAGAGTAACAAAAGCTTTTCAGCTTTTTTTAGGCTATGTGCAATTGTGCATTAAAAATGGTGTGCTGTAAATTTATGTGCTGAGGGAATAGACATATACCATGGACAGCCCCGGACGGCGCGATAAAATGTCGCCAGTTTACCGGTGCCAAAAAAGTTTGTTTTGTCACCAGCAGTAAGGCTACGGGATTCGAACCCCCGACTATACTATAAGCTTTTAAACCAATGGGCTGTCATGCCCTCGTGCCTTTAAGAGACTCATGCCCAGCCGTGCGACGTTAATAAATATAAGTGAACATTAATGGGTATAAGTTAACATAATTGCAATTAATTAGGTATATCCCGCCTTGCTAGGATCGCCGCATTCCTTTATCTCACAACATTAGCCGTTAGCCGCCGTACCTTCATACGGCTCCAGTCAAACGAGCCTAAGTGTAAATCTACAAAAATTTGGAGTTCAATAGATGTTGCTTTACTAGATTACGCTGACGTAAGTTGCCACACTGTTGTATACGTAGGTATTAGTCATAATTCAAAATTGAATCGTTTACATAATAAACCTTATAAAGTTAGGTACTTACTGTATAACAAACATCGTAGTATCGTAGCATCTTGCTAAAAGTTTCCTCTGGGTAAACTATGGAAAATAGAGCTCTGGAATAGTGAAAGATTTTTTGAAAACTGGTTAGTGGATTCAAAGATGACCCCTTTATAAGAAGCTTTTGCTAGTAAAGAGTATGTTAAAATTTTGCTTTTCTTATGCCGGTTTTTTTTATTTTTAATTTTATTACGCACGAACTACGGATTTTGAAAAGTGTAGCCTATGAATTATTAATAGGGATTGAAAATTAATGCAACGAATTTTCCATTCCCATCCAAATGGGTTTAATGTTTGCGGTGTTAAGACCATTCATGCGTTGAAATTATGCTTGAGCCAAAATTGTCAATTTTCGACGGAACATAAGAGTGTCATGTTTTCAATTATTGATTAGATAATTGCTATCATATTATTTGGCATTTCATAATCTAGTTTTTGTCTCAAAAATATTTGAAAATATGTGTATAACTTTCTCATTAGAAAGTTTAAGATAAAGGCTAATTACTCACTTAGCGGTGGAAGCTCTATTTTGATGCAAGATATTTGCCATGTTTCATAACACAAACTTATAACAATGACATATTTAGAAAATTAATAACATTTACTAAAAAATGTCTCAAAAAAAAACACGATTTTCCTATTCAAAAACCCTAAACCGGAAAGTGTCATTTTTAGCATTTTTCGATAAATTAAACGTATTATTTTAGGATAAAATCCAAGATATTTTGTTATTTCTTAATTATAGTAATTTAATTCAATTAATATTCAATGTCACTGGTTATTTACTATTTTAATAAGTTGTATATTTATTTTACTATAATTTTTTTTTGTAATACCATTTTCCGCGCAAAATTGCGTCAGTGGGAACGGAATTCCTTTTTTGTATGGAGCGACACGCGATTCATACCGTGCCGCATAAACGCTCTTAAGGAATAAATGCACACAAACCTGCAAACACTTTCGTTACAAACTATGGTTATTATGATCCTAGTACGAATTTTAAATTTTATGTACCATCCTATTATTGTATGTTTAAGGAAAGTTGCTAAAAGCTTAAGTCGCAAGTAAGTTTAAAAAAATGATTAGTTAAAAAGTTCCCGACGCAAATTGTTTATTCATGACTTGCGCAGCTTTGCCGCGAGGGAAAGTAACCCGACCACCGCACCGTCTAAAATAATTGGCAAATGGAAAATAATGGACTTTCATGTCCATAAGGATTTTTCAATTTATTTTAAGTTAAGTATATTCATATTGTGTCAATACCTGAATAAATATTGAAATGTATTATTATCGAGGGTTTTAATGTTTAGTTACGAAATTAACAAAAACTTGGGTGAAGCATAATATAGGTACCTACATAAAAACAGTCAGAGTTACAAAATTAAATTAAAATAATTCTATAACGAGTAATTTTACGACGGTAATGATATTTCGTATGTTTCTTGTTAGGGCTTTAAAGTGCATTAAGATTGCATGTAAATTAAGTTTAGTGTTAGCTTTGCAATAATTCGGAAAACTAAATTATAGTCAACTATTAGTTGCCTTCGAATAATACTTCAGGCGATGACATCTCTGGCGTAGTGGCGAACGCTGTGGCTTTTGTTCTAAAGAGACCCTGGTTTGATTCCTAGTTACATTATCTTGATAATATATAATTAATTTAATAAATAATTAAATTCAGTCGGGAATGCTGCCTGCATAATAAGTACTCTACCTAGGGCACAAAATTTTGATATGTATTTATTCTTCGATTTAGTTATCTTAATTTAATTTAATTTTTAGTTTAGTTTTTTTAACTCTATAATAAAAAAATCTCATATTATAATTTCGTGATAAATAATGATTGTTTTATATACTACACTTTGTAGAATTTATTGATTATGCCTAGGTTTCGGTACAAAAAGTAAAGAAAAAGTAATTCTAAGATTCGTATTAGGTATAGGTACCAACTTTGAAGTGGTTAATCTAAAATTAAATTTTGAGAATAGCAAAATGATTTTGATATTTATAGATGACCATGTTACATTTTTGCATTTAATATTTTTATTTAGTTTTAGTGAAATCTCGATTTAGTTTATAATGCCTACTTAACTTAGTGCGTATAAAACGCGAGTGAGTAGAAAGTAAGTAGGTACCGATTTAATGAAACTTTCGCTATTAATTAATAGGCTTGAGTTTAACGGGTTATTGAATTTAGAATGCCCTTAGGTAGGTACCTACTATACCTACGGTACTTTTTCATGAAATAACTATAATTTTGCAAAAATTGCCCAACTTACATCAACCACCTACTTTAAATGTGTGTGTGTGAAGAAGAATGCTTTACCATCATTTAAATAATATAAACAAAAATCTGCTAAAAATATTAATGATACAAAATTTAAAATAATAAAAAAGTCTTTATCTCACAAAAGTTTAATTTTTAGGCTCATTTAAACTTCAGTTAAATATTTGAATGATAGTATGAAGATTTTGTGATTGCCAAGTCAAAACTAAGTTCCTACTACAAAAGATATGTTATAGTGTTCTAAAGTGCTCTGCATCAAGAAAATTTATGCCTATACTTAATACATCTTCATCCCGCTATTTTTTAAACTTCTTAAAATTGTGAGAAGAAAAACAGACGGTCGTTATCTCCATGAAGAACTAAACCTAAGCAATCTAAATGAACGCTCTTACATAAATAAAATATTGCACACATTCAAATCGAGTACAAGGGCTCAGTATAATATTACACAAGAGATCGTTACAAAATAATAGAGACTGCAAGCAAAAAAACTCTAGCCAAAATAAAATACACACAAAGTTCTAAACCCACTACAGGAACTGACTCCTTTCACAATCCTCTCCTAATAATAATTATACCGCTATACAGGCGAAGATTTCTACCAGTTGCGTCCTAGAAACCTACGCCTACAGACAAGCATTTCTTTCTATACCTAATGCTATAGCTAAAATTCATAGTGAAATAAGTATAAGAACTAGCTTCTAAAAAACTTCTTGCCTATCCCGTCTTAACCCCACTAACGATTCCAGGCCAAATTCAACTTTGGTGTCTTAAAATTACAGTAGTTTTTCTATTGGGTTTTATAATGGAGTTGGGATGTTCTTCCGCGTTAGGAACGAATGCGGCAGTACAGGCCAATGCACGGTGCATACAACTAATAGTGTTGCGTCTTGCATCGGAATAGAATAGTGATGTACGTCCGTTGCAACGTTAGTTTTTTATAGTTTAAATTAGTAAAAGTTTAAAGCTTTTGCGGATTTTATTGTAATTACAAAACTAGAAAGCACAAATTGTTTAAAAGCACAAGTTTATTCTCAAAACTTATATTTTTTTATTCATTTAAAAAAAGTTGGTTTAGTTATTACTTACTTATAGTTTTGTAAAGCCATTCAAAACATTATTGTTACTGTCTTTTGCTAAAATAAATTGACTTAATTTTTAAAAAGTCTGTAGGAAATTGTAAATTTGATACCAAAAACGCATTAATACGCATATAATATTATTCAATATTAAGCATGTACATGAAAGCTTTAAGTTTTTTGCTTGATTTGTGACTTATAAAAGACGAGAATAAGACTGACTTTTGTCTTTAAATAAAATATATTTACCAAGCTATGCAGATATAGATAAACACAAGGTTCATCACAAGCTTTTCTTTTTCGTGTACGTTAGTTTAACAAGAAATAATGTTCAATAATAAAATTAACTAGAAAATTATACTAAAAATTTTAGTAGAAAAGTAATAACCAATTTAAAAATCGAACTTAGTCTGCGCGCGCGATGCCCTGGTGCCTGTAAGCGTTCGATATAGGCTAAAACATATTATTATATGCAAGACGTTTCTTGTACTACGTCAAATCTAGGGTTGGACAGCCTTTCTATTTACACTAAATCATTACCAGTCATAATGTAGGAATTATACTCGGAGAAAAAACTGCAAAAAAGTATTTAAAAATACTGATCTTAGAAATGTCAATGAAGCATTTGATTAAGAAAAGTTATTTTCAATCTAAACTAATAAGTGCTAGGTACTAAATGACAGGTTTGACTAGTAAATAGGTTAATAAGAAGAAAAACTAGTTTAATGAGAAATCAAAGAGCCATACTACCATGAAACTGTTAGAACAAGTTGGTATCGACGCTAAAAATAAAGTTAAACCGATCGCTACAAGTGACGTATGCAAAGCCGACGCAAGGAAGTGGGGCCCTGGCTGTCCTAGCACAGCCCTACGCCCCGCAGGCAAATATGAACGAATGTAAGTTGACTTAGAATAAGTATGTTCAGCAATCGAGACTCGGCCAGTGTTAGATCATAATGTGTTGAAAGTGCTTGCGCGCAGCACTACGCCTACGATGAAAACGCACCGGCGATTTTCGAAAATTTCCAACTGAAATACCGGAGTGAAATTCAAACTGAGAACGCGCCGGCCGTCTCCGAACCGAAAACGTTGATCGATG
Source organism: Coenonympha arcania (assembly GCA_036785405.1). Taxonomy (NCBI): domain Eukaryota; kingdom Metazoa; phylum Arthropoda; class Insecta; order Lepidoptera; family Nymphalidae; genus Coenonympha; species Coenonympha arcania. The sequence goes on from CM072078.1 coordinate 8,594,853, forward strand.
TTCCAAATATGAAAACTGATTGACGATTAAAAAGTGAACTGACGTGGCCAAGGCGGGAAATGGCATTAGAAAAATATGATTTTTTTCACAATATCAAGCCGTGAAATTAGAAAAATGTAATGGCTTATAAAAAATAAGTGTTTAGCGATAAAATATTGGCGCGTCAAATGCGGACATTTACTCGGAAATCCTCGATATGGTTGGTTACGAAAAAACCACAGACTATAAAGTTATTGTTGTTATGTGAGCGATTTGGACTTTTTTCTTAAGTGTTGGACAGGACTAAGGTCAGTTGAGTGTTTTATAAAACCTATTCATAAGCGTATAGTGACCTTTTTATTTTATCAAGTATTTTTTACAGTTTTATGATGCCAGTAGACTTTTTCGTATTCTTTCGACGAGCTTCTTACGGGGTTGAATCAATATTCAATAATTAAATTTTTATTTGGGAATTATTTAATTTTTTCTGAGATAGCTAAAACCATTTCTATGTTTGGCGCTTATTTTTAATCCACAATAATTACGTACCTATAAGGTCTTAACTCTACATTTCTTTCTGATCGAAGTAAAGCTCTATGGCTAGTAATATTAATGCGCATCATTTTCTAAAAAAATAATATCAGTAAATACGTAGATTAATTTATGTTAGATAATAATGTTTTGTTTTTTGACTTGTAAATACTTAATCATTTTTGAAATAATGTGGAAACTTTAGATTTCATATAATATTATTATCGTGAATAGGAAATAATTTTTTACTACGGTCTGTTAATTTTTCTTTATGCAATTTGAGATTTTCTTATGTACACGTACGTGCGGGCTACCAATATTTATTGCACAGATAAAGAATGCTATCTTTAAAGCAATTTATCTAGATAACTATTTGTTAAGTAATACAAGTTTTCAAGTAATATTTTGCAGTCTGGGAAAAATGCGATGAGAACAACATTTTAATGTTTGTAATTAAAATTTATTTATTCATCCACTAAGTGAACTGTTCTTTGCATAATTTGAAAAAACTCCTCACACGAGAGAAGGAAGAAACAAAGTGATCTTATAAGGGTTATGTTTTTTGCACATGAGGTACGGAACCCTAAAAAAGCGCTGTGTTACCGTCAAAATAAAAGACAATGGAAAAGTTTCTGTGGGCTACTCAGTTTGTTTGAACTGATATGGATACCATTGGAGATAATCCCAATACCCCAGATTCATAAATTTTTATTCCGAGAAATATCACATGCGTTTTAAAAAATACTGGTATACAAGAACTATTTTACTCAGTAATCCTTAACTTTATTTATATCTTTAAAAGGGTTTTAAAGGGAATTACTGTAACCGGCTAATTCAGGGTTTCAACAGTAAGGGTTTCATTTTCACAATTTTTACACAATTGGTACCCAAGTGAAGCTTTCAAGTTTGTAGATGATACAAAACAATTGAGCAACCATCGGGCTGGTCGCTCCAGATATCGCCAAAAAGACAAAGTTCAAATTCATCGTTCGAATCTAGGACTTATTTTAATTGTGCGTAATACGCGGCGATAGTGAATGAGTTAACTCCAATTAGCCCGTAACTGATACTAAATAACCGCTCACCAATCTGCATTATAAGCTCTTACTCCTTTTTCTATGAGAAAAGGAGTCTGTGCTGGATTCGCATTCGAGTAAAAAGAGCTGTTACTCCTACTAAAGATCTAAGATCTTACTCTTCTCTATGAGAAAGAAGGCCAATTAGCTCGGAGAATCTAAGCTCTTACTTCTTCGTATTAGCGTAGTCCGAAGGATCTAAGCTCTTACTCATCTCTATGAGAGAAGCCCGACTAGCCGACACGCCACCGACAGCAGTAGGTAGCTAAATGGATCTAAGCTCTTACTCCTTCGTATTAGAGTAGCTCGAAGGATCTAAAATAAATAATATAATAATAATAAATGTTCTTTATTGAAAGGCAATGAACCCAGTTAACCAATTTACATGAAAATATTAAATAAAAATAAAAACATTAATGATGATATATGAGAATATTAACATAAATAAAATAAAATTAAATAAAAAAAAAGAAATATTATGTGCTTATTTTCGATTCGCACTGCGATGCTGTGTCAACCAATGCCGACAGATTGCGGTATCCAAGTGGTCACACATTGTACGAAGGATCTCATTATGAGAGCAACGAATTCGGTCCCAAAAGGTTGCTATACGCGAACGTATTATTGCGAAAAAGTCGGGCATTCTTGCCGAGGCGAACATGTTCGACGCACTGCAAAATCGTGGCAATTTCATCAGGATGCGGTAGGCATCATTGTACTGCACCCTGATGGCACTATACGAGCGTCTGGTGTACCCAAACCATAGATGGCAATCTAAGCTCTCACCCCTCTCTATGAGAGAAAAGGCTGATTAGTTTGGAGGATCTAAGCTCTTACTCCTTCGCATTAGAGTAGCTCGAAGGATCTAGTCTCTTACTCCTCTCTATGAGAGAGAAGGCTGATTAGCTCTGAGGATCTAAGCTCTTACACCTTCGCATTAGAGTAGATCGAAGGATCTAATCTCTTACTCCTCTCTATGAGAGAGAAGGCTGATTAGCTCTGAGGATCTAAGCACTTACACCTTCGCATTAGAGTAGATCGAAGGATCTAATATCTTACTCCTCTCTATGAGAGAGAAGGCTGATTAGCTCTGAGGATCTAAGCTCTTACACCTTCGCATTAGAGTAGATCGAAGGATCTAATATCTTACTCCTCTCTATGAGAGAGAAGGCTGATTAATTCTGAGGATCTAAGCTCTTACACCTTCGCATTAGAGTAGCTCGAAGGATCTAATCTCTTACTCCTCTCTATGAGAGAGAAGGCTGAATAGCTCTGAGGATCTAAGCTCTTACACCTTCGCATTAGAGTAGATCGAAGGATGTATTAACTTACTCCTCTCTATGAGAGAGAAGGCTGAATAGCTCTGAGGATCTAAGCTCTTACACCTTCGCATTAGAGTAGATCCAAGGATCTAATCTCTTACTCCTTTCTATGAGAGAGAAGGCTGATTAGCTCTGAGGATCTAAGCTCTTACACCTTCGCATTAGAGTAGATCGAAGGATGTATTAACTTACTCCTCTCTATGAGAGAGAAGGCTGATTAGCTCTGAGGATCTAAGCTCTTACTCTTCTCTATGAGAGAGAACGCCGATTAGCTCGAAGGATCTAAGCTCTTACTTCTTCTCATTAGAGTATTTCGAAAGGTCTAAGCTCTTCTCTATGAGAGAGAAGGCCAATAGCTCGAAGGATCTCAGCTCTTACTCCTTCGCATTAGAGTAGCTCGAAGGGTCTAAGCTCTTACTCCTCTCTATGAGAGAGAAGTCGATTACCTTGGAGGATCTAAGCTCTTATTCCTTCGCTTAAGAGTAGTTTGAAAGATCTATGCTTTAGCTCCTCTCTATGCGAGATGAGGTCAATTATCATGGAGGATCTAAGCTCTTATTCCCTCGCTTGAGAGTAGTTTGAAGGATCTAAGCTCTTACTCCTCTCTATGAGAGAGAATTCTATTACCTTGGAGGATTTAAGCTTTTAATCCTTCGCATTAGAGTAGCTCGAAGGATCTAACCTCTTACTCTTCTCTATGAGAGAGGACTGATTAGCATGAAGGATCTAAGCCCTTAATTCTTTTTATTTATATTAGAGGAGGCCTGTGTCGGATTATCATTAGAGTAACTCTAAGATCTTACTCTCTTACTTCTTTTTTCCTGTGAGAGAGGAGGCATATCTGGGTTTCGCATTAAATTAGCTGGGAAGATTAAAAGCCGTACTCATTTCTTTCTATGAGAGAGGAGGCCTGTCTGGGTTTGGCAGTAGATTAGCTGGGAGGATTAAAAGCCTTACTCATTTCTTTCTATGAGAGAGGAGGCCTGTCTGGGTTTGGCATTATATTAGTTGGGAGGATTTAAGGCCTCACTCCTTCCTTTCTATGAGAGAGGAGGCCTGTCTGGGTTTGGCATTAGATTAGCTGGAAGGATCTAAGGCCTTACTCCTTTCTTTCTATGACAGAAGAGGCCTGTGATGGATTCTCATTAGAGTAGCTCGGAGGAGCTAAGGTGTCAATTCTTTTGCATGAACGTGAAGCAACGGGCATTATAAGGTTATATTTATGACAGCTTGGAGATTGATACCAATATAATGAACTGCTAACTAAGGTGTACGTTGAAGCCTCATATTTTAAATAAATATGGCTCTAAATATAGTTGTAATTTTTATACATGATTTTTTTGAGTACTAGTATGTGATTGATTGTTAATTTTTTGAAAAAACGTGTCAAAACAATTCTCTCTTCTATATTTCATTTCCAATACCTATTTATTCATTTATTTATTCTGTTTATATTTATAAAGATACATAAAAACACAAACATAGAGAGGACATGCACAAGGACATCTTATCGCTACAAATGAGGATCTCTTCCAGATGCCCTGGATGTGGGAACAATTAAAACAAGAAAAGCGAAGTAGGTACAGAAAACAAAAAAAATAAAAATAAAGAAAATACCTACCTAAAGAATACCTATGTATATAAGAATAAGAACCTACCTAGTTTTCTAGGTAATCGAAGATAACATATTTATATGTATTTTAGAATATAAAAGGCTCGGCGCCTAGTTAGAGTTACGCAACGCTTTAAAGGCAATATGTTGTTTGGTGGACGTAAGGAGCATGTATTATGAACGTGTTGACTGTTTCCATTACACCGTTACTTAAATTATTATCTTAAGGACGGATTTTATTGGAAAAATATATAAAAGTAAATCTTTCATGCGGAAATATAATTGTTTGCCAGTACTGCTAATTGAAAAATAAATATACTTACTGATAAATCTATTAAAGATGATAATTCATTGGTACTACAACTTATATTTATTATGAAAATTATCTTTCTTCTCTTCCATCACACATCTATGTGACGTGAATTCTTTCATGGACTAAATTAAAGAACTGGCGAAACATATTTACAGTCTACTTCGAATAGTAAGTAAATAATTATTGATCCGTTTAGGTATACAAAAAAATATTCCACTTTAGGTGAAGACCTTCATAATGTTTTCTTATTTATATACTTTTGTACCATACCTTGTATTGTACACCTCCTCAAACAGTTATGATTTTCTTTGTTTAATCTCTAGTATATTTACTGCTCTTTACTTTAGGTTCCTTTTTCTTTAATGTTGAAAAAACAATGGGTACATAATATTAAAATCATACAAAAGATATAACGTTACTTCTCGATCGTAGGTACTTAAGAAATTTAAATTTTGAAATAAATACAGCATTTTACATACATGACATACATACCCAACATAATCTAAGTTATAAAAATTAAATACAATTATTTTTTATAAAAATTAAATAAGTACAATTAATTTAGTAGTTTTATTTATCAACAATGGAAACAGATTCTAGCGTATTGCCTAGCTTAGCTTACACGCCAATTTACATACATTTTAATAAACTCAGTCGCGACTTAAGTGGAAAAATGTTGTAATTCCCTCGAGAATCAAACTGTCTTTTTCTTTGATATTATCTAATAGAACAATATTATAACAGATTTGTCATGAATGTTAGAGCGGCTACCAAAAACGCTCAATATTCCATTTGGCAATAGCACCAATGATATAGGTAACTTAGTTTCGTTTCCAATGTCATTTTTCAAAATCAGAACATCCGCCATTCACATGACAAGTAAATATGGAAAGCAATAAAATGGCAGCCTTTATATTATTTCCTTAATAAAAGTAGGGTTTTATTATTTAGCAGATACCCTGAGGTGTATTCTTAACATTTTAAGACTGAGGGTTATAACAATTTTTGTGTTATTGCTTAGGTTTTTAGTAGTTAGTAGAAGTCTCTTATACTAATTACTAACCCATTTCACCAAAGAGTCATCAACAAACTTCACCAAAAGGGAATTGAAATTTTTCGAACGAATTTAAATATGACGCTTTTCTCAATTTTAATATATATAAATCTCGTGTCACGATGTTTGTCCCGCGATGGACATAAGTTTAATTCTAGTAGAGGATAGTTTAAATCTCAAATTATAGTCGCAATTTTAATTTATTAATATAACAAAAACTTTAGCCACAGCAACGCGTGGCCGGGTCAGCTAGTCTATCATAAATCTTAGTTAGCGGTTATTGCTCCTCTTTTGCATCATCTGTTATCCGATTTTAGAGCCTTAATTGACTCTTAAATCTGCACGTACATAGTCCTATCTATTACCAAACGGATTATTACGTATCTATGCATATTGCACATTTTATTAATAATCTAGTTTAGATTTAACTTTGCTTGATATAATTGCTTGCTTCTACTTCAATGTAATTATACTATCAGTTATTACTAGAATGAATGGAAAATGATTACTTGCGTCAATCTATTTTTGACACTTGAATGAGTGATTAATTATGTTAAACTACATATTTTAATATTGTTTTTTTTTTATTAGATATTTCAAGGTGTTTTAAATTTTACTTCATTATTAATTTTATAGTTTAGATAACTTGTCAAGTTACTTATTTAGTAACAAAAACATAATAATGAAAATATTTATTTCCATAGATTATTATATCGGTTCAGCGTCCACTTAGAACTTAATTCTTTTATTTATCAATGAATTCGATAATCTCGTATTTCCTTGTTAAAGCCTATAATCTCGTATTTCTTTGTTACCTTCAGGCTGTATTTATGTTTTTGTTATATTTTAAATATTTTTAAATAATAAATAAATAATTTGGGATCTTTAATATTTATATATTTAATACGAAGTTACAAATACGGAGCCATTGTTATAATATTAATTATGAGAACCAAAACGCGAGTGTTCTAAATTGAAAATGCGGAGTACCTAGTTGAATTTTGTCTAGTCTAGATCATCTCTAGTCCGGAGTACTAGGCCGTATGGCTAGCCTCTCGTTACAATTTAACAGATAAACAATCGCTAGATTTCCTAAGAGCATTTTAATTGGCTGAATAATTATTCTGTTTCTGAGCCTAGCTGTTGTTCTATGCTAAAATAAGGGATCATCATACTATGTGAGTTTTGTTTTATCAGCATGTATTAATCAATGTGAAAGTAATTTATGCTTGTGATATATTGTCACCTGATGGCGGTCCATATAGTCTTTGTCGTTTTCAACAATATTTATCTTTAAAAAAGTTAGACCTTGGGGAAATGATACTACGAACCTTTATACCTATTCAAATTCAAATTCAAATGATTTATTTCATTTAATAAATAGTCATGAAATACTACTATTTCAAATTACGTGTTTTAGAAGCGTGAATTATTATGAAATATTTCTCGATAACATACATTTTTGAAACTACATGTTTTGCATTGGCTCATTTCTTTCAGGAAGAGCACATTTTATTGAGTTCTTGTATTTCTAAGATAATCTGATCTACAAGAATTTTTCAGTTACATCTTTTAAGTTTTTGATCGGTTGTTTAACTAACTTGGGATGAGGAAGTACTTATGTTAGTTTTTTGATAGCTATTGACCTTCCCGTCTCACCCACACAATTTATACTAAAGACCCAAAATACATTAAATTTAAATTTGAAAGAAATTGTCCTTATATACGCCGTCTACGCCGTTAATAATAATAGTGTGAAATGTGTAGTATCACTGAACCAGGTATAAAGACGTAGGTAGGTTTATACCTTGGTACTTGTACTCGTTTCTAGGACAAAGAAATAGTGTCTAGCATAGCTTATAAGTATACCTAGCGTTGTCGTGGATGCTCTATTGTCACCTTTTTCCTGCAAACGGCTTTTATAATCCAAACATACCATTGTTTCGTGGCACTGTTGACACATTTTGATGAAGCGCTAGAAAATTGGTACTTCACTGTTTTCTATTTTATATGAGCTGCTTTGGTTTAGTAACTGTGCTTTACTTAACCTAGATTAATCAAGTACTTTTAGTTAGTAAATTTCTTCCCTTTTCTGTGTTTGAAAAGAGCAAGTGCTGAGTTTCTTGCCAGTTCTGCTAGGTGTAAATCTTCTTTCGGAACTTGGCGGTAGAGTTTTGACTTTGCATTAGAGTATTTAGGTAAGTTATAATAATATGTGAAAAATGAAGATTTTCCATTATTAAGGCTCAAGCCAGGCTCAGCCCACGAAATTCTTATATTTTTCGCAGTAAACACATTGTATAGGCTTACGGCGGTATAATTATGGAAATGGCAGGATCATTTTCAAATCTTTGCTTGTAAGTTTCCAAATATCGATTATTTTATGAGTTACTATTTACTTCAAACTCGACAGGTACCTACTTACTTGGATTAATTTCTTAAAAGACCTAATCATTTTTTAGCAAAGATTTGAGCAGCGAGCATGTGTAAATAATAATTACCTATTGCCATTCTCGAAATTTTAATGCAATAAGTATGTTTTCTCAGCTGACAAAATATTATTGAAATGGGTTACTACCCAAATACCCAAATACTAATTTGGGTTTCAATCTTCATAAAAAATATAAAAAAGGTTATTAGTAAAAGGTTTTTAGTATTTTTAGCTTAACAATTTGGTTATTTGGACCTATTAATATCCCGAATTTACTACTTAAAGGTACTTCCAGGAGAACGTAAACTGATAAAACCGGATAGGTACAAGGATTTGCAATTAACGCTGATTCACACCACCAGTCGTCCTAGAAACCCGAAAATAGATAGAACAAACCAACCTTCCGAAAGATTGAAAGTTTGTTTTCACTGCACCAATACAAATGCATTTTACGAGTGTGTTAGTTTTTCACGATGCGCTCGCGCACCGATCCGTTGGCGACCGTGCCAAAAAACACAGAGGCGTTTGCGCGGAACGAACCGTCTTGATCCTTTGGCCATCCGATTTGGACATACTTACTCGTACCATATTAAGCACGATTCCTCTGCAACAATAGATTTATGTACCCTGGAAAGGGCAGAGGGCGCGAAAAAATGACGCCAGTTTAACGGTGCCAAAAATGCTTGGTTTGCCACCAACAAAGGCCAACTTGTACTCCGTTCCTCAGCAGCCACCTATAGAATTTTGACAGATGGATACTGTTTGCTTGTAAGAAAAAGGTTTACGTAAATTGTTTTGATGCCCACATCATGAGGTTTCATATCGGGGTTTACAATAAAAATTTCGGTGGATTTTACAATAAGACATTTAAATGAGTGGACTAAAAATGAAACGTCCTTCCTACTAAAAACTTTTGACTATCCAGTTGGTCATTAGTTTACTCGTACTCATGGATCACACCTCAGGCTTCTCAGAACAGTTTTTCTTAAATTCTCCAATAAAATAAAAGCAAGAGCGCGCGGAACGAAACATCTAATCTTTAGCTAATCCTTAATCCAATTATGTCATATATAAGACCCAGTTTTTAACTCAGATATGTCGTTACATACATTAGTTAAAATAACTTGGTTTGACCCAATATTGTCATGTTTAACGGTTGTGTGTGCGCCAAAATTAGTATAATAGTTTCGGATTTTAATCGGCATATACATTTACATATTTATTACTTAAATTCCAGATAACGATAGAGACAAAAGCTCTTTTTAACCAATCATAAAAAATGTGGGAAATAGTAAAGGAAATGACGTTCATGACTTAAAGGCTTAACTGGGCGCAGTTATACATAAAACATGAAAGCTTTAACAGTATCAGGGCTCGCTTTAAATACAAAACGAATTCCTCTTACGGTCGCGGTTGTATGGGGAAAATCTTAATAACCCCATTGCGGTACATATTTAAAACATATTTAGACATTATTTAAATTGTATGCATACTGCGTATTTGAATTCTAAGCTCCATAACAAGTTAGGCTACCATAAGTTTAAGTTATGTGATGAGCCATTTGATAGAGTAGGCATGTATAAGTTGAACAAAAAAGTGGCTTTACATAAAATATTCAAAAAATCGATTTATACCAATAGAATAAAAGTATACTTGTGTATAATTATGTTCTATTGTTGTTTAAGATGCTGCTAATACAAGTGGAAAATTAAAAAAATTTAAAACACCCACGACTTTTGCAGACTTGTAAGTAATTGAAAAAGGATTAAATATTTTTTTTTAAACTCCCCGACTAAAGGAAAGTAAGAACTAAGAACCTATCAGTATAATTACAAATCCAAGAAAATCCGTCGTTTTTCCACTTGTTTTATAGTTTTTCGATTAATATATTAATGTAATTTAAATTATATTATTATTAAAAAATGAAAATTAATCTTCAAAATAGCCATTAGCTCCTCTATAGCAGCGTTTGAAGGCATCATCCCTTCCAAGTCATAAAGAGACGTTTATTGTGGCGCCCCCTGCTGTTCAATCACAAAAACAATTATCTACGAACCATTGCCAATGACTCACTAATATTTTATACAAAACTGTATCCAAATCGGTTCAGTCGTTTTTGTAATAATTGAGAACATTCGTTTGCACTGTAAATGTTTTTATGGCGCCCCCTGGTGATCAATGTTCGTAACAACTATCTAAGAACCATCGCCAATGAATACCAAACATTATACAGAAAACTGCATCTAAATCGGTCAAGCCGTTTTTGAAATAAATGGGAACATTCGTTTGCAATATAAATGTACTTTATGGCGCCCCCTGGTGATCGATGTTCGTAACAACTATCTAAGAACCATTGCCGCTGAACACCAAACATTAAACAGAAAACCGCATCTAAATCGGTCAAGCCGTTTTTGAAATAAATGGGAACATCGATGTGCACACACAAACAAACCAACAAACAAACAAAAATATTTTTGCATTATTGGTTTTTGTGAACAATTTAACATACAAACAAACATAAAATCTTTTTAACAGAGTAATGTACAAACGGTCTCTCACCCTAAACGCATATACCCGTACTCCGTTCCGTCGTGGGTAAAAAATCAAAATATTGTCTTAAACTAAAGTTCACAAATTAAATTTTAAATTTGAAATTCAATTTGCCACAAAAATACTATAAATATAATAAGATGAACAAAATAGGTTGAACCGCTGTATTATAATAAAAAATACGGCTAACTAAGCAGAAATTTGTACGTAGTTCCTCTTTGTAACACAAAAATAAATCTGTATTCGAATATAAATTTTTGATATGGAATAAAATTAAAATAAAAGTATCAAAACATATCACATCTGGTATAAACGGCATAAAAACTCAGTATCACAAAAATAGACGTTCGAAAAATGAACATAACATATTTAAAGTGAGTGCCGCCAATCCGCGTCCTACTTTCGGTGTGTGAGTGACGTTAGTATTTTAATTGGTGATAGTGTGCGAGTGGTGTTAGAAAATTTCGGCTGCCATTGGCTAGCTATGTTTGATCTAGTTGGAGGTAGGTGGGCTGCATGATAACTTGATAAGTAGTTTTTTCATTACAATTTTTTGTTTGATATTCCAGATTACTTAAATTTATTTATCTAAATAAAAAAAATACTATAAAGACTATTTAAGTTTCTTTTTAAAATGGAAAATGGATCCCTTTTGTTGCGTCTTCCTCCGTCTGTCTGTCTGTCTGTCTGTCACAACGGATCATAATAAAACCGATTAGTTATAAAATTTGGAATAGCTGTTTCATTTATAATAAATACTACGGGACCAACATTATTGAAATGAAAAAGTGAATTATTTTGTTTTTAAAAAGGAGCTGCTTTCTTTGTTTATTCTTAAACAGAATTTTATTTATTTTATGCAAGATAGTTCTACATTTAAATCGTGAAAAACGTCAAAAAACCCGTTTCCCTCACCCCTATTTCCGAAGTTTATCAATAAAAAAAACTTAAATAATTAGACTCATTAGAAATATACGCTTATTTAACAGTAAAAAACAAACGAATGCTTTTAAAATACCAGTTTATTTTTAAACATTAACAATTAACCTCTACCAACAAAATTAGTTTTGTTATTCGTTAAAAAAAGTGAGTCTTTTTTGTCCGTGATGGGTACGAAACTCGGGACTCGCAATTGGCCAATTTTTCTACTCTTTTTTGCCAAGCTACAGTTATGATTACAAAATCGTTATATATCTAAATTTTTAATTAAAATCACAAATTAACCATGACATAGTTATAACAACATGAAAATTTGGTAACTATAGCTTCATGTAGTTCATTATTTTGGATTTAGAGTGAAATAACATGCGTGCATGCATAATGCATGCTCATGCTTACAGCCTGTTTGTTGGTGGAGCAAATGAAATCAAAACACGTGACAAGCGACCCTTGGCTACTCCCCGCCGTTCCTGAAACATAATATCATACAACCACCATTATGTATTATTATATTTTGACGACCTCCCTGGCGCAGTTCGATTCCCGCCACGGGCCACTTTGGAATTTTATAATTTCTAAATTGGCTCAGGTCTGGTCTGGTTGGAGGCTTTGGCCGTGGCTAGTTAGCACCCTACCAGCAAAGACGCACCGCCAAGCGATTTAGCGTTCCGGTGCGATGCTTGTAGAAACCGTTGGGGTAAATTTACTTACCCCTTCCAGGTTAGTACGATAACATCTTAGGCTGCATCATCACTTACCATCAGGTGAGATCGCAGTCAAGTACAACTTGTATAGAGTACCTAAAAAAATGTAAGTTTAACATTTACTATAGCTCTTGCCCCCGGGTCCGCAAATGTAAATTCCGGCTTTCGTTCCGTACCTCAAAATAAAATAAAAAGCGCAACCCTTATAAGATCACTTTCTTGTCCGTATGTCTGTCTCTCATGACCCTTTATTTTAGTAACTATTGAAGATAGCGACATGAAAGGAGACGTTTCGTCAGCGGTAATCGAACCGGCGACCTTCCATGAAAATCCGGGTGCGCGCCACCACGGCAGGTAGAAGGAATAGTATAAGGAAGGAATAGTAAAATACCTAAGTTGCTAGCTGACAAGCTCTGTCACTACTTAAGTTCCTCACCCCATGGTAATAAAAAAGTTCTATCTTATCTCCTGTCAACATCACAAAAGGTTTTGCAAAATTTTAACTTTGATTTTTTTCTTCCGTTTTTGTAATGAAAACCTCTATAGACGTGCTGGGCATTTATGAGATAGATTTTAAGAGATTTGATGAAAATAATCATTCACAAGTGGAAAATTAAAAAATTTTAAAACACCCACGACTTTTGCAGACTTGTAATTGAAAAAGGATTAAATAATTTTTTTTGAAACTCCCCGACTAAAGGAAAGTAAGAACTAAGAACCTATCAGTATAATTACAAATCCAAGAAAATCCGCCGGAGCTGCTGTGTTTTGCCTAGTGTTGATGGTGCTGTTTACCAGTATTGATGACTAATTCAATTTCTTTATACTTCTCTCATATACCGGCAGTTTATCAATACTTACTAATTACATTAATTGATATTGGAAACGAAAATAGCAATGGCAGCTCCGACAGATTTTCTTGGATTTGTAATTATACTGATAGGTTCTTAGTTCTTACTTTCCTTTAGTCGGGGAGTTTCAAAAAAAATTATTTAATCCTTTTTCAATTACAAGTCTGCAAAAGTCGTGGGTGTTTTGAAATTTTTTAATTTTCCACTTGTTTTATAGTTTTTCGAATAATATATTAATGTAATTTAAATTATATTATTATTAAAAAATGAAAATTAATCTTCAAACTTATAGCCATTAGCTCCTCTAGCAGCGTTTGAAGGCATCATCCCTTCCAAGTCATAAAGAGACGTTTATTGTGGCGCCCCCTGCTGTTCAGTCACAAGAACAATTATCTACGAACCATTGCCAATGACTCACTAATATTTTATACAAAACTGTATCCAAATCGGTTCAGTCGTTTTTGTAATAATTGAGAACATTCGTTTGCACTGTAAATGTTTTTTATGGCGCCCCCTGGTGATCGATGTTCGTAACAACTATCTAAGAACCATCGCCAATGAATACCAAACATTATACAGAAAACTGCATCTAAATCGGTCAAGCCGTTTTTGAAATAAATGGGAACATTCGTTTGCAATATAAATGTATTTTATGGCGCCCCCTGGTGATCGATGTTCGTAACAACTATCTAAGAACCATTGCCGCTGAACACCAAACATTATACAGAAAACCGCATCTAAATCGGTCAAGCCGTTTTTGAAATAAATGGGAACATTGATGTGCACTCACAAACAAACAAACAAACAAACAAAAATATTTTTGCATTATTGGTTTTTGCGAACAATTTAACATACAAACAAACATAAAATCTTTTTAATAGAGTAATGTACAAACGGTCTCTCACCCTAAACTCATATACCCGTACTCCGTTCCGTCGTGGGTAAAAAATAATCATTACCGAAACTGACACCTCACACTGCTACCGTAACCGACACATCAAGTTTTCACTTCAGTCAGCTACGTCATTTTTAGAGTTCCGTACCCAAAGAGTCAAACGGGACCCTATTTTCCTTTACTTTCTGCCTTCGTTTGAGCTGAGAAAATCTAGAAAGTAAATAAATGAATCAGAATTTCTCTCTTTGTATGTGAGTGGTTGTAATTCTTTAGTTTTTACGTCTGACCCAATTTCAAACGTAACCTGCATTTTTCTCGTCTCCGCGCAGCTGCCGCGAGATCTTCCCGCCGGTCTTTTTATAATCAAAAACCACATTGAAGCCAAGTGCATGAGTGCAACACAAAAATACCTACTAAAATTCAAGGTTGGCGCAAAAATAACGCGCGGGATTCCGACTCTGTTGCTCTTGAAAACGCATCTTCGCAAATTGATTCTGCTCGACTATATACGCCGGAATATTAAAGAGTTTATGGTTTATTACTTATACTACCTTTTAGCCGCGGCTTCGCCCTCGTGAATTTTACTTGTAGTAGGACTCTACTTGCGGAATTCATCCGGGTAGGTACCACCGCAGTGTCTGTTAATTCTACCGTGAAAAAGTAATGTATGTAGGAAGAGATGCTAATTTGTACCCATAAGATGTCCTTGTGTAATGGGTATGGCCTCTCTATGTTTGTGTTTATATGCAACTTTATATGTAGGTACAGAATAAACAAACAAATAAGTATCTTTCGGTTTGGAGGGCATTGAACAGACCTAACAACTGATGTATCAGGATGATGACCGCAGTGCAGTGTGTCTTATGATATTGCAATGCAAAATTATGGGGTGCACTGCATCTGACATGGGCATGCGTATCACTTGATAACAGGTGAACGTCGTCGCTCTCGTCATTCTTAAGTATAAAAAACAGAATTTCGGTTTTTCATCAATCCCGCTGGAGCAATAAAATGATCATTTTACAAATTCACACTTACAAACAAAGTTCTCATTTGCTATAGCTCATTATATAGTTAGATATGAAAAAAAATTTAAAGCGTATTTTTCGTAATTTTCCGTTGCCATGAATTTTCTCAATAAATTAACAATATTACCCGTGTGTTGATAGGTTAATGAAGAAGACAAGCATGCATTACAAGATTGATTATTATATTAATGTACAAAGAAAGAATTAAATGTTTATCTACGTACGATAAAAAATAAATACTTGGCACCATACTAAATGAAAAGATGCCAAAACGCATTTTTGAAAAATGTTTCAGCTTGTAATATTTATTCCTATGATTCAATTTTATTGGCGTTTATCCAAAAGTTCTACGGTTTATTTTTCTAGCGAGTGCGAGAAAAATAATTGCCATCGCCAAGCTTCAAATTTTTCTCACATGTTAGAGTCTATAATACCTCACACGCTGCTCATATTATTATGTGT
The DNA here is from genome assembly GCA_036785405.1 of Coenonympha arcania. Lineage (NCBI taxonomy): Eukaryota > Metazoa > Arthropoda > Insecta > Lepidoptera > Nymphalidae > Coenonympha > Coenonympha arcania. The sequence continues at coordinate 8,610,600 of CM072078.1, forward strand.
GCCAGATCTCACATATGCACAAAACAATCATCAAAATCGGCCAAGCCATTTCGAAGGAGTTTTGTTACAAACACTGTCAGGCGTAAAATTATAAAAGAGTATTAAAAATATCTAACGACCTATTCTCCAGACCTATCAAATGCAGACAAAAAAAATCATAAAAATCGATCAAGCCGATCCGGAGGAATTTGGTTAAAACTTCATCATTTTTTAATTATTATTTGAAAGACAATAATGAACGCTAAGTTAACTCAAGGTAGGTACACTCTATTTCATTAAAAAGTAATTTCTATGAATACATATTTGGGGAATTTCATGGCTTTATTTCATCCTTATTAATACGATAATAATAATAAGTAGGTACCAAAAACCGACATCATAATGCTAAGCATCAAAAGTATGCCAACCATCAATTATAGATAGATACAATCCTACTGAATGCAATAATCTCATACCTAGGTAGGAACTGCGTGAATAGATCAAGGGCTCAAACCTTTAAAGATTATAAAATGCACATTCAAGTTAGACATTATAATATTTAATTATCTGTGAGATTTGAATAAACAGCACAAGTCAACATTTTATTGTACAATAACATCAGACAACGTGATTAATTTAACTTTATTACCGTACGTAAGCTGCAGTGTTTTCTAATATAAGCAAACTATTTTTTATATACCTACATCGATAATAAGCTCTAATAAGACTGGAAAGGTTTTTAAAATTATTGATAGGCTTGCGCTTGACTACAATCATGCCTATTCACTCTTCCCTTGAAGGCATTAAGGTTATACTTGGCTGGGAACACGGAAGCTGGAAGGGTGTTCCATTCCAACCTTAGCCCTTTATATTAGAAAAGTGGAAGAAAAACGTTTCGTGCGATTTCGCTGTCGATATCAACCACACAAAGATTCTGTCAGTGTCTTGCGGTTCTCTACAAATATTTGAAAATACCTACAAGGTTTTCTTAAAAAAAAAAACAGCTGTACAAAATAGTTTCTCTACATTTAAACTAGTCATATCTACTCGAACATCCTCGACAAAAGTTTTGTATAAAATGATAATTTTGTTTTGCACACAAAATATTTTTTGGGATCCTTCTTTACTCACCAAAAAGTAAAATAAGTACTTCGTAATATTATATTATAAGTAGTCGTTAATAGAAACTGGGAACAGAACATACGATTTTTCGGATTTTAGACCCGAGCGATATGACTAGAGTCTGTTCATACCCTGGAAATAATTCCGCCAGCATCCCATATCTATCACCTCAACACAACAACATTTTCTAGAAACGGCCAAACCACGCCTAGGCGAATAAATAAAATTCGAAAATAGAACTCGCTTCCTGCGATTCGGTTCTATAATTAAATTTAAAAATGGCGGCGTTTCATCCGGGCGGCCGCAAAATTGTGCATAAAACTGCAGCGCGCGCGTCGATCTAAACATCAAAAATAGAATCCACTAACGCTAAGCTTGGTGTACACGTGCAAAAATTTAAATATTTCGTTTCCATAGAAACTCACTGAACTTTAAAGTTGTGGTTATAAAATATCCACGTGTACGGTGTATCACAAGATTTTCATTTGATATTCATGCTTATGCATCAGGGAATTTTCCTTTAAGGTCCGATTGTGCTAAACAGTAGCTTAAATATTGACATTTTTAAAACCAGAGTGTAATCGTGATCATTTTGACTCTACTACAAAATTGTATTCAACATTTCATTAAAGTTGAGTGGTAGTATTTTAAACTTCAAGCAGAATTACACGTGAATTAAAAAAAAATGTAAAAACACAGCCGGGTATAAACAAATCAACGCACTAACCGAAATCTTGCTCTATTTTCTGCCCAAATACGTTATCTTCCCTTGCCTTGCCGATTTCGGCTGCAGTGACTGTTTTTCTGAAGAATTGTATATAAAGAGCTTTGTTTAGGTATTGTGAGGACATTTAGATGATATATATTTAACCAAAAAAACCAACTTCGACTCTCATCAAACTACTTTTGAATACATTTTTTCCAATTAAAAATTTAAGACTTATATTGTTTTCTCATGAATACCATTATCAGAACTGGACTAACTTGAAATAAGACCACACGGGGAAGCGTCAGCTTTCTAATAAAAAAAGAATCATCAAAATCGATTCACCCAGTCAAAAGTTATGAGGAAAAAAACATACAGTCGATTTGAGAACCTCCTCCTTTTTTGAAGTCGATTGGAAATTGGAATATAGCATAGTCTATGTCACATCTGCTTTCTAGCTCACTCCTGTTAATAACCCTAAATGGGTAGTTACATAACGCACCGGCAGTGAGTCTTCGACTCAACAACGCCAGATTGCCTTCTTTCAGCCATCCAAACAAACAGTTCGATAGTACGCAGCTCTTTCAAGCGTCGTATATTTTACCGCAGTATTTTACACTCTAGTGTTTAAACACGCCTACATGCATTCGATTCACTAAACTCTGGTTTTTACTATGTTGTGCTATATTATACGCCTATAAGTATGAAGAAACTTATAGATATATTACTGAAACTCAAAAGTAGTTAACTAGTGTCAAAATACTTACAGGATAGGTACTGCCTATTAAAGGTAACAATACCAATTTGACATGAACCGGAGTATCACCTACTATCAGGTGATTTCTTTGCACTTCTTGGCATTATTTGCTAAGGTTCGTATACGAAAAGTTCCAAACTATCACTAAAAACGGCAAATAAATCATGTATGTTGTTGTATTCTAACATATAAATATTTATTTTTTGAATAGGTACTTGTTATAACACCGGCAATAGAAATACATCATTTGTGAAAATTTCAACTTTCTAACTATCACGGTAAATGAGATACAGCCTGTTGACAGTCGGACAGACAGACAGACGGACGAAGCCTTAGGTAGTTTTTAAAAAGGTCTCGTTTTACCCTTTGGGTATGGAACTCTAAAAATCATTTTATCCATTTCAAAAAATTAAAAGCTTAAATCATAGGTAATCTTTTCCTTGACAGGTTCTAGCATTCTCGTAATTTTTTTAACGCCTTTCAGTCTAGTCAACCAGTTATTAATAAACTTATCTCCTCGATATTGCTACTCTATCATCGTACTGAAAGACCTAATCGATAGGCGGTAGTCTTTGCCGGTACATTTTCATAGATTTTCTTCATGTCGAGATTTTCATGATCGAAATAATCCATTTTCTTTTCCCTGGCACCCTGCGCTGTACCATCTGAAAAAAAGTTCGTTTCAAAAAGAATAATGACCTAAGGTGGTATCAAGTTTTCTCAAGAACCAAAACCAAAATATTCTACGAAAATAAAGAAGTGATTTTTTAAGAACTATTCGGCACTGAATTTGTTTTTCGTATAACCGGAATTTAATTGTGTATATAAAAAGTTATTTATACGACCTTTTGGTCCCAAACACAGAAAAATTATCCCAGGAGCCTGTTATTCAAACAATCAAGATACCCCAGTTAGCCTTTCCAGAGATAACAATGTATAGATGGGCCTTAAATCTGGAGTTATCTAAACAAAATGGCGTCTAACGCCTAATAATGCCATTGTCTCGAACTGGTAGAATTTCGGTTGCGAAAACTTGCGCCCGCGCAGTTGACTCACGCGGCACAATGTATAGGGGGGGGTGAAGTATGGGCACGGGAGGTATTAATTAGATTTGAATCCTATCACCTCAGAAATAGAGATGCTTTTACGTTGCGAACAGTCTCGAAGGCTGCAACGTTAGATTTTACGAAATCTTTAACATGAGTTTTCGTTTTAAAACCGTGAATTGGTCCGAGATATTCGATGTGAGAGGAATACTTTAAGGATTTCAGCTCGGTTTGCTTTATTGGCATCCCATTCTAATTAGATTGCATAAATTGTTAGCTGCAAATTTGAATTAATAGTTGCTGTTCCTAAGTGAATGCTATTGAATTAATTTTGGATCCGCTTAAACACTGTTATAGCCTAGTAGTAAGACTTTGCTTTATTATTCGGAAGTTCTAGATTTGATTCCAACTATTTGTCAGAATTATTCAGATTTGACCGAATGAATTGCATTTTCTTGATTGAAGGCGGTCAAAATTCAAATGGCGCAATGTTAGTAGTCATGCTCTCTATCTGCCAAAAAAAATACCGGCTATGAGTTATTTATTTTAGTAACTAGATAAAACGTCGTTTTTCTGTCCTATTCTCCTGCAACGCTTTCCGTCGCACCTTTCTACCTAAGAGCGAGGAGGACAAAAATAAAACCGTCTACAGCCTTAACTAAGACTCAGCGCTTATACCCACGTAAGTAACGGATAGTGTGAAAGTGTGAAAGATAAATAAAAAAGACACTAAAGAGTTAAAGATTGTTATCAGGTGGTGTTAATGACCGAATCTTAGCGATTTAATTACATGCTCTTCGGGGCATGTAAAGTTGTTAAAACAATTAATTAGACATAAACTTAACCTGAAGAATTTGTGGTTAGTTAATTATGTGTTGAACCTTTAACTATAATGTTTTGAAAACTTATAAATTTATCTGCAAATGTTTTAACGATAATAAGTAGTACGATAAATGTAAAATCCTAATTGACATTGTGTTAATGTTAGTAATACTGCATTAGAACTTAGAATACCTAGGTAATGTGATACGCGGAGAAAAAACAGGTTAGGCAAGGCTGGCCGGACTAGGTCCAATGTTATTATATTTCTTTTACGAAAACCTTACGCCTATTTTGGACCCTATAGTTGGAAGAATAGGGGTCACAGTTAAAGGAAAAACTGCGAAATAAGAGCCTGTAATGTTCTTGCGTTGGTATTTATTTTATTTGAATGGTAGGTTATGACGTAGGTTTGTATTGTATGAGGATGATGGTTTTGCTTTAAAGTTGAGATTGCCTTATTGGTCTAGTGGTGAGGTGCACATTACACAGTCCAGAGTTTGATGTCTAGGTTGGGAGATAAATAGCAACCTAGGTTTTTTTCTAAATTCTCAGTGACTGCTGACAGTTAAGAATCTTTTATTCACTATAGTACTTGACTGAGATATCCACCTCATCTCTACTTTATAGGGTAAAGCAAACCCTTAAGATTTCTATACACAACATCGCCTGGCGGTGCATCTTGGCCGGTAGGATGGTACCTAACTAGTGGTGGCGCAAGCCTTATATCAAACCAGACCTGCGCCAATTTAGGATATAAGGGAATTAAACCCGCAACGTACCACTTGAAACCGAGCGCACTAACAATTGCGCCAGGGAGGACATCGCAATTGGCGACGTTACACTCCCATACTTCGAGGAGCACGTTAAGACGAAGTCCCAGCGTCTATTAATATCTTTCCGCCGTTCAGAATTCATAAAATCCTAAGCAAAATCCTGGATCTCACGTTCGAATACCAACTGAACTATAGAGGTCATCAACATCTAAAGAATACGGTAGGTTATGACGTAGGTTTGTATTGTATGAGGATGATGGTTTTACTTTATAGTTGAGATTGCCTCATTGGTCTAGTGGTGAGTTGCACATTACACAGTCCAGAGTTTGAGGTCCAGGTTGGGCGATAAATAGCAACCTAGGTTATTTTCTAAATTCTCAGTGACTGCTGACAGTTAAGAATCTTTTATTCACTATAGTACTCGACTGAGATATCCACCTCATCTCTACTTTATAGGGTAAAGCAAACCCTTAAGATTTCTATACACAACATCGCCTGGCGGTGCATCTTGGCCGGTAGGATGGTACCTAACAAGTGGTGGCGCAAGCCTTTTATCAAACCAGACCTGCGCCAATTTAGGATATAAGGGAATTAAACCCGCGACGTACCACTTGAAACCGAGCGCATTAACAATTGCGCCAGGGAGGACATCGCAATTGGCGACGTTACACTCCCATGCCTCGAGGAGCACGTTAAGACGAAGTCCCTGCGCCTATTAATATCTTTCCACCGTTAAAAAATCATAAAATCCCAAACAAAATCATGGATCTCACGTTCGAATACCAACTGAACTATAGAGGTCATCAACATCTAAAGAATACGATAATATTAACTGCAATCCTGTATTTACGCAATCAAACAACCGTATAGCAAAATTGGTCAAGTGCCTATTGAGTTTATCTTATAAATGGACAGACACGTCGAATAATGCTCAATAACTGTTACATAATTCCGATTTAAAACCATCATTTATCCAGAAGGATTTAACTAGAAAGTCAAATTGATAGTTAACTTTTTATCCCAGAAAAAGCTTTATTATGGAAGTCAGGATCTTCTTTCTGGTTTTATTATAATACGAAATTTCCTACTTTTGCCTCTGCGTGAATTTTGGTGTTTCACAAATCCCGATGGAAACGTGGATTTCTACTTCCCGTTTGCGCTACCTTTCTCTTGCCTTTCAAGGAAGTTTGCTAAAGCTGTAACTACCTAGCTGTAGCCGCTTTTTTCAAAATCTCAGGACAAAAAAAAAGCCTAAACCTATGCTGAGCCAGGTTTTAGGTAGGGTAAGGTAGTGTAATCTACGTTCCAAATTACAGTCAAATCGGTTTTAGTAGTCTTCGTTTTAAAAGAATTAGAAAGTTTTTAACCATAAATTACTTAAGTACACTTTCTCTAAGATACAAAATTCTCGTGTCTCGTGTTTGTAACTGATCTACTCCGAAAATCGAATTTTATCGATTATTATGAAATTTTCTGTGTATGTTCGGTAGGTCTGAGAATAGGTCGTAAGCTATTTTTCCCCCCCCCCCATATCTCTAATGGCAAAACAACGTTTGCTGGGTCAGTTAGTTATAATATAAAATGGCCTCAAATGAATACACATAACACACAAAAGGGTGGTCTAAGATTTCCATCCTCGACCACACCGATAGTATATCGAAGTCTTAACTACATATAATTAATTATATTGTACTCGTTTAAAAAACCTCGTACCGTAAACTACAAAAAATTAAGTTATGCATACCTTAATGATAATAGTCTAGATAAAGCAATTTACACGTTTAGTTAAAGAAACTCCAGGCATCTAATTAGTCACAGTAAGGAAGTAATAATAGTCTAGAAGTTTTAGTTGAGTCGTAAAATCCTACGCCGATTTTAATGATGCACCACCACTGATCTGTAACGTTGAAACGGAGAACTCTATTTAGGTTTTATTCTCCACAAGCCACCGACATGAATCAGAGGACGAGCTCATTGGAATAATATCGGCCCATATTTTTACGTCAAATTTCTTCATACAAGAAAAAAGTAGCGCCATTTATCAAAATTTCCCCAACATGGCGAAAATTCCCTGCGAAAACTGTCGTGTGGACTAATAAGTAGGTATCTGTGGCATGGAACGAGGTCCATAGACAATATTTCTGTCGGCTTACAACTGTCGCTATTAGTGTCAAAACAAACATTTTTGACACCAAGTAAACTGGCGTCATTTTTTCGCACGGTTCGCCGGGTCCTGAGTATACGTCTATTCCACTAGCTAAATAACTCTGCTGAAGGAAAAATTTAACCTTTTGGGAAGATAAATTATATCTTTTAGGAGGTTAAAGGAGATCAAAGGTTTGGGCTCCGTGATTATGTTTCAGTGTTATCTATTCATTCACATTAATGATGGAGTAAAGGAGTGAATCAAGTCACTTTGCTGATTGTTCAATTCTCTTAATGTTCTTATTTCAAAAATAATCTAATCATTCCATGATTTGCCACAGTTACCGTCACTTTTAAATTTTATGGCCATACTCGTCCGGTTTATTTCAATTTACTAGATCATTTTTTATACAGCGTTAACTTTGAGTATTTTATAATATCTAGTTACAATAGGGATACTTACTCGGAGTACTTTAAATAATTTCACTAACATAAATAAATAAATAAAAAATAACTTATTCGTCTATTAAATAAAAGAATCTTTTTTTCCCTTCGGAGGGGAAATCCTCATGGTAGTGTCGGATTCTTACCGGCTTAAACCCCTCCAAGTGCAATGTTAGCCAAATCACAATACATGATGGTCTCAAATCCTCCACTCCTTTTGTCTTCTTCCTCCTTTTTTTATAAGTTCTCTACGTAGTTTTCAAGAATAATCCAGTGTTCATCTTTTTCCAACATTTTGTTTATTAGATTTCCTACGCTTTTTCCCAAATTTCCTTAACAACTAAAAGAATCTGCTCCGGTCACCAATCACACACTTCATACGATCTTTGTTGAAGCGAGATTTAGTTGGGTAGATTTGTTCTTGTCTGCAAAAAATAATTTTAGCTTTGTATTATCCTTTTATTTCCAAAACTGTTATGTTCCTTATTTAATTGTAAATTTGTTGATTTGGGGGCATTCAAATTAGCTTTTATTAAGACCTATTTGGGCCCGGGGACTATGTTAGTACCTACGGCTTAACACAAAAACCGGTAACTTACGTATAATTCTTATCAAAGATTGCTTGTCAAATACTAAATATACAATAACGATTAGAATAAACGTTAATTTACATAATGGTAGAAGTATGAACTTAAAAAATGCGGTCTGTTAGAATCGTATTCCTCCTGAATTATCAAATGAATTATAATAATAATAATAATAAATTTCTTTATTTCCAGACATTAAATCCATATTATACAATTTGTTAGTAACAAGTTTTCTTATAATCTATGTTAGTAATTAATTTAAACAAATATTTATTAATGTCACCAAAATACAATTACCAATGTCAAAATATAATTAAATTGTGTTTAGTTCAAGTAGCGGCTTGGACCTTTCCACATATGCATAGCAACCCAATGCCTCAAGAAGGGGTTCTCCCACTTCTCTATCAACGTTCTCAGAATACCGTTGGAACTGCCGCGCAGTCTACCCATCACAGATGCGGCTCTTTTCCTCATTATGGCATGGAAGTCATCAGTGTGAGCTTCCGCAAACATCTGTGACGCACTGCACCAGCGCGGCATTATCAATTATGAACAAAATTATTTAATATTATTCACCAATATTAAATTACAAATTTAATCTAATTTACAAAAAAAAATTAATCATATTCATGCTCGTAAGCAAGCAGTACCAAAACAGGAAGAAATTTCCCGCGACGGCAGCGCTGCGAGCGGCAACGCACGGAAATATCCGACGGGGCAATCTTTCGCGCTTTCTTTTACCCCGTCTCGCTCGCACTCGAACAACTTGCGCCCATTTTTGGCGCAAGAAAGGGACGGCGAGTAAAAAAATGGCCGAACATGTGCGCGCGCGCTCGTTTTCGTCTTATTTTTCGCTGGTCATTCGCCTCGGGTGTATTCGCGTTCGTTCGAGCTTTTTTTCCTTTGCAACCATAGAAATAGGATGCCTTAGATCTGAGGATTAACGTCTTAGAAATTTAAAAAAGTATTGATGAAAATTGTAAGATTATAATTTACAAGTTCTTACCTTACATAGCCAAAAATGTTGAACGCATAACATTTTTCCATTTTCGTCATTATTAATTTATGCAATCAGTGTCGAGTGTCACCAATCAATTTTTGTTTTTATTTTGTTCTATAGGTACCTATCCACTGAAATTATGAAAATTTTCTTAAATGCATTGAATTTATAGAAAAGAAAAGCAAGCGAAGTGAGCTCGTTTTTCAATTAATTAAATATTTATCATTAAGTAAATTGCATTTGAGCAGTCATACTCGTAGCACAGGACATTTTATTTTTATCTTTGGGCCGGTAGAATTAAATGTCCTATAATGTTTTTGTACTACGTTTTTTTGGGTCAGGTTTCTGAAAAATAAATCTAGAATGTTTCTTCAATGTCGGCATACGGACTACGGTGGTTCTGCACAGTTTTAAGTTTCATGATGAGTCTTATGCGTATTTTTCAATAGTAGGCTTAGTCGATTTTTCAGTGCCGTTCTATATGTTAGTGTGTCTACGTGGCCGAGCCATATTATTTTTTCCTCTTGATACGCTAGGTCGCGTGGGATGCTGATTTATTTTTCTGCTGTAATCTGCTAGGAGGGTTTCTAATGCCGGCTTTTATTTTATAGAGAGCACTTTCTTAATGGCGGCCGAGATGCAACATTGTTGCTATTCCTGGAAGTAAAATGAAGGTTTATTTTCAGAAAGAATTTTGATAATATCTTTCACGTCTTGTATTTAAATATCCATTCCTGGCCCCTGCTGGGAATAAAACCTAGGACCGAAGTTAAGAAAAAATTACACAAATACCTGAGACATTTTTAACAAGCATACAATCATTACTATACAGGGTGTCCCACGGTGATGCCAGATGGAGCATTTTATTGAAAAAAGACTTCAAAAAAAAATTTAAACTCCATTCATAGAATTTTGAGATATGGCTAGGTTGAAGCGGGACTCTAACATTTTATGTAAAATTTTGTTTAGAAAAATGAAAAGCTTGGCGTAAGGATTCTTTCAGCTCTCTAAAAATAACCTAGCCAGAACTTCCCTTTTTTGAATATGAGACTATGCTAATCTGGCAATCGTTCGTTGTTTTGCTGTTTGGGGGCATGAAAAATAGTCTCAGTAAATGTCCTATTCTCAGACCTACCTAATTTACACAAAACCGTCATAAAAATCAATCAAGCAGTTTCGCAGGATTTTCAAGAATTTTGTATAATAGACTTCAGTACCTACCTATCTAAATTATTACAAGCAATATTTGATAACAAATTACCCTGTCACCAATATAACATAAAACGGCAAGTCAACTGTTTGTGCTGTAGGGTTACCGATTCGTGTAACTCTGAGTGCTGTCAAAGTTACACAAATAGGTTTAGACTTTAGGCTCAGAAGTCACTCAATTCGGGACCACAGCATTCCTAATCCGTTAATCACTGCTAACACAATTAGAGGCAGGACAGGTTTTATTGGTAATTTGCATGTTGATATTGTATATGACTTAGGTAGGCTGGAAGTTTGACAGGCTGTGTCATATTCGTAAAGAACCGCCTCGTTGTTCGTGTAGTAAGAACAATTGACGGTTGTCCTTGGTTTGAATCTCGGGAGAGGCCAAAAAAAATTTTAGCTATTTTATTTTTTCTCAAATAATTCTTAAAAGAGTACCAATAAAGAGTTGTTCCTGGAGATGTTGCTTCTCTAATGCGTTCGAAAGAAAGTCAATCGAACCCATGACCTCCGACGCAGAAGACAGGACCGCTACCGCCGCGCCATCCAGTCGTCACTAAACCGTTTCGTTTGGCTGTACAAAAAGAGACAACAATACCTACATAAGAAATTTTAGTTATCGATTTCTAAAATTTCATCATTGATAGCTTATTTTTGACGACCGAATGGCGTAGTGGTAGCGAACCTGCCGTCTACAAGACAAGTCAAGCTATAGCTAAAGACAGCAATTTGTGAGGTCGTTTAAAAAGCCAATTGAAATTAGTTGCGTCCACTATCTAATGCAAAAAGGGCCCTCCGTTAAAGCCGATATCTACTCCAATTACCGGCAGAGGTCGCTAACGGCGCGGAAGATATATCTTTTTACGGCGCGCGCGCACGATTAGAAAATTCCATTATTAATTGACTGCGGTAATTAAGCCGATTTTGTTGTAACTTCCGGGTGATAAAGCTTTTAAAGTTATTTTATAGGCGGCATGTGAGATTAATCGGAATAGGTGTAAGTTATAACTTGGCGTTTCTTAAGTGCACAAAGTATTACGGAGTTTCTTATTTATCAGGACTAGAGATACCTATAGCAACCAGATTTTTCAAAATGATTATTTTGGGACTTACGCTGCATCTTTACGTACATAATCTCTTATCTTCTCTAACATATAAAATTCTCGTGTCTCGTGTTTGTAACAAAAGTCCTCCGAAACGACTCGTCCGATTGTAATGAAATTTTCTGTGTACGTTCGGTAGATCTGAGAATAGGTCCTAAATTATTTTTTATACCCCTAAATGGCAAAACAACGTTTGTTGCGGTAATAAAATAGATACCATCGTCAAACATCTACCAAAAATATACTAAGAAAATACCTCTCGCACCTCGCGTTTTTAAACAAAAGAAAATTTAAACAACTATAGTTGTGTTATTATCTCGCTGCAGACTCGGTCATAAATCATCCGACTGTTTCGCTTTTGTATTTCACTGCTGAGCTGCACTGCTGCTTTTGTATTTTAGTGAACAAGTAAAAGCGAAACACTCCAATGATTTATGGCCGAGTCTGCAGCGAGATAATAACACTACTATAAGTATAGTTAAATAACTATACTTACTTAATTGCATAAATTTTCTTTTGTTCCAAGCGCTATAACGCTATAATATAGATCTGTAAGTAGGTACAGTTTAACGCAGCCAGATTGAAATTTTAGCTTTATTATTAACAACTTATTGAAATCCTCACCTTCATCATCTTTATGAATGCTATATTCCTATAATAAGCATATTTCAAACACAATTTCCTCACTGCACTCCCTCTCCATTTCTATCCAGGTGACCATGATCGCGACATGTATGTTGCAGCTGGAAATTAAAAATAAAGGTCTGAAAAATGTTGTGAAAATTATGAAAATCTTGACACTACTTATTTGATGAAATGTTTGATTAGTTTCACTCCACATAATTTTTTATGTTTTATAAATAACTTGAAAATGAACTCAGAATGGACACTAAGATTGAGAAATAAAGTAATAAGAAATTAATTACTGAAAACTTAAGATACCAAATTGATTAGGCTTAAACAAGGCGTACGTACTTATCTATTCGTAGCACAGACTATCAAGAAATTATAGTCTTAACCTAGTCGAAAGGTACTTTTCAACTTAGTCCGGTTATACTTGGTCTAGGTACACTAGATAGCATATCTAGACCCTCACAAAGACACCCTGTGAATACATGCAGAGTACACTATGTCGGGATGATAAGCAGTAGCAAATAATAAATACTTACTTGTCGGTCGCACTGTTTATTTATAAGATGTGTGCGATTTATAGGTAAGGTTTGAATTAATTTATTGTTCAAACTCAGCCCGCTGATTGGTTGAGTTTGCTGGTCATTAATTAAAATAGTTTTTACGATTACGACTGATATTTTTCTTGTATTCATTTTATAAGACAGTTAATGCAGCTCTTTCGCTCTCATCTACTCTATACAGTAGTGTCCTAGACAAACATTAGTAGAGCTCTGACAAAATTAATTTAAATCGTATTTATATACGCAAACTTCAAAATCAAGTGTAAGGTGTGTAAACCATCGCTACAAACAAATATCACTAGGGTTATTAGATATACTCATAGATATTTAATTTCTCCGAGTATTAATATTTAACTTATCTAAAGCTCGAAACTGAAAACATTGTATTTAGAATACCTGCTGTAAAAAACAACTTTTCAGTATATTTTCACAGCTCATTTACTGTTGTAAGTAACATCAAAATACACTATCGCTATTTAATTTTAAAATCAAGTTACCTACTGAGATTTTTTTTAAATTCCGTAAATATTATTTTCAGCATACTCCATTGAAACAAAAAAATCTGAAATAGTCTGTTAGCCATTCACTTTGTGTCTTTTTAATAAAGTATTGAATGAGTATACGACTCTTATTAGAATAAATTTCCTATCATTATTAATACCTTTTAATGGGTTCCAATAACCATATTACGGGCTCACACTATAGATGCGCGTCGTAAGCTTTTTTCTGTGCGCCCGGGCGGGGTTATCGCGGAAAAGTTGAGAATTTTTCAAAATTTTATCTACGTACGTAGACGAGCTGATAACACGCACACAGACGCAACTAGTGATGTGCTCATAATGCAATTATTCAACGACTTTGTCGACTATGCACCGTACGTAGTCGGAAAATGTTAAATACGTCCTTTGTTTTTTCTGTACATACCTAGTGTTAATGCTAGATTGAGTATTGTTAAGAAACGTTATTTAAAATATTCTTGATCTTTTTATTCATATCTTATCAACCAATAAATCTTGTTAGTTTTAACTTTATGAAATTTTTAAACTTTAATGAAATACAGATAGTAGATACTTATTATAGGTAGGTATTTTTGTTAAACGATACTTAAAAAATGTAGGTTTTATCATCATCTTATGTAGTTAATTAATGTCGTCTACTATATAAAAATAAGTCGGGTTTTCCTTCCTGACTCCTCCAGAACGCACGAGCCGATTTCCACGGTTTTGCATTCGTTGGAAAGGTCCGAGGCTCCGTGAGGTTTAAGGCAAAGAAAATTCAGGAAAAATTTCAACAGAAAAGCGGGAAAATCTTTTTAACGGGAAAGCCATCTGGTGGCGAAACGGAGTTTGCCGGGTTTGCTAGTATGTTATATTTTTTGTACTTTCATGATATAATAAAATCAATCGGATCCGTTGGAGATCGGAGATTATGAGTAGGAACAATTAAAAAAAAAAACATACTTTCGAGTTTCAGAGGGCTTTTTGGGCCTTTTTTGGGAAATCCAAAGAGGTAACTTCTATCCCAAGACATTTTTAAGCTTACATTTTTTTAATTTCTTCTTATCTTGGAGTCTAATTTTACGATTACAAATTACGTAGCAAATGACTATTCCCTTCCCTATAAACCAATAAAGTAGTCCAAGAAGTCGGCTTCACATTTCTTAAGGATACAAGTACAAAATTAGCGTAATTTGAATTATGATTTATTTCAATTATGTTTGAGTTTATTCTTGAATTGCATGATACATGTTTTTGGATGTTTCATAATGTTTCGAGGTGGTTTTTTTCGTTAGAAAAAAGATAATGAGCTCTGTGTTTTAAATGGAAATTTTATAAGCCGTCGCGTTGTGCTGGGCGGTTGTTTTTTGACGTTCGAAGGTAATTTTCCATAGTTGCGTAGTACAAATTTTTTTTTTTTAATTTTCGGAATTATGCTGGCCATAGACATTTTTATAGAGTTTTACCAAAATATTTTAAAAAATTAATAATTGTGAGTATTATTTTTAATTATTTTTATTTTAGAGTTATTTAAGTGTTTTATTTTAAAGTGGTATTTTACTGCCTAAGATAGGAAGGTACTTATGAACTTTATCTTTCCGTGTTCTCATTTCGTTATCAAATTCTTATTGGAAAGATAGACTCGTTATTATTTTTGCTATTCTGTAACAGATGTCACTACAGTAAGTTGATTATAATATTTAAAGCTTTATAAATGTTTTAGGTCTGGGTTCACTTATTTTTTTATAGTTTTTAAATCACTATTTTTGAGGTCAAATATTTTTACAATTTTTTTTCTATTTATTATTCCAATAGAAATAAAGTTATCAACTGTAAGGTATTTAAATTACTTTATTGTTTATAATATTAACATAAATTTATCCGTTGGCACCCGTTTATAGTTTTGTCGTAACTTTTAACGATCATACCGAATAATAAGGTGTCAATTACAATCGATTTTACGGAATGCGGAAATTGAGTATAATTTATGAATTTGCATTTATTAGATCTACTATTTTAATTAGATCTTTCAGTATGATTGGACGCCTTTATGTCTTAGGTAGTTTAGTTACATAGATAATGTATTTATATATCAAGAATAAAAATTATGTGTTTACCTATATAAATTATTAGAAAATATATTTACATAATATACCTACCTGTCTCGATAGCACGTGCCTTTCCTCACTAATTAATATTTGAAATAAAAAAGAAACCCTTAACTTTATTCATGTTTGCGTTGTAAAACATCGAATTAAATACACATAAATTATACCATAAAATTATGCAGCGATAATAGCGGCTAAAAGGTTATAATCTTAAATAATTTGTCGGCTGAACGGAGAGCTGCCTTCGTAATTGTCACAAAAAATGCACCCCACGGGTTAACGGGACAAAGAAGAAAAAAAAACTCAATAGAGGCAAAGAGCAAAAAATTAAAAAAAAATTAAGGCAGCACGCGTACCACCAATTAACTCGTTCTTTTTTCAAACGATGTCGAACACGGTTTTTTTATTGGCTACAAATGTGAGGGGTGTTTTTTTGTATTTTTTCTTTCACCCTTGTGTGGATACTAAATGTGTTAGATTTTTTTCCCTTTTTTTTTCGTCGATTAGAAGCGGTTTGAATTGACACGGGGTGTTCAGACAGGGTGCGTTTTTTGCTCTACTTAGTATTTTGCTACTGTTTAACGTTCGATTTCAATGGGGTTGTTTTTCACACTTTTTCTTTCGCTTCCGTTTAAATTAAATAACTATGCTGATGGAAGTTTTTATTTAATAATATACCCTGAATGAATAAAATAATTTTTGTGTATTAATAAATTGTGAGACTCCGTCATTATGATTCTGCTAAGCTGGATAATAATATTTTCTTTTTTCATAAATAAACGCCAAAATTTGGCATTAGCCACATTCATCCCTAATTACAAACCTTTAAGGGATGAAATTTGAGAAATTTCTTAGTATATACACAAAACACTAACTTATGCGTTGTCAGTCAGTCAGTCAGTTTAGCAACATAAAAGCTCCCTTTTAAACTAACTAGTAAATCAAACTTTTTTTTATTGAAGATAGGCTTGCACTTGACGACGATCATGCGACGATGACGATCATGGAAAGCAATGATGAGGTCTAGGATGGAGCGCGCTTGCCTAGAAAATGTCTATTCACTCTTCTCTTGAAGGCACCTAGATTGTATTTGGCTGGAAACACGGAGGCTGGAAGGGCGTTCCACACTTAAGACTTCTTTCTTTACGTTATACTACTACTTATTAGATCGATTAGGTAGTTTTTCATTAATTATTCAATTCAAGGGCTAGTTTCAAATTGAACTAGTCATGTCATAATAATATTAAGAATTCAGTTTCATAGCTATCGACCCCACAGACAGACACACAGCTTTGTTTCAACGGCGGGTATCACTTGTCACGGAATAGAACCATCAATAACATTTTACCTTTGCTAGGTTGCAAACTATGGAAACAGATTTTTTTTACTGTAGTATAGGTTACTTAGATAGGGTTTTAGGTACGATTTACGATTAGGTTGTACATGCATGTTTATGTGGTATAAATGATTATTTATTTCTTTATTATGTATTAATTTATTTAGTGGCATGCGAATCAGAGTGGGAGGTTGCAAGTTCAATTCCTACTACATACCACTTTTAAATTATATGATGTAGGAGGCTTCGGCCGTAACTGATATAATAATACCTCTATACTAATAAAGACGCATCGACAAGAGATTTAGCGTTCCGGCGCGATGCTGTGTAGACACCGTTGTGTGTGTGTCGAGGGTTGTTTTGGTATACAATAACATCTTCGGTTGCACTATCATTTACCATCAGATGAGTTTGAAATCAAGTAGGTAGTAACTACTATTTAGAAGAATGTTTTTTAACCACGAATTAAGTATTAAATCATTAAAGGCCGATTTTTCAATCGCCAGATAAACGTTAACTAAGGAATAAATATGACGTTTTTACAGATTTTGTATGGCATATGTTTTCAATAAATTATTCCTCAGATAGTTTATCTGGCCATTGAAAAATCGTCCCAAAAAGTACAACAAGTAACAAATTGTTTGGCACTGAAACGTAATCAAAATATTTTTTTTTAATTAAGTACTTAAAAAAGCCGCCTCTGCACATCACAGCATTTAACCCTTCACCGATCAGTAAAAATCATTAAAAATAGGTCGCGGTGCGTGAGCGGAGTCTCTGCGTCATTAGCCCTTTACTGTAATAACTTTCGTATAGTTTTCCTGTACAGACAATTACCTATTATTAAATTTAATTATTTTATTAATTAAATAAATAGCATTTATTTGAAATAACTCAGTTTACAAAGTTCTTTGGACTCCTGATCCCTAAACTAGGGAAGCCTGTATCTTAGGGGCCAGTGCCTTCCATTTCAAAATTGTTCAAAAAACTTAGCTAACAACTAGAAATTTTACAAATTCAATATTATTTTGGTTAGTTTCAATGGTACTTAAACTAGGTTTAAAAAAAAAAATTAACTTTTATCGTGACTTGGCCGGGTAGATTTCAGTTGTTTAGAAATCCCGCGAAAAAAATGTGGTCTTTTCCGGGTTAAAGTAGCCTATGAATTAATCCAGGAAATAAGATGTCTAAGTTTTTAAATTTCAGACAAATTATGTATAAAATCCCAAAATTTTACCAAATCTTAACCATACCATATCGCACAAGCGATAGGAAAATAATAGACTTTATTAGGCTTAAAAAAAAACTTATTACATACTGAATCTTGATCTATGCGTTTTCACAATTTAATGTGGGTTTAAATTGATGTTCCTTATTAACAATTCTCATTTCAAATTAAGAAGTATGAGCCATAACTATCACAGAGATTTTAACTCGTAGTTGTCTCTACTATTTCTTTAACTCCCTTATTAAAAATTTCTCAAAACACAATAGTAACTTAAGTACACGCATTGTGAAATAAGTTATGCACAAAAAATAACACTTTTGAAGTTAGCCCTTTTATGCAAATCAGATCTCAAAAATAGTTGCCTTTAACAACGGAAGGGCGCAAATTTTTTTGTTTTACCTTTTGTCCAGAAAGGAACCGGTTCCGAACCGGTGTTAGAAGGGAATCCCTTTGTTATAGTATGAGAATCTGAGATTATAGATACAAGATGTTTTGTTCATTTGAATTTTGATATGTGTTCGTTGCTCGTTACGTGAGAAAATGGATATCTCGGTTCGCTAACGAGATTTGAGATTACCACTGCAGTTATATAACTATAGCTTTATTATTTAACCCGCGGAATTTCTAATTTCGGGGTTTCACAAATCTGGCGGGAACTCTTGGGATAAAAAGTAGCCTATATCCAGGGCTTGGTTCAGAAGTTTCGGCTTGAAGGAGTAACAAACATAGGTACACACATACACATTTACAAACCTGCAACCTTGATAATATTAAAAATTCTTATTTCAAAAACATTCTGTTACCTCTTAGTTGTTATGAGGATCTTCTTTGCGCTGGTTTCTTCAGATGGCGAGCAGTTCGTGTAGAATTTTGTAATTTAATTTTCGTTAACGTTGCATGATGATTTTCGAATTTTGATAGACGTCTATTCTTTGTGTCATAGTCATGTCAGCTGTCATTTTTAACTTGGATGACCACAGATAAAAGGTGTCGTGGTCTGTGGTCATGTGTTGTGACTAGGATTCACAACACATTCTAAGTTAAGTGGTTATAATTCCTTGCAATGCTGACAAACTCTCTCATTTATAATAAGTATAGGATAATGGAGGTATGCCTACCCACATATGTTATTGATCAAGTACTTACACAGGATATAAAGTAAATGAATAAATAAAATATAAAAGTATAACAATGCAACAGCAGTGCCGCTTCCGAGCGACGCGTTCCTGAATGGACGCATTTTAAATGGCGATTATTTTAAACGACAATTTGAAGTATGGTATCCATCGATTAACTAACCATGGTTTAGTTGAACATTGTTTACATCTCTCCTTTTTGTAATTACACATAAGAACATTTTTATCGTGGTCAGCTTTTATATTACCTGATAGGTATTAGTATAATATTTTGTATATTTTTGAGTTATGGAATTGTTGGTTTCACAGAAAAACGTCATTTTACCTAATTATTAAAAAACTACACTAGAAATATAAAATAAAATAAAAAGAGCCTTTATTCCGAAATTATTGAGACATGTCACATACAAATTCCGTTATACATTATCGTTGCATAATGTCTATAAAATACAAGAAAAACTAAACTAGAATTAGTACTAAAAAAACTGAGCTTTTATAGTATTTATTAATGCCGACACAAATTAAAAAAAATACATATACATATATATGTAGTAGTATACTGTAGTTTCCGATAAAAATTTAAAAGTGGAGAGATATTAGAAAAAAATTTTGGAAAACTGAATCGGGAATTTTTTGTTTGAATCGTGTTTCTACTTCTGAGCAAATTTAAATTAAATACTCCAAAATACCAACATGACGCATAAAGTAATTGTAAAACAATTTTGATGTGGAAACTTAAAATTATTAGAAAGTATGAAAACTTTGTCATGCAATTTTGATGCCACTGTAGCAGGACCCCTCAAATGCTCGGGGTCAATGAAACAAGTAACTTCATTTGACCGGATATTGCTTTTGCGATATCGTCCATTGGTTTTATAACGATTTTCTAAGAAATATTTTTTTTAATATTACTTTTTAGACGACCCAATGGCAGAATCCATAGTAGTGTTCCTGCCCTTAGAGGTCGTGGGTTCGATTTCCACTACTGGATAATGTTTGTGTGATGATCATGAATGTATTCCGGTCTCTGTATAATATGGTATACACATAACACAATATATCCCTTACTTTAGAGCTAGATTGCGATGTATGTACTGTGTAATGTCCTGATGTATTAAATTAATTAAATTAAGAAAAATTAAACAGTAAATCGGATAGTAGTTTACGTAAGCACTTATTGTACCATAATTGTTTGAATATAATCTTTTTAAAATGTAGATTTTTTTATTATTTCGCTAGAAAAATAGTTTTCTTTCATATTATTATTCACTCTATATATTTAATTGTAGTTACTTTACCTACCTACCGTTTTGTTCAGAACCCATTCTGGATACTTACCTCATGGTTTGAATCGGAGTAGACAAGCTTCAGAAAGGTGTGAATTTTAAAGAAAATCCAGATATGAACCTCAGTTTTTAGTAAGGTAAAAGGTTGTTCTTTGTAGAGAACCCTAACAATACTCAAGCTTTGAAATAGTTATTACTTTAAAAAAACACCAAATTGTACTTAACAGAAGTTAAAAAAAGTTTATAAATACATAATTTACTTTTTAAGGTTCTATATTAAAAGGGTTTCAACAAGATCCTGTTGCTAACCTTCCGTCTGTCCATCCGTCCATCAGTCTATCAGGCACATCTCATGACTAGTAATGTAATTTGTATAAAAAAATTAAAACATAACATAACATAATTTGAACATAACCTAATTTAACATAACATTTGAAAATCAAAAATTCATAAAATCAGTCTGTTGGCGCTAGGATAAAAAATAAGTACTTGTGCTTAGGAAATGACAAAATTATAATACAATACATCTAGCTGACCCAGCAAACGTTGTTCTGACATATAAATTATTTTGCACTTAGGGGTACGAAATATAGTTTTTTAATCTCTGAAGTTTACCGAAAATATTTTACAAAAATCTGTCAAGCCGTTTTGGAGGTTTGTTTTAAACACTGTGACACGAGAAATTTATTTTGACACTTCGCTCTTTAGAACTAAACATACATAAATTATAAAAACGTAATCCTCCTTCTTTCGCGGTCGGATAAAAAGCGTATTAAACGACCGTGACGAAAAAAATGTTAGTCACTCCCAGTATTCAAGCCCCGCCCGGTAATTATAGCTAGCATTGTCTGTACGCGCATTATAAGACTAGCTAATGACCTGGGTATGTCTTTGTCATTAGGCATACGTAGGTAACTACCAACTAAGAACGGCGAACTAAAAATAGTTTTGCAAATTTTTAACTTTCAGGAACTAAATTCAGATTTTACGTAGGTGATGCAATCAAATACATCGTCGTAATCTCGATACAACTCTGAAATAAATTCTACGCAGCATCGCAACGGAACCCTCGTGTCGGAATTATAGTCCATACTTTTAGGGTGGTAAATAAATGCTTCCGAAACAACATGCTTTTTATATGTATTTAGTTTTAAGTAAATTATCAATTATCACTGGAAGGAACTACCCTCTGCAATACAGGCTATCCTAGCGTAGAGGGTAGGGAACATCAAAACTTTGTTACACCTATATAATTTGAAAATAAATATTATTCTTATTCTTATCCAACTAGGCCAGAACCTACGCAATTTAATCTTTCAAAAAATTCGTTTCGACCACAACCATTGGTTCAAATCTTTGTTGAGACAAAAAAATATTTTCCCAAGGCATATAAAATATGATATTTATACCTACTCAATTTTGCATGAAATTTAAAATAAAACGTCTGTTTATTAATCTTTGGTAAAACTTTGGTAAAAAGATTTAAGCTATGGTTACAATTTGATCAGAAACAAACCAAAATCTTACTAAGATTTTGGCAAGTACCTACACTTGATTTCGAACAGAACCATTTTAACGGGTTAAATAATTAGTTAACATTTTAACGGGTTAATAAGTTTCTAATTGTACATTAGATGTACAATTAGAATCTGTTCTTTCAAGCAAGATAAAAATACTGTAATAATAATTAAATATTATAAATAGGAAGCGTTTATCTGGCAAACAATACATGTTCGCACATTCTTTTGAACGAAATCTATTAATGAAATTCAATAGAAGTTATCCAATAATTCCAATCTTTTTAATTGAAAACCTATTCAAAAAAACCCTATATATAGCAGGCATAATTCAAGAATTCTATACTGTGACAATATAGTAAACAACTAATTGGAAGTAAAATTTTGCAAAATGCAATAAACGTATATGAAAAATGAACCTTTCAGATAGTTGAAGACTTTTTAATTTATAGTATAGTTACATTTTTTAAGATAGTTGGTATTCTTACATTGTCGTAGAGCTCGTAGCGCTACTTGCTACGCCATCTCTCGCGGGGTAGCGCGATGAAAAGTTTTGCTACGACAGCCTTGGGGAAGGTTTCAGTGAAAACAAAACATGATTGAGATAAGAACCTCTCATTTATTTGCTACTATCAATAAACCAGTTTGAATTTAGGCTTCGAGATTTGGTTTCAACTTAGATCGTGATCGTAATTCGTACCTGAAAAAGAAAATGTTAGTATCAGGATCTTTTTAATTTACTTTAAATTGATAGTGTGTAGGTATTAATGCGAAAGGTAGGTGTTATCTCAGAAACAAATTCCCAAGTTTAGGTAAAAACAAGGAAAAAACTCCGCGATAAAAGGCCGTTGGCTAAAACCCCATAAGCTAAGCTCCGCCTGAATATGGAAAAAAATTCAATAGTACAGGAGGCGGAACGGAAAGAATTACTTAAAAAACTCGCCGCAAGACGGCGCTATATGAGAATCCAGGAGAGCGAGCGGGATGGGGCGACAAGAAAAAAAATCCGAAAGAACCCATTCTTTTCTATTTCCTCCCTCACTAATAGCGGCTTAGAAAAAATCGCTCGCGTCGCCCGTCCCCTTCTAACGCAAGGGTGGAAGCGAGTAACGAGCGGGCCGGGGCGAGCGAGAGGGGCAACGTGCTTGGCGCCCTTTTCGATAGTTCTCGTTTCGGCCGCGGTCCGCCGGCCGAGGCGGTCAGCGTCGTCCGCCGCACGTGCTTCGGAGCGTCTTTTCCTTGACCGGACACATTTTTCCGCGGAAAAAACGCGGGGCGCGTGCGCCCGGCCTCGGTGGGGATGTTCTTCCCGGCGTCTAAGGCGGCGGGGGCGGCGCCGCGTCTTGCTAGTTGGAGCGGCGTCTTCGCGAGGCGCGCGCGTCCGCCCCTCCCCGCAAGAAAGCGTCGCGGCGCTCAAGTTTTCCACCAAGAAGTTAGTCGTCGTCCGCCCGCGCCTCAAGGAGGTCTCGCTTCCGCTCTCCCTCCGGCCCCTCGCGCTCGCGGCCCCGCGGGAACCTGCTGACGCGCCGCCTGCTTGTTCGCAGGTCCCGCATGAGCCCGACGACCTCCTCGTGACGCCGCGCTCGAAGCTGGAATTCATGTTGAAGTACTTCAACGAGAACATCTCCCTAGCGCTCCAGGAGAGGTACAGGGACCTCCATGAGTACCGGAAGGCGGAGGTAGAGGACTCACCGCGGGAGGCCAAAGTACCGAAAATAGCGGAGGAGGGCGAGACGGTCGGCGGCGAGGGCGCCTTCGAGCCGAGCGCCGCGCCGCCGTTCCCGCGCCTCCTGGAGCCGCCCAAGGAGGAGGACAGCTTCGTGGCCAGCTGGCTGCAGAACTCCTTCAAGATGACGGCCGCCGAGGGCAACGGCGACGCGGCGGCCGGCAGCGCGCTGGACCTGCGGGCCGCTCCGCTGTCGCTGCACATCCCGGCCCTGCAGAGCGAGGCGCAGCGCTTCAAGATGGACTTCTGGAGCCGCAGCCGCCCCGCCTCGCCCGCGCCGGAGCCCGAGCCGCAGGCGGGGCCCGCGCCGCCGACCCCGCAGCCGCCCGCCACGCCGGACCACAAGATCATGGCCGAGAAGCTGGTCAGTGAAATACAGGTGAGTGGAACTTGAACGGTTTCAATGCCCTCCTCTTTAGGTGACTACTTATCAGTAGTTTCTATTTTGTCAGCAGCCACTTATTACTTAAATTTTCTTTAAAAGTTTTCCCAGAAAAATACAAAACATACAATTAAAAAAATATATTAAATTACCAGTCGTTATAAATTTAAATTAATTTATTTTGAATGTTTGATTTTTTAGAATTTTTTTTGTGTTTTTAATCAAGGTAATAATTCAAGACCATCGGTCTGAAACTGTCCGCCGGCAACAAAGCAGTATTTATTTGCGCCAAAAGGAAAGTGTTTTTAATTACGTTGCAACAAATTTTCTTGCAAAATTATCTATTTACAAAGTGATTTGTACCTAATTAATTAATTTATTGTAACCAACCTTTACTGAAGGATTTTTTATACTTTTCGCCATGTAGGTAGGTATTTCTTCCGAAATTTATCACGTAGAACCATATTTAAAGCTTTCCTCGAATCCTTTTCGTACACTAACAGTAATCCTACGTCCCACAAAATATTTTTATTTACAAACAAAGCTACGTGTACCTTCTACAAAACATCTCGATAGACTGACTGACCTCAGGGGTCTCACGAAACTCGTTCCAAATTCGAATGATCCCTTGCTTCCTTAAAAAAAGATAAAGAAGCAAAGGCAACATATTGTAAAGCTTTTGTTAGCTAAGAAAGGGTTAAGGGCCGTCAAAGTTATTATTAAATCGTTTTTGTCCTTCTGTCGCATCCGGTTTTACAAAGGATATGTAAATTAATGTAATCACTGATAATTCTATTATTCCTGTATTGGTGTGATCAACTTGTCAATACGTTGGATCCATTTTTTTCATCCATCAAAATGTATGGTCGTCCGTCCGTCCAAATGTTTGTTTAGAACATATGGCGTATATGAAACGTTTTATTGACGCCTTGTCGTCCGTTACGCTATTACGTTGTATGTTTACGCTGCAATTTAAAAATGAAAAAAAAGATAATTTAAAAATCGAAGCGTTATGAACGCTAACTGCGGTGCATGGATTCTTAAATTAAAATTTGTAAATGGAAGACAAAAGAATATTACTTTTTAAATTAGTTTCGGATTCGCTTACCTTGCATTTGTCCGTTTCCCACGGCACGGATTAGGGGCTCTTTGTGATTTTATTTTTTTAATTTTTTTCCACCGCTTTGTTTCACGGAAGGGGTGTTGACAGTTATTTGTTGCTGCGAATCTGTTCCCATTTCAATTTTTTTTTGTTTTAAACATTGTTTGCATTCGGAACCGGTTTTCGATACGTTCGAGTTACGTATTCATTCGAGTTTTAGTTTTTTTTTTGAGAATAGAGATTTAACGGCTCGACGCGTTGCTCTTTTGTGGTTTAATTTTTTTCAATCATGAATCAACGGTTAATTAAAACTTGTTTTATTAATATTTTATGTTGGTTCCGGGATGGAGTGGCTGCTATCAAAATACGAATTATTTATGCAGGGTTTATAATTATTATTTGTAGAACGCAGTGAAAATATTACATGTGTGAACTTTTTTATTTTTTATAACACCATGTTATAAAAAATAAAATACGTAGTAGAGTTTATGATAATGTGCGACCACCTTTTCAGCTAGTTTTTTACTAAGTTTATCATAATATTAATACAATGATCTTGGTGTTTTAAACATTCAAAGTAGGTAATATTATGATTTTAAATAAGTACATTTCTAAGCTTATTTGTGATCCATATTAACTAGTTTATTTTAACAGCAATTGAATTAAGTTTAAATTGACTCATCCTTTTTTAGTTGCATAAAAGAATAGGAAAATAACATGCATCTCTTTCTTTCATACGATGTCCTTGGTGCGTTGGAACGGAGCAGCAACAACAGCAATCACCTTCTGCCGATTCCACCATGAGCGAGAGATCTCTAGTGCCATTCGTTATGGTAATTGAACTTTCCTACTTTTACAATCAATTATTATTAATGTATAAATAAAAATAAATGCATGTTTCTTAGATTTAGTTTTATAGAGTCAGCAAAACATTAAATTTATCAGCTTCTTGTTAGGTTTAAAGTTTTGAATCGGTTGTTAGAAAACGGCATATTCAGCTATTAATAAACGAATCAAATGAAACTATAGTTAATTTTTTTGAGAGAAAAATTTTCCGAGCTAAATTTAATTATTTTGCTGACTTTATACTTTATATTTTACACAAAACAGCAAATAGTCTTATAAACATCTAAGTAGCTATATTATTACTTCCTGTTTCCAGCTTATTTTTTTTTTATATCACACTTTTATTCTTTCTGATATATTGAATCTTTTAAAAATTATAAGGCTTTATGTGGGTCTTTAGTTTTGTCTAGGTTCCTAGACCTACCTAGGTACCTACTTTGCGTTACTACTCTTTCAACTCCTGCCAATCTATATTATTTTAATTACTGGCAAGTTTTACCTAACATTACTTACTCTCTTTTTGTCATGATTGCCTTTGTAACTTCTTTTCATGATTTTCTTAATCCAGGTATATGCAAATTGCATGAATGATAGTTGAATGATAGAGCGATAGTTGCCTCTATTGAACAAACTTCGGGCCTTTGTTTCGGATAAAGTAGAAACATACTTTTAACACGCTTTTAACATTCGCTTTTCATCATGTTGCATGGCGTGTTGAAAGTGTGTTTCCATCTTGACACTTATTTTATTAATGTAAACATCACTTAAGCAGACTAATGATAAGATACCAATTTATTTATAGACAAGTTTTGCCATCACCCTTTTTTTTGAAAAGACTAGTTTCGCTCGCATGACCTCTATTTTAGTACCTAAGGGGTTGAATTTTCAAAAATTGCTTTCGGATATTTCATAAGTCAATGCCTGTATGCAAAACTTCTGATGCTTCCAGCGGTTTTAGCTGCTCATTGATATATCTTTCAGTCAGTCAGTTAGTTGCATGCCTTTCCTTTTTATATGTTACGCAGATTATGCCTATATGAAATCAACCTTTAGTTTTGTATCATATACATAGGTTAGTAGAACTGTAAAATTACCACAAATGTAATAATAATAATGTTTCCAAGACCGATGCAATCAGTCAATCTCTGACGAGATTTTCTTCAAGCACGGGACATATTGTAGGTACTAGTGTATGCACTCCAATAGGTCGACAGCTTCGACACAACTGGAGAAAGATCAGGCACAGGACAGCTAGCCTAACGTGCTCTCTGAGGCACGGAGCTAGGTGAATACAACCAATTTTCAAACTCCTGGCTAGTATGAAGAATTTCCTGATTGACCCGATCCGGGAATCGAACCCAGGCCCTCGTGATCTGCAGTCGATGCTCACCACTAGACCAACGAGGCAGTTTCCCTTAATGTACCTAATGCTATAATCACACTTCCAGGATAGTATAAAGAATTCCGTGATAGAAAAACCCGTGATAGAATTACTAAATTTCACTGGCCCGATCCAGGAATCGAACCCAGGCCCTCGTGATCTGCAGTCGATGCTCACCACTAGACCAACGAGGCAGTTACCCTAAATGTTTGTTTTTTTTTTATTGAAGACTAGCAGATACCCGCGGCTTTGCCCGCGTAAATTTTAGTTTTCCCTATTCTCACGGGAACCGTCGGTTTTTCCGGAATAAAAAGTACCTAACTTTTGTGTTAATTTAGAGCGAAATCTATCTGCATTTTAACTTTCAGCCAAAAGTTTTCAATAGTTGCAGCGTGAATGAGTATTTCTCCCGCTGGAATAGTGAAAAACAAATATTCAGAAATAACCATTGATTTTCCCGGGATAAAAAATAGCCTTCTCTAATTTTCAGCCAAATCAGTTCACCAATTACAGCGTGAAGGAATATTTTTCCCGCGTGGATATCTGTTTTTCACTGTTCCCGAAGGAACCATGGATTTTTCCGGGATAAAAAGTGGCCTTAGTATTAATCCAGGATATAATCTATCTCTATTCCAAATCAGTTCAGTAATTACGGCATGAAGGCATATTATCTATCACTATTATCATGGAAACCATGAAATTTTCCGGGATGAAAAGTATCCTATGTACTAATCCAGGATAAAATCTATCTCCTTTCCGAATTTCAGTCATATCAGTTCAGTAAGTGCAGCGTAAAGTAGTATTTTTCGCGCGTGAATATCAATTTTTCAGTTTTTCCGCAAAAGACATGGATTTTTCCGGGATAAAAAGTAGCTTTTTCATTAACCCAGGATATTATCTATCTCCATTCCAAATTTCAGCCAAATCCGTCTTGTACTTACTGCATGAAGATTTTTTTCCGCGTGAATTCGGTTTTTAACTAATCCCACGGGAACCATGGATTTTCCCGGGATGAAAAGTAGCTAATGTGTTGACCAACAATGCAATTTATCACCATTCCAAATTTGAGCCAAATGGGTTCAGTAGTTGCGGCGTGAAGGAGTATTGAAGCTTGGTAAAATACGAACTTTGGAGCCCCGTTTCACCCCTTTAGGGGGGGAATTTTGAAAAATCCTTTCTTAATGCACCCCTAGACCTCATAAGGAACATGTGTGTCAAATTTGAAGTCTCTATACCCAGCGGTTTGAGCTGTGCGTTGATATGTCAGTGAGTGAGTGAGTCAGTATCTTCTTTGATATACCATGAAATTTTCCGGGATGAAAATTATCCTATGTACTAATCCAGGATAAAATCTATCTCCTTTCCGAATTTCAGTCATATCAGTTCAGTAAGTGCAGCGTAAAAAAGTATTTTTCGCGCGTGAATATCAATTTTTCAGTTTTCCCGCGAAAACCACGGATTTTTCCGGGATAAAAAGTAGCCTTGTTATTAACCCAAGATATCATCTATCACCATTCCAAATTTCAGCCAAATCGGCCTTGTACTTGCGGCGTGAAGATTTTTTTCCGCGTGAATTTCGGTTTTTAACTAATCCCACGGGAACCATGGATTTTCCCGGGATGAAAAGTAGCTTATGTGTTAACCCAACATGCAATTTATCTCAATCCCAAATTTGAGCCAAATCGGTTCAGTAGTTTTGGCGCGAAGGAGTATTGAAGCTTGGTAAAATACGAACTTTGGAGCCCCGTTTCACCCCTTTAGGGGGGGGATTTTGAAAAATTCTTTCTTAATGCACCCCTAGACCTCATAAGGAACATGTGTGTCAAATTTGAAGTCTCTATACCCAGCGGTTTGAGCTGTGCGTTGATATGTCAGTGAGTGAGTGAGTCAGTATCTTCTTTGATATACCATGAAATTTTCCGGGATGAAAAGTAGCTTATGTATTAATCCAGGATAAAATCTATCTCCTTTCCGAATTTCAGTCATATCCGGTCAGTAAGTGCAGCGTAAAGTAGTATTTTTCGCGCGTGAATATCAATTTTTCAGTTTTCCCGCGAAAACCATGGATTTTTCCGGAATGAAAAGTAGCCTTTTTATTAACCCAGGATATCATCTATCTCCATTCCGAATTTCAGCCAAACCGGTCTTGACTTGCGGCGTGAAGATTTTTTTCCGCGTGAATTTCGGTTTTCAACTAATCCCACGGGAACCATGGATTTTCCCGGGATGAAAAGTAGTTTATGTGTTAACCCAAGATGCAATTTATCGCCATTCCAAATTTGAGCCAAATCGGTTCAGTAGTTGCGGCGTGAAGGAGTATCGAAGCTTGGTAAAATACGAACTTTGGAGCCCCGTTTCACACCTTAAGGGGGGAATTTTGAAAAATCCTTTCTTAGTGCACCCCTAGACCTCATAATGAATCTGTGTGCCAAATTTGAAGTCTCTAGACCCAGGGGTTTGTGCTGTGCGTTGATATGTCAGTGAGTGCGTGAGTCAGTATCTTCTTTGATACACCATGAAATTTTCCGGGATGAAAAGTAGCTTATGTATCAATCCAGGATAAAATCTATCTCCTTTCCGAATTTCAGTCATATCAGGTCAGTAAAAGCAGCGTAAAGTAGTATTTTTCACGCGTGAATATCAATTTTTCAGTTTTCCCGCAAAAACCATGGATTTTTCCGGGATGAAAAGTAGCCTTTTTATTAACCCAGGATATCATCTATGTCCATTCCAAATTTCAGCTAAATCGGTCTTGTACTTCCGGCGTGAAGATTTTTTTCCGCGTGAATTTCGGTTTTTAACTAATCCCACGGGAACCATGGATTTTCCCGGGATGAAAAGTAGCTTAAGTGTTAACCCAAGATGCAATTTATCTCCATTCAAAATTTGAGCCAAATCGGTTCAGTAGTTGCGGCGTGAAGGAGTATTGAAGCTTGGTAAAATACGAACTTTGGAGCCCCGTTTCACCCCTTTAGGGGGGGAATTTTGAAAAATCCTTTCTTAGTGCACCCCTAGACCTCATAAGGAACCTGCGTGCCAAATTTGAAGTCTCTAGACCCAGCGGTTTGGGCTGTGCGTTGATATGTCAGTGAATGAATGAATGAATGAGTCAGTCAGTATCTTCTTTTATATATTTAGATAGGCTTGCGCTTGACGACAAACATGCCTGATGGAAAGCAATGATGAGGTCTAGGATGGAGCGCGCTTGCCTAGATAATGCCTATTCACTCTTCTCTTGAAGGCCTTCTCTGAAGGCTTCTCTTATAATTACTAGCTCAACTAGTTTTTAAGAGTTTTTGTGAAGTGGTGATAATCGAAAACAAAACCCGGCTGAGTTTGTTGTGGGCTTCTTCTCAGTGCAGGGCGCGTTGGAACCCTCGTAAACTTAGTTTTAAGTTGACTTGTAGTTATCACCGTACATAATATTATGTAACAATTAATATTGTTGACGTTTTACAAGTGCCTTGTAAGTTAGGCCTATGTGAAATAAATATATTTTGAATTTTGAATTTTGGCCTTTGCCTTTCTTGCGACAGCCTTTCTTAGGAACCGGCTGCACACAATGCAATGTAATGCCATAATCACACTTACTTCCCGCACAGCCCCAGCACTCGCCGTCCGGGGAGCCGCCGGGCGACCGCAACGCGATGTTGCCTTTCGCATTGGTAAATTTCCTGAATAGCCTCAATATCGATGTAATTATTTTCTCTTTCTTTCTTTCCTTCTCTTCTCTTCTTGCGGTTTCTTGATCCGTTGACGTGCTTTGCGGAAACTCATTCGAAGATCTACTCACGTAGGTACAAGCATTCATAGTACTTAGATAGGTACATGTGAGCTTTCTTCATGCTAAAATAAATAAACTTTTTTTTATGTTTTAAATTCCAGTACCATTTTTTGTTTTTTTAAATAAAATTTCAATTTTTTCAATAACCTGAGCTCAGCTGCTTCTTTTTTAATTTAAATTGCAGAACCTTTATCAGAAAACATTGCATTGCATCAAAAAATAATACAAGGATATTACCTAAGTATACGCTTTTAAAAGACTACCTTATTTTATTATTTTCAAATAAACTAATGTTTATTTAATAAAATGCATTATATGGTTATTAAAATAAATAGCACATACAAATTCAAATGATATTAAACACTTAAAAATCGATACCATAAGGTATTTACGGCAATGATAGCCAAGTTAACCTACACTGCATACTAGTCTAGGCCTAAGAACTAAGTTCTAGACCAGATAAAATGGAGAGTCGCCAAAACACCTACATACTTAATTTAATAGTGACCACTGATTTTGTTAATCAATTACGAAAATCCATTTTACAAATTATTATTATTAATTGAGTAATTAAGTACATTTTTACAGATTAATAAAAAAATATTTTTATAAACATCTTCTTAATTGCATAAACGTTCTATTCAAAAACAGGATTGATTAGGATCTACATTCTAGGTAGATCACGTAACTCTTATTATATCTATAAACAATAGTTTTGCATTTATGTAATGAATTGTGTTTTATATCTAACATAAATATTCTTTTAATCGAACAAAACGTGTTTTTTATAATGCATAAGGAAAAAAGATATCTTCAATGGTTTTACATTGTGTCTTAGTACTTGTTATTTTAATTTAATTTAATGGTTATAAAAGAATGTTTAATCGCGTTAATGCTTAATGTTTAAGGCTGATCTTTATTTATTTTTAATCTTTTAAGTACTTACCTACTTATTTTCGTTTTATTTAAATCGTAATTTATCTTATAAATATATAATTTATCTTATATATCTGAAATTATTTATTTTTTTGATAGAATATTTAGGGTTACCTACAAACCTACCTACAAAGTAAAACAATTACAAAACTGAATAAAGGTGTTTCGTATTATCAAAACCAATCAGTAACATTCGAATAAATTTCCGCAATATTTTTTCGTTTCACAGAGGGCATTATTTTGTATCAGTTTAGAGAGTTTTTAGTTATTTGTGCTAACTTATATCTAACATCTAATTTCATAAATATCTAATTTTTATTAACAAATATAAAGCTCACTGTACTTATGGAATGATCTATGCTTTGCATATGAAAATCAGCACTTTATTTACTTTATGGCATTATCAATAATAACCTTTAATTAAACTAACAAAATAAACAGTGTCAGAAATAAATATAATAAGGAAATATTTAAAGTGTTATTATAAGTAACCGAACATGAGTAATTTACTTGGTTACAGATTCTTCCCCTACCATTATTTCTCATCGCACTAGATTCTCATAATTTGAATCTTTGTTATTACTTTTCGAATATATTACCGAAGGTCATATGAAAGTTTGTCGAAAGGAGGCCGGCAGAATCCCATACATGTCTGGGCTAAAAACGTTACAGCAATGATTTTTGTGTTATTATATAGGCAAAGATCTTATATTTATGTAACAAGAAGATTTTTTTTATAATTCTATGGGAATCAGGAGGAAAAAAATATTTTGATAGACTTAGGTTAGGATGAAAATAATGTACTCTGAGAACCATTACTAAGACGAAAATGTCTACATTGGCTTTCGCCAAGCCAAAGTCGTTAAAAATACAGTAAAAATAAAAAAAAACATACAGGCTGAATTGATAACCTCCTCCTTCTTTTGTTTTTCGAAGTCGGTTAATAATGAAAACACATCCGTAAGCGCACGAGTACGAAAACGAATGACGTATGAATTATGAAATGTGAATGACAATTGAGAAATGACAATGACAACTGACAGTTATTTTTTAAAGATCGAAATCCATAGACACTATGCAAAATCTATAATTTATAAAATATCGTCGTAATTGTCTAAAATCGTTATTAATCTGTGTTATTTATATTACAAATAATATTTTTATTAAATTCCTATGAACATTAGTATATCACAGTAATCGCAAAAACGCTGAATCATTTATTATTTTCATTACTCTCAAAATGCCTAGAACCCAGAGCCACGAACCAATGACAAAAAAGACTTTAGAATATGGCAATAATTAGTTTTATTTTATGCAATAGTACGAATGATTATGAATCATGATTTTAGCACATTCCCATAGAAAGTTACTAAAACTTACAGTGATATAGAATCAGAAAAAAATCTACTATTTTTTGGTATATATGGGGTTCCAGTAACAATTTAGCCCATTTTTGCCGACCTCCTTTTACAACCTACTGTAATACTCGCAACGAACCTCGATGTGTTGCAATGTGATAAAAGCAGAGTATGTACCTTTAACGATACATTCCTAATTTTCGCTGTTCAAATTCAATATGATTTCTTATTTTAGTTTTTGGAATACACGCTAAATATTTCCTGATGACCGTAAGTTTGTTCCTCGCTGAAACGTTGCGCGTCGTATTGACGTAGAAGCAAACTTTTACTCGTAATGCGTTTTATACGTTCATTTCTAATCGAGATTAACATTAACTTAAACACTTGGGATGTCCAAGAAATTCCTGTCGGTTGAGAAATCAGAAACAATCTGAATCAATCTAAAAAATCTGAAATCAGACTGAAACTGATTTTATTTTTGTTTACTCGCGCGTATTTTTTTTTTTGAAACCTACTACTGTACTAAAAGACGTATTGTTAAGCTTAAAAAGATTTATTGCTTTAATTTATGCCCTTTCGTTTCTCGCAGCAACAAGCGCGCTCAGGGCAGAGCATCAGCGAGCGGACGCTGGAGGAGTGCTGGTCGACGCTACAGCGAGTGAGTTGGCACCTGTTTCAATGCGTATCGTTATCTTCCAACGGTAGGGGCTACGCGGCGGCGGCTCTGTTCTTGACATGCTCGATTTCAGTACAACGAAATACGTACCTTTTTATTTTGAAACATTTAATCTTATGACGATAATAATAATTGATATAGGTTCTATATTTTGACGCGTGCCTTTTAAGACACGAAAAAAGAAAAAATTAAATAAAATATTTTTAAGTTCGGGGAATTTTTTTTCTTGGTTTCAAATATTTTACCGTTATTCAAGTAACACTTCAGAATTCTTCAGTTTTTGACCGAATTTAGAGTCAAATAGTTACGCAATTTTCTTTAAGATAGAAAAAAGATATATATTTAGATAAGTAAAAACGTCATAAACATAGCCGTCAAAACGTAGCTCTTATTAAAGGGGTATTGGTTTTATAGCCAATAACTCGTAATTTAGTGTTAAGTTTTAATTATTAAACGCAGCAATTAATATAATATGGGTACAAGATATTTTTTTAATGTATATAGACATGCACTTTTAAAATCAACTGAACAATTTATTGACCGTGAAATTCTAGGTTAATTTTTAGGGCCCTGTTTAATCTGATTATAAAAGAGAAATAGAAGGATAGGTTTTTTATCGTGGCAAGATCTGGCAACGCCTAGCCGTGGGTGGCAGGGGAAGCGATTTTTTGTAGACAGGAACTATAAAATATCTAGCTTCAATCTATCTTGAATATTCATTAAGTACACAACATTTTCGCATAGGATCTGATCAAGATAAAAAATAAACTGGATGCGATTATACGCCTCGGGCGTGTTAACAATTTATTTTAATCGAGATTTGCGCGCGTTTTTGTTGCATTTTAGGGTTCCGCATCTGAATATGAAATAATCTCAGAATTGTTCGACGGTGATACTTGCATATTGTAACGTGAGCCCCTTCTAAACCATGCAATATGTTTTTTCATGCACATATAAAATATAAATATGTAAAATAGCCTTCATTTCACCGAAAAGTTTTACAAACTGACTTTGTGTAAAATAAGAGGACATTATTAAAGTATTTACGTGTACTTTCTTACATATTAGTTAGCTAAATTCTTTATTTGCTATAAACCTGATCTTAGCTTAGGTTGTAAAAATTTCATACACAACTAGAGGCCAAATTTCCATTTTGTAGGAAATATTTTCTGAAAATACTACTTACCAACTAAATGCAAACGCAAGTAGTGTTATTTGTATTACCTACTCTACTTTTATAAATATACTGTAAGATATTTTACATATTAATTACCAACCCATTTATTACGGAAGTTAACAGTCATGATAACTATGAACTTACAGCTGATTCTTAACTTATTCCCCTTAGTTCTGTTACTTCTTGTTTAAACTTTTTACCATGATAATGTTAAGGAAATCTTTTCAACCGACTTGAATCGCTTACGATCGATTTATATAAACCACTTTTGCAAGCGATTTTTGTTTTACATTGTCAAAAACTCTTACGGAACCTTGTCATTGAAACCTGGGTGGGTCTTGGCCGTTTTTTTCGCGTCGGAGGCAGCGCCATCTGCGTAAAAGGTGGGTTGTATGATCCAGGAAGTACTTGTACTTATGCAACATCTGTATTTCACTGAGTTATTGCCGTGCAAATAAAAACACAACCGCCCTTTTGAACTCGGATACGTGTTACGATGTAAAGTGAAGATATTGTTATTTCCGATGAGAAATGGCTCGAATGTGGCAGATTAAAATTTAATACTACAATCACTTTTATCTACGCTCATTGCTTAAAGTTCGAATTATAAAATCGAAATGTGTCAAATAATTACCTACTTTATTCACAGACTTCTATAATTATTAAAAAGTTATTCATAATAACATCGCTCTACTATGGAAATATTTAAAGAAAGTTGTATAATATCCATAACGATACACGGCTCTGGACTCCTGTATTTGTATCTGGGGTTTTGAAGGAATTGATTACAGTACCGCTATCGGCAATACAACGGTTAACGGTTACAATTATTATCTGGGGTAGGTAATATTTTTTATCTACGCTCATTGCTTAAAGTTCGAATTATAAAATCGAAATGTGCCAAATAATTACCTACTTTATTCACAGACTTTTATAATTATTAAAAAGTTATTCATAATAACATCGCTCTACTATGGAAATATTTAAAGAAAGTTGTATAATATCCATAACGATACACGGCTCTGGACTCCTGTATTTGTATCTGGGGGTTTGAAGGAATTGATTACAGTACCGCTATCGGCAATACAACGGTTAACGGTTACAATTATTATCTGGGGTAGGTAATATTTTTTATGTAATATTTTTTAAGTGAATCCACAGACAACATATAGTTGGTAGTCATTGCCGAGAGTATAGATGGGCCATGATTGACCATAGACAACAACACAATGTCTAACGTTCCGCGTAACGTTCCACCTGGGCCTGTGATTATGATTACGATTACGATTACGATTACGATTACGATAACGATTACGATAACGATTACGATTATGACGTTATCTCGTAAATCTATCGTCCGTAAACCGACTTTACAGACAACTAATTTTTTTGTTACTTAGTCAAAACTTTGCGCTGAAAAATGTCTAGTAGTGAAACCTACTAAAGAAAATTTCACTCCACCTGACATCTTAGTAGTTGCAATGATTTACGACAAAAGTTAGCAAGATTTTATGATTTGGATTTATGATAATAATATGAGCGTAGATAAAGTAGTGTATGAAACTCTACATAATTAGGTATTAAAACACTCGTGTGATACTATTAAAAAACTCGCCTGCGGCTCGTTTTTTAAACTCACACTCGTATTTTAATACCCCTCATTATGTAACCGTTACATAAACTACTATTATGTAATATTTTTTTAAGTGAATCCACAGACAACATATAGTTGGTAGTCATTGCCAAGAGTATAGATGGGCCATGATTGACCATAGACAACAACACAATGTCTAACGTTCCGCGTAACGTTCCACCTGGGCCTGTGATTATGATTATGATTACGATTACGATTACGATTACGACTACGATTACGATTACGATAACGATTACGATTATGACGTTATCTCGTAAATCTATCGTCCGTAAACCGACTTTACAGACAACTAATTTTTTTTGTTACTTAGTCAAAACTTTGCGCTGAAAAATGTCTAGTAGTGAAACCTACTAAAGAAAATTTCACTCCACCTGACATCTTAGTAGTTGCAATGATTTACGACAAAAGTTAGCAAGATTTTATGATTTGGATTTATGATAATAATATGAGCGTAGATAAAGTAGTGTATGAAACTCTACATAATTAGGTATTAAAACACTCGTGTGATACTATTAAAAAACTCGCCTGCGGCTCGTTTTTTAAACTCACACTCGTATTTTAATACCCCCCATTATGTAACCGTTACATAAACTACTATAATATAACATTAATACCTATAATAACACCTCGCTTAGGGATTAATTTTCAAACATCCATCCATTCGTATCATATAGCGAACATCATAAAAGTTTTCTTTTTACACTCTACTGTAAATTAGTTCTTGACTGCGATCTTACCTGTGGGTAAATGACGATGCAGCTGAAGATGTTAAGTAGCCCCTAACGCTTTCTACACAGCATCGCGCCGGAAAGCTAAATCGCTTGGCGCTGCGTCTTCAATAGTATGGCATTCACTTCAAAACAGCCTCGTTTAAAATATTAGAAAATACATGAGTCAGTCAGAAACCTTTAACTTATTTAATATTAATTTTTCGCATGATTTAAAAAAACATCAAATTGGACAAGCAATTAGAAAACTAGCTTCACTAAAAATACACTCGATCACTTGATTTTAACTGACAAAGCAAAAAATTATAATTGAATCTTTATTTTATATATGTATATAGACCTAGCATACCTACACAGGCTCTTGTAAAAGGTCAATACGATATTAGTGGTATATATATGTATAGATTGT
The DNA here is from genome assembly GCA_036785405.1 of Coenonympha arcania. Classification (NCBI taxonomy): domain Eukaryota; kingdom Metazoa; phylum Arthropoda; class Insecta; order Lepidoptera; family Nymphalidae; genus Coenonympha; species Coenonympha arcania. Next base: position 8,648,756 of record CM072078.1, read on the forward strand.
ATGGGTTACGGTGATAACTACCTACTAGTCGACTTGAAACTAAGTTTACGATAGATCTAAGTTCTAACGCACCCGTCATGAGAAGAAGCCCACAATAAACTAAACTCAGCCATCTCCATTTTACAAAGGCTCTTAAAAACTTATTATCTCAAGTTTTAAAAACTTATCTATCCCAAAAAAAGTTTACACATACCACAGAAAACTACTAGAATATAAATGGCCATACATAAACATTAGGATCGTGTTACACTGCTAAAAAAGAAACAGGTGAAAAAATAAAACAAAACGCTCCCTCAACTCGAGGTGAACGCGAAACGGAAAAGTGTACGAAATAAGAAACAGTACAAAGTACTTGATATTTTTGGTAGAGCGGAACGAATGCGCCATGTGTGGAGTTATTTGAAGCTTAAATACTTTATTTTAATCTAAGAAGGACTTAAAAATATCAAGTAATTATTTTTGGGTGCAACAAATAAGTAGGACCATCAGCAAATAGAAGAACTACCTAATTCTTATTTTCTAAAAGTTACATGCATTTGTTTTTTTTCTAAATGAATAAATGGTCGTGGCAGACAGACAGACCCTTATTTTCTCAGTGCCTTATTTTCTCAAGAAGGCATTCGAGATGTGGGTTTACAGAATGGTTAAGATCACGTGGCACAGCTTTACCCCTAAGGCCCTAACAGCAGGGTACGGAAATGGTCAGTAAGAAGAGAGAACTCATGACCACCATTTTACCTAGAAAACTGGCGTTCTTTGGCCTCTTACAATGAGGTAATTAGTATTCCTTTCCAAGGTTGGAGGAAAATTGCCGGGAAAAGATTTCCAAGTCGCCAGCGACGTAAATGGTTGGATGGCATATTAAGAGGATGGACGGGTCTGCTACCCACATTTGAAAGAGGCAGCAAAAGACCAAACTTCGATTTGAAGATGGCACTCGATGATGATGACCTTATTTTCATTGTTTCATATTGCCATTGGATTAGGTCCTTACTTTTTAACTAATTTGGGATCTGCAGCTAAAATTTTAAATCTCTGTAACTTTGTTAGATACTCTAGTTAATAACTCTTACTACTTAACTACTCTATCACTTATTATAAAATGAACCTAGCTTCCTGTCTAATCAGTAGAACAAACATTATTAATAATAATTAATCGTAAACTGACTGTATATTCCTTTTCTTTTTTTTTCTTTTTTGACATTTTCGGTTTTATTCTGTTTTGACTTACTTAAATATAATTTGCAGATTGTCTTAATTTTTTTTAATATTATGTTTTTAAATATTCATACACCACAATAATGGTAGAATGTATAAGGACCATAAATTTTAGTATTAGAACTTAATTGTACCTACATTCTTATTAATAATTTTTATTTTTATTTTTATTTTAATTTTATTTTTATTTTTAGATAGAATAATAGAGTCAGATAGGTTATTCTTTTAATTGAATTGATGGTATGATATGCTTCTTCCTATTACAAAATAGGTATTTTTTAACGGATTTAAACATCTCTATTCCCTTTTGTCCTACAGAAAAGCGCTTGATATGCGATGTCGAAAAAATCCCACATTTGCATGTCGAACCGCAATGAATTTATTGTTATTGCCGAAAGATTTATTCGCGGGCGGCATTCCGAAAAAAATCTTAAGAAAATGACCGCGTTCCAAATTTGAAATTCAAATCGCGATTGTTTTTCTGTTGAAATTGAGACGATTTTGACGTCCGGCTTTCAGACCGCGACATGTGTTTTAGGTTCCATTTTTTGGTTGCTTTTTATGCCACGGCGTTATAGAGATATTTTCGGGTAGATAGGCTAATTGTGAATCCATAGCATCTGTTAGTTTATTTGTCATCTATGCATGGACGAAACTTTATTGCAGCATGTCACAGAAGTCATTTTTTTCTCAACGCAAAAAAAATACTTCGGTTATATCGCAGCCTACAAGTACAGAAAAATCATTAAATATATTATATCGAAGATAATTGTTTAGTTTAAATCACAGTTTAGTTTGCTGTAAACATACCTACAACAAAACACTGAAGATATGGTTTAGTATAGATCAAAGTTTTGTTTGCTATAAGCATACAGTAAAAAAAATCTGAATTTAGGCCTCGGTTGTTATAAGTATAACTTCCCGTTAGAAAATGTAACGAAGTTTATCCGATCTGTCTCTAATAATTTTTTGGATATCCTTGCGTGGCCCGTATCAGAATGTATCTTTGAACACATTTTTCGAACCGTGTTAGTAAATCAATTCGGTGTTTTACTTTTTGCGGCTTGCTCTTTGATGTACGAATTTCAAAATGCATTGTTGACAGAAGGTTTTTAATGATGGATACCAGTACGGCCTGTATATTATTGACTAACTTGCAATAGTAGTTTATGTAACGGTTACATAATGGGGGGTATTAAAACACGAGTGTGAGTTTAAAAAACGAGCCGCAGGCGAGTTTTTTAATAGTATCACACGAGTGTTTTAATACCTAATTATGTAGAGTTTCATACACTACTTTATCTACGCTCATATTATTATCATAAATCCAAATCATAAAATCTTGCTAACGTTTGTCGTAAATCATTGCACCTACTAAGATGTGGACACCTACACCTACAGGTGGAGTGAAATTTTCTTTAATAGGTTTCACTGCTAGACATTTTTCAGCGCAAAGTTTTGACTAAGTAACAAAAATAACATATTAAAATGTTAAAAAATAGTATACTGTATGGCGTCAAAATTCTGCAAAATATGTGGCACAGAACCATAGACAATATACATTGTTGTTGTTGTTGTTGTTGTCTATGGTCAATCATGGCCCATCCATACTCTCTTGGCAATGACCATACTCCATCCATACTCTCTTGGCAATGACTACCAACTATATGTTGTCTGTGGATCACTTAAAAAAATATTACAAAAAAAATTTTACCCCAGATACAAATACAGGAATCCAGAGCCGTGTATCGTAATGGATATTAATTAAACAACTTTCTTTAAATATTTCTATAGTAGAGCGATGTTATAATGAATAACTTTTTAATAATTATAGAAGTCTGTGAATAAAGTAGGTAATTATTTGACACATTTCGATTTCATAATTCGAACTTTAAGCAATGAGCGTAGATAAAATATATTATGAAATTTTTCATCGGTGTGGGACATATTATTATTATACAAAAAAAAAATAAGTTGCAAAATAATAATAGGTTAGCAATTTGAATGTTCTAATCTTTTTAAACGTGTTCTTCTGAATTCCTGTAAGAGTGCAGCTCTAGACTAGAGATATAGCCACCCAGGTTCCGGTCCAGGTATCGGTGAGTTCTAGCCATATCTATGCGTTTTCTTAATATTGCTTTTGCATCGTTTTCGAACGAAATTAAAAAAAATAAAAGAAAAAAAATACGTTTCTATCACAAAAATTGCTAAATGGTAGTCAAGTTGCAATTTTGCTGGCGCTTACTTATTATCGTCGATGCACAGATTATAAATAGGTCGCGGGACCGTTGTGTCGATGTGACATTGACATTATTTTGACATTTGCGATCACTAACCATAGACAATTATTGTTTTTTTTTTTACCCAAGCTAAAGAATGGTCGTCAAGGTTTCCGCACTGATCGACGCTGAAACATAATTATGGTTAAGGCTGCTGACCAATTTTTGATGTCTCTTGTGTGTTTTAAATTTATTATTGGCAAATTAATTATATTTAATAATAGTAGTTTATGTAACGGTTACATAATGGGGGGTATTAAAACACGAGTGTGAGTTTAAAAAACGAGCCGCAGGCGAGTTTTTTAATAGTATCACACGAGTCTTTTAATACCTAATTATGTAGAGTTTCATACACTACTTTATCTACGCTCATATTATTATCATAAATCCAAATCATAAAATCTTGCTAACGTGTGTCGTAAATCATTGCAACTACTAAGATGTCGAGTGAAAGTGAAGTGTGGAGTGAAATTTTCTTTAGTAGGTTTCACTGCTAGACATTTTTCAGCGCAAAGTTTTGACTAAGTAACAAAAAAAATCGTTATCGTAATCGTAATCGTAATCGTAGTCATAATCGTAATCGTAATCACAGGCCCAGGTGGAACGTTACGCGGAACGTGTCTAACATGTAAAATTGTGTTGTTGTCTATATTCAATCATGGCCCATCCATACTCTCGGCAATGACTACCAACTATATGTTGTCTGTGGATTCACTTAAAAAAATATTACATAAAAATATTACCCCAGATACAAATACAGGAATCCAGAGCCGTGTATCGTTATGGATTTTATACAACTTTCTTTAAATATTTCCATAGTAGAGCGATGTTATTATGAATAACTTTTTAATAATTAAAGAAGTCTGTGAATAAAGTAGGTAATTATTTGACACATTTTGATTTCATAATTCGAACTTTAAGCAATGAGCGTAGATAAAATTAATAATGGATTACTTTATACAGATCTTTTTTAACTTTTGCATGCCTTAAAAAGGTAGAAACATTGATAGGCAAAAAAAAATGATACCATTTAATTTTTAGTAAATTACTCACGTAAAATACTAGCTGACCGGGCAAACGTTGTTTTGCCATTTAGGGGTGTGAAAAATAGATACGCTCGACCTTTAGTATCAGATCTACCGAATGTATACAAATAATCATAAAAATTAGTACTTTGGTTACAAACACAGTGACACGAGAATTGTATAGATACCTTTAGATTTACTACAGTGCATAAGTTTTTATTTCTTGTCAATACTTATTTATAACACATTTATCAACAGCTTCTCTTAAAAAACTTTGAAGTATCGGAAAAAATTAGATAAAGAGTTAGAAACGTTAATGAAATTGTACTTTTAAACGGGTTCCGTCGTAACATCTAGTATCAAGAAGCGAGGAGGGTCGGTAATTATGAAAAGTGTCCGAGGGAGGAAAAATCTCGAAGACGTTTAGAAAAAACCGCTCTAACGACCGAACGGCTTTTAAACTTAATAGGTTTTGAAAGATTCTCTGTAACCACTTTTTTTAATATGAAACCCGGTAATATTATAGATGAGTTTTTCTTTGTCGACACGTAGGGTTAGAGATAAATTATGAAACGTTGATGATAAAATCTCGTAATGGCAGTTTTTTGATGCCATGCTTATTATTTTTAAATTAAGCATGGGAAATAGGTATTAATTCATAGATACCATTTACATATTTTACTGAACTCATAATATGATGTTTTTCGTGAAACACACATATGAGTAGGTATATGACGCGACTCGAGATATAATATAATAATATGAGTAAACATTCAATTATAGATTGTCTAATTTATAGTAGTTACACTGTAAAATAATAACATTATTGACATTACTTTAATTATAACGATTATTCTAACAATAAATAAAATTACAAATAATTATTTTTAAATACTAGGACCTATTTACAAAAATAAAAATTAAGAAATCTAAAACAAAAACTTACTCTATAAAGACTCATCGAAGCCGAGGCAGCGAGGCATAGTACCTACCCAAAATGCAGCGTTACCTCTTTGGATGGCCAAACTTATTTATTTATCTAATTTAAAAATGAAAGCCACTTCATATATCGGTTTGAATGGCACTGTACACCGACGTGATCACTAAGTAAAATGAAATTTAACTTAAGAACTGACGTCTCAGGATAATCAGATGCAGTGCGTCACATAATTTATGCATTGCAAAATTATGGGACGCAATGAGGACGCAATGCATCTGACGTTGGCATGCGTAGGTATCACTTATTATCAGGGGAACGTTTTGTAGTCTCATCATTTTTTGTAAAAAATTAAACTTTTGTTAATCGGATTTTCACTTTTTAGTTGGTCTTACATATATTTAGTAAATATTCAGATTTTAGGCTGATTTTTGAATCGTCAGATAAGCGTTAACTGGGGAATAAATATGACGTTTTGACAGATTTGGTGTTTCAAATTTATTTCTTAGATAGTTTATCTGGCGATTGAAAAATCGGCCCTAAATCATGTTTTTTTTTTATACTATATACTAGCTGCTAGCGCGCTAGCTAGCGCTTGACTGTGATCACACCTGATGGAAAGTGATGATACAGTCTAAGCTGGAACGCGCTTGCCTAGAAGATGCCTATTCACTCTTGATTTGAAGGCACCCAGGTTGTAAGTGGCAGGAAAGACACTGCCCGGGAGAGTAGTTTAGTATACCTAGTTTATATGGTAATAATATAATTAATGAAATACCAAACTCTTGATCAAGCTAGTATAAGAGTAACTTGTAAAAGAGTCTTGAGAATTATTTTTCTTATGGTTAAAGACGAATGAAATAACCAACTTCAGGTACAAAAAAAACTTTTTGGCAATCCTCCTAAAACTGCTTGCCCTTCTTTTTTCAGGTAACAGTTTTAGCGCAAACATCGTTTAGAGTTTTTTTTCGCGGCTCATAACTCACGCGAAGAAGGTTTTTTGGGGCAGAAACTTGGGAATTTATTTCGCAATTAGCGGTGAGGCACTTCTCAACTCGCGGGACATTATTAGAAAACTTTGTTATAGCTCGTAAAAAATCTTCTTTTTTCACGCGGACACCTGCGCGGCGATGAATTTTTTAACCTGGCAACCCATAAACATGTCTAAAATATCATTATTTATTATTTTTTAACAATTTTCCTAAAAAATAAAAAATGAGTTTCAAAATATTAAAAAATTTAGTCCAACATCAATCTTGGAACTTTAAGGGCTCAAGCTAAAAGTGAGGAACCTCCTCACAATGTCTGCCATCTCCTGAACCACTGCCTTCTCTATGCAGCCCTTAAGTCGAGCTTCTTAAAATGATGGTCTAAGTTTTTCGCTATAAATACCGTTAACTATAACATCTATCGGAACAATAATCGAATTGACATTCTATATGGCAGTAAATTTATGAGCAAGGTAGTGGGTACTTTGTTAGTAAAATAATTATTATACTTTACAATTCTTAGTTTTTCGATATCTGTATTATAATTTTAGCAATTTTCATGTGAATCTCATAAAAAAGCTTTTTCTGCATAATTGCTACACGACAATCGTTCGAGGTGAAAATGTTAACAAACAGTGCAAATTAGCTGAAACATCCACCCCTAGCAGACGAATTAAGAGAAAAACTCGAGAAAAATTAGATTTTATTGTACCGTCAGATGCGGCGATCTTGATACTTTGTTACATTAGTATCTCACTAGAAAATTTTACGAAGTATAATAGTATTTTTTCAATGCTAGTGTCCTATCATAAAACGTGAACTTTTTTTTTATAAAAAAATCCAAATGATTTTAGTGCCTTGCCAAGATAATCGCAATTGCCTAGAGTTGCATTTAGTTTTATTGTGGTTTGCGAAACATTATATTACACGGATCATTATTATAATTTCTTAATTCAGATCTGTAGTGACGGGAGATTTTGACCAAAGGGTCTGATTGCGTAAGAAAAACGTATTCGTCGTTATCGTCATATCATGAATTCTGACGTAAATCAGGGTTCCAATCAGCGGGCAGAATTTGAAAACGATTAGGTACGATAACGATGAATACATTTTTCTTACACAATCTTGGGGCTGGTCCTGCCACTATTAAAACCCTACTAGGAGTCTAGTATGTTCAATTTATTTAGCGTACCGGTACAATGTTGTGTAGCAATTGTTAGGGGTCGTAATAGGATTCTTCAATTCAATTCAATTCAATTCAGATAGCAGTTAGTAAAAAATAAATCATCATCTTAACTTTGCTTTTAGATATAAAAACCTTTTGTTAAATTAAAAGAAAGCTTATTAACATCAGTTGAGTAAGAATAAAAAAATTCTTTAGGCATGTGATCTGGAAGATGTTCACTCTACTGCACTAAGTGCTTCATTCCATACCTAGAAGCTTACGCCGGATTTTTGTAAAGTAGATCTATGCAAAGTATCACGAAGTTTCGGTCATCGTATACCGTAGCTAATGGCCTGTAGTCGGTAAAAAAGCAACGGCGAAAGATAAAAATTAGCCAAAATTAAAAGAGGCTAACGAACGCCATTCTGTTTCTTGCCTGCTCTCCTCTCCGCCTAATTCTTGCCGTCTCCATTTATTTCTTGCCTTATTTTGCTTATTTCTCAGCAAAAACATGAATTTCGTACACTAAGTAACAATTTGATGTGAATTGAAGTAGATTTGGGCATTAATTAGTTTTTAGTAACATCTAATTTTGTTTTTATCTAGGTAGGTACTTTTTATATCTGCAAGATCAAGTATTTTTATAGATATGTATTATTTAGCGCTTACCTATAATCAATCACACCCGATTGGAAGTGATAATGCAACTTACCAAATCGTTTTTTTATTTCTTTTATTAATGTATCAATCATATTTGTAATCCTTATTATTATAAAATTAGGAAAAGCTTTTTCAAAGCCTGGTAGGTTATTAGATTATAAAAAAAATGTAATGGCTTCTTAATAGAAGCGGCTGGTTACGAAGGTCGGCATCTCTAGCCGTATGGCATTTTGCGATACGCTACAAAGATAGAAATGGAAGCAAAATTCAAAAATGTACGAAAATTATTGCTAAATTACCGCTATATTGGTCACATGTCCACATCTTCTAATATATAAAATTCTTTCGATTTTCTTTGTTACCAAACTTCTCCGAAACGGCTGGACCGATTATTATGAAAATTTCAGTATATATTCTCCGGGTCTGGGAGCAGGTTGTTATCTATTTTTATGTCCCTAAGTAAGAAAAAAATGTATATGGCAAAACAACGTTTGCCGGGTTAGCTAGTATTCCTATCGATTTTTTGAATTTCTTTCGAAAATGATGCTGTAGCAACATTAAAAAATTCATGGATATAATTATTATGGCTAGAGTTGTTGGTGTGATGGCGCTCGCTTGGTGAACGCCTATGCCCAACAGTGGAAGTCGGCATGCTGAGATGATGATGATGATATTAGTAAAATGATGATGACCAACAAATTCTCCGTGTCGCAATAAACCACGTATAATATTCAACTAAGTTTAAAATCACCACCTATATAATCTTACAACCTGTCATTAGGTGGACTAATTCTAGAATTTTTCCGCTTGCTTGGACCCTAAGTGCGGAACGTTAAGACCTAGCCGGCGGGCATTTTCACGTAACCAATGAGACATCATTACGAGTTTACAATGCGTTATTAAATCGTTTCATGCTGCCTTGGTACGGTTAATTATATTGTCGTTTGAGTGCATTAAAAATGTGGTGCGATGACGGTGGAAAAATTAATTATTAAAAAAAAAATACTGGACAAAATTTTTTTTAAAGACAACATTATTTTTTTTTTTGAAAATGAAAATCAAATCTTTGTTTTTGACATATATTCCTAAATAATAGGCTCTACTGCCAGGTTCGAAAGGCAGGTTTGCACAAAGAAGAACTGGCAAGAAACTCGGCAAATGCTCTTTTCAAAAATAAATTTCAATTTAGGCCGATGACTCACATAATTTTCGAGGCAAGGAAGAAAGAAAATAGGAATGAAATTATTTTAAACCGCTCACCCAATTAATGACCGACTTGAATCATTTAGACTTAAAAATTGCAATAGATTTTTGCGCTATCGCAACTAGGCTACACATCTTTCTGATAGGCACCTGTCGTTAAAAATAGCTGATTTTGTTCTAAACAAACAAAATAAAAGGATATTAGGAATAATACATTTTTTCACCCGGCAATCAAGACCACCTAGAAGACGCTCCGTAAAAAATGTCAGGAGAGCTCGACGTATATGGAGAGTTATAAAAACGGAGCCGGGAAAAAAACGCGGCTACGTACAGCCCGGTGAAAAACTGCAGCTATCGCCCTCTCGCTCGCACGTGCTATAGCGGACGACGCCGCAGTCTTGATACTTTCGCGAATTTGTAGTGTAAAAAAATTAGCACTGGTGTAACAGCAAATGACAGAAATGTGACCGTTGATGTAACAATATTTGGTTTTATAAAGAATCGATAACAATGTCATTGATTCGAATGTAAAAAATTTCAAAGAAATACGTTATCACCATCGAGATTCAAAAGTTCCTTGAAAATTAACGAAAAATTCGCACTCTGTAATATTTATATGAAACAAGTGGTATTTAATTGAGAATGTTTGACATTAATTTAAAGTTTTTAAACTTTATAAGAAAGTTATCTTTTTGATATTTAATATAATGGTTTACGCTTATTTTTAGAGCGTGTCTCTACAATAATGTAACAAAAAATGTTGAAGAGTACCCTACACTTTTCGTTAATTTATCATAAACATTTTTTTTGTTTTAATTTAACACTTATATTTTTATTCTTAACAAGTTTAAGTAATTTACACAATAATGGAAATAATTGTGATTCCTAAGTTTGTGTTCATTAGTAAATATCTCTATACCTACTGAAAACTTGATTTTTTGGCGACACTTGGCACAGACACGACTCTCGTGTCAAAACTATTTTCATAACTAAGTAACAGATTTATAACATAACCTGTCTAATGAAAGATCTGTGTGTGCAACAACAACATGCAACAAAATTACGCAACAAAAGTATCAAAACCGATCGATCGACTACACTCGAGTTTCGAACTAAGGAACCTCGCAGATACAGCCAACTATAATAAAAAACTTAGCGAGTACGTACACATAAGTGCATTACGATGCGATACTTCTATAACTACAACTATAGTACTCACAAACAGAACGCCTACGGGCCACGGAGCGAGTGCATTGCATTTTTTGCCGCATTTGAAAAATACATTTTGACGATAACAGACATATGACCGCACTATTCGCCTAAAAGTTACAACACTTGTGTATAATAAGGTATATTATAGGACCACAATCGAATGACATGACAATAGGAACTTATTAAAAAAAACTTTTTTTCAAGTTATTGAGTGCTTTAATAGTGCAGTGACACGATTTTGTTTCGAGTGCTATGAATGATTTTAATCGAGACCTTTTCGTGATTCATCGATGCAGGTAAATAAATATTATAGATATTTAGAATGAAATAATAACATGCCTTCATTTATCTAGTTTACGTATCTAGCGTATATAAGTACCTAATCTTATCTATCTAAACAAGAGTTAAGTCAATTATGTCTAATTATTATCTTTTTTCAAACCCGTTCTTTAAGGAAAACGTACGGTTTGTTTTTCGCAGTTAACTCATAATGGGTTAGGATTTTTTTTATAAAGAAAACAGAATTCTCGCTGTGTCGTGTTCTTAGCATGCGGTTAGGGAAAGTTGGCGGGCTTGTAAAAGTTCAGTGCGCTAAATGTCAAAATGTGACATTCACATTTTTATATTTACTCTGTGACACGCTTAACGCCATTCAAAAGTTGTTGCTCGTACTGATAAATCTTAGAGTAATCTGAAAGTCTATACATATTAAACTCGTAGGTAATATCAAAAGTACCTATCTACACGATCGAAGACAGATGGTTGAGCGACAGAACTAGTGCAATAGGGATCTGTTACATCCGGAACTCGAAACATTTACAGAATACTATGACATGACCTACTTTTGCGTGGTACCCTTTTGAAAACATGTCTATTTTGACCAGATGTAAGAAGCAGGGTGGTATAATCTTGTAACTTTGTCTAGTCTGTCTGTCTTCTTGTCTGTGTGCTTCATGATAATGAATAGATATTTCAATCCATGAAGTCGCGCCCCACTCTGTCAAAATTGCTTAGGTTTCATTCGATTCGTATGAAGTTTGACTGAGTGGGTAGGTACGTCATCGTCGATTGAAACATCGATAACCAAAATTATAAAGATTACCTCATTAGCTTTTACTCTACAGTTTACGATTATTTACTAGATTTTTTTAATTTTTAAAAATACCCAAGACCTTCAAATTAGGAAAAATATAGAATTGTTTATTCTTTCACATAGGCTTACTTTAAAGGCACTTTTGAAATGTAAGTCTCTATCATCAAGTTCTTTCATCTTGGGGTCGATTTCACGAAACGTCTTAAATTATCATAAATATCACAAGATGCATACTTACGTAGTAATACCTGACTATGTACGAACCTTATTAAAATAATCTAAAGAAATATTAGTCCATTGAAAAGTTACATTTGGGGTTGCGTTTTTTAGAGGAAACAATTTTATTTTTTTGATGTGTAGGGGGGGGTCAGTGTAAAGCTAAAACCAAGTTTGTGGGGTCGCCACCCTTGTCCCACGGCCGCCATCTTGAAAATAGGGGTTAAAATGGTTTTTACGATATATCTCTTAAACTATTTGTTTGATAAAAAAAATTGGTAAAAAGGTAAGGCCTAAAAAATGTAACATTTCAATGGACTAATATTTCTTTAGATTATTTTAATAAGGTCATACATAGTTATAAGCTTTTAAAAAGCTTTGTGAAAGTTCCATCAGTATAACGAAGTCAATTGAAGTAGGGATGTAATAAATTCATTATTGCTACTTTTTGAATGTGATGCCGGTTGGATGAGATGCCGGTAAAATAGATTGTCCGCGAATTAATTAACCGTCTAATAAATAATCTCAAAATAATATAATGTTTGTTATAAGCAAAACAAATTATAAAATGTGATTGAAGTAATAATATTTCAGCTTATAATATTGTTCTTTGAATTTACCATGAGGTATAGGAAAATTTAGGAAGGTTTAGGAAAATTTTCATGGTTATATTAGGCTGATAGTCTTTATATATTTCTATTCTAAAACGCTGGTTCTTTGTTTTTGATTATATTTTAGTCGTTTCTGTTGAGCTGTGAATGGTCCACTACTAAACTTTGGCCCTTTGAAGTATTCTTTTATATATATTTAGGGTATATTTATATATATTTAGTAGTATATTATATTTAGTAGTATATTATATTTAGGGTAAAAAGAAAGATCACTTAGTAAAGCCTCAATAGTTCAACAGTTATGACAAACTGAAAACAAGTTTGATGCCCATCCATGAAGTTCGACCTTAGAGTTTGTATAGGTGTACATACATTAGTTTTTTGAATTTGCTTAGCATAGGTATCAAAAAAATAATAACTCCTATTTCGTTTTATTAATTATAACGGAAATCTAAAATAATCCAAGACATTTACTTATTGTTTATCTAATTATTGTCGTTGGTTCTTAGAAATTTTTATTTTTGAACGCATCCAAAATAACAGTAGAAAAAAAGTATCTCAATTTTTTTTTGGAATAATTAATTATTAAAATATCAAATATAAAAATATTATTTAAATCAATTTTGTATACCTAAAGCGCAATATCAAATCAACACACAGTCCTTGCCTACATTTATTTATAACACTCCTTATTGCGCAGGCGCACTGTATCGACAAAAATAAACTTCTTTTGTCCATCCTCGAACCTCGCGTCAAGGTTCAGTCAGGATTGTGACAAAAAATATCATTGTGAGTATTGAATACTATCTGATTCCAACTTTACGCGTGAACTCTACTAAACTACGCGTAAACTTAGTTTGAAGTCGTGAAATAGTTATCAGTATCTTTTTTTATTCTATACAAGTTAGTACTTGACTGCGATCTCATGCCGTGTCAATGTTACATTACAGAGTAGGAACAAGTAGAGTATCTCTGTAAAATATTGAAAATATGATATTTCTCAAAGTATCGATTAAAAAAAAGAGTTGTGTAATCGTCTATTTCAAGTGTTTAACTAACACGGTTCAAGAGATACAATCTGGTGACAGACGGACCGCGGAGGACACGTTTTTAACTCTTTAGGTTCGGAACCCTAAAAATGAACGCCCCACCACGTGTTTAAGTTCATAGAGTTTAAGTGAAATAGTTATCAGTATCTTTTTTTTTAAGTATTCTATATACAAAGTGGAAGTGGAGTATTTCTGTAAAAAATTGAAAATATTATATTTCTCAAAGTATCGATAAAAAAAAAGTTGTGTAATCGTCTATTTCAAGTGTTTAACTAACACGGTTCAAGAGATACAATCTGGAGACAGAGGGACCGCGGAGTCTTAGTAATAGGGACGCGTTTTTAACTCTTTAGGTTCGGAACCCTAAAAACGAACGCTCCACCACGTGTTTACGTTCATAGAATGAAAAATGAAGAAGGGACGTTCATTTTTAAGTGTAACGATCGTTTTCGGTCACTCCTTATAGATTGTATGGAGAAACCGAATCTAGATTCGAATCGATATTTCTTATCCAACAACTACGTTAGTTACGCAGTGCAGTGCGTCATATGATATGGTAATGCGAAGTGTTGGGATACATTTAAACGTAGATGAACGTCTTGCTCGTCTCATTATTGTTTCGAATAAAAACACCCCTTTTCCCACTTTTAGGTTTAAATTTTTAAAAACCCTCTTTAATTACACACCAGTAGATACTTAAGTCTCATTATGCCCTACAGCGCCCTCTAACTGAAATAGAACAGATATAACAAATAACTGTAGCAAAATATCAAACTGTGGTGGTAAAGTAGTAGGTATATCTATGCGGGAAGATTTTGCTATAAAATATCCTACCAACTTATGTACAAAAATATTATAAAAATCTTTGAAAAAAAAAACAGTTTTTGTATTTATTTTGGCCTCTCAAAACGCATTAGCGCTAGAGATCTGTGGGAACTGTGGATATAAAAATATAATTCAAAATGCATGCTTCGGCCCTAAGAGTTACTAAGATAGCAACCCAGTTGGTAACTTATGCATAGTGAGTACGAATTTAAGACTTTTGCCTCCGTTTTGTGAGTCACTCAGTGTTTAACTAACAAACACGTATAGTATAAGTTCACTGATACCGCTCCAAATAACAACAAAGCTCACCACAAAAGCCATGAGCTCAGGCCTCTCGATGAAGCGCGAAAAAAAAAGAAAAAAAATGCATGACGTAACGGCCTCGTCACAGTTCACACAGGCGTTGTCGTAGGTCAAGATGCACACACATACATACACACACACACACACTTACGTGCGAGTGCAACGCTCGCGTACGGTATCGCTGTAGCAACGTTGATATACATACGCCAAGATATGCATTTTTGTGAATAAGGATTTATTGTGGCTGAGTTTATTGTGGGTTTATTCTCAGTGCAGGGGGGCTATTCACGTTACGTGTCGGCTACATTTCGTGATGTGATATGTTTAAAAAGGTGATTCTATTTCCGTACTTATGCAGACGATATTGAATTCAAAACATTTTTTGCGGACACTGAAAAATTAATTTTAATTCAATTAGCATAGAGCGTAAAATTGAATGTAGTTCAAAACGCCATATTGGTCGACTCGGTCGGTCGGAAATTACTTAAGCGCCTCTAAGTTGAGCATTGTATTTCCTATGATGAAATACATTCAATTTTACACTCTAAGCCAATTACTGTAAAGTTCATTTTTCAGTGTTAATATTTTTTTCTTTTTCTTTTATCGAATCACTGAGTATGTGAAAACGTTACGAGAATGCCATAGCAGGGCGCGTTTGAACCCTCGCAAACTTAGCTTTAAGTCGACTTGTAGTTATCACCAAATGTATGTGACAAATATCACATTGACGTTTTCATGAGCCTGTACGTTAGGTCTATGTGAAATAACATTTTTAATTTATTTGAGTTTGTGTTTACAGTCTTTCATTGATATTAGACACTAGGTTTGAAATTTAACTGATGGCACTGCGCGCGTGGCATTCTCGCTTCCTTTACCAAACCTTTTCCCTAATTTCAAGGAAGTTTCCTATAGCTATCTACGTATAGCGTCATAGTGCCAAATAGAGCCAAGAAAATATTTTTTATTGTACTTTTTATTCCTAATTGCATAAGAAACACTTTGAATTTACATTTATTTAACAACGATTAAATTGTCAGTCATTTGTCGCATTATTATAAAATAGCAATGAATATTTTTGGATTGAACAATTTAGGTAGGTATATCAATAATTTAACTTTACGGCTGTTGTAATGTTGATATTATATTCATGCCTAATATATCAATGGTCCAGCAAATATAATTTTTACCTATAGATGTGTAATTCGAACTTTGGTTTCCTTTCTCTTTATAAATGGAGCATCGTTTAGCTTGGTCAGGGTGTATGGTTTGTGTAACGTACAGGAATTTACTCCTTCTCGGATTAAAGTACTTGATAGGCATAAAAACCAGAAAGTCAGCCGTTTTTAACTGTAAACAACTTCATAAGTACCAGGATTTCATGTTAACTAAGTCATTTCTATACGCGTCATCCATTTTTTCGCTAACACAGTTATTATTGTTAATTATTACGACGCAATATCTTATTTTTGTACTACTCGTATAGGGATTTCATAAGATATTGTTTATTCTGGTAAAACTTTGTTTTTATCGAGACTGTTTTAAAGTGTTTCGACCTAGGTCGGTTAAAAATACTCATTTACTTCATATATCGGTTCCCGATAGCACCAAATCTGGGAAACTGGAGAAAATAATCTTTCGGGAAGCAAAGAATGGGAAATTTGGAAAAAAGGTTTTATTAAAAACATGTAAGTAGATACATTAAATGTTATGCTAGCAAAAATCATTGTCATAAGCCTACGATTTACAATTAGCATTGAATTTACTAACAAAGTATGTTATTAAATTCAATTATTATTATTAAAAGCATATTATTTGCGAAAAACTCAATAAAATTTGAATTGTCATGCCCGGATGCTTCCCATTCCTTTTGGCAATATTTTCGTTATATACTAACTAACCTAACCCAACAGAAAACATTTTGCGCCGCTCATAAAGTTAAAACGCATAAAGCAAAAATAGCATTTCTTAAAAGCCGGGCCTAAACGAGAAAAAATATATATTTCTTCCGTCAAAATTTCCAATTCACCACATATTGACTCCCAAAAGATTATTTTTTCTATACAGTTTACCAGATTTGGAGCTACCAGCAATATATGACGCAAAAAAGGATTATTTTTGACCAAATTTTTTATGAAAAACATACAGATACATAAACGTCATCCTCTCAAAACTCATTGCCATTTAAGGCCATAATTTAAAATTAATTCAGTTTGTGCGAAAAACTAAATAAAATTTTAATTCTCGCGCCCTGATGGTATTTATCCTTTTGGCAAAATTTTCGTAATATTTATACTAACCTAACCCAACTGCAAACATTTTGCGAGGCACAAGTTAAAACGCATAAAGCAAAAATAGCATTTCTTAAAAGCCGTGCCTAAAAAGAGAAACAATATTTCTTCCGTTTGTCTAAACTCGTTCGGCGCACGCGTCGTTTGCGAGTGTGTGCGTGCGCCTGTATGTACGTTGTACGTGCGCCTGCGCATGTGTGGGTGATGCGTATCTCTTGTCTTAGGTTAGGGAGGTGAGCGACCTCTCTTTTGCAGACTCCCATTTATTTTTATTATAGCAGCACGTGTTCCGTTCGCCTTTATTACAATATCTTTCTTTCTTGCCATGTTCGTAGTTCATACCTAGTTCTGTGTACTTTTTTTTGAACAATTATTTTTTCTTACACTAATGTATTTTTTTTTCTTTTTCATCTTCTAATTTCTGACGTCCAAAATTAATTTTAAAAGAATTTTATTTTACTCTAATTTTAATGTGATTACAGATTAACCATTACTTACCTTTTGTTTGAAATTTTAAAGAAATGATAAAAATAACGTTTTGAGATTCAAGAGGTCATTGACTTGTGTATTTTAAGATCGATCTCTGACGTAAAAAATTTGCTGTCTGCTAAAAGTTCATTAACATTTTACACGCACATACACACAAATATTCATTAAACTGGTATATAAATTGATATTCATTAAATTACAAATACAGCAGCGTAGTATATTTTTAGGATATTTTAATTATAAAATTTACACACAATCCGATATTGTTTTTAAAGGAAACGAGATTTAAAAGGCAATGGTCCGGTAATCGGTATAAAGGTCCATTTACACGCATTCGAAAAACTATCACATTTTTGAACATAACTTGTAATTTACATCACATTAAGTTTGTAATTAATTACAACGATGATTTATGTACGTTTTGTAATGTTCCGAATTTTTTACCAGTGCAGCTTTCCAAACGAGCTGTAAATAGGCCTATGTGAAAATAACCATTTTTTTCTTATTCATAAATCTTAAAGGTTACCTTAAGATGTTCGAAACACATTTAGTAGACGTTTCTTCTGATTAAATTATTTAAAATCCTACCACTTTGAATTTTTAATATTAATATTTACGCCTGAACTTAAATATTTTACAATTAATGTTTGTAAATTTATGTGTCATGAAATTATAATCCGAAGTGTCGTTTAAAACTAAATACAAATTTTATTGTTATAACAGATATAGGAATATTTTTTATACGAGTACTTAATACGGCTTTACCTACTCTCTATGGTCTAACTTGTAAGTCGTTTGGCCACCCAATGTAAACGGTTCTTAATCGATGTAAAAAGCGAGTATTTGTTCGTGACCTGCGTTCAATTCACACTGTATGGATCGTTTTAAACAACCATCGGGTGTTTGGACTGAGTTACGGCCGTACTGGATCATACAATATTACAATCATAAAATCATAAAATTTTTTGTATTTACCTAGTAGATACCTCCTTGAGATAGATTTTCTCTTGAAGAAAATAATGCTAGAAATGGAAAAAATATGAGTAGGTTAAATGTCTACCTATCCCCCCTCCTCTTGAAGTTACCCATATTTAGCAGGACAGATTAATTTATTTTGCTATATTGTGCTACTTAAAAAGAATCTGCATGATCCAATTTATTGTTCCAGCGCGATGCTGCGTAGAGGTTTCTTACCCCCTTCCAAGTTAGTACGAAAACATAGGTATTTGACTGCATCGTCACTTACCATCAGGTTACATCGCAGCCAAGTATAATAACTTTGAGTAGAGTATGAAAAAGGAAATTAATTAATTATTTTTACGATGACTACATATCAAGAAGACCTCGAGAAAGGCCTTCACCGCGATAAAAAAAATGTCATCCGTCAGTGAAATGCAATAAATTATATTTTTATTGCACAATAAAGAAAGTACTGTCCAGCTATATCTTAGGACTCATACCGAAGGGCTAACGCACCTTCAGGGCTGCCAGTTGATAACAAAACAAAGATATCTTTACAAGTAGGTAGGGTTCATTGGCCCTTGGATATAGGTACCCTTTTTTAACAATTTTTTTAGGACCTAGCCGAGGAGGTATTGGCTTGATAGAGTCATTGAACATACAATTTTTTTGATTTTCAATATTTATACCCTTTTTACCCATCTATAGGATAATAATTATAAAAAATATAAAAATACTGGCTGACCGAGCAAACGTTGTTTTGTCATTCAGGGGTATGAAAAATAGCTGACCACCTCAGACTTACCGACAAAAAACGTCATAAAAATCGGTCAAGCCGTTTCGGAGGAGTTTTGTTACAAACACGAGAATTATATTTTGTAGATAAAAGCCTGACTATTATATAACGATCCTATAATGAGAAAATTGTGTAAGGCTTTATATGTTAGTGTATCGACAGAATAAAAATTCTAAACGCATCCCATTTCTCTGATAAACACTGTTAGATATTGCATCATCGTATGCTTTGTATATTGCAATAACTATTCACGCTAATACCTTAGTAATGCAGATGACAATAGAGAATAGTATCCCATGACGGAATTCCAGTTAAATGTTAGTTAGGGAGCCTATACGCGGATATTGCGAATTCTTTCTCTATGGATGAATATCTCAAGCAATTATAGGCTTAGTTTTATAGTGCTTAGATAATAGTTTGGCGTGATATAAATGTGCTGGTTGGATAGTGTATTGCAATTGATGTATTTTTATTGTGTTAGGCTTGTTAGAATGTACAGTGGCTATGAGTTTCAATAATAATAACAATAAGTTTCATCAAACAATGTTTCTGGCTAAGTTTTTTAGTAATTGGGTAAAACGACGTTTTTCTGTTATGTTATTCCGCAACGCTGCATGTCGCACCCATCAACGTATTCGTAAGAGTAAGAAAGACAACAGTAAATTCAATATATCGTTATAGATCGTCTATTACGCTCACTCGTGGGATGAAAAATGTATTGGAGGAGCGTTCATTTTTAAATTAGACAATTTTTAGTTAAGTACTCTTCTTACTAGATCCTCAGCATCAAGTACCGATATTATGAACCTAAGGATAAGCCCATTTGAAAACACGGCTGCCAAGTTGTTTTCCAAAAAAATAAAGCCAAAGATTTTAGCGATACCCCATATTATGTCCAAATCTCTTCAGTCGTCCAGAAGTTATGGTAGAATAAAGAAACTCACATACATACATACATGAACCCTAAAAACATTACGCTCCTTTTTTGGGCAGTCGTGTAAAAACCGTCCCTGTGGAAACGCGCGTGCGGACTAATAACTTATAACATAGTTAAGAAGTAATCCGTGGCGTGAATTGCGGTCCAAAAATGCTACTGCAGTCGGTTTACTACTGACGTCGTTGGTGTCAAAATAAAAAAAAATTGACACCAGTAAACTGGTGACATTTATTCACGCGGCCCGCCGGGTCCTGAGTATATGTCTAAGTATTGAATGGAAGCAGGCGTTATTTTGCGGAAATTCATAATTAGCAGGACAGATTAATTTGTTTTGCTATAATCCGCTACCTGAAAAGATTCTGTATGGTACGATATGCAGGAACACTGCCCACATGAATTACCACACACAGTTTTCTAATTTTTTCTTCGACGCACATTTCGTCCCGACACCGGGACATCCTCAGGAGATGTTGACTTAACAATGCGAAATCGTAGAGTCGAAATCATATGTCTAAGTATCAAGACATTCCCTTATAACCTCAATAACATGGTCACAGCGTGAACGCAAGGGTGTGCGTGCGGTCTTACGCCACGCATGCGCCAGTGTGAGCTATCGTGAAAGAAATGAGGTTATCTGAATGCGATGTCACTGTTTGTATGGAGTGTACGTTCATACAAGCAGGAAAGCTTCATATCCTTACATTTACGTCTTTGATATTTATCTATTTTGATTATCAAGATTTGATTATATTCCTGGTGCAGTTTCACGCTTTTGCTATTAAAGGGGAAGGTTTCGGGTTTGATTCCCGGCACGGGCCAGTAATGTATTTAAGCTACTTCACCGATAGGAAACCTGAGAAAATGGGCATCCGAAACTTTTTCGTACAAACAAACAGTAGAGATAACGCCATCTGTCAAAATTCTATAGGTGGCTGCTGAACGAACTACAGCATGGCCTTACTGTTGGTAGCAAAGCTTTTTTGGCACCGATATTCTGGTGACCAGTTTTCGCGCAGTCCGCACTGTCCAGGGTATAATATAATTATCAATTACTTCAGTATTTTTTTTTGGAAAATCCGCCCATAAGGATGCTCTTCCTGTTCCTACTCGTTTCTTCATACGTATTACGTTTACTTTTCTATTATTTACAGTAGGTTAAATAAAAGATTCAAAAGGTTAAATTAAAAAATAGGTTAAAAAGAGACATTGTGAATCTTTCCTAACTTATATTATCAAAACAAAATATACGACTCTCACACACACATGCAACAATTAACACATTATGCACGGCCACACACACACACGTAATGACCAGTTTATTGACATAGGTCAGTGTCGGTGGTTTATCGTACTTTTTATTCATTCCGCATCGCGTTACATGTAATTCAATGCTGTAATTTAAGTTATTACGTAGTACTAATATATGCGGTTCGGTCAGGGATTAGAGTGTTAGTTTGTCTAGTTGTTTTCGATAAACTATAAAAGTAAGACAAAGCCGTAGTACCTAGATATAAAGATATTTCAATCCACGATGTCGCGCCCCACTCTGCCAAACTCCATACGAATCGAAAGAAACATAAGCGATTTTGACAGAGTGGGGCGCGTCTCCGTGGATTGAAATATGTGTTATTACCTACGAGTATAGGTATGACATAATAAGTAGGATAATTCAATTCGATTCTATTCGCTCATATGGAAGAAAATTTAAAAATATTATATAAAAATGACATAAATAGGATCGCTAAATTGATCACGCGATTTCCGTGCAGACAATTTGATCTCGTTCATAAAAGTCGAAACTCTACCGCCATATTCGGAAAATAGGTTTATGCCGAGAAGAACTGGCAAGAAACTATAGTTTCTTACCAAAGAACAAAGAGCTTGGTTTTTGGTAAAAATGAATGTACTTAAATTACGGGATATGTATGATATCTCTTGAGGACACGAAAATTATCCTTATTATAATTCCAAAAATTTTTGTCATCAGGAAGTCTTCAATGGTAGGCATAGTCACCCCGACTTTATAGTTTTTTTTTTGAGAGTTACTTTAAACCTTTTCTATAAGATAAGTCCAAAAAACAAAAGTATGACTTTTAAGCTCAATTTTCCTTCACGTGTGGGGTAGGTACTTTTCTGATTTTTTTTTATTTTTAAATTATCATCAACTAGCATCGTACTACAAAATACAAAAGTATTACTATAACTGCATAATGCGATACAAACAGTGATCGTATTAAAGCTTACGCAACACAAAAAGTTGCAACTAGTGTTGTAAGCGTTGGTATCGATTACTTACTGGACACCTCGAAGTTACCAACGTTTAAAAAACAGTCCCGATTTACTACTTCACTTCAGAAAACTGACATTTACGAAGCATTTTTAAGATAAAAAAAGAAGAAACTAGGATGAGTGATCTCGACAAAAATCACGCTCTACCTATCTTAGTTTGTACCAAGAATCAAGTTTGTTAAGTCTAAAAATCAACCTCTGGCCTATTTGAAACATGTGGCGTCATGTGGCTAGGTCATGAACCTGTATAACATAACCTCACCACGAGTGCATAATTGTGCATATCTACTGGATACTGATGTGCTATGTTTTTTTATCGATCGATTGTTGTATTACCTACATCTTAGATGTAGATTTGCTGACCCGGAAAACGTTGCCTTGCCATATCAATTATTTCTCACTTAGGCGTGTGAAAAATAATTTATGACCTATTCTGAGACCTACCGAATATAGGTACTTACCCAATTTTTTTATAAAATCAGTCAAGCCGTTTTTAAGGAGTTTCGTTACAAACACTGTGACACGAGAATTTCATAAATTGGATAACAGATACTGTAACATTGTAGCTGCAAAACTAACCTTTTGTTTTTTTAACTTTCTTGAAGGCATATGCACGGCAAAAAGTTTAATTCAATTGTGTTTCGTACATGCAATACATGCATATTCTATCGATAATATCAAAAGAATAACTCCCACCAACACTAGCAAGAAACTCATGTACGCAACAAAAACCCATAACCATTCAGCAGTCAATACTCAATACTCATTGACTAATTAAAAAAAGATAACGCGACTACGCGGGCCGGTATAATTCTTTTAAATACCAACACCTTGCTTACGTAACAATGCAACAACCGCACAAAGCATTCTCTCGAAAGTAAACTTTATCTACCAACAGATAAGGTTAAAATTAGGTTGTAAATGGGAACGCGTGTGTGCTTACTTGGTATTACAATAGGGCAGTAGGAAGTACACAATCACGTGGGCGTAGGATCGAGATTGTGTTATCTTAACAGCCATCTGACCAGACTGTGTCTATCTCTTTCGCACGTCAAAGCCCACATTCCTGAAATCGGGACCAATTTGTCTACGGTCTATTTTTACTTTAGTCTTAAAAAGACGACCATTTCTTCGTTTTTTTTTCTGTCAAGTCTACCTTTACTTACCTTTATGAAATTTTTGACACGTTGCACTTTATTTATGGAAAATGACAAACCTACTTACAAAAAAAATAGGTAAGGTCAGTTAGGGTAAGAGGAACACAGGGGAAAGAGGAACGTAGTAAAGCTATAGTTAATAAGTTATATGTTAGTGTTCCTCTTTCCCCTGTGTTCCTCTTACCCTAACTGACCATACCTACCTACGTAACTAAATTTTATTCGACAAAACCAAAATTTTAAGTTGGGGTAAATTAGCATCATTTCACATAAGTATATTTGATATTTCTTCTATATACCTAAATTATAGTTAAGGTGGAAGCGGTCTCGATTCGTATGATTCAAACAACATACAAGTGGTTCAAGCGCATTCAAAATTAAATAAAAAATACCTACAATTGTGTCATAAAGGTGAGTCACGTGATGTTATTGGAAAAATGCATTTTTATACAAAGTATTTATCGATTCAAGGCGAGCATTACTCACTCATATTATCGTCTTTTATTAACCGGCCTTGGCTCTCAAGAAAGTGTAAACAAAGAAATTGTGAACGATTTTAAACAGGAATTTCAAAATTGCATGGAAATTACAGTAATATGTTATTAAAACTTTTTAGGACGAATGCAACTAGGTATACTTACAGGTAAACTTAAAATTAACAACCTCTAAATACAAGATTTCATCCAAATCGTTAAAGCCATTTCCATGTAGGTATACTGTCATATTATGTACCTATATTCTATTACTACTATACTAGGTACTATTCCTGAACATTCACATTCACAACATTCTGAACAGGAACCTGCCCCTGAATTGTATAAGAAAAACGTAATCATCGTTATCGTAATCGTTTATGTATTCTGCCCGCTGATTGGTTCTCTGATATACATCAGCCAATCAGGGGGCAGAATTCCTAAACGATTACGATAACGATGAAAGCCTTTATCTTATGCAATCAGGGGTCTATAATTGTGTAAAGAAAAACGTATTCATCGTTATCGTAATCATTAGCAAATCCTGTCCCCTGATTGGCTGACGTTAGTCAGATAACCAATCAGCGGGCAGAATTTGTAAACGATTACGATAACGATGAATACGTTTTTCTTACATAATCTAGGGGCAGACACACAAGTAACGGAAATCGAACCTCATATTCATAATCCGTAGTCACAAATTCTAACCACTAGTCCATTGAGGCAGTTAACATTAGAATCGGCACTTCGGAACACGACATTCGTAATTATAAATAATTACGAATGTCATTTTTACCCCTTTTTAGTAAACGGACCGTTCAGCGACCAAATTACAGGGCGCGGCGGAAAGCGATAACTTGATAATTGTAACATTGACACCTGTTTTTGCGGCACTTATGTTGACAAGCGGGCCGCAGACGGGGCTTCCGTGTACCGAATTAAATGATAGGACGTGTATGTTGCTTTTTTATCTGTATCTAATAATATATCTAATAATAACACCTACTGGAATAGGTTGACACCTCCGGAAGGTCTAACCTTATCTTTGTTTTTACGATTTGAATGGTAGGTACCTGATATTTTTTGTAACTAACAGTATCAATTAATACTTTTTAAATAGAGTTTCCTTTCGGACGGTAGGCAGGTAGGTAAGTGATAAAAATTGAATTATTTCCTTCACGATAATCCCAATCTTCCCACATTAGTTGAAACTCTTTTATTGTGCCCACGTAGAAAAAGCGTCGTTGCAATCATGCAATCTAGCTTTAAGTTAGATTTGGTATGAGATACTCTTTAGCGTGAGATAACTCGACATAGTGCCATTTATCAAGCGCTGAGTGAACTTCGTTTCAACCGAGTGTTTCACGACTTTTCTTTTATATTCGAGTTAGTGAGAGATATATTTAAATGTTGAACCAGTTTGTCATAGTCACCTTGATGAAGATCTTTAGTGTCTTCTTCGACTTTAGTGAGGGGGCTTTAACATTTATCTGTAAAAACAATTGCATTTCTTATCGAAGAAAGCGCATCGATATAGGTATCCCCAAAACATCCCCAGTACCACCACCGTAATTAACTGAATTTCCCCATAACATTATTCCATACCTTACGGTTGCTTCAACATAGCCAAAGTACCCCTAAGCACTGTGTCTGCTCATATTTGTCTATAATATGTAACAATTGAATTTTTATAAATATCCCACCACCGTCATCCACTGAATTTCCCCAAAACATTATTCGGTTGCTTAATATAATAATAATTGAATTTTTCATCGAAGCAAGCGCATCGTGGCCGATGTATCCCCAAAATATCCCACCACCGTCATCCACTGAATTTCCCCAAAACATTATTCGGTTGCTTAATATAATAATAATTGAATTTTTCATCGAAGCAAGCGCATCGTGGCCGATGTATCCCCAAAATATCCCACCACCGTCATCCACTGAATTTCCCCAAAACATTATTCCACACCTTACGGTTGCTTAAGGATAATATCTTTATTCAAGAAGATTAAGGTTAAAAGTTAGTAACATTAACTATAAAATTAAACTATATCTAAATTAAAAACTACATATCTAAAGTAAAAACATGAAAATTACTAACTTAATGTAAAACTATAATATATATGTTGCTTAATATAATAACAATTGAATTTTTCATCGAAGCAAGCGCATCGTGCCCGATGTATCCCGAAAATATCCCACCACCGTCATCCACTGAATTTCCCCAAAACATTATTCCACACCTTACGGTTTCTTCAGCATATCCAAAGTACGCTCTGCGCTGTCATACCTATATAACAATTGCATTTTTTATGGCAGCAAGTGCACCAAGCCCGCAAGATATAATATATTTTTAGTGTGCGGCGCGCGCAGCGATACCTACTGGACGCATTTTTCTGAACTTGACTCAGTTCTTTTTGTTTAAATGACTTACTTTTTATTTATAAACGTAACACTTTTTTAATGTTTATAAAATCGTTCGCGACTGCGAAGTAAAGGTTCGGACTACGGTTAGTGTAAAAAGTCCATAAACTTACAATTTGCAAACAACATCCTATAAAATCAATCTGTCACTAGACCAGTAAATACCTATACCTAGGTATGAAAGTAGATTCATTTTATTAGGTACATAATATTTTGAACCTAATGATATTGTCCTATCAACCTTAAAGTTGATATCTTTGACAGTTTATGGTAAACATTAAGCTGATAGAAGTACGTTAAGATTAAAATATGTAAGATTTTACACACTTTTTTAGCCCTTATAGATATGTATGGATTTTTGAAGTTGACTGTACCTACCTACATTCCAGAAGTGACTGGAATGGGTCAGTCAGAGGCGATTCCAACGGGTGTTGCGCAAGGCCTCCGGTGCATTCGTATAAGATCCTGGAGGCTTCCAACATTTTCATGAAATTTAGTATATTATATACCTATTAGTATATAAACAAATTTCTATTTAATCGGAAACGCCTCGAACGATTTTCATGAAATTTGAAATTTTCATTTCATACAGGGGGTTTGGGCCTGGGGCGATAAATCGATCTAGCTAGGATTCATTGTTAGAAAATGTCGTATTTGCGAAAAAAATATGACTCTTCATCTATTGGTGGAAATTATAATACTATTTGTAAAAGTTCATAGGTCTGTCCGCGAAATTCATATATTGGGTTTTTCTCCTTACAATCTGTACCTAATTTGGTTATAGTTGATATCTATAACCGAACTAAATAAGAAACAAACTTAATTCTAAAGATTCCCAATATACGGAAATCTAAGCTATATAGTGTAGTAATAATGCACCAAAGAGGTCATTGAAATAATGTCCTCCATAAGAAAATTATGCACTTTACATAATTTAGAACATCGACCCTAGGTTTTTTTTGTGGTTTTGTTTACATTAAAATATTCATAATAATGATAATATGCCTTTAAATTAACCACGAGGAAAAAATATTAATATTAATAATATTATTTACATCAAAGATGTGTAATAAATCTATATATTGGCAGAAAGGATATCACACCTCAAAATGTATACGTAAAAATAGACAAATTAGCCATTTTATTACTAGAGACTGTCAAGTGTCACTCTACAAAAGGTTTCTGTGACGTACTACAAATTAGAAGGACGCGGTAGTATCAATACATCTATGAAATAAATGATGAAAACTATAAACACACTGCGCCGATAAGACCTTAACTAAATAATTAATTATAAATTCCCAAAGTGGCCCGTTCCGATAATATTATTAGACTCGGGATCGGTACCTCCCTTTTTACACGACTGCCCAAAAAAAGGTGTGTAATGTTTTAAGGGTTCATGTATGCATGTATGTTTATGAGTGTCTCTATTCCACCATAACTTCTGAACGACTGAACAGATTTGAACATATGGGGTATCGATAGAATCCTTACATCATCAATAATAGTAATAGTATATAATAATAATATAGCGTTTATTTAAAAAACCAGATTTACAATCTTCTTTGGACTCCTGACCCCTAAACTAGGAAAGCCCGTATCTTAGGGGCCAGTGCCTTCCCATAAGTTGAAAACATATCAAATTCTGAAAACACATTCCGAGTAACAGGCTATATTTTTGGAAAAAACTAGTTTTACCAAAGGCAATCGTGTTTTTAATTTTTTTAATTATTTGCTTGTTTAAATATCACAAAAATTTACAGTACATATGTCAATTACGCTAGGCATTGACTTACTATCTAAGGACCCCGGGTGTAATACAAGTGTCCCGAGAAAACCTATATATAAACAAACTAAAACATTGTAATTTATGTCTTAAACCAACCAATATACAGCCTTATTTTACTTGCAATTAGCTATAGTGCGATTCTCTCTATTTTTGCGTTTTATCTCTCTTTCGGTTCGGACACTTTTTAGCGCTGACCCGTCATCCTTCATATTATATCTATGACGCCAGAGATCACTTGATTGAGCGCTCTATACTTTGTTTAGTTATCTTTAATTTGTGTTAATTAAATAATAGCCAACTCTTTTGCCTTCATTTATATACGGACATGATTCATTTTTGTGGTAAACACTGAGCACAGGACTTAAAATTAATTAGTTATCATGACTTTAGGCTTGTAATTAAATGTCTGTTGTCAACTTGTCAATGCTTCTTCTATAAACTTTATAATCAATATTTAAGATTATTAATATTAGAATAATAGGTGAACCATAAAATGAATGTTCGTATCGTGTAATTTTCTTGAAAATATTCCGAAAAAAGCTATAGAAATTAATTTTTCTTGGACCTCTGAAAATTTATTATCAGGACAGATTAATTTCTCTTGCTATAATTTGTTTTGCTATATCTAATCCGTTACCTGAAAAAAAATCTGTTCTGTCTTCAGAAAGCGAAATCGTAGACTCTACAATTTCGCATTGTGAAGTCAACATCTCCTGAGGATGTCCCGGTGTCGGCACGAAATGGGCGTCGATGATAGTGTTGGAAAACTGTGTGTGGTGTTTCATGTGGGCAGTGTTCCTGCATATTGTACCATACAGATTTTTTTCAAGTAGCGGGTTGGATATAGCAAAACAAATTAATCTGTCCGGCTTATAATGAATTTCCGCCTGCCTGCTTCTATTCAATATTCAAAATTTATTATAAATAATCATCAACTTTTCTAGGTCCACTTTAATACTTATTGAGCTAATTACTAGTTTTTATTTATTTAATAATATAGGTTATTGTTTAGTTGAAATTAAAGCTAATTATGGCGTTCAAAAATAGATAAAGTTGGTACAAACTGTTAGCTACAGAAACAGAAGTGTCGTGTCATATTTCCAAAACTAATCGACTGATGAATCCCGTAAAAGCTTCCAGCAAGAAAAAAAACTCAATGTCATTAAAAACGTGCGCCTCAAAAGGGTTGGAGTCATTTTTCTTAATAGAGCCTTAATGCTCGGCCGCCGGAACAATTTAGGGAAAAATTATGTTCCTTGCATTTTTCATAGCGTTTTTATGGCTTCAATTTTTTATGGCGCTAATTACGACCCGAGGGACTAGTCGGACACGTTCGGTCTAATTAAAAACGACATCTCTCTGATTGCGTGAATAAAACGGTTATTTTAACACGAGAGTTGGAAAAACTGAGACATTCTGAAATGAGACAAGTTCAAGTGGTAAGAACTTTAAACATTCTTAAATCTGTAGGCGGGTCGGTGGAAGAAGCTGCGAAGTTTATTGATAGTCACTTCAAAATTCAAATATGGTTTGGTTAGTTGAGTGTCAGCCAGCCACAAATCTAATACGCAATTATCGACGTAAAAATAATTAATTTTCGCTTAGGTTATTAATTTTTTACATGGGTAGGTATGTACCTACTTAGATTTTACAATATCTATTGTATCTAGTGCGGATTTTATGATAAGCTGTAACATAATAATAGTACGATAAATAAGAATAGGTAAGCAAGTTTATTGGTAACTAAAAAAATATGAGTAGGTAAATTATTGAGAAGAAAATAAGGAACAAAAACACTATTGCACACGTATAAAAATATCAGAAAAATTATAACACCTAATTTAGAAATTACGTGGAAACAGATAACTATACAAATACATACATATCGATTAAAAATTTTAAATTTAATTGTATAAATCCGAATCTGATATTAAACGCAGCATCTCCAACCTAAATACTTTACACACCACTGTACCAAAGAAATCGTCAAAATAGTAAAGGATAATCAGAAATCCCACATTAATTCCCTATACCAACATAAATCCGACAATATCTAATTTCTTCCGGGAATGGAACCTTAGACCCCGTCACAGTGTATCAAAAGCATAAATTCTTTGCAATTTCTTCGTTGCGTGATCAAAACGTCTAGTTCTACTTTCTAACACGCGTGAAAGGGCTACACCGTAGTGCACGGAAAGCGTACGTCATACTTTAAATTATTTTTGACTTAACGTACTTATATTGGATGTTTGACTGGTAAACCTAACTGTGCTATTACTATGCGTACTTTAAAATACTCTGTGAGATATTGTTAATAACTTCACCTCCTTGGTTTTTTCAGTAAACCGTTTGACGCGATAAACAGTAGATAAAATAGTTACAATAGGCTTGAATGATACTTTACTATTTTGGTACAAAAAATAGTTACTAATAGTTAAGCCGTACATAGCAACAAAAACTGTTATTTTATGGAAACTAGTATACCAGAAAACAAAGCTATTATATACAGAGCTCTTTTCTATTAGTAACTTTTGAAAGTTTTAAGTTTTGAGTAATCAAACAATAATATTTAAATTATAATTATAGAGAACTATAGGTATAGGTACTTATTAGAGGGACTAATAAGGAACTGTAAAACCTATGGTTAAGGTATAGAAAGGTATTCCAGTTTTCATGGTTCCTGCAGGTATGAATCTGAGTGCTTCCAAGAGAAGGACTGAGTATTTCCTACACAAATGAGCTCCACTCTAAAAAGCAATAATTAGATCATTATTTTCCTTCAGACATTATTTTTATCAAGCGTAAGCCCTTATCCACGGCAAAAAAGGTCACAGCATATTTTATACTCCTATTTACAACTGTTTTCATAAACAAAAATAAATCGTCTTTTTCCTGTTGTCTTATTAAAAATAAACGTATTTATTACAGGAAGTGATAACTTCTCTATATGCCGAGTTTATTTAAAAAAATACTCTGTGAAATCATAGTATATTTAACGGTTACTGTTTTCCTCAAGTAATGTAAGCTGAAATACATGTTTATTACATTTAGAGGCATCTCTGAAGCATGCACGCATTTTTCTGTAATGAAACGGCTTGTGATTTGTGGAACTACAGCAAATATAAAAATGCTTCGTTGCTATCGCAGGTGAATTTTATCTTAATTTTCTAAATATAGATTATAAAAAAAGCGCACAAACTAACACACACCATTGCTTTCCGTGGAATTTTCCAATGCTTTATTACTTTTTGTCGACTCTTGAAAATTCATAAGTGCCTAACATTTTTTACCAGCTTTCGAACACAAAAGTAGATGTATTTATTTATGCTTTAACTTTCAATCAAGAAGTTTCAAATAAATGGATCAATTTCTTATCGGATATATAGATACATGCTACTTCTATATTATCGTGTAAATAATATACGACTCTAGAGATTAGTTCTTAAATTGACTTCAAAGACTTCAAAGACTACTTAAGAATTGTAAGTAACAGCATAATTTTGCATTAAATATCGAAAAATTTCATTATTAAAATTTATTTATCAATAGGCATGACTATTTTATCTGTTAAATCGTAGGCCAAATCTTTTTTTTACTTAAATAAAAACTTACTACCGGTTTCAGATAGTTGCTATAATAAATAACAGAATTACAGGTAACATATCACGGGATTGAGGCAAAGATTAATTATTTATCTAATAGCAATAAAGTTTATTCTGCGTGCAAAGTGTATACATTTCGTTGGCCTACATTGTACGGTTGCGTGCTTCAAGCCGTTTTCTTCGAAATCGTATAGAAATAAGGTTTTCGATAAATATACCTAAGTTATATACAACTGAGATTCGCTGATTGCGTTAGGCCGTAACGACAATAATTGTTATTTTATATAATTAATTTGTGCGCGTATAAATTGTAGTTAATTTTATCTAAGTATTGTGTTTGATTGCGTAGATAAGCGGTTATTTTGTTATCTTTTATCAGTTTGTAAATAAAGGAAAATAACAATGGAATAGAAAAAGCGTATAGTTGTAAACTACACACTCGCTATTTTATGATTACAGAGTATATCTATTTTTATGATAAATGAAAACTACACAATTTATTTAATAGGTATATTGAATTTGACGACATAGAAGTAACATTGGCTGCTTAATTCTACGTAACAAAATACATCATTTTGTTTAATATAATTATTATAATGTTGTTGAGTTAAATGACTAATCAATGACCCATTTAAATAACCGAAAAATCATAAACATAAATTAACTTACTTTGGCAGTTAATTATATTAATAACCACCACAGCCTGTTTGACTTCCCACTTTTGAGCATAGGTAGAAGACAATCCATCGCCAGTTGCTTGGTAGGTAGTGAAGCAAAATGTGGTAAAAAATCCTCCATACGCTTCTTTACTGCTCTCAATCGTGAGCCATTGTCAAATCCTTTTCATATGACGACCTCCCTGGCGCAGTGGCGGCGCGCTCGGATTCGAGTGGGAGGTTGCGGGTTCGATTTCCGCCACGGGCCACTTTGGAGTTTTATAATTTCTAAATTGGCTCAGGTCTGGTCTTGTGGGAGGCTTTGGCCGTGGCTAATTACCACCCTACTAGCAAAGACGCACCGCCAAGCGATTTAGTGTTCCGGTGCGATGCTTGTAGAAACCGTTGGGGTAAATTTACTTACCCTTCCAAGTTAGTACGAAAACATCTTAGGCTGCATCATCACTTACCATCAGGTGAGATCGCAGTCAAGTACTAACTTGTATATAGAGTAAAAAATTAAAAGGAAATGCTCGCTAAGTGGTTAGTGGTGGTGATAACAGAGAGTTGATATTACACCAAACGCAATCGGTTGTACTCCTACTTACCTCAACGTACTTCTTTCGATCCTGGTGCCATTTTTAGGGTTTCACACTAAAATGGTAAAAATTGAACTTTTATGCTGAGAATTTCTCCGGCCGTCCGTCCGTCTGTTACACACGATTATTTCAGAAGTTTCACACTAAAATGGTAAAAATTGAACCTTTATGCTGAGAATTTCTCCGGCCGTCCGTCCGTCTGTTACACACGCTTATTTCAGAAGTATCACACTAAAATGGTAAAAATTGAACCTTTATGCTGAGAATTTCTCCGGCCGTCCGTCCGTCTGTTACACACGATTATTTCAGAAGTTTCACACTAAAATGGTAAAAATTGAACCTTTATGCTGAGAATTTCTCCGGCCGTCCGTCTGTTACACTCGATTATTTCAGAAGTTATTTAACCCTTTAATTACAATGACCTTGCATGAATGAATAAAATATTAAGTGGGGTAGCATATGAGACCGTTACTTGTATATTCAAAAACAGATTTTTATTTATGTTTATAATAATAATAATAATAACATCTTTCGAGGCTCTCGTTGGGTAGCTGGGTCCAGGGCCAGATCCAGAAGGCTGTACTCCTGGACACGGCTCGCATCGTCAGGAGGTTCCTCTCTCTGGGGCCCTGACCGCCGGTTGCTTGGACCCTGTTCCCGAGGCCGGTGGACCGCTATATTTTATATTTTTAAATGTTTTTTTTTTATAATGAAATATTTAAAAATGTAAAAAAATATGAATGCATAATAAATGTAAAGAATAATAATAAATTTTTTATATTTTTTATATTTTTAAATGTTTTTTTTTTTATAATGAAATATTTAAAAATGTAAAAAAATATGAATGCATAATAAATGTAAAGAATAATAATAATAATTCTTTATTGTCAGGCAATAAACCCATATGAATTACAAAAAAAGACTACAACTACAAGAACTACAATACATATAAAATAAATTACAACAAATTTGTAAGGAATAGTAAAAAAAATAACAAATATTATGATGTAATGTCTATACCTCTACAAACGAGGGACTTCTTTGTTACCGCACCGATGCAGGGAAGACCAATATCTGGCAAAAGGATTGCTTGGGTCGTCACCTACCGCGGCGAGAATGGTGTTGGTACTCTGTCTCAATCTTCCCCAGAAGGAGGCTGTTCTTGCTCGAAGGATGGCATAGAAGTCAGGGACCCTAGCATCGGCAAACATGGATTTGGCGCTGCAAAAACGTGGCAGCTTCATTAAAATGCGAAAAGCATTGTTATATTTATGCCTAGTTATACTTTAATGCCTAGCTAGATAGTTTTCGATTTAATTATGGGATGCATGACTGCATCTGATCCAGGCATGCGTCTTGCTCGCCTCATCATTTTAAAATTTGTTATAAAAAATCGATGTATAACAAATAAAGTAATCAAACGCATCAATGTATCGTTATTAAATCCGACGTGCGGCTCGTATCGTATGCACCGAAACAGCATATCAAATACAAAATATACTTACGCGATGCGATAAATAATTTTAAGTCCCTATAATTCCGCCTTATCAGGCTGACGGCGGGAAAGTAATTTCTTTGCCATGGCGAAATTATAGAGGCTTGGCGCGAAACTTTACACCAGCGCCCTAATGTGCTCTACACACGAGCTGCAAGGCGCCACGTAGAGGATAGTGTGATGCACCCTTTATTAATTTTTTTTAACTTTTTTTTTGTAATATTTTAGGTTACACTTGCAATGATATAGATTATTACTTTTATCCATAAGGTCTGCCGGCAACAGCTTACAACAGTGTAAACTCAATCTAAGTGTTCCAAGAAAAATAATAAATAATACATACTCAAAATAATGGCTTTTGCTCGCTACTTACAATCTAGGACCACCTAGGACTCGGCGTACATTTCGTGAATAAAAAGTAAGCTATAGTAGTGTTATTATCTCGCTGCAGACTCGGTCATAAATCATTCGAGTGTTTCGCTTTTGTTGTTTTTTATTAAACCACAATTCAACAAAGAACAACGAAAGCGAAACACTCGAATGATTTATGACCGAGTCTGCAGCGAGATAATAACACCACTATAATCGGCGGATCCCCGGACCCGGCAAACTTTGTTTTGCCATATAAATTATTCCTCACTACGGTACGAAGAATAGTTAATGTTTTTTTCTCACACCTACCGAGTACAATTATACAAAAAAATCATACAAAATCGGTCGAGCCGTTTCGGAAGAGTTTTGTTACAAACACTGTGACAGCAGAATTTTATATACCTAATAGATTTTATGTAGGTATGTATGACAGGTAACATTCACGAAAAAAACCAGGTATATTAATCTACTATGCTTTATTTTATTTGAAATTTTAAAAAATATTTGTACCCATATTGTATAAATTAATGAACTGTAGTAATTATTTTATTTTTCTAATAACTCGTAATAATACACAATAAATAATTCTGTGCATTATGGCTAATGAATATTTTGCTGATGGTATGCAAGAAGCTTGTGTCTATAAGTAGTTACCTATAGGATGCTTCGTTGCCGAAGGATGATGATGATGTATGGGTTTCCCATACCAAGTTGATTCAAACCCAATTTTTTTTTTCATAGACTACGGCCTCCACATTAACTTCTACAGTTATAATAACACCAAGTAAACAAGTAGTACTTTTCTATAAAATCTGTATGACAGAAAATGTGCATTGAAAAGAAAGTAAGTTCTTGTTTGCACAATTAAATTCAGGGTATGCAAAAAAATCCTAGTGCCAATGGTTCTTAAAAACACTAGGTATTTTATTTTCCTAGAATATTCTGGTTTTGGTTGTTAAGAAAGCTATTGTAGGTAGGTACCGCCTTTGGTCATTGTTCTTTTATAGCGTTAATTCTGTCTCAAATATTGTTTTAACAATTCCAAATCTCCTTTATCAATACCAATGACATAATATCTTAAGCTCAGGATATACATAAACAACATCTCCTTCAAAAAAAAAATTGGTTGTCTGTAAAGTCGGTTTACGGACGGTCATTTACGTGATAACGTAATAATTGGCCTCTCTATCGTTTGTTTTATCGTGCCTCTCTATCGCTTGTTGCGCGCGCTCGCTTGCACGCACAGGCTTAGGTGGAACGTTACGTTACTATTTTTCATGTGCGTTGCTGGTGTTCATCAATTTATTAAACGTTATCACATATTGAATGGAAGCAGGCGTTATTTTGTAGACATCCATAATTAGCAGGACAGATTAATTTGTTTTGCTATAATCCGCTACTTGAAAAGATTCTGTATGGTATAATATGCAGGAACACTGCCCACATGAAACACCACACACAATTTTCCAACACTTTCTTCGACGCACGTTTCGTCCCGAACCGGGACATCCTCAGGAGATGTTGACTTCACAATGCGAAATCGTAGAGTGACTCTCATGTCAGCAACGCGTTCTTATATCATACAGAATCTTCATACAGAATCTTTTCAAGTAGCGGATTATAGCAAAACAAATTAATCTGTCCTGCGGGCCTAGACAATGTCACTTAAGCGTTTGGCGTTAACGCTAGTCGCTAGTCGACAAAAATGTATGGACAAAACAAATGACTGTAGAAAAACCACGATAATAATTAACTAAACACGCTGTGTTTGATACTGTCGGCCGTCAATTGTCAAGCGAAGTACGCTAAAGTTATCTACAAGGTTCGCGAGAACGCCAGCGAGCGTTCAAGTTAGCGTAGTTAATTATTCAAACACAGCGTGTTTAGTAATTATTGTCGTGGTTTTTCTACAGTCATTTGTTTTGTCCATACATTTTTGTCGACTAGCGACTAGCGTTAACGCCAAACGCTTAAGTGACATTGTCTAGCCCTGCTGCTAAACGTTATCACGTCAAAAATACAACCATCCAAATCTCCCAACAGATCTTCATGCACAAGAACGCAATGCAAATGCACGCGCGGGAACTGCAGCGGGGTCTAGGCGGCGAGGTGAAGCCTCACCAGTGCCAGCAGTGCCTCAAATCCTTCAGCTCCAACCACCAGCTGGTGCAGCACATTCGGGTGCACACTGGAGAGAAGCCATACAAGTGCTCGTACTGCGACCGCCGGTTCAAGCAGCTCAGCCATGTTCAGCAACACACCAGGCTGCATACAGGTCAGTGGTCATGATAAGCATTAACGGCGTATTTAAGTGATTTTGAATGAAGTTTTACGTAAAAACTATAAAGACAATTACATTCAAATTTAAACGTCATCTATTTTGGGTCTTTAATCTAAAATCGCTGAGAAGCAGAAACACGATTGGATAACATTTTTTCGATAGAAAGTTCACCCAAAAGTTGCTCCAAAATCTCAGTTTTCCTGTTTTTTATCGGAAACTACAATGGATGTAATTGTAATTTTTGTTTTAATGTGTCGATAATAACAATATCCAAAAACGCTTAGAAACCGATTTTTGATAACTAGCTTAGTTTTTGAGTAATTAGGTAAAAGGTTGTTTTTCTGTTATATTCTTTCGCGACGCTGCATGTCGCACCTACCAACGTATCCGTGAAAGTAAGAAAGACAAAAATAAATTCAATAAATCCCCTTAAGCTCGAAGAAAACCTTTTGAAGAATGAGAGGTTTCGTAAATTCACCTCAGGCGCGCTTGTGTAGAGTGAGTGTATTTTATTTATTTAACATTTTTCACACCAGTAAACTGGCGACGTATTTTTACTATAGTAGTGTTATTATCTCGCTGCAGACTCGGTCATAAATCATTCAAGTGTTTCGCTTTTGTTGTTCTGCAGTAATGCACAACTCGACAAAGAACAACAAAAGCGAAACACTCGAATGATTTATGACCGAGTCTGCAGTGAGATAATAACACTACTATAGTAGACTATAAAACCTATTCTTAAACAGTCGCTGCCGGTGGGGCAATTTATAGGGGAAAACCGTCTATTGCGATCTCTGTCTTTACTGTCTCTATTTTATTGCCCCGCGAGCAGCGACTGTTTGCTACAGATCTAGTCTAATAGTGAAGTTGAGTTTGACTTTGAATAATGAAGGCACTTTGATCAATTGTTTCACATCAATAAATGTTGTTTATCAGAATAGTACCGATTGCAGTTATAGCTTATGCAATTCGTAAATGCAAGTTAAAACGCGTTCGGACGCTAGCGCAGCGCAAATAAACAAATTTATTAAAACGTGAACGCATCACATACATCACGGCATACGGGATGCGTCTTCCAGAATTCCAAATTTAAACCCGTCGGCCATTATAAAACAGATTGCATCGACGCCGCTATTTCGCGAGCAAAAATACTTGCACCTATACAATATTCATAATACCACTACATAAACTCAGACTCAAAATATCTTTATTTCACATAGGCCTAACGTACAGGCTCTTATAAAACGTCAAGATGATATTTGTCACATACATAATAATATGGTGATAACTACAATTCGCTTAAAGCCATAGTTTACGAGGGTTCAAACGCGCCTTGCACTGAGAAGAAGCCCACAATGAACTCAGCCAGGTTAAAAGAGCCGTACTTATTTAGTACGTATTAAGTACCTATAGGTATCTACAGTACTTACGCGTTTGATATCTACGCACGATCTATCTGTTGAAGGGACGGAATTACTAATAGTAGCCACCTATGACTTACCAACTTCTATACTTAGTATAAAAAGGACCCGAAAAGGTAGCTAAGGTTTAACGACCTCTCGGTCACAAATGTTGCAATCTCTGATTCGAGTATAATATACCTCTACTACAGGCTACTTTCAATTATATAAAATTTTATTTAGATGGTTCGGTCAAAACTAGTACTATAATACACACCGCGATTTCACTTAAAGTATAATAAATTTTATGCCAATATGAAAATGGTCCGAAAAATGGCTCATAAATTGGTTTTACACATTACGCTGCCGTTACTGCGTTTACAGCAGTAAATATCGTAAAAACTTAGTGTCTAATAAAGTGGCTACATTATTAAACTTTTACTCCATCATAGAGGCCTCAGACGCTGGTTTCAGAGGAATCAAACATTGTTCCTGAAGTACAGTTAACTTTGTAATACCTACCTGTACCCTACTATCCGTACTCCGTAAGACGTAGATAACGCAATATCTAACGCTTATATACAGATTTACAGTCGATAGAAAAAGCAATGTTCCACCATTTTAATACCACTGTTTACTATAGTAAAAAATTAAAAGTAGCTCATAAAGTGTCTACGTTATTAAACTTTTACTCCATCATGGTAGAGGCCTCAGCCACCTGCTTCAATGAATCAAACATTGTTCCTGAAGTACAGTTAACTTTGTAATACCTACCTAGGCTATACCCTACTATCCGTACTCCGTAAGACGTAGATAACGCTATAATATCTAACGCTAATATACAGATTTACAGTCGATAGAAAAAACAATGTTCCAAAATTTAAATACCGCTGTTTACTACCTATAGTAAAAGCTTAAAAATAGCTAATAAAGTGTCTACATTATTAAACTTTTACTTCATCATACAGGCCTCAGTCGCCTGTTTCAGAGGAATCAAACATTGTTCCTGAAGTACAGTTAACTTTGTAATACCTACCTGTACCCTACTATCCGTACTAAAATACGTAAGACGTAGATAACGCTATAATATCTAACGCTAATATACAGATTTACAGTCGATAGAAAAAACAATGTTCCAAAATTTAAATACCGCTGTTTACTACCTATAGTAAAAACTTAAAAATAGCTAATAAAGTGGCTACGTTATTAAACTTTTACTCCATCATGGTAGAGGCCTCAGACGCCTGTTTCAGAGGAATCAAACATTGTTCCTGAACTACAGTTAACTTTGTAATACCTACCTGATCCCTACTATCCGAACTTCGTAACGTAAGACGTAGGTACGCTATAACGCTATACCTAACGTTGTAAATGCGGATTTACACTCGATGGAAAAAACAATATTCCACAATTGAAATACCGCTGTTAACTACAGTAAAAACCTACAAGTAGCTAATACTAAACTGTCACACTGTTACCTCCTGCCTAGAACAAAGTACCTAAGTTTAGAAACCTTCCTGGTGTTGTCTCTGATTTCATTCCCGTTTATAGTTTGGAATTTTTTAAGTTTTTACTGAGCCTCTAGAAGGCTCTAGTAACAAGACTTAACGTTCCGGTGCGATACAGTGTAGCAATTTTCAGGAAACAGTCGTTAAGACCTATTGTGTGCCTCTGGTAAAAAATAAAAATACGATAACCTGTTTTTGTTTTTGTTTCTTAGTAAAAAGTTAAACTAAGATGCCTGATAGTTGAAATAAAGGGCTGTTTATTTATTTGTTTTATTTGTATGCATAGACTTATTTAGTTTATTTAGGTTTATTACTGTTTATCTATTTAGTAAATTAAAAAATTAGGGCAAAATTTCTAAGAAGATATTATGAAAAATTAAATCAATGACCTAGATAAGTTAGCTCGTGCCAAGCCATGCCGGCCGTTAGTGGATGGAAAATATAAATAATTTGTGAGAAAATAAAACTGGAACGATCGCTCTTAGCTATTTCGGTCTGAAAAATCAATATACTTAACTTATACCTACTTAATTTCATCAAGTTGAAGAAAATCGTACCTTTTAAGAATCGAAGTTTTGGAGTTCGATGCGATGGTCGCACGATTTTAAACTGATCCTAAATGCAACCAAGTTTCTTAATAAGAACTATAAGGATTCTAGCTAAAAATACCTACATCTTGTATTAAAGACACCTAATTAACATTGTGATACTACACATTATTGCATAAATCAATGAATTCACGTATAATAAACCTATTGTTAGTAATACAAATTAATAAAATAATGGCGTTTTGATAACTATAATTTGTATTTTGAATTACAAGTCGAGAAACTAGATAACCAGCTAAGCTAATTTTTTGCACGAAATACGAGTCATGTAAATATTAAAAAGTAATGAACTATCTCAGCAAACCAGTGTTTTACTTGGTTCTAAGTAGCTAGAATCTACTAGAATCCAGTCTATATATTTAAAAGGGCTCAGATTCTATAATCACAAACTCAAAGTACGAATTCCCTCTATAAAAAGTCACCACCAATAGAATTATAGATTAGGTACCTAAAGCACCGAATACATAACACTCCTAACGCTATAGTACCTAGTT
This sequence comes from Coenonympha arcania, assembly GCA_036785405.1. NCBI lineage: Eukaryota > Metazoa > Arthropoda > Insecta > Lepidoptera > Nymphalidae > Coenonympha > Coenonympha arcania. Next base: position 8,690,161 of record CM072078.1, read on the forward strand.
ACCTACCATTATTACGTCAATGCCGGAAAAAACAATGTTCCACATTTGAAATACCGCTTTTAAAAAACCTATAGGCGCTCGCATGCGACAGCCAGCACTTATCCAGCCATATATGAGAGCGCTGCAAAAACAGAACGCTAGAACAACTTTTATAATTAAAACTACGTTCATTCCATTGGTCGGAGTTTCCGCGGAAAAAATCAGCGCCGGCCGTATACGTGAAAAGCGGGAAAAAAATGCTGTCCAATGACCGCAGCTGTCGGAGCGGCCGACCAATCGCGGCGGTAGGTTGCGCAACGTACATTCTACGTGGCTTAGAAAAAAATTCACGTGTTCTTTCCACTTCGAAACTAGCCAATGGGCGCGCTGCGAGGTGATTGGTATGCGCATTATAATTGGATTAGTTTATTTGTTTTTTCGTCGAACTTTTTTATGTTTAATTTTATTCCTATGTGGAGTTTGCTCTGTGAATATTGAATGGGATGATAGTTATGAAGGTTTTTATAACCGTTCAATGAGGTAATATTTTTATATTTGTCAGTAAGACAACGCCATTGTAACGGTATATAAATCTTAGTAGTCGGATTTAACTATCATTTTATTGTCGTATCAATATAAAACTATGCAAATGTGTATAATACTGATGACAATACAATAATTTTGTTCTAAAGAACTAATCTGATGATGAAAATAAGAAAGAGAAAGTAGAACTCTTTTATGGTTTATACTGATTTTATAGTGAATCCCGTGCTCCCGCCAGCGGGTCCGTGATGGAAATAGATAGTTTTAAGGGGTGCAAACCACACATAACCCCTCCGTTTCCCCTGACGAAGAGATATGCGTCAGGTATTTTCTGTTTATAAAAAAACGTTCTTTGTTGTGACGTTCCTCTTATTTAGGACGTTCTTTCTCAATAATACCTAAATAATTTAAGTAATAAATAAAGGACAGGCAATTTCCGCGCAACAATTACAAAGTGCATGTTGACATAAAGTCAATTTCACACTCCATTCAAGTCAGGAGTCACACTTCAGCCCGCCTGTCACGTGTGGACAGTACTTTGTAATTAGCGCAATTAAAAAACGCGCTACCACAGCAGGCCGGCAATCATTGCAGCCGTGGATAAATGTTTAATTACTACATTAGACTGACAGCAACGGTGCTGTTGCGGAAAAAGTCGTGGGAATATTCAACGATGGTTTAGTCTTTAGGGCTGACTAGTTGGTCATGAGAAGTGGCATCCTTATATTGATGTCTGACAGCCGCGGTGAAGTGTCTGGTGACTGATGCGGAAGAAGTCGTGGGAATATTCAACTTAGATTTAGTTTTTAGGGCTGACTAGTTGGTCGTGAGAAGCGGCTTCCTTATATTGATGTCTGACAGCCGCGGTGTTGGAGACTGTGGTGAAAAAAGTCGTGAGAATATACAACGATGGTTTAGTCTTTAGGGCTTACTATGTCGTGAGAAGCGGCATCCTTATATTGATGTCTGACAGCCGTGGTACTGGTGACTGATGCGGAAGAAGTCGTGGGAATATTCAAATTAGATTAAGTTTTTAGGGCTGACTAGTTGGTCATGAGAAGTGGCATCCTTATATTATGTCTGAGAGTTGCGGTGCCGGTGAATGTGGCGGAAAAAGTCGTGGGAATATTCAACGATGGTTTAGTCTTTAGGGCGATAGTTGGTCATGAGAAGTGGCATCCTTATATTGATGTCTGACAGCCACGGTGCCGGTGAATGTGGCGGAAAAAGTCGTGGGAATATTCAACGATGGTTTAGTCTTTAGGGCTGACTAGTTGGTCATGAGGAGTGGCATCCTTATATTGACGTCTGACCGTTGCCGGTGACTGTTGTGGAAAAAGTCGTGGGAATATTCAACAATGGTTTAGTCTTTAGGGCTTACTATGTCGTGAGAAGCGGCATCCTTATATTATGTCTGAGAGCCGCGGTGCTGGTGACTGTGGTGAAAAAAGTCGTGGGAATATTCAATGCTGGTTTAGTCTTTAGGGCTGACTAGTTGGTCATGAGAAGTGGCATCCTTATATTGATGTCTGACAACCGCGTTGCTGGTGACTGTGACGGAAAAAGTCGGGGGAATATTCAACGATGGTTTAGTCTTTAGGCCTGACTAGTTGGTCATGAGAAGTGGCATCCTTATATTGATGTCTGACAGCCGCGTTGCCGGTGACTGTGGTGAAAAAAGTCGTGGGAATATTCAATGCTGGTTTGGTCTTTAGGGCTGACTAGTTGGTCATGAGAAGTGGCATCCTTATATTGATGTCTGACAACCGCGGTGCTGGAGACTGTCGTGAAAACATTTCGTGGGAATATTCAACGATGGTTTAGTCTTTAGGGCGATAGTTGGTCATGAGAAGTGGCATCCTTATATTGATGTATGACAGCCGTGGTGCTCTAGACTGTGGTGAAAAAAGTCGTGGGAATATTCAACGCTGGTTTGGTCTTTAGGGCTGACTAGTTGGTCATGAGAAGTGGCATCCTTATCTTGATGTTTGACAGCCACGGTGCTGGAGACTGTGGTGAAAAAAGTCGGAGAAATATTCAACGCTGGTTTGGTCTTTAGGGCTGACTAGTTGGTCGTGAGAAGTGGCATCCTTATATTGATGTCTGACAGCCGTGGTGCTCTAGACTGTGGTGAAAAAAGTCGTGGGAATATTCAATGCTGGTTTGGTCTTTAGGGCTGACTAGTTGGTCATGAGAAGTGGCGTCCTTATATTGATGTCTGACAGCCGCGGTGCTGGTGGCTATTGCGGAAAAGTCGTGGAAATATTCAACGATGGTTTAGTCTTTAGGGCTAACTAGTTGGTCATGAGAAGTGGCATCCTTATATTATGTCTGAGAGCCGCAGTGCTGGTGACTACTGCGGAAAAAGCCGTGGGAATATTCAACGATGTTTAGTTTTTAGAGCTGACTAGTAGGTCATGAGAAGTGGCATCTTTATATTATGTCTAAGAGCCACGGTGCCGGTGACTGTCGTGAAAACATTTCGTGGGAATATTCAACGATGGTTTAGTCTTTAGGGCTGACTAGTTGGTCATGAGAAGTGGCATCCTTATATTGATGTCTGACAGCCGCGGTGCTGGAGACTGTTGCGGAAAAAGTCGTGGGAATATTCAATTTAGATTTATAGTCTTTAGGGCTCACTAGGTCATGAGAAGTGGCATCCTTATCTTTCTTCAGTGAACTCGAACGAAACGTTTTTCTTCCACGTTTTTAATAGACAATTGGTATGGAACACCTTTCCAGCTTCCGTGTTCCCAGTCAAGTATAATCTGGGTGCCTTCAAGAGAAAGTGAATAGGCATTTTCTAGCTAAGCGTACTCCATCCTAGACCTCTAGACTAATCAGATATGATTGCATTCAAGCGCAAGCCTATCTATAATAATAAAAACATCTCCAGATAGTATGGGGAAAAATCTTAATGTGAACTGACTGACGTAACGCACAGTATAAACTGCTAAATCAAGAGACTCCCAATTTGGCACATAGGGTCCTTATGAAGTTTGAGAGTGCAGAAAGTATTTTCACACTCTTTATGGGGGTGAAACGGGGGTCTAGAGTTTGTATTGAGAAATACTCCTTCACGCTATAACTATTTAACCGATTTGGTTGAAATTTGAAATGGATACATATTATATCCTGGATTAACACATAGGTTACTTCTTATCCCGGAAAAATCCGTGGGTTTTACGGGATTTATGATAAACCAAAATTCACGCGGGCGAAGCTGCGGAAGAAGTATATGATTCCAAATTCAAACAGTTTCTAAAAAAAAGTGATCGTATTTTCAGTTTTAATGTAATACCTACAATTCCAAATTTGTAAAATAAAATTGAGTCGCAAAGTCTATCCTTATTGCAGAGATCGTCTTTGGGCTTTCCTATAAGACCCATGGAATGATTATATTTCAGATAGGTATATGTAATAACTCTGATATCAAATACATATTAGAAATAATTACGTAAAGTGGATATTTCAAAAGTAATTTTGTTTTAAAAACGAGTCTATTCTCCATAGAAATAATTATCGACAATTACATAGACGAACATAAACTTCCATTTTCCAGCTCTAATGAAAAGAAAATTACGGTGTTTTATGGCACTATAACGTTCGATGAAAAACGTAACTAGTTATCAGAAGAATTTCTAATTATATGGCTATTAAACTCAGTTTTTTATATCTATATGACGATCTGTTATGACTATCAGTTATGACTCGAAAAAATAAAAAGGTAAGAACTTTCCCAAAAGCTAAAAACCCTTTTTTGAAAATTCTGTTGGACATTTAACCCACGTTTTCTTTTTTGAGTGTAAATAGTTTTGATAAATAAAAACGTAAGAAGTTTTCCAGAAGCGATGTAAAAACCTTACAAAATAACGTAAGGTTTTTCCAAACTTTCCCGCACTCGAACAAAAGGTTGAGGGGAATGAAAAACTCGAATAGATGGCACTTCCGAGGCAATGCCTTCAGTTTTGCATCACAATGGGCCGGTGGGGAAAAAACGTTCGGACCACCTGCTTGTTTACTCTGTGAAGTATTTCAGAGTAGGCTCCAGAAATTCATTCGATTGAATAACCACTCAATTAAATCAAGGAAGTTCGGTTTTATAGATAAAATTGTTATTATTATTTTCTCGACCAATCACTGAGTTTGGATCTCCACTTTGTATAGGAATTGCATAGGTTAGGTTCCGTCCGTTGATCAGTGAAGGAATAAAACAGATTTATGGGGTAAAAACCACAGATGATCCCCGTTTCAAAATTGCTAGAAGAATTGTAAGGCAAATAAAAACCTTACCTTATTTGGTTCGTGTGTCTTTCTTTCTTCCTGGCCTTTTCCCACGTTATGTTGGGTCGGCACAACATGTCTTCTCCTTCCATTCGCTCCTATCAGCCGTCAACTCGCAATCCACTCCTTTCACACGCATATCTTCTTTCACGCAATCCATCCATCTCTTCTTCGGTCTTCCTTAACTTTTTCATCCCTGCACATGCATATAATTTAGTCCGTGTGTGTGCAAAAATATTAAGTTATACAGTGTGTATTTATCTACAGTAACTAAAGCCGGATTTGATTCACATATAGGTTTAAGTCATCATTAATAGCCAGTCTGTGGATGGGCCTTTGTGGTTCATCGCAAAGAAAAGATGTGAAAACCAAGCAGACACTTTAAAAGAAACCGTGAAATGCTTTAACTGTTATATTAAAATATAACATCAAGTGAGATCGCTAAGAGCAAAAGCTGTCATCTACAGACAAAGTGTAAAAGTAGAGTTTCTCCTCGCAGGTCAAGATAAAAAAAAACTCAGGTGAACCGGCAAGTTTCTTTGAGATCTTTACGCTTGGAGGCGTGAAAACTCGATATTAACGAAGGCGGGCCAAGGTTGGGTCAGGCGCGAGTCGGTTTCGATTTTCAGAAAATAGTGTTGTTAATAACTAAATTAGAAGAAACCTGTGAATAAGTAGTTGTTAAAAAAGCATCTGTTTTTATGCCAAGGGGTTCGAGTTTTGTTCGAGGTGTTTTTAGTTATCACGATACATAATTCAAAATGCAAAATACCTTTATTTCACATGGGCCTAATGTACGTCGTACAGTTTAAGAAATCAAGGTATAATAACATCAAAAACATTTCTTATATTTTGAATTTTGTGTTATCTTTTGTTACTTGTTTTTCTCATACAATTCCTTATGTAAATCGGAATATGTGAGTTTTAAGTGCTTAAGTTGTGAGTAAAAGTTATAGACATTACGGTGTTCAACTTATATTTGTACCAAAAAATTCCACTACACAATACCTTTCCATATTGTCGCAGTTACAGTGGTTTATAATATAAAAACTCCGGTGAAACTTCCCCGGGGAAATAAATTGTATCTCAAAAAAAGTCTCAATAAGACTAAAAAAAAATGAAAAATATAAAAACTTGAAAAATGGTCTCAACATACAATTAACTGAGGGTTTATCGTCGTTTCAAGTAGTGTTGCCCAAATGCAAGAACAAGACGAGACTCAGCCAGTCTTGGTCTTGCGTCTTGCGCCAGTACATCTGGTCTTGGTCTTGGTCTTGTTCTTGCACTCCCAGTCTTGGTCTTGGTCTTGGTCTTGCAGCAAGAGTCTCGCAAGTCTCGCAATTACCTATTAGCCTATTGCTATATACATATATTAAAAGGTAATTTAGATGTGAGAGCAATGTAACATTTTGAGTAAGTATACATTTTGAATTTGAATTAATACAGCTTTTTAGGGTTCCGTAGCCGAATGGCAAAAAACGGAATCCTTATAAATTCGTCATGTCTGTCTGTCTGTCTGTCCGTCCGTATGTCACAGCCACTTTTTTCCGAAACTATAAGAGCTATACTGTTGAAACTTGGTAAGTAGATGTATTCTGTGAACCGCATTAAGGTTTTCACACAAAATTTTAAAAAAAAGTAATAAATTTTGGGGGTGCCCCATACTTAGAACTGAAACTCAAAAAAATTTTTTCATCAAACCCATATTTGTGGGGTATCTATGGATAGGTCTTCAAAAATGATATTAAGGTTTCTAATATCATTTTAGCCTAAAATGAATAGCTTGCGCGAGAGACACTTCCAAAGTGGTAAAATGTGTGCCCCCCCCCCCTGTAACTTCTAAAATAAGAGTATGATAAAACATGCTGTACATTACCATGCAAACTTCCACCGAAAATTGGTTTGAACGAGATCTAGTGAGTAGTTTTTTTAATACGTGTTGAATTGATATTCAACAAGTCTAATATTTTGTTTAACTTTGATGACGACAGATGGCGTTGCACGTCCGACTCGCACTTGTCCAGTTTTTAAATTCTATGGGCAGGGGTGTTTAGTTTACTTTATACGTACTATTGAGAATGAATCTTGATAGTACTGAACCCTCAGTGCGCGAGCCCGACTCGCACTTGACCAATTATTTTTACTGACTTTATAGCCACAACGACCTCCTAGCGCAGTGGCCGGCGCTCGGATAGAAATGGGAGGTCGCGGGTTCGATTCCCGCCACGGGCCACTTTGGAATTTTATAATTTCTTATTTGGCTCAGGTCTGCTGGTCTGGTGGGAGGCTTCGGCCGTGGCTAGTCACCACCCTAAGCAAAGACGAACCGCCAAGCGATTTAACGTTCCGGTGTGATGCTGTGTAGAAACCGTTAGGGGTTGCTTACCTCTTCCAAGGTAGTACGATAGCATCTTCGGCTGCATCGTCACTTACCATCAAGTGAAATCACAGTCAAGTACTTACTTGTAGTGTGTAAAAAAAACGGAGGTCGGCCCGCGAAATTCAAATTTTATTTTGTATTTCGCAAATATTTAACTAGTACAATGAATTAGGCTCATTGCATTCATTTTGCGAAAATAGCAATATCATCTTCACAGGTTTATATAAAAATCTTTACTTGAAAGCTTCCATTTTAGGAATGTATTTAGTTCGAATGCCGAGTTTGACGTGAGTAACCCACAATTCACAAATTGGCCGATAATCGAACTACACTCCTAAACTGGACACTTTCAAGTAAACATTTTTATATAAAACTGTGAAGATGATACTCTTATTTTCGCAAAATGAATTCCATAAGCCTACTTGGTTGGATTAGTTAAATAATTAAAATAAAATTTGAATTTCGCGGGCAGAGCTGGTGCGATTTCAGGTTAACTGCAAGACGCAAGAGTCTCGCAGGCTTAGTCTTGTTCTTGCTCAAATCTTGCACTGCCAGTCTTGTTCTTGGTCTTGCTAAAATTAGGCAGTCTTGGTCTTGGTCTTGGTCTTGCAAAAATGCAAGAACAAGACCAAGACTGCAAGACCAAGACTGATTTTGGGCAACACTAGTTTCAAGGGAACCCTAAAAGCAAGAAGCAGCCAACAAAGACCCGCTGTCCGAGTGCAAAGTATTTTACTAATTTCCAGAGTTTCGTCCCTTTTGAGAGAGCTCGCAAGTTTTTTTATTAACATTTTCTGATATCACTTTTGATTCTTTCGCGAGGTGATTTAAAGTTTTGTAATTTTCTACGAGCAAAGGAAAGTTTATTTCTAACGTTTAAGAAATAAATCTTTGTTGCAGGAGTAACTATGAAGATTCTGTGTCTTTGAGCCATCAAAAGGACACTCATAATATTGCTAGGTGTATACAAAAGAGAGTAATATTTATTAATAATTAGTAATATCTGTGAAGACTATTTATTGAAAAAATCTAAGTACCAATGGAATATTTTCTGAAGTTTTCTCAAAATTTTGTATTTATGATATCCCGGAATTCACGCAGGTGAAGTCATAGCCAATAGCTAGTTTTAACATGACGGTGTAACTCTGACACCCTGCTTTTCGCTAGGAGGTCACTGGTTCAAATCCTGGATACATAATTCTGACTTTTCGCAAATAATAAATTTAATGATGTTTCCAAAGGTGTGCAAGACCTGGCGAACTTTGAAATAAACGTCATGGTTATTGGCCGAAACCCCAAACTCACAGAGAAGACCCGTTCCCACTAATGGGTCATAGAAAGAGGGTTTAGTACCTATAACATATTATGTGTATATCTGTTTCATATGTAATTTTTAACCCCCGAAGCAAAGAGGGGTGTTATGGATGGAACAAGTTTCTATGCTGACGAGTGTAGGTATGCATAGAGAAAGTGGAAAATTTGACAGATGGCGCTACTTTTAGTGTGTAGAAGGTTAACGTAAAGTGTTCAGATCAGCTCATCCTTAGGTTCATGTCGGTGTTCAAACATAAAAATTTTTCATATTCATGCCTTTTTGAAAACTGGACGCGATTGAAATCCTCCCATCAAGTGTTATTTCCGCCAGCTCGCTGCAATATTTACACAGTCATTTCAAACTTCGCTGTGCATTTAGGGGTGTCGTGTCAACTATCAATTATATAGGGGTTGATCTCTCGTGCTGGGGAAATCAATACAATCATTGCACGGCGATGATGTTGACTCGCGGGTGCACACAATTTGACACCTCGCTGCAATGATTACAACGTTCGTTTTCGCGTGAAACACGAACTGGTTTTGTAACTGTGTGTGTTTTCGTATACGTGTATAACTACATAGGTTGTAAGCGTGAATTATGTGTGTGTACGTGTGTACTTAGTACTTTGTGCAGATTCGTGAATACTGAATATGCGTGTACTTATATCTCTTTTACGTGTAACTATAGAAATAGCAGGCTATTGTTTTCATGGAAATTCGGTTTTCGTACAATTAAATGGACATGAAACCACTACCGCTGCGCTATTCAGTCGTCAAATATTTATACATTGAAAGATTGCTCTAAAATCCTATTGAAACGAAGCTACTTTTCGGCCGGTATAGTATTCGGAGGAGGCTATAGGCGAAATAAAAGTGGATTTTTCCGTCACGGAAATCCTGACATAATGAAAATTTACGAAATCCCATAGTCTAAGTACATAGTACTAGTTAAAACTCTCATTTATTTTGTGTCTCCTTCCAAAAGTATCTGCCTATGTAAGTATGCAATGAGCTACAAGATTTGCTATGAGAAACTTGTTAGCGCGAGCTAACTCGATACAGCACCATCTATCAAGCGGTGGGTGAATTTCGTTTCAACCGAGTATTCCACGACACTCGTGCATTCTTTTTTTTTGTTTTAGTTATTAAAGCAAAATGTATAAAACTAGCCATAGACAACAATGGTACTCCAAGTGTCAAAGTTACAATATAGCCCCAAATGGGCGTCGGATTTTGTAACAAAATCCTACGTCGTGACCATCTTAAAACTGATGAATAGTACTTACTTCATGAAATCATAGTACTTAGTACTTAAAAAACCAGACATATCCGTAAATGTTCTACAAAACTAGAGTTAGGTTAAGTTATATACCGACATGTTAATTTTTTGTTTTGCATTAATGTATTTTTTTATTGTAAATTGAGAACTACTGCCGGACCGCCGCCATCTTGTCAGCCCAGCACTCCACCCACTTGATGTCCACCACTCATCTCAAAAGTGATTATCACTGCAAGAGCCAAAATAACAGCATAATATAGAGCCTCTAAGCGCCGTATGGCATTGCAGCGTAAAATCTATATAAATAATTGAACCAAATACTCAGTTTTTTTTATGAATCGTAGATAATAAAATGTAAAAGGATCGCCGCGATCTTGTTAGCCCAGTGGCGCACGCCACCCATTTAATGAACAAAAATGTTCATATTCCACGATACGCCGCGCGGTGAAACTCTTGTAATATTTCACTAAATATACATACATTTGTTATGCATATTAAGTATGATATTGCAATATAAAAATAAAATCAGTTTTCATGAATAGTTGATAATAAAATGTAAAAGGACCGCCGCCATCTTGTTAGCCCAGTGGCGCAAACCACCCATTTAATGAACAAAAATGTTCATAGAACTCGCAGACATATTCCACGAAACGCCGTGCGGTGAAACTCTTGTAATATTTTACTAAATAGACATAAATTTGTTATGCGTATTAACTATGATATTGCAATATATAAATAAAATCAGTTTTTATGAATAGTTGATAATAAAATGTACAAGGACCGCAGCCATCTTGTTAGCCCAGTGGCGCACACCACCCATTTAATGAACAAAAATGTTCATAGAACTCGCATTCATTTTCCACGGTACACCGCGGGGAAACTCTTGTAACATTTCACTAAATAAACAAAAATAAAATCAGTTTTTATGAATAGTAGATAATAAAATGTAAAAGGACTGCCGCCATCTTGTTAGCCCAGTGGCGCACACCACCCATTTAATGAACAAAAATGTTCATAGAACTCGCAGTCATATTCCACGGTACGCCGCGCGCGGAAACTATTGTAACATTTCACTAAATAGACAAAAATAAAATCAGTTTTTATGAATAGTAGATAATAAAATGTAAAAGGACCGCCGCCATCTTGTTAGCCCAGTGGCGCACACCACCCATTTAATGAACAAAAATGTTCATAGAACTCGTAGTCATATTCCACGGTACGCCGCGCGCGGAAGCTCTTGTAATATTTCACTAAATATTAAAACGAAGATAGAAATCCCCTCGCAAAATATTCTGTGTGTGGGAACCGCGCTTTGCGGCCACCGGCTAATGCATTTCCTTTAAATTAAACTAAGCTATATCGAATTGTGGAATAAAATTATAATAGCCGCAATACCGTGTACCTACCTATATCTACGTTCGATTTTGTTGCAGGCCAATTAGATCGGATTTAGAATTAGCCGCATGTTATAATTTGTTTTAATGTAAAACGCCGCGTATCAAATAACGAAAATGCTGCATATTCCACTTGTTTTATATTTTGGTATTGGTATGGTTGTTTTTGACTTTTAGGTTATTTAGTATTATAATAATAATTATTAAGGAACAATGCATATGTTTGGTCTAAATGAATTGATCATCATTATGAAAATTAGTAGGTAACTTTTTTTCCACTAAAAATTCTTTTTTTTTTTTACTTTTTTTTAAATAGGCAAGCTCGCAAAGAGCTCTTTTTTTTACTCTTTTTTAAATAGGCAAGCTCGCAAAAAGCATAATCTCATCTCCAACCACATTGTTTTAAAATGAAACTCGCAGCTTTGAGACATTATTTTTTCAATTAACTAATATTATTCTGTGGACGAGATTTTCTATGAAAAACTTTACCTAATGATCTCTGTGAATTAAATATTACTAAAATACCTATAGCATTATCGGATGATATCGCGATATGTCGCGTTCATTATTATTAATTGATAATTATTTTTAAGATTTTCACGCCCATTTTGTGGGAAAACACAATTTAAAAATGTGCTCTTAACGACATCAGCTGATGCTATGTTTGACGCAAATAAAAAAATGGTTCTATGATTTCTTTAAATACTGTAGGCAGTTTAGAAGCCATCCACCATATTCTCCCCATTTTCGTAACACCATGTTAATCTCTCCTCGTCTCAAGATTCATCATCCCCTCAGGATGATGAATCAGGACCCGCCGGGAATTGTGGTAACTTGAGCACGTAATCCATCTTATCATTTACCAAAAATTTTTAATGGAAATTTTTGTTCGGGAGAAAAGAAATCCGCCCCACTGGGAATACCGGTTGTAAAAGTGGCTTTTGTTGAATCTAAATGTCTATGTAAAAACACGGGGAGGAAAATGATGTGAATTATGTACAAGATTTATGACTAATCTAGTCAAATCATGGTTAAAACAAATTACCTGCATTTGGTACGTATACGGTATTAGGTGATACGTAGGTACAGTACGATTCACGAAAGATGACCACAAATGGCGGGTCTTTTCTTCATGTACACTCATGAAGAAAAGACTTAAGCCAAAATAATATTTTAATATTAGTTAAATAAGACCATATTAGTTAAAATAAATAAGACCATAATATTAGTTAGATAAGTCCAAAGAGACCTAAAATATGACTTTTGCGCATGGTCATCTTTCGTGAATCGTACTGTACGTATTCGGTGCTGTTTTTTTATTCGAATGCAGCCATAGACATAAATACTCTGGACAGGGAGGACGGTGCGAAAAAATGTTGCCAATTTATCGGTGCTAAAAATGCTTGTTTTGCCACCAGCAGTATGGCCACGCTGTAGTTCGCTCAGTGTCCACCTAACCTATATCTAGCGTTTCTGCCAACGGAGAAATTCCACAGTCGGCCTATAGGCACCCACGGAGTTGTTAGGGAAAATTATGAAATTTTAAATCAAATTTGAATTAAAAGTTTGATAAAACATGGATATTTCAACTTAGTTTTTGTCAGTCACCGGGAATACACGTGGGAACCGTAACTCCGTAACAGTTGAAAATTTTCCCTCCCCACAACTTTTCCAGTCGAAAAACCAATGCGAACTTGTTTTAGGTACAGTTATACGTTACGTTCTGTTATTTGGTTTCCTTTTCAGGGTTCCTTACGAAAATTGTAAAAATATACCTAACCTTAATAATGCGACTTCATGATTGGAGTTAAACGTATCAACATCATCATCAGCTCATTTTAATCACAGTTCAAAATCCACCTTGAAACCTCAGGATATAGGCTTCGAACGATATACGTAAACCTTTTTCGTACAAGCAAACAGTAGCGTCATCCGACAAAATTCTATATGTGGCTACTGAGCGAACTATAGCGTGGCCTTACTGTTGGTGAAAAAACAAGCATTTTTGGCACCGGTAACTGGCGACATTTTTGCGCGTTGTCTGCCCTGTCCATATGAAATGAAATATTGCTTTAGGCCCTAAGACCTATTTCCACTCCATCCGCTACTGTTTTTAGTATGTTATAGCCACTGTTGTTATACACATGCGACGACCTCTCTGGTGCAGTGGCGGCGCGCTCGGATTCTTGTGGGAGGTCGCGGGTTCGATTCCCGCCACGGGCCACTTTGGAATTTTATAATTTCTAAATTGGCTCAGGTCTGGTCTGGTGGGAGGCTTCGGTCGTGGCGAGTTACCACCCTACCAGTAAAGACGCACCGCCAAGCGATTCAGCGGTCCGGTGCGATGCTTGTAGAAACCGTTGGGATAAATTTACTTTCCCTTCCAAGTTAGTACGCTAACATCTTAGGCTGCATCATCACTTACCATCAGGTGAGATCGCAGTCAAGTACTTACTTGTATAGAGTAAAAAAAAAAACACATATGCTGTAAAAATTAAGTGCATGCTTGTACCGGGGGAAAGCTATACTTTGCCTAAACAATATCAAGGCAACTTATTTATTATTATCTAAGACTGTCCTTTGAGAAAGGAGGGAGTACACCAATGGAGGCTGTATTCACAACTGTAAAACTGTAAAAGTTGTATACCCCCCCAGCAAGAGTACAAATGATAACCAATACGATAAACATAACAAAACTTATAAAATTTCTAAATGCCAAAAAAAAACAAAAAGTATTCTAAATACCTAAAAACAAAAAGCATTCAAATTACTTATCTATTGGTAGATAAATAAAGGTAGCAATCCAATTGAATGGAAATGCTTTCCCAGTGTAAATAAAAACAAATGAACCCAGTGGAAAAGACGTAATTTCCATGATTGGTCCGGAGTCCCTTTTGGTTATCTTTTTTTTTTGTTTCATTTTTTGTTCCTTTGCGTCTTTATTCCACCCTCTAGGAAACAGGGCAGATTGTACTGCGACTGGTCAGTTTTGATACTGAGATTATAATGTTTTTACTAATCATAATTAATTTGAATTCACTGAAACGGTTGAACGAAAAATTCTCGTAGTCTCTCATGTATTTTTTATTAGTAAAAGCAATATCTACTCTAATAAAAATACAATACTGTTTCGGTTTTAAGGACACTGGTAAATTTTAATATTATTGTGAATATGTGAATATTACTACCATAATAATTAAATGCTTTCAATCTAACGTACCTATTAATAATGCATCTTCAACAACCAATGTACAACCGTCAATGATTAACGTCATAAGGCTGCTCACGTTTCACTGTTTAGCAAATTCATGAATTAAATTATAAATTATAATTGAACCTATCATTATGATTTTAGGAGGTAAAAAAAGGATTTGAATGAGGTCTTCCATAAAACTTCAGTAGTGGCGTATCAGTGATTTTTTTGAGACTTATAAATCACTAAATAATAATAAAGATCCTTTTCCGTTTTTTTTCTACGGTGAATGAAGTCCTGAAGATACGAAGTCCTGGTACAAAGGACTTCGTTGATGTATGGTTTATGTACCCTATCTTCGCACTGAATGCAAGCAGTACGGGCAAGATAGAGGATTTATTTTAATTATTTATTTGCTCAAATGTAGGTACATACATGACATTCCGTCTCATAATCGTGAATGCAGTTGTAGCCTATAGTACTGGAAAGTGGTCTACTCGTTTACTGTCTAGCTTACTCCTCTTTTTGCCCTCAAGTTGGGAGCTCTGTTGCACCAAGCGTCTCCATTTTGCACGCATTTAGGCTAGCTTTCCGAACAAGAGTGGTCAATTTTACAAAATAATATCAAACAGTATCAAAATGCCTCAACCTCACTACAGAGAAGCTTATTTGCGCAAGGCGAGATGGAAAAAAGGTTGTTTCGTGTGATCGGTTTTTATTTGATTTGAACTGTTTGCGTACAAATTAGCGACTAACTCCCCGAGAGTGCCGCGTCTCTACCTTATTTCCTTTGACTACCTTTGCGGACTACAAAGGGTAGACTGAGTTTTTTTTTGCTTTTCGAAGGATCGTGTTTAATCGATTCTCGAGTTTATACTTAGAATAGAATGCTAATATGTATTGACGACCGAATGGCGTAGTGGTAGGATCGCTACCTGCTGTCTGCGTCGGAGGTCGTGGGTTCGATTCCCACAACTGGAAAATGTTCGTGTGATGTGCATGAATATTTTCTCGCAACTGGGTGTTTTTGAATACATTATATTTATGTATATTTAACAATTATCTAGTACCCATTAAACAAGCTACTGCTTACTTTGGGGCTAGCTACTGATAACGATGCGTGTTTTGCCGTGAAAATAAAAAAGAAAATGAAAATCTTTATTTTTCCACATAGGCATAATATATATTATAGGCTCTTATGTAAAGTCAAAACTCTACTGCCAGGTTCGGAAAGCACGTTCGCAATGAGAAGAACTGATAAGAAACTCGGCACTTGCTCTTTTCAAATTATCATCTGTCTGTAGTTTAGGAGTAATTTCTTGCAGTTTACGCAAGACACGGCATATTTATTAATATTATAATATCAAAATAACGCAGATAGGTATTACCTGCGGCTCTAGGTTTTTATAATTCCGTGGGAACCAAAAAAAATCTGGATTAAAGTAACTTAAGTCACTCTCCGGGTATTGAACTGAGTCTGTGGAAAAAATCATAAATATTAGTTTAAATTGGTACCTATTTCAAAAACTTTGAACTACATTCGGGAAATAAACATAAACATTAAAATTAAAGCAGAACCGCAAAGCGCAATTTGACGTAGAATTTTAATATAAACGAAAAGTATTTAACCCTTGCTTTTTTAGAAAAGTAGGTACGTACCGGTTAACCGTAGAGTTATCTTTTAATTAACTTTGAGTGTTGTTCTTGGAAAAATTTACGGAGAATTTCTCTTCCAACAAGTCAAGTTTTTTTTTAACGTTTTATCACTCCTAGAAACTTTGAAACAATTACCAAAATGTAAATTATTACACATTTTAATACTTACACACTTTAGAATTGGAATAAGAAAATGTAACGGCAATGATTGAGTGTAGGCTCTCATACAAACATAAGACATAACAATATAACCATCCAAAGATCCACACTATATAGATGGTGCAATATCTCGCTGCACGTGATGCAATGGAATGGACAAACATGGGCGCTCTTTTTCGCACTTATAAATACTTTACCCATTTTCCCCATTTTATTGCATCGTGGGCAGCGAGATATTGCGCCGACATAAAAACATAATTTTCTCTTTCTCTTCCCAATCAAACACAAATTACACCAATATTCACCCTACCACATATTTTCCTATATCTGAACACCTATCTATAACTCTTACTAGGGGCAGGAGTTCCAAGTGAAGTGCTCCCAAATTGAGGAATAGTAATGGGAAAGAAATCACGTCCCTCCCCCCTCCCTCCCTCCCCCGCACCCCGCGGGCCACAGATGTCGCGAGATTTTTGCCCCAAAATGAGCTTTTGCCTAATTTATTTTTTGCCGCCTTCTTTTACCCGAGTAAATATTGACATGATGTCACGTTAGGACGGGGAAGATATTCCTAACTCTTAATAAAAATAAAAATGAAATTCTTCATTTTTTCACATAGTAGGCCTATGGATAGGATGAAGGAAGTCGTTTTTTCCGAAATAAGAGTCAATGTGAATACATTAACTAGTGATGCTTAAGTATGTATTGGCAGGATTCTGTTTAAATTTTTTGCATTTATCCCCAAATTCAAACGTTTCTCTAAAGATATTAAGTCAATAGTTTCTAAATCTGCTCTATGATGGGTTGATAAACAGAAAAGAAAACCTTTATGGTTTTCTTTTCAGTTTATAAAGTCGTCATACGAAACTCTTTAAAAATCAGGAGAAATAAGCGTAAGTATGATAAGAAAATGTCATATTTACACGCTATGTCATGTTTAATTAAAAGTAGGTACCTACTTACACTTGCATCAAAGAAACAATAACATACTGCCTTTATTCAGGGTTAACATAAGTCAAAAATGCTATTAAAAATTTGTTAAAAAAAGTATTTCTGAAAGTATAGTTACACAATTTTGTTACAGCAACAATAACAAAGTCGTATCCACACTAACCGAATTCTGACAAGACGGAGACGTATCTTGAGTTTTTTCTCCGGAACCGGACGTTCGGCTCGGCGATTAGGAAATTATATTGGGGGGTGGAATTCCTTCTCTCCGAGGTGTCGGGGGCGATTGGTTATTAAATCGGACTTACCCTCTTTTTAATTGTGCCCGATTTTTCTTAATTGCGACGCTTTTCGTCGCTAAGTTTTCGGCTACTTTTTATTATGGTACGTTATTCTACATCCTACAAGTAAATAAGACGTTTACATAGTTTTCACAATGTAGATAATCAAAAACAAAAATCGGTAATCTGGCAATTACTGGAACAGACGACGCTGCTTGTCCAGTTAGTTTTTTAAAACCAATTCACCAGCATTTCTATAATTGCTAATGCTTCCAAAACGAAGTAGAAATGAAGTCCGGAATAAAGCATAAGCCCTTAAGGTTGTTTACGTGACTTTTAAAGTAGGTAGGTAATTTTTTTTAGTTTTCGAAGCGTTAGCGATTGTAGAAAGAGAAAAGCTAAAATAAACTTTCCTCGCGGGTATATTAGACAGCATGTTTGTCTGCCGATCTTAAGTCCTAAGTTCAATTTCGCCAACTTATTACTTACTTTAGATTTCTGAAAGAAAATTATCGGAATTTAAGTATATCTGTCAGCAATGCTCTACTATACTTTGTAAAATTGTCAGTCCTTTTTATTACCATTAACATTATCTTAGTATTTTTTATTACCATTAAAACAAAAAAAAAATTAAATCCACCTACAAGCAGCAACTGGGTGGATCTCAGGTAATGATTAGAGATGGGCCGAATATTCGTTTTATATTCGGTATTCGGCATATTCGGCAGCTTTACCGAATATTCATATTCGGCCGAATATTCGGCTGAATCACCTAATATATTCGGCAAAGTGATACTCAAAGTTTTTACTGTTATTGACCCGTGTATTATCATGATTTGAGTGTACAGTGTAATGAGGTAAGTATTTTAGAGTATAGCTTTCTGTTTTTGTCGTCACTGAAGCTTTATTTTTAATTAAAGTAGGTTGGTAAAAACTAAAAGATAATAACTTAATGCAAAATATAGGTATCTAGCTGTTTTGGGATTAGGCTACTGTGTAAACTCTTTAGAATAATATATTATAATCAGGTCTTAATTGAAGGAAACTAAACAAGATATTTATTTCGTCTTTATTGTGTTAGAGATGTAACGAATGTACCGAATATTCGGTTCGGTAAAAGTTTTACCGAATATTCGGCCGAATGTTCGTATTCGGTGAAACCCATGTTCGGCCCATCACTAGTAATGATTAAATTGATAACCATAAATCGAACCTAGAACTTTTTTACTAAAATGTGTACATGTTGTCCCCAAATTGTTCTTTTAACCCAAAACACGAAACAGCGCAAAACGGCTGCAACTATTAATTCCATTTTCAAATTAAAACAATGCGACTAAAACAAAGCAATTAAAATGAATAAAAAAGAAAACAAACGAACCGCGAACAAAAACTGAAACAATTTAATCAGAGCAAAAAACATCAAAAACAAAATACAAAGAAGTCGCGATGCGTCAAAAAGAAAAGAAAGAAAAGAAATAGCAGTCGGCGTCTCCGTTTATTACGACATTACAAAGACTATAATTAATTGGCGATATTAATTATTTAGTTCTTTGTTTTTTTCCTGTTGTATTATTTTAATCCGTGATGAACGAAAGGGTTCTTTTATTGAATGCCATATGCTTTTTAGGGTCGAGTGATTTGTAATTGTTCTACGAATTAATTGGTACTCATGATTATTGTACACTAGCTTCTACCCACGGATTCTAACATGATAAATTCGGGTTCTGACCAATCCCGGAGGAAATATAAATATTTCCATGATAAAAAATCTCGAATATATAAAGTTCTCGTGTTTGTTACTAAACTCCTCCGAAACGGCTCTACCAATTGTGATGAAATTTTCTGTGTATGTTCGGTAGGTCTGAGAGTAGGTCTTAAGCTATTTTTTGTATCCCTAATGGCAAAACAACGTTTGCCGGGTCAGATATTTAACTTCTAATTTGTAAATTTTTTTATAATTACAATTACAAAATACAATTAGGTACAAAATTTGTATTAAAAGTTGCGCATTACTTACAGACTTAAGTAAATGTGTCTAAGTCTTCAAATATCTAAGATATTATCTGAACAATCGTTGTTCAATTGCAAATTGTGCGTTGGAATTTCAAACGATTGAAAAAACATTTCATTCTAATACCGTCCCCGATGTGTAATGCATATTTCAAAAGCAGGAAACCTGTTTTTCTGTTGCAATATTGTTTCGCGCGTCATTTCATTATGCCTCGTTGATTGTAATGTAAAATCTGCCATCTTTGTCCCGTAGAATGCACCTACGCGATTCGCTTCACTCCACTTACTGGAAAAAAGATATTATTTAAATAGCTTGAATATAAAACGTGATTCGTTTTAAACAGAGTTAGTAGTTTTCTTTCTGCGTAGACAACTGTTATTGTAATATGTGTTAGGTATTTACGTTCTTGTTTCGGAACATAAGAAGGCTCAGAGACACTTTGCAGGCAATGTAGAGAGCTATGCTTGGAGTATTACTACGTGATCGAATCAGAAATGAGGACATTCGTAGATGAATCAAAGTCACCGACATAGCTTAAAGTATCGTAAAGCTTAAGTGGTATAATGGGCGGGGCATATAATAAATACTCGTAGAACCGATTGACTTTGGGGACTCAAAATAACACAGTGTTAGCAGACCTCCGACCAGATGGACAGACGACATTAGGAGAGTCGCGATAGAGGGTTTCGGCTCAAGTATCCCGCGAAATTCAAATGTTTATTTCGTTTTCGCAAATATGAACCTAATTTATACATCGTAGGCTTATGGCAATGACTTTGGCACGGCGTTTATATGCTTCTACATATTTTTAATAAAAACTCTGGTAATAAAATTCCATCACCGCATATTGGTTTCACGTAATTTCCCTAGATTTGGAGCTATCGGGATCCAATATGGATTAAATCAGTATTTTTGACCAAAGTTTTCATGAAAAACATGTAAATGCATAAACGTTATGCTCGTAAATTTCATTGTCATGAACCTACGATGTATAAATTAGTCCAAATATTTTTGGAAAACGAAACAAAATTTTTATTTTCACGTTCGGATGATATCCATGTACCTCAAACCTTTGAGATACCTATCAGTATGAGTGTATAAAGTAAGTAAGAGCTAATATGACGAGTATCCTTCACAAATCACTATAAAACATCAAACGTATCCGTAACAAAAACCCCGGCATCAGTAACAGATGGTGGCTCGCTACGCTCAATAAAAATCGTGTTTTAATGAAATCACCAAAAAACCGGAACCGCACCATCAATACTGGTGTAATGATTTTTTGCCGGATTTTCGGGAACATCTGAATGCAACAGGTGCGGTGCGTGGGTTGCCTTAAATCATACTTGAGAAAAAAAGTACAAAAAATAGCCTCTTTATTTAGGTACTTGTGCAGACTCAATAACAAAGTAAGTAACTTAACTTTAAAATTTCAAAATTGGATGTAATTTTTCTTATTAACTAAACAGCTAAAAAAATTTGAAGACTTTAGATCTTTAGTTTTTACTTATACAAGGAGAAAGAATCAGTTTTAAGAAAGTATTAGGCTTACTTACATGAATCAAATCCTTGGGTAGTATAATGAACTGTTGTAATTATACTAGCTTAATTAGTCTTTAAGAACTATAGTGAAATGGTGATTCTCAGTGCAGGGCGCATTTGAACCCTCGTAAACTTAGTTTTAAGTCGACTTATAAGTATCACGATATATATCACAAATATCATATTGACATTTTACAAGAGCCTATACGTTAGGCCTATGTGCAATACAGATACGTATTTTGAATGTTGAATTTTTGAGTCAGAAAAGAGATTTTAAAAATTTGAAAGTTTGTTTGATTCTTGCAATAGAAATTTCAGTTACATGTTACAAATACGCTCAACACAATCAGCTCACATAAAAAATATCAGTAAGCTCATAGTAAAATTTCACGCTTGCCTAAAAAGAATAAAAACACGAAAAAGTGGTGGAAGTGAAACCTACCTAAAATTATTTATATTAACCTAAAATTATAAAAAAACAGTCGCAGTCTAATACAATTTTTTATACGTAAAATAATTTAAAAAGAAATAAATGATCGCGAACTGGCGGGGACATGCAAACTCCTTTTGAAATTCCTTTTGTTTTTTTCCTAACTTCGTACTTAAGCGTCTTCATTCTTCTGAAGCCGTTTCTTTAATTAGCAACAAAGAATGGGATTGCGTGTCGCTTTTACTTTTTAATTTAATTACCGTTTTTGAAAAGACAATGGAAATAATGTGTTCAGCCATTAAGAATTCGTTATGACATGCAAATTTTTTGGTCTTTTGTTCCGTTTGTAAAAATGGAAGTTTATTTTATTTGGTTGAAAAAATGAAATTGTTTATTTTAAAAGTTTCGAATAGGTATATTATGGTAAAATTTGCTGAAAATGAAAATGTAACTTTCATCTCATTTACAAAATACACTCTTCTTAATGTCTATACTAGAAGATTTTGGAAATTGACCGTGTTTTTCCCCCGTGCCTCAGAAAACACGGTAAGCCGTCGGTCTTGCGACTTATCTGTACCGGAGCTGGCGTCCCATCAAGTTATGAGAGTGAGATTGGTGTGGAGGACCTAATTATTATGCTAGCCTATAACATTGTCTTATTAGTTCAAACATCGAATACTAACTAACCTTTCGAAAGATCAGGGTCTCCTGTACCTATAATAATAGAAAGATACCAAATATTGTACATGAAAGCTAAAATAAATGAAATGAAATGAAGATTTAATTGGCTTTTACGAATTGGTTTTTTATTCGTTTTTATGCCCTCCTTGCCAAACGTATGACATTTAACCCGTAAAAGATTACAGGGTGGTACAACTTGCACAAAATGAGATAAATAATAATAAATTCCTGTACGGACAGATTGTCTAGTAAATCGCAGGGTCCGAGCTGTATAGCAGGGCCTATTTTTGAAAACCAGTTTTATAGATATCGCACGCCCGAGTACCGTTAGCTCGCATGTACAGCAGATCCTGTAATAGCGTAATAGTTCACCTTACAGCATAGCCCACGTTAAATTGCTTTAAGATTATTATAACTCCAAGTCTATATGTCAAACTTTAGAATGAGTCAGACAAATTCAAATTCAAAAATTGTATTTAATTACTTGTATAGAATTTTAAGTATATTACCTATAGCTAAAATCTCACAAAATGTTTGTCATCCCATTCGATAGACGTTCGCTACTTACTAGAGATTACAATAGTAATCTGTTTACTTCACAGTTGTACCTACTTCCACCTGCGCTAGCCCTTGAGCCTGACTCGAAAAATCTATCCTTGAAAATCCTTATGTATACCTATCATAATAAAATTATTACAATACCCTAACTCTGATAAAAATTGGGACAATGGAGATTTTGGTCCAACTTTTGGGAAAAATTTATTCCGATTAAACTTTATCCTATCGTGTTTCTGCTTCAGAGCGGTTTTAGATTAAAGACAAAAAACACATGACGTTTAAATTTTAAAGTAATCGGCTTCATAGTTTTTAAACTGCAGATCACTAAGGATCGCTCTAAACGCCGTCTACGCTATTAATAATTTACCCTTATCAACTCTCCTTCACCGTTATTTAGGTACCAGGTACAATTGCCATCAAGTACCAACTTTCATTAGTAAAAAAATATTAATTCCGAGCTTAGCCACTCCAGCATTACAACTCCTAAGCTGCGTACCAACTACCAACTACTTTAAATCTTTCAAAATATATTTAGAATCATTGCGTGCGGGCCTTTTTGACCTTTGTAACGCGGAAGGGTTAAGTGGTTTATCGTCTACACTCGGCCGATGGCGGACACACCTTAATTAAAACTGTGATTTGTATCAAATAACTAGTACTGCTGAATTATTGAAGTGATAAAAGTTAAAATTATGTTCGGCTGAAAGTAATTGCATGCCGTTTTAACGGGGTTTTAATATTAATTACGAGATTAGGATTTAAGGTTCTAATTTTTATTTTATTTAATATGAGTAAGTACCTACTACCTACATTGGTATTATTTTCTATCGTTACTAGCTGACCGGGTAAACGTTTTTTTTCTAATGACCTAATCTCAAAAGTAAAAAAATTTAGACAAAAATTTCTTAAAAATCGGTGAAGCCGTTTCGGAGTTTTTATTTTTACAAACACTGTGATACGAGAATTTTGTAGTAGGTACATCAGACTAGCTGATATGCTAAACGTTCTTTTCCATTTCATGCATACAAGACTAAATAAAAGAGCTTCGTTACAAAAAAAAACCGAAATAGAATGGATATTAATTATTTAAATACGTTATTTTATTTGTTAATTATTATTATTCGAACAAACAATATGATTAAAGTATATAAGTATTATTGAAAAAAATTATTATTTTGTTATATCATAGCATCGAATGCGCGCGTTTTGTGTAACGAAACGTATTTCAAGATGTCAATGCTAGGTACCTAGTCTATGTGTTTATGTGACACATCATAGACAAGTGACAATTGGCATTGTTTTAGATTGAGTTTAGATTGTTGCGAGGCATTTAATACAGCGTTTATCGTGCGATTTTGAATGTTTATTGTTTTTCCTTACCGACGACTTTTGCTATACTATACGGGCTCGATCTCGCCTACTCGCTGATTTACGCTACTTTCTACGGATTTGGATAACGAAGTTGAGGTGCATTAATTGTCTCAGCGAATCACTTGGATAGCTGTTGCGCTTGCTTGCTGTGCAGTATGCAAGTGTCACTGTTGCGATAGTATCCTAATAAGTTTAACTACTAGGTACTTCATTTCAAGCCATATACATTCTCTCGGGAATTCTGAAATGCTACAGAGCTTTTTCTTACTAGTTTCACAATTATAAAATACACATAACCTACAATCATTTTGAAACTTAAACTTAGATTTATTAAAAAACCGCAAGTTCTAGAGGTTATCAAAATAGTTTTTTTGTTATAAGGAATAAAACCGCAGTAAATGCTGCAAACAGCATGCTTGTAAATGACATTTAAGAAATGGGTCACATGCCCATACATTTTCTGGCATTGTCCTTGAGGTATGAAAAATAGTTTAGGTACGTTCTATTTTCACACATACCGAATATAATTACACAAAATTTTTCATAAAAATCCGTCAAACGGTTTTGGAGAAATTTTGTTACACACTGTGGATTTTATATATTAGAGAAAATAAGATCTCGTATATAAGAAGATTGCAGTTAACGTTATGACATAAGTTCATTTTCCATCTTAATTTTTACAAGGTTACGAAACATTAAGCAAAGAACGATCGGCCCCTCAATCCCGCTCCTTCGCTCTAACAACCAAAAAAGCGCGCAAGTTTTTTCACTTTTCACTTAATTTAAACTCAAAAGATACTCGACTTAATTGCTCTTCGCCTGTCACCGATGCCAGATAAATCGAACCCGGAGCAATTTTCCCGATTTCCCATTTGCCTCCAATTTTTTGGCATTCTTCGCGGGCCCATTGTGAGCAAAGAATCGGTGATTAAAATTCAATTTCGGCACAATCGGACGGGATAAGACGCGGTGCATTTTAATTGGATGAATAATTATGGCGTCAATTATTCTTTGGGAATCAATTGGGCGATTTATTTTTCGTGTTGATTACGTTTTTTTTATATTTATTCATAATAATTTTAACTTCGAATATTTTATGTTTTAATTAAAACGATTACCTAATCTTGAGTTTAGTTTTTTCTAGTAACTTAAAGTAGTGTTATTATCTCACTGCAGACTCGGTCATAAATCATTCGAGTGTTTCGCTTTTGTTGTTCTTTGTTGATTTGTGCAATACTGCAGAACAACAAAAGCGAAACACTCGAATGATTTATGACCGAGTCTGCAGCGAGATAATAACACTACTACACTTAGTTCTTGTTCTACACTTATGAAAAATTTTCACTTTTCTATTTATTTTTTTTTCTTTATTCTACTTAAAAGGAATATTTATTACTACTTATTTACAAAATATAAAATATATTATTGTTTGTTCTAAGGACAAAATCTTTTGTATTTATACGTATACAAATAAGTAACTAGCTAGTGTGGAATTTTAGAAACCGTACTTTAATCATACAGGCTAAGCTAATCATAATCATAAGCTAATCATGAGCTAAAAAATTTTTGATAAGAAAAAATAAAAAAGATAGAAAACAAAAAATAAAGATTTATAGCGTCAATGATTCGCACCATATGCACACCAATCAATCAAATTATACACGTTCACGGTTCGGTCGAAAAGCTCAACCCTTTCGCATCGCCAGCTCCACAAACACTGTCCGAGCACAATGGGTCTTAGATACCCCGCTCCTTATACCTGTGAAATAATAGCTTCGCACTATATTAGCATAATAATGCGCCCTGGACTATTATTTTCGGCATATTGGCTAAAGAATGCGTGGACAGCTGCAGGCCATTTTTTTGGGGTCATTGTCCACCGGTATTTTGTGCGCCGATGCGTTCAAAGGTCACCCTTTTGGTCGATTTTGAATGGATACCCGTCGAAAACAATAGATGTACGAAATTTTTGGCTGTGCTCTTTTTAATAATAACTATGTTAAAGTGTCTATGGCATCTGTAATCAAATCTGTAGTTAAAATACTTTGGAGTTATAATAACTTTAAAAATGCATAAAACTATAGAGAATTCAGACAAAAATTACATTGTGTGGTGTTTAATTTGGTTAATCGATTATTTATAGATCTTTTAAATTTATTTCTATTGCTATTAAAAATGCGTAATTTAAGTGTTCTTTTCAACTTGCTTACATATTTCGGAATCTATGACCTTCAGAAATTACTTCGTTGACATCAAAATACCTAATATGATGGAGAAAATTGAATAAGTTAATCATAAGGAAAATTAGTACTTAAAATAATGTTAGAAACAAATGCTTTGTTTAATATCTTATACAAAAATAATAATCACCCAAATCCGGATGTCATAGAGAAATTAAAATCCAAATTGGCACGCCGGACCCTTCCTATGTGCCGGACAAAAAAACTACTACAGGTAATCAAAGGGTTGACGAATAATAGTTTATGGATAGACAAAAACGTACCACGAAAGGGTTCATTTGAAATTGTAGATTTATATTTGAAGTATTGTGTTACAATTTTGTTTTTTCTACCGTTCAACGGTCAACTTTTGAAATGGTAATTTTTATTTAATTATTATTTTTGTGCTAAGGTTAGTATTTTTAATAATATGCAAGAAACTTAGGACCTGTTTCTATTCCCGATAAGTGTCGCACAGCCTAAATGTAAGTTTTGTCACTTTCTTGCTTTATGTCAAGTGACAAAGACAAAAATTGTAAATAAGTCATAATAAGATACTTATCAAAAGGTGGTGAAACAGGCCCACCAGTGTACAGAACAGCGTATAAAATTATATGTTTATAGCTAAAAAAATAGTACGTGTTTAGTAATAACTACTTGACTGCCCTTTCTTCAATCGAGTGAGGGCTTTGGTATTTAAAAAAATCTTCCTCATCCCTTGTCTGCATCATAAATAAAACCTCTGTCCAACATGTCTAGACCAAGGGTGTATTAAGCTAGGCGATGGTGAGACATTAAATGAATAAGTGACGACCTATAATCCTTTAACTAACCATTTTCCTCTGGGCTTTTACGTAGAATTTTTGAACAAAAAAATACAATACAAGTCTAAAAATTTTTGGCCCAACACAGGAATCGAACCCAAGACCTAAGTTTTACATGCTGATAAATAAATTCGTCGGCTAGCCCAAAGAGCTGTCGAAAGAATTGCTAAGTTAGCAAACGCAATAAAACTTTGCCCCTCCACAAGTTCTATCCCGGCTGGATTCCTTACTTTTTCCCGGTGCTTTTTTTTTAATTTTCACCGCGGCGCTATCTCGCGAATGCTTCAGTGGTCAAATAAAAACTTAAGGAGTTTTCAAGGAACAGCGACTTCCCAGGAGATGCGCGGAAATTATATTAAAAAGTATGTTAATTTTTTGGTATCGATGCGCTCGAATCTATACTACCTAGAGTTGCAGCAATCCTAGCTGCACAAAATATATGTCATAAACGTCAAAGAAATAATATGAAAGTATGGCTTTCTTTCTCTTAAAGAAAGAGGTTTCAGGACATTGAACAATCTTGTTGACTAAACATACAACTCACGTTTTACTAATTTTAGGCTTGAAAACCTTACTGAAGATTATTATACTCTGTTAGTACTATGTTATATTAAAGGACAAACCAAAAAACAAGTAGGTAGTTTTCTTATGAATTACAAACAAATGTATCAATTTTAATGTTGTATTAATTGACCAAACAATTCTATTTATTGGCCAATGATTAAGGCTAAATGAATTTCTGTCTTTTAATACTGTATACCTTTTTTCCTTGCCACTTTTCCAAACTTGTCTTTTTTTTAGTAAAAATTGTATTATACCCTTTCCGCTAAGTGACAGAAACCGCCTCTGTAGACTTTTAAGCTTGACTATACTATTGAATCACATCTAGTGGCAATAGAACTGTGTTGTCTCTGTACGATACATCAAATAATCATTTAAAGATTATAATATAAAATACAACTCCATTCGTTCTATGTTTCAAACAGTTAACTCAAGAAAGATAGCCGGCTCTGAAAAGGGTACACGTTTCGAGAAGTAAAAAGATTCAACCGGGCGAGAGCGAGCAGAAATAACAGAAAGAAAAAGGAAAAAAAATAACCGTTTTGTAGAGAAAAATGCAAAAAGAACAAAACTACACTTGGCAAGTTTGCCTAAAGTTCGAGGAAAGCGTCTCAGTTTATTTTAGGGCTGCCGCTAACGACTTTTCCACTTAGCTGTTATCTTAATGTTGTTGTTTTATACTGTTTGTGAATTTTTGCGCGTGAGTCTTTTAACATCGTCTTAAGTTTTCATTAAAAAATTAAATTATTTAAAGAAAGTTTCATTTGAGAGGGTATTGCGCAGGGGGTAGGCGAAAGTAAATGGGTTTTTAGCATGATGATAACCTACGAAAATCTTCGAAAATCTATGATCTATATATATCTATTGAATCATCAATATCAATAGAAGCACTGATGTATCCTGAATATATATTATTTTTTAGCTCATATTATTTTCGGTTGTATTAATTTATTTAAAAAAACAATATCTATTATTTTTTTGTTACATAATTTAAAGAGACATCTCATGTGCCTAAATA
Source organism: Coenonympha arcania (assembly GCA_036785405.1). Classification (NCBI taxonomy): domain Eukaryota; kingdom Metazoa; phylum Arthropoda; class Insecta; order Lepidoptera; family Nymphalidae; genus Coenonympha; species Coenonympha arcania. The sequence goes on from CM072078.1 coordinate 8,718,786, forward strand.
ATGTGAAAAACTGTCGAAGTATGGCGTTTGTTTGTGTTTCGAATACACACTTACATTTTATCCAATCTAGTGAAAGACTCCGAATAGGTGTTTGTTTGAGCCAATGTGACGATTAAGTTAGTTTAAATTTAATTACAAAAAGGTATCAAGTTTTGATCTTCTTACCTACGTATATTGTATGAGATGACGTATAAGATACCAGTACTTCATAACATCGCACTGGAAAGTTAAATTACAGTCTTCCACCAGACAGATTTTTTCCAGATTTTGGCACAGCCCTATTGCGAGTGTGAACACGGTTTCTAGATAGAGCAGCCCTGTTCCTGACAATAATTTTTATTCATCGTCCAATGCAGTCTCAACTCAACTCGACAGACATTCTAAATGTTTGAATCTTCAAGCGATTTAAAAATTTAACTTCGTTCCAAACTCTGTGAAAAGGAGAGCTAAAATTGTAGACAGGTTAAATTGTTTCTTGTAGATGAAAAATGTTTTTTTTACGTTTTAATGGGAATTTGATCTCCATAGCACGTAGACATTGCGTAACTTGTTCTGTGAGAACTACTAAATAGCTTAAAGGTACTGGTCCACCAGAGATGTGCTGGTGTTAAATGGCACTAATAGGAATCGCTTGACTACTGATATGAACCCATCTGAACATTTTACCTTAAAACTTCTATAAATAAGAAAAAATCCTATTAATAAGCCACAATATGAAAGAAACCGTCCCTTTGGAAACGCGCTTACGTACTAATAACATAGTTAAGTGATCTATAGCGTCGACCGCGGTCCATAGACGATACTGCGGTCGACTTCTGACACCGTTGGTGTCAAAACAAACACTTTTTAACACCAGTACTCTGGCGACATTATTTCGCGCAGTTTGCCGGGTCCTGAGTATATGTCTATTCACTTGATTGACCTTTGATTTCAAGCTACTGTTTTTAAACTAGCAGGTTTTATAATTTTACCTTTTCATACTATGCGGCTCCTACATATAAAGTTGGATCTGCTGTCCTACAAAATGGCTATTAAATATTGTATTAAAACAAAATGGCGGACGTTCTGCACAACGTCGAAAACGCCAATACGGGATGGGGCCATTTCGCCCCACGCAGGTGGAATACTATTATATTTTTTTCATGCCCACTGCCCACCCCAAATAGTTGAGAGTGTGGGGCGGGGGGAGGCCGGGGATAGTTGGGGTTGTGCGTGCGCCCACCCCCGCCTCCCCGGGGGGAGGGGGGGGCAGGGAGACTGCACTTAGCGTGTGTGCACGCAAATTCATGCCCAATAATTTAAATTTCCGATAGCTACCTACCAATGTTTAATACAAAATTAACGTTATGTAGTTCCGCGCACGCTTGATGTTTTACTTATGTAAGTTTGGAAATATATAATTACTATGAATATAATATGTTGTAGTAGGTATATTAAATATTTCGCCCGGTTTTCCAGGATTAATTAATGGAATCCATGGACAAAGCGTTCATTGGATAATTCATTTGTACGGAAATTAGGGGTGCGAATTTGATTTTGATACATTTTCATAGTTTCTTAGTTCATACTTTCCTAAAATAAGAGGTTTCATTTATTTGTGAATGAAGTTTCATTCAAAGTACGTAAAATAATTATTTATTGGTGCCTAACCAACTAACTTGCAGTGAAGGAGTGTAGAGTATGTAAGCATTATGACATTATGAAATTTCACTTATTTTAATTTGTTTTGTTTTGACAAACTCGAGGAGAGGTTTAGGTAGAGGTTCCTCGTACCTACCTGATACGCACTGCAAAGGTCTGGAATACCCTCCCAGGCAGTGTCTTTCCTGCCACTTACAACCCGGGTGCCTTCAAATCAAGAGTGAATAGGCATCTTCTAGGCAAGCGCGTTCCACCTTAGACTGTATCATCGCTTTTTATCAGGTGTGATCACAGTCAAGCACTAGCTTAAATTGTTTAAAAAAGCCCGAACGCTGCGCTGGCTAAAAGCGGCCGTTGCAGACCTCTCATACCTTTGAGGACATATTATGCAACTCTTAGCATGCAGATTTCCTCATGATGTTTCCTCTCGCCAGTAATTGATTGCAGGTATTAGTTTCTACAAACACATACCTTCTCTGAAAAATCTGATGTGCATGGGATTCAAACTCAAATCCTTTGACGATTAGATACCTATCCAAACCAGTGAGCTGATGCGGTTCTAAGTACCTACTATATATATTTTTTTTACATCGCAATCTAGCCCCAAAGTAAGCGATAGCTTGTGTTATGGGTACTACATACATATTAATATACATAAATATAATATATTGGAAAACACCCAGACACTGGAAAACATTCATGCTCATCACACAAACATTTGGGGAGTCTGCTACGCGGGAAGCCGGTCGTGGTGATGGGCCGGTCTAAACCGTCACCAATCTGTATGTACTCGCTGATCAGCGTAATGTATGGGTATTTACCAGTAGTGGGAATCGAACCCACGACCTCCGGCGCAGACGGCAGGTTCGCTACCGCTACACCATTCGGTCGTCAAAAGTATTTGCAAGTCAAGACTTACAATATTAATTGTAAGTCTGACTTGCAAATAATCAGTTAGAACAAAGATAGGTTAAATTAAAGTATTTTAATTCTGATTCACTATAAAACGAATGCACGCAAGAATTGCTCGTATACAAGTCAAAGTGGCGGTGAAGATTGCGTTCCAAATTCAAAAATAAATTCGCCTCGCACCGGAGCCCGTCGGCTTCGGCGTGTTTTAAAATCGACGCGGAATTTATGCGCTTGAGTTCGGGATTTACAAACTGAAGTTATTAGTTCTAATAATTATAAATAGTTCTAATAATTATAAAAAATGGTATTCTTTTTTGCCCCTACTTTACCCATGGGAGTAATAGTGAATTGTTCTTAGTTTTAGTTAACTCCTTCAAATATTTTGTGAAATAGTGATATTGAAAAAACCGGCTGAGTTTGGTGTGGTGGCTTCTTCTCAGTTCAGGGCGCGTTTGAACCCTCGTAAATTTAGGGTTTTAGGTCGTGAAATAATTATCACTAAGTATAATTCATGGAATGATACAGTTACCTACCAAACAATTGAGCTGGACAAATAAGAACCTATATTTTATACCTACAGTCTTTTACGATAAACAATGATAAAACACGCTTTTTTATTCTTAGCTAGGGCAGAGTTTGTTGCAAGTTCTTCTCGGTGCAAAAGTTCCGAACTTTGAACGAGGTAGAGTCTGACATTTCATTAGTTCGAGGTGAAATTATTTGAATTAGATTTAGATTTTTTTTATATGTTCTAATATGAAACTATAAAATTATGGATCTATCGGTGCTAAAAAGTACGTCGTACGTAAAAAATACGTCGTCTTCAAACAATGTAATTTCCCAACCAGTTTCTAATTTTCCTTTTTAAATAAAATTTTGTAGGTTCCATACTAAGAATATTATCAAATTTATTAACAAAATGTTTTTTACAAAAGTAGTAAATATCTACTCATAATTTAAATTGCAAGATGCTTGTATAACCAAAGTTTTTTCCCGGTCAGAAGGTTCAGTTTAAAAGGTGAATGTATAAGAATGCAATGCCTACGCAGTCGCGGGGCGAGCCTTGTATCGCGTAAAGCGTTTGTATGTAAATCGAGTGCGTAGGCCCGGCTAGGTCTGGGAGAGCCTAGATTGCAATATCTAGACACTGTTCCTTGAAAGTAATTACCATTTTGTTTTGTTTATTTAGATATACCTACCTACGACTAGGTACGTACCTACTAGAGAATTATTTTTGCGTTAATGCATATTTTATTATTATGTTAGTTTATAGTATTTTTTTGAAAAAAAAAACAAATTAGATGTTTGGCCAGGTTATAAGAATTTATTACAATTACAAATTGCAGTTAAAGTTCAGTAATTAGGGTCTGATTGATAAAAAATAAAAACTTAAAAACATACTGCATACAATTTATGTCCTTAGCTCAGTTAGCATGCGGGAGGTCCCAGGTTGGATTTTCGGCACGGGCCATTTTGAAATTTTTATAATTTTTCAATTAACTTAGGTCTGGTATGCTGAGAGGTTTTCGGTCGCGGTTGGTTAGATGCACCCGATGCAATTGAGCATTCCGGTGCGATGCTGTGTAGCATCTGTCGGGGGGTCCCCTTTTATGTTAGTATCATAATACATCGGCTGCATCATCCCTTCCCTACCATGCAGGAACTAACTTGTAAGTTGTAATGTGTAAAAGAAAAAAGAACAGAAATTTCATGACTGTATGTTAAATAAGTTTGTACACTAAAAAAAACTTCAAATTGTTTGCAAATATAAGTTAGCTCCGTATAAATAAATAAATAACAAGACAACTAAGCTAAACGTATGCGGCCTATTCAGCAAATTGTAGCCAATAAATAAATGCTGTTACAATCTAAGCAGAGATACTAGCATGGCATCCTTAGCGAGCATCGTCAAACTGTGCTAAGGCGAACGCCTTTCCCTTTGCATTTATTCATAGAGAAATAACAAAAATATCCATAGACTACAACGACCAGTCAACGTAGACCTTCCCCGCCCGTCGCTGCCTTCTCTATGACGAGGGTTCTCAAAGTTACTTAAAAGCTTACAGGAATAATAATATGTGCTTTATTATACTATACATTCATTTACATAAATACTAAAATAATATCTTTTCTAATAAATGGAATTCTCTTGCCAATTTTTGTTGCAAAACAACGTTTGCTGGGTCAGGTAGTATATAAAAAAAAATCTCGTGCCAATTTTTGATACCAAACTCCTCGGAAACAGCTAGACCGAATGTTATGAAATTATCCGTGTATATTCGGTAGGTCTGAGAAAGTAGGTGGTAAACTATAAAGTCGTAAGTGAGAAGTAACTTCTATGGCAAAGCAACGATTGCTGGCTCAGCTAGTACATTGGGTATTAAAAAAATTCACTCGCAGATTGCTATATCGTGCCGTTCCATCTACCATTTAAATTTTTTATTTGTAGTTATTCTATGTTTAATTAAGAATTACATCGGGTGTCCCTCTAATTTAAAATTTTTTTACTCAATGAAAATTTTGAACTTTTTAATTAATTAATGTCAGCAGCATTACCCCATAACAAGAGACCATAATTAGCAGGACAGATTAATTTGTTTTGCTGTAATCCGCTACTTGAAAAGATTCTGTATGGTACAATATGCAGGAACACTGCCCACATGAAACACCACACACAATTTTCCAACACTTTCTTCGACGCACGTTTCGTCCCGAACCGGGACATCCTCAGGAAATGTTGACTTCACAATGCGAAATCGTAGAGACCATAAATATTTTTCGTTTCTTTGTTTTATTTCAATTTCGACTCTCGATTGATCGTTTGGAAACCTTCGATCTAAAGTATGAAGTATTAGGTACTTTACTAAGTAAAATGAGAGCTCTTGGAGGACTGGCCGCGTTTTACGCGTAGGTTGTATAGGTTGAAAAATGGCGGGCCGGCCACAATAGTGTGGGGCACGGTGAACCCGGAAGACGTATGGGATTTAATCTGAAAGACTAGTTTTTAGATAATCTGTACTAACAACCTTAGGTACGCCGGATCTAACTAGTGCGTACTCGGAAAATAGATAGCAATTTCATATCAATGGGCGCTTTCCAATTATGAACGTAACGAAATTGACAAAACTAAACCGTTCAAGTGCATGTTGAATTTGCACGCGAGGGGTTCTGTACTTAAAAGTGAAAGCAATTTTTTTTTACTCTATGGAAACCTCCGCTATATTCATTAGTTTCTAGTTGTCAATGATAGCAAAGTAATTATACGAGAGGACGAGAGATTGGGCACTTTTTTATGCCTGTTAATTTTGTTTCGACACACAATTTAATTATCATAATAAAATTTTTGATTCAATGTCTTCATATACGAGTATTGTAACAATTACAGCTGTTTAAGAAAAAAAATCCTACAGAGTGTAAAGTCGAGCGATAGTTAGTCACATTTTCAATGGAGCCCTTGTGATTTGTATTTTATTTTTATTATTTATCGTAAAAGAGGCAACAGAAGTACAAAGTATGAAAATTTCAACTGTCTACCTTTTTCATTTCTTGAGATATTAACCTACTAGTAGGCAGCGGAGTTTTAGTAATATAATAAAACAAATGAACATTGAAAAACAATCAAATATTTTGTTAGCAACAATCATTGTTATAACAATTATAATTGTACGTAAATCATTCCAATTAAGGCTAAAAAGTAATAAAGAATCGTGCGGAAAATTGGACAAACAGAAGATGAGAGCAAACGTTCTCTCGTTGCGGAACCCTAAAATCTATAATGTTTACCTAATCGCGCCAACCACTTATTAGCGTAGCTTTTAAGTATGAAATAGCCCAATATATCAGTTTTATCGATTGAACTAATAAAGTTGCGTTGTAAAATTTACTATCAATAAAAGTACCCTATGGTCCCTATGCCTATATTATAACCGTTAGTCTCGGCTCGAATTTATTAACCCAAGGAGTACGTTCTACTTCCCGGATTTTATCTAGCCCTTACTAGATAAGATCCTTTTCCTGTACCTTTTTAAAATTTAATCATACTATGCTTTCTAGCATATAGGCTTTATTCAGTTGAGTCTGAAGTGAATAAATCTCTTTTTTATTTATAGTAAATTATAAGATTTTTTTTAAGTCTAGAGACTGTATTTTTGTGGCCCATCATATTAAAATTAATTATGTATGTACTAGAGTTCTCATTTTTCACGATAAACGTGGTTTATAACCACCTATTAAATTGGTTACCGTAAACAGTTATCGTTTTTAATTAATAGAAGCTTTTATTTGTAGAAAATCATAGACGAATTTCAAACTTAGAACTTACCTACCTATTTTTTTTATGAATTAGAATCTTAACAGAATAATGATTAGTATTTATACACACGAGTACCTACTTATTATTTCTGAATCTTTCTAACGATAAATTTTATTGTTGTTTTTGAAGAAATTTCACACATACCTACACGTACATACCAACGACTCAAATACAGAATCTTCAAAAGTCAAAAGTTAATTAAGTTAAGTTTAATATCTTTATTCCACATAGACCAAACGTACAGGCTCTTGTAAAACGTTAATATGATGTTTGTCGCATATGTATGGTGATAACAACTACTTCTTTTGTATGATGTCAGTTAGCAAATACCAATATAATACCACACCATCCAATTTAATATCAGGACAATATTCAATGGCCGCAAAACGCCCAATAAAGTATGAACTATAGAAATCGCTCCGTTACTCGCCGCATGATTTATACTTACATCTATGTCATATTCATATATCGCGGCGTGGCATCTAGGAAATAATTCTACAATATCTTTCTTAAATGTATGTGTGTACGCGCATTCCTCGCAAACATGCAAAAGACACGCACACAGACGCATCGATGCAGAAAAGATCCTTTACGTATACAGTGTATCTAAGTGATGTAGGGTTGCCACCTATTCGATGAAAGCCCTTTGTGTTTGAACATACAAGTGTGTTATATTATTTGCGTTGTTGACTAGACTCGGTTGAGATTCGCCACTCAATCTTAAATAAGTTTAGGCGAACCTTATTTTTTTACAATTAAACATTTTAGTGTGCTGCTATAACTAAACCATCGTCATTTAAATATACTATACCTTAATTCAATGAAGGAATGAGGTTTTAAGATAAAAAAATAATGCCTGATTTTAATTGTAGGTATCTAATAAATTGCGGTTTTGTTTAAATTTTCTTTTAAATACATTAATTGCATTTATCTACTTCGCAGTCTTGGTAATTGAACCAATTGTCTAGATGTCTTTATATTATAATTAGCAAAAATATAAATAATAAATCAAAGTGATATCATAACTTTATTTTGTAAAAAATATTCCGACGAATTGAGAACCTCCTTTTTTTTTCAAGTCGGTTAAAAATAAGAAGTTTACTTTATCATCTTGAAAAATCATTATAGAAACAATTCAATATAAATACTAGCTGGCCGGGAAAACGTTGTTTTGCCATTACGGATTAAAAAAAATGCTTACGATCTACTCTCAGACCTACCGATATATACAGAAAATTTCATAACAATCGGTCGAGCCGTTTCGACTAATATAAGTGGCATAGTAAAAAGTGGCACAAAAATTTTATGAATTAAAAAGAGAGAAATATTTGGCAACCCTAAAGCCGTGTGTCTGTGTGCGTGCGTGCGTTGACCCCCGCATTTGCTTGCAGTACAGGCTAAAAGTATGCGTCGGTTTTATTATGTACTTATTTTAAAAATGAACGCGGTCAGCTTGGGTTAGGTCGCGGTCGAACTCCGGTTTCGGGTTATTCGGTGAACGACCGGCTTCGGGGGCGATGGCCACTGGGCCAGCAGTCAATGGGACCGATTACGTCATAATGGCCATCGGGACTCGTTAATACCTCGCGTCATCCTCTTGGATACAGCGGCGTGCGCTGTTTAGCCCGTAATTAGCAGGCTGGTGGTTTTTTTTTTTTTTTTTACTTTGACACCCAACTTTGTAGTTGGTTCCTCGTGATACCCCACCGAGAACCCGTTAGTTCGATTTCTGACACGGGCCAGTTAAGGATTTCATAGCTTCCATATTAGTGGCCAAGTAGGTATAACTACTTAACTGTATCCATTTCCCATAAAAATAGATAATCTTTCTCTAATACATTAAATTGTTGAGCCAATTTTTGTTACCAAACTCCTCCGAAACGGCTCGACCGATTGTTATGAAATTTTCTGCGTATATTCCGGAGGTCGGCGAGGAGGTCGTAAGCTATTTTTTATATATATATAAAAAAAAGTTTGAAAATTGGTACCGCTAGTTTTTATTAAATTTACGCATCTTTAAATAGTGCTACTATCCTTTTTTAAATGCTTCCCACGGAAAAGGACAGTTTGAAAATGCGTAAATTTAGTTTAGAGATTTTGCATAGCATAATTAACACCATTGACTATCTTTAAATAGTGCTACTATTTTTTCGAAAATGCTTTCCACGGAAAAGGACAGTTTTAAAATGCGTAAATTTAGTTAAGTTTAGAGATTTTGCTCAACATAATTAGCACCCTTACTATAAAATTAAGTGTTAGTTAAAAAAAATACTTCTCTATACACCATGTAAACATTGCGTAGGTAATTTAGTTTTTAGTGAAGTAGGTAGGTCAAACGACAAAATATCAACTTTCTCTGTCGCGGAATAATGTAAAAAGTAATAAATTTACATTAAACCCGTAACTTGGATACTAGATACTAAATACCGCTCTAGGAAATAGCCTATTTAAAAACCCAGGCTAACTAGATGTTTTAAAACTGTATTAAGCTGTGGGCACACTGACAACTCGTAACGATTTTGTGGGTTTATTGATTTGAAAAGACTTTCACAAAACGTAATTTTTGAAATTTTTGAAAAAAACTAATAGTTATCATTTAAGAGGATACACTAATTTTATTTTTGTCCTTCTCACTCTTACGAATACATTGGTGGGTGCGACATGCAGCGTTGCGGAAGAATATGACAGACAAACGACGTTTTACCTAATTGCTGAAAAACTAAGCCAGTTATCAAAAATCCGTTCTGAGTGTTTTTGGATATTATTATTACCAATATATTAAAACAAAAATTACAATTACATCCAGTGTAGTTTCCGATAAAATACGAAAAATTGAGATTTTGGAGCAATTTTTGTGAGAATTTTAGATCAACAAATAGGACCCAAAATACATGACGTTTAAATGTGAAATTGATTATTGTCTTTATAGATTTTAAACTGCAGGCCACTAAAAATCGCTTGAAACGACCGCTTACGCCGTTAAGAACACCTCTTTGTAAAACCGATCTGGCAATGTTTGTCGTGCACTCGATTGTGTGCACACCTTAAGTCAACAATCATTCGCCATAAAACAACCATTCAAAGACTCGAGATGGACTCGAGCTTTTATGTACCTTTTATGTAATGGAAATTATTTAACCGATGATAATAGACATATACCCTGGACAGGGCGGACGGCGCGAAAAAATATCATCAGTTTATCGGTGCCAAAAATGCACCAGCCACCTATAGACTTTTGACAGATGGCGCTACTGTTTGCTTGTCCGGAAAAAGGTTTACGTAAATCATTCGGATGCCCATATCCTGAGTCTTCTTATCAGTGCCGATGTTGCTAACTTGCTACATAGGAAATGGCCTATTTTGAACATTAAGTAATTGTGAATGTCTTAAATGATGGCCATAAATCCTTCACTTCTACACTCAACTCTGATTTTTCAGTGAGGATATGTAATTCTACTTCCCACAAATTACTGAGTCGCCGAGGCCCAAAGCAAAGACGCAGGCCTTAGCCATCAAAGGCTTAAAGTACACTAACAGAGAAGAGATCTTTCCCGCGCCTATTTCTGGTTTGCACTTAGTGAGGGCCATAGGGATATTTCCCTATACGTAGCGCGCGTATCCAAGCGTATGACGTCAGAACTTGTATTTATAGAACGCTCCGTCAGCGTATGCTAAGGGGCTGGTTACGCCATCTATCTTCAGCTATCGAAGACCGCTACACCGGTCTAGGAGCCCAAGTCTCGAGGACCATAGGTGCTCTCATTGGCTAAGGCCCAACTGATAAGACCAGTGCTGCTGCTGCCCAAATATTTTTAGGGCCAGTACATGGGCGCCATTTTGTCGCATGGTGGTAGTCCTTTATGTATATCCAAGTAATCAGCACTTGACCAATGACCAGTGTAGTGGTTTCCAACCAAAACCCTCTCTCATTCCGTAAATAAGCTAGGCATAAAAAGCTTATCAATTTTCCTAAAATGGAATTATCTTTTCAGGCGAACGTCCATACAAATGCCACCTACCAGACTGCGGGAGAGCCTTCATCCAGCTGTCCAATCTCCAGCAACACCTACGGAACCACGACGCTCAGGTGGAGAGGGCAAAGAACAGACCCTTCCACTGCAACATCTGTGGCAAAGGCTTCGCCACTGAAAGCAGTTTGCGAACTCATACCGCCAAGGTCAGTATTGATACCTTTTAGTGTCTTTTTCGAGTAAAAAATTAATAGCTTTCATACTGCGAAAAAGCTCTTGTATCCTATAAAAGAGGCTATAAGAAATGTAGGTTCTATAAAGATTTTGGATGTCTTGATATTCCAATGTGATTTGTATCCAATACAGTATCGTGTATTGAGTAGTTTACAGTATCGTTTATTGGGTAGTTTTCCTTAAATTTATCTGGCTCGACTCCGTTTTGGAACGCAAGTTCCTTTTCGGATGGTACTGCAAATTGGGCAAGGCGAAAGAAACTGGGTGTTCCCGTCTGCGTCAAAGCAGTAATTGCAAAACATTTCTGTGTCGAGACGATGACATTAAGTGTCATTATACCCAGGTATAATGACACTTACGATCTGATATCTAAGAATGCAGTGCAGTGCAGTGTAATGTGTGACACTGCAATGAATTTTCCTGGGATGCACTCCTTTTGAAATGGGCAGGAGGTTCGCCAATGAGCCTAGCTGGAAATATTTGTTTTTGATGGTCTGTTGATGTCTTAGAATCTCCAAAGTCGGTCACTCATCAAAGGATCTACTCAATTCAATGTAGTACAAACGAAATCGGTTTTTGAAATGAGCTCAATGACCAATTTTGGTATTTATCATGAAATAAATTTGTATTAGTAAAAAATATAAATAATAATGAGTGTCACAATAAAATTATTAGAAAAATTATGAGAACTTTTTTTTACACATAGTAAAAAAACAATGGCACATTAATTAAAAACGAGGCCAATGTTGAAAGACGAATGTGAATTAGTGGAAAAATTGTATTTTAAGTTTTACTTGTAATTTCTGAATCAAAATGTTATCTAAAACTCAAACAAAAGAAAAATGATTATGCCATGAACTTAACATGTTGAAAATTTTACACGGCATATAATATAGAAAATGTATTATAAGTGATTTATGTTTTTATTTTCCATTTATTGCTTTTATTAGCAATAACATTATTATTTACACATTAATATCAATTGTTTTTTATTGATTTAGAGAGCCATTAATTCTCCAAAAGTTACAAATGTTTTTTAGGTTAATTTTTATTGTATTTTTCTGTTCTATATTGTAGAGTTCATAAGAAATTTTTATGTATATATTTATTTTCATGTATAAGGCTATTGATTTTGAAAACAAAATTCCCTTTGGCTGTTATGTCTTTATTTGAAACTTTATAATAATTTTCAAAATTCTCTTTCGATTTAAGTGTTTGTGTTATATTCGATGATGCTAATCTTTGCACTATGCCCTCATCGCCTTCGGTGGACAGGAGCTTCAGCTGCACCTTGGTGTTTTGCAGCAACACGCGGCCCTCATGATAGGGGGTGCCACCGCCACCCCTTGCCCCATATGCCACAAAGTCGTGTTCGGGGGTGAAGCCCTAGTCGAACACATGAAGAATACGCATAAGGACCCAAATGCTTCCGGCGTTGCGAGTAAGTGTTCCGACAACTGGTCGCTCGGTTTTTGCGTCGTCTACTAAAGCTACTTCATCTATTACATCATTCAATAGATGAGGTTTCTTCATTTCGTTGTTCTCATCAAGGTTCATAGCTTTAAGTAGATCATAAGCTATCTCTTTTGTTAGATCACTATCTCTATTTACAAGAAGCAAATTGAAGATTAAATTAACGAAGAGATTTTTTAGCAGAAGAGATTTTAGTTTGTAAGATACGTCGCTGGAAGTTTATAATTTGAAAATGTTGTTTTAGAAATAATAGAAAGATAAGTATTTGGTTATTTTACGATATCAAAAGCTTCCAGCTGACTCAAAGCCATCAGGGGTGTTGGTTTTATATTGGTAAAACCAAAAACGTATCGTTTCCATACCTTAAGCTTTAACTATAGTAAAAGGCACGCCATCTGTGGAATCGTCTGTTATTGTTTCTGCTTTATTGGAAGGGTAGACTGTTTTGCAAACATTTCTTGCTTCAAACGATTCTTCGGATGGTGTGCGAACTTTATTATCATAACATGTTTTGTTTATATATCTTATAGAGCTTTGTTTTCGATGTTTTCAATAGCCATCGTTTTAGTACCATCAATTCAATTTGTTTTTGTTGATTTTACCTTTCCATCACTTTCGTTTTGAATCATTTGACTCATTGTGATCAACTTTATTTCATTTGATTCTTTTTGTATTGGTTTTATTCAGTGCAAATTAATTTTAAATTTTATTTTATCGTTTATATTATTATAGTTAAACGTTGACTTTTACTTTAAAAAGGTCCCCTATATCAGTGCTTTCTATTATTATAAGGACAAATATCTATTCATCTTTGGTTTTTGGGCTATCCCCGACCCCAAAAACTTCATTAATTTGTAATTCGTGAAAAGTAAAAGTCATCGCCCACAATACTACACTAACATGGAAACTAACCGGATTTTTTTTCTTTCTCCCCCCTCTAACCCACTAACCTGCCCACTCCTTGGTGATGCTGGTAGGTCCTCCCGCCACATCACCGTACCCGGCGCAAGCTAAACCTGTTGATCCTTATATAGCGAAGCGGAGGACTGCGAATCACCCATGTCCGGTGTGCGGGAAGCATTACGTGAACGAAGGTTCCCTGAGGAAGCACTTGGCCTGTCATCCTGAGACCCAGCTGACGAGTGGGCTGCGAATGTGGCCGTGTTCAGTTTGCCAAGCTGTGTTTACACATGAAAGCGGTAGGTTTTTTTATTAGAAATTAACTTGATGACTGAAGAGGAGCAACTATGAGAAGGTCATCGAAAGAAAAAGACAACAAAGAATCTACCTTTTTTATTAGGTACAAATTAGTGCAATACACCTGTTGGTAAGAAATAAGAACTGATTATCTGTTGAAGGTGGAATTACATTCATTTGGAAAAGAAGAGTAGATAGCACTCGTTATTGATTGCTATAGGAGTTAGACTAACCGGAACGCTTCCTGATATTATTTTATTGTGCGGTTAATATGTTTCATAAATTACCTATTAAATAACATAAATGAATAATTTTACATTTGATTTGGCAGAACGTTTGTAACCAGCTTTACTAATGACCTTCTTGTACTAGCTAGACGAATTGTTTTAACGAATTCTTAATACATTACAGGTCTCCTGTCACACATGGAGCATATGAGAATGGAACCGAAACACCAGTTCGCTGCACAATACGTCCTCTCCCGAGCAGCGGCAGAAAGACGAGAACGAGACATACTCGCTGCTGTGTCAGCTTCAGCAGGAGGTTCTGGACTCCTCAACTTAGCTCCTCCGTCGCCAGCGCATTCAGACTCATCTTCCAACGGCCGTCTCTCGTCATCAGCGGGATCTGAAGCCGGGGCAGCGGTAAACAAACTATCAGACTTACTCCGATCAGCGAACAACGGTCATCAAGCGTACGGAGATGAAAGAGTAGCAGCCATCGCAGCTGCTGCAGCAAACATGATGGCACAGCCTGGTGAAGGCGCTAATGCTGTTCAGGTCGCTGCCGCAAATCTAGTGACAGCCATGCGTCAGCAGCTCGCACGTGAACCACCCGCACAACCTCCGCCAGAAACCCCTCCAGCACCGACCGAAGCAGCGCTCAGAATTCAACAGGCTGAGGCTTTATTACGGAGTCAGGCTGAAGCGCTGCGACTGGCAGTCTCCCAAGCAGCGGCAGCCCATACCAACGAGGCTCCGAGCCCGTTGAGACACAACGGAGGGTTCCCACCAGCGAATGACGCGAGCGGTCAATTGTCGCCCGAATTGGTTGAAGCGTTTAGAATCGCTCAGGAGCAAAGGCTGGAGCAAGCGTTGAGGTTGCACGATCCGAGGATGCTCGGGTTCAATTTGCCGTCGCCGGTGCAGCAAGCGGCTCAGCAAGCTGTCGCTGCGCAGGCGGCGCAAGCTGCTCAGGCGGCGCAAGCTGCTCAAGCTCAGGTTCAAGCGGCGCAAGCTGTTCAGGCAGCCCAGGCGGCTCAGCAAGTGGTCCAGCAGCAACAGCAGATGCACCAAGCGGCCCAAGCGGCTCAAGCGGCTCAAGCTGCCCAACAAGCGGCCCAGCAAGCTGTCCACCTCCAGCAAAACCCTCAGCCATGAAAATTCAGCTATTACTAATCCGACGCGATTTCGGCTTTCGAAAAAAATCCATTATCAAACCGATTTTCAGTTCTTATCGACTTTTGAAATGTGGAAAACTTCATTATTTTCAACGGAGCGTGAAATGAAATCGCCTCTGATTAGTGATTCAGTTCGTTTTCCTTACAACAGCCACGTTTTTCGTACGATTCTTTTGTTTTTTCTGTTAAGGCCGAATAAAATGCTAAAATGAAAAAAACTTTAGATAGAAATAACTGTTGTAAATAGAAACGTTTAGTGGAAGAAAAAAAACAAATTTCTCTGTAAATATAATAAAAAGTACCTTTTAAAAATAGTTGAATGAACAAATTGGAACAGAAACTCGCCCGAACAAATAATTAGATGTAGATAGGGTTGTCGAACGTCCTGATTTTTCGTAAACATGTCCTGACTTTGAAGGTAAAGGGAGAACTATGCTATATAATGCTCTAGCTAAGTATTTTTCGGGAGAGACATTTCCGAAGTTATTCAATAATCGATTTAAATTTGAGTTTACTTAAGAAATTACTAACTGAAGACACGTCTTATTGATTAGAAGTAGGTAATTATAATATCTATAAACTTGAAAATAGAGGCTCAAATGATATAATAACTTGTGGTTGAAATATAGAGCTTTAAATAGTTTCTTTTTAAATTGGATTAATATTGTGCTACCTGTAAAATTGAAATAATATTTTATGATTTATGTAGCAGGTACCTTAATGTCTTGTTAAAAAAAATTCGGACGCGGCAACCCTAGACGTACCTATATGATATTAATTAAAGATAATAATCAGTGCAATCTTCAATAAATATTTGTTTGGTTGTTTGAGTGGTTAATTATTATGAATAAAATATTTATTTTTTATTAGCTTTATATCACAGAACAATGTATTTTTTAGCTTAGAACAAACTTTTGGATGTGCCAAATGGTTTTAAGCACGTTTTTTCGCATTTAGCGAACCCTTGCAATACTTAGACGCTTAGGTTTTCAATTTGAAATTTTATTCTTTATATTATTATAATAATTATTTAATTACTAATTAGGTCACGGTAGAAAATCAATCTTGATGAATGAAAAATAAAATAATTTTGTCATGAATTATTTGATAACTACTATTAAATTAATAACATAGCTACCAAATACTTTTTATGACATAAAACACTGCCGTGACATTTTTATTGAAATAAAAAAATGTTTTATTTTATCTATTTTTTTTCGCAATAACACGTCTCATGCTAGTCAACTTTTGAACGCACACATGTTATATTTTATGTTCAACTTCCAAATTAATTGTTTATTTTTTTATTTTCCATAATAATGTTGTCTGAGTTAATTTTTCTTGGCTTATAATTTTATTTTTAATGCCATATTAGTAATAATTCATGTAAATAAGTAGACGCGTTAGACAATGTTGATGCTTCTGTTTTATTTTAATATAACAATATTATTTTATTTTAATAATTATCTTAATTACTTATACGGTTTATATTTTAACAGAAAAATCAATTTATTTACACTACGGTTTTTTTGCATAGTTGTAAATAAATATATCAAATTAAGATTTTTTTTATAAGAAGACTGCAGTTATATTTTTTGTGAATGCGTGATTGTTGATAATGATCATGGTATAATATGAAAATAGCGATTATTCACTGAACCGACGAATTCTCGAGCCATCGGCCGACGAACGCCGAATAAGGATCGTCGAATGCCGAGACCAATTTCGACGAATAAAGTCTTGATTGTACCTAGATGAACACGAGACATTCTTTTTAAACACGGACTTTGACACAGCCCAAATACAATTAATAATTTTTATTTTCATTTCACAAATACATTACATAATAATAATAATCAAACAATAGCCCGAATAATAATCATTTTACAATGAACAGAACATTACGCTTTTGCTCACAGCGTAATAATGGTATACAGTTGCCCAAACAATAGTTTTATAGTTCACAATAATTGCAGAATCGTTCTATTTTTTTTTTTATATAAAAATAGAGCGATTTTGCAATATCAATAAGAATGTCAAGTGTTGCCGAATATTAATTCTTTTAATATTATCATCTTGTATTATAATTAAGTGTCGATTTACGCGTACAAATATCATCGCACACAGATGCGTGTTCGTGGATATTTTGTACACGCAAACATTGCGTGTACGAATGTTTTTCCCGCGAATATGCGTGTACACGAATTTGTATGTATAAATCGAGTCATACTATAATCGTAACATAGGTAAAGTATCGTAAGCTGATTTTAATGTACGTAATGATTTCATTCTTGAATTAATATTGGTATCTCCGCGACGCTTCGTCATCAGGAGATGTCAATGTAAATAGAAAAAAAAAACATGCAATAGCCCAAAACTCGTTTTTATGTTTACGTCGTAACTTTTCGTTTACGAAGGTGAATATTTTTGAACGTTTTTTTAACGTTACAAGTATTTTATTTATGAAATACAAAACTTTTCGGCGATTTTATTCTTATGATTTGGTGTGGAATGGACAGTTCTTCGCGTATGGTTACCCGATGATGATTAAGTTTTCTAGGAAACGTGAGAAAAATCACACTCATTTGGACGCAAAACAAATATTTCGACTGAATATAATATGTACCTATATAATGAACACACACAAAAATTGACGAAAATTTCGTACTATCGCATTATACAAAAAATTAAGTGGACGGATCGCTATTTATGTAAAAAGAAAAAAATCCTCAATAAATTTTAATGATATATAAATAAATTTAATATAACAACAGAAAAAAGTTCCTATGAATATTGTATAAATTGTATTGTTTTAAATTTAGGTCGTAGTAGATGGAAAAATTTATGGTCGTTTTGGTATTTTTAAAGTTATAAATAATCCATCGTGTTTAAGGAACTGACTCGTTAGTGGCGAGTTGTACAAAAGATAAAAAGCACGGATCATGTATCCTAAATCTAGATTTTTAGAGCAAGAGTTACGTTTCCAAGAAAGTGTTCAAGTCTATGGACCGGCTCAGAAATTAGTGCCGATCTCAGTACGGATTCAGAAACATTATTTGTTTAAAGCCCATAACGCCCTCTCAACTTCCGTGTTCCCAGCCAAGTACAATCTAGGTGCCTTCAAGAGAAGAGTGAATAGGCATTTTTTAGGCAAGCGCGCTCCATCCTAGACCTCATCATTGCTTTATATCAGGCATAATTTTCGTCATGCGCAAGCCTATCTAAAATAAAAATAAAACTCCAAAATTCAAATTTAATCGTTTTTGCAAATAAATGAAAATACATAAAATAATAATTATTTATCGAAATATTATTGATAAATTAATTCTAGATATCTTAAAACAGGGTAAGCAAGAGCATTGAATTTCGAAAAGAACAGTTGAAAAATACGATATTTAGAAATGGAAGCTAGAGTTCGTATGTAGCCAATTACTGAAAAAAATCAATGTCACTATAGTAACGAATACGCAATGCTTTTAACTGACGAATTCTAAACTAGAGTCTATAACTCCGATCGAATCTAGATTCTGAGCCGTCCCTTTTTCGTCCATATTTTTGTCTTTCACTGACTATTTTGTAAAAAAAAAGTATTTTCGAGATAATAAAATTTTAAAATAATAGATAAGATTTTTTTGAAACTGACAAAATGTTAATATTAGGAACCTCGGTGTGTTGACAAAAATGTGGACAAAACGTATTTTCTGTGATCATCGAAATGGAATAGTTAATAAAAAAACAGGTGGAGTCTGAGAGTTGTCAGAGGTTATTTTTAAGTTTTGGAGGTTAAATTTTTTAATGTTAAAAGGAAAATAAGGAAAGAAAATTTTTTCTACATTTATTTTACGATGAAAAATTCCATAGTTAAGCTGTGTACATTTAATATTAACAATAAAGCCTAATTAACAGTAAGTGGCGTAAAGCTGCTTACAGACGTTGTTAAGGAAAAATGTAATTGGATATTTTTTATGACAATTACATTTATCCTTTTCACTTTAGTATCAATAGTACAGGATTCTGTTAATGTCACATTATGATGCGGAAAACCGATTTGATACGATTTTCCAATGATCAAAATGCGCTGTTGGTGTGTTTCTATGGAAAAATGGATATGATGCTATGAAATAATGTGTTGTAGTTTAATTGGCATTTAATGTTAACAATTTAATGATTGTTTTACAAATTTTGTTACTAAGAGTATATATGTTTACAAACTTTAAAAACTAATGACATCTACCGACGTCATACTATACTTTTTTTTTGAAACTCAATAATGAGAAAAGTTGCAACTGCTTTGAAATTTAAAAAAATAAATATTTACTCAAATATATACCTCAAAAGTATAGATATTTAATTTACAATAATTTTCAACTTTTTAAACATTTAGCGAAGTCGGTTTTACTACGGATCCCAATAAGTAAAAAAAAAAAGAAATATAAGTCTTTAAGTAACTTCAAGTAGTAATTTCTCTCACTATTGCCGATCAGTAAGTATGACTCAAACAACAACTTCGAAGATTTGTTCCTCAAAAAATATTTATATTAAATATCTCCTGATCGAAAAATATTTTTTCGTGGAACGAAATCTCGGTATTCCACGGGGATTTCACGAATATTTTTGTCAAAAAGAATCGTTGAATTTTGTGAAAATAGTTTATTAAGCACATCGATAATTTGACAATAATGGCGTTTTGGTTTTGACAGAAATATTTGTAGCTAACCCCATGATCTCGCGTTAGCAACTTGCGATTACATTACATTTTTTATTTCAAGTTAAATCACATCACCCGGTCTGCATGTGAAATTAAATTTTGGGAACGTTAGCTTTTTGTCATATTGTCAAAAAGTTTTACATTGTAAAAATTTCGCGTGTAGGCCGCCTAATGTGAATTGTTAAGTTTTTATCAATGGATTGCTGTTGATTTGAATTACTCATCCTTATTAAATGTTAAAGTTTTCATTTTCACGCTTCATCGTTTCTGTTGATAATTTTCGGCTTGTTTTAACAATATTTAGCCAAATATACATTTATTAATCGTAATTTAAGGATAGACAGGATAGCCAGGTTTTCAATTCATAACTCACATAGTAGTATTTCATGTATCTTATAATTGTAAGTTAGCATAATCAATGTAATGTAATTCAGGACTCTTTTATAAAACTACGTGGAGAAGTAAAGAAAGGTATTTTTTATAATCGGGTCCGTAAATAATGTGTATTGAGCATGATTTTTCAGATCCCCGAATGCTTGGTTCACATTATTAACAATGTAGTGAACAACGAACAAAAATACATAAATACAAAAAAAAATACGTGTACTTAAACGTACTTAAATGTAATAGATAATGGATCCCTATTTTATTGATGTTTAAAGGATACTTTTCCAACAGGTTACGGTGTCATATCCATTTTGAAATAAAAACTTTTTCGGACTAAAGAAAAACTAAGTAGACTATTTGTCCTTGAACTTTTTACTGCTGAAAAGTAAATACTGACCATGACAATAAAAAGTGTTAAAATTAATACGAAATGTAAAATTTATGTAAAATGTAACACAAAAAATGTGCTGGAAAAAATTGCATATATTTGTGCATTTACTATACTTGCGTAACATCATTTATACCAAGTATATACCTATTGGAGATAAGTTCGGATAGTAAACCTAGTAAAAAGATTGTGGTTCGTGGAGTAATTAGGGTATTTTCGGAAATTTGAAACTCCACACCGTAATCATTATCATGAGAAAAATAATTCAATTAAAAGATAGCTGACCCCATTTAGGTACCTTTTACTGCCTTTATTAAAAACACATCTACGTAAAAATACCTAATATAATGTTGATATACTAAATATTAAAAATCATCTTAACACAGATAATGTCAAAATGTTACTAAAACCACAAATAACAAATAAAAAATTAACCAACAGCGCATTTCATTTTGTCTACATAAAATAAATCCTCAAAAATGTCACATAGGCATTTACACGTTGTTCAAAAGCACAGTTCATTTATTATTATCTGGTTAACTGTTAAAAAATCTTATACCACATCGAGCAGAATAGAAGATTGCAAAAAATATGTATACTTTTACAACATTTTTTCTGATATACTGTGCTTATTTATATTTATACACACAAAAATGCATCATATTTTTCCCCAATCGGTGAATTCTAGTCTTATTTTTTTTTACGAAATTTGTAATTATTTATATCTATTACTGTCGTGTTCTAAATGACGAAAAAAATTATGCCCTGGGAAAATACTACGCTACAAAACGCTACACCTACTAACACCTAAATAATAGAAACACACTTTACTAACTGTTAGTATCTAGTACGGTTGAGCATTGTGTGGGGTCAACAATAATTAATTATCTGGAAAATGCGAAAAAAGATACGAATAATGCGAACACTTTTTGGACAAAAAAATTGTATATTAAATGTTGTGGAAACGCATTATTAAATTGTAAATTAAAATTCAAAATTAAGTACCTAACTATATTTCGGCGTATAAAATTGTAAAATTCAAAATGTTTAGGCTGTAGTATAAAAAATTACGGTTAGGTAGACGTCAAAATTAATGTTTGGCATTGTATTTAACGGTTATTAAATAAAAATTAACAAAATCAATGTATATAAAGTTTTAGGCATGTGATGTGACGGTATCATATTGTACCTAATCGATGTTTTAGGTAACCTATGTCATACGATAAGATCCTGCTTTGAATTTCTCTTAGATTAATGTTGATTAATTTTTAATAATGTGGATACATTGCATATTGAATTAATTTTAATATGATGGAAAAAATGTATAATTAATCTATGAGAAAGTCATTGTTGAAGGAAAGTCATGAGACAAATACTAACAAAAATTAGAAGTTTCCATAGTAATTATCACGACAGGCTTGAGGTACTTACCTCAATAGGTGGTAGGTATCTCAGTACGATGTTTTAATTTCGTAATTTTGTATAGCGTTATTTAACCATAGTTGTGTTAAATTAAATTGTAATTTTTCATATTTACGTTAATTTTTTGCGATGCCATGTTTTTAATTATTATTTTAGTGTAAGCCGCAATGTGTTTATTAAATATTATTATTATTATATTTTTATAGAGGTTATTTTTTGTATTCGACTCGTAGTCCATCATACGAATAATATGTATTTAATAGTTAAGTTTTAGTGTTGAATTATGTTACGCAATATTTTTAATTTACTTTAATATTTCACTGAACAAAAAATTAACCTAATAATTTTATGTTAAAATTAATTTTAACAACGGAAAATGCTTACTGTGTCATTAAAATGAGAATAGTAACTATTATTGCCGAAACGGTTAGCTATAATTATTTTAAAAAATAAAAAGGACGATTCATATGCGTGGTTTTCTTTTTCAACGTCAAATTTAACCTCTTCTGATTATTCCATTAAGGGCTGATTTTTCAATCGTCAGGTAAACGTTAACTGTTGAATAAATATGACGTTTTGACAAATTTTGTATGGCATATTATGTTTCCAATTTATTCCTCAGATCTGGAAAATCGGCCCTAAATAAAATTATCTCTCTTCTTCTTCTAATATATAAAATTATTTTGTCTTGTCATGCTTCTAGCCGCATTCTTTCCAGGTCAGAAAATTTCTGCGAAACTTGACGAATTTTTTTTATGATATTTTCGTGTAAATTTGGTAGGTAAATCTGAGAAAACGTAGGTAACAGTTTTTCATACCCCTAAGTGAGAACAAATTTATATGGCAAAACAATGTTTGCTAGGCCTGTTTTCATTTGTAAATTGAATGGTAAAAAAAGTATCTACCTACAATAATAAAATAATATGTACGATATGTATCTATACCAGCGCCATCTTTTGACAAGTAGGCGAAGTATTGAAATGAAACGTAAAATTCTGAAAGCTAACCAAAATATCTGGCAAGAAATTTATCGACATTTATCTCTTTTTGAATAAGAATCGAGAATTCAGAAATGTATTTATGTAATAAATGATCTACCTATTCGAAAATCATGTAGGTAATTAATTATTCTGATTCTTATTAGAATTAGAATCCAGAATATTTTTGTCGCAGGATCGTGGGCAGATTCGTGGGCAAAAGCTACTTTTATTTTTGTTGATATTATTATTAGAATAGTTTTCAATAGTTTGGTTTGAACATTCTCTAATAAATGGACTTCTTTAAAAATAAACAGAATAATCATAATAATTATTATGTATTATGTATGATAACTTTGTTAATTTAATTTAAAAGTTAACCAAAAATAAGACAATAAAGTCTTGAAGTCTTCGTTGGCTATTTTTTAATGATCCTTATCAGTCAATCAATAAGCTTTTTCTTTTTTTCTTTTCTTGTAACCTTTACATGCTATCTAATTATTTGCCTACCTAGTAAATATTAGGTATTCTCTAAAAAAATTGTAAGGTGACATCTTGGGATTATAAAAGAAACTAACTGGCAAGTTTTGGTTGGTAAGCCTATCAAAATACAAAAACGTAGGTCAGGAACAGGAACCTACGTACGTAAACTATCTATCTCCTCCCGCGAGATGGCGCTAGTAAAGTAGAGAGTGGTTTCTCATTTTTGCCATCCTGTATTCCCGTATACTGTGGTAGGTATCCCTTACTCCCCCGCTTAGTAGTTCCTTATCCGATGTCATAGATGGAGTTAGTAGTATTTCTTTCAATAGCAGGATATTGACGTGAAGACCTATAGTATAGGATCCCGATATACAACGACCTTCACCGAGATGCTTATTTGATGAAACATATTTTATATTTAATTTAGTATATCAATATAGTAGTTTATGTAACGGTTACATAATGGGGGGTATTAAAACACGAGTGCGAGTTTAAAAAACGAGCCGCAGGCGAGTTTTTTAATAGTATCACACGAGTGTTTTAATACCTAATTATGTAGAGTTTCATACACTACTTTATCTACGCTCATATTATTATCATAAATCCAAATCATAAAATCTTGCTAACGTTTGTCGTAAATCATTGCAACTACTAAGATGTCAGGTGGAGTGAAATTTTCTTTAGTAGGTTTCACTGCTAGACATTTTTAAGCGCAAAGTTTTGACTAAGTAACAAAAAAAATTGGTTGTCTGTAAAGTCGGTTTACGGACGATAGATTTACGAGATAATGTCGTAATCGTAATCATAATCGTAATCGTAATCGTAATCGTAGTCGTAGTCGTAATCGTAGTAAAATTGGTTGTCTGTAAAGTCGGTTTACGGACGATAGATTTACGAGATAATGTCATAATCGTAATCGTAATCATAATCGTAATCGTAGTCGTAATCGTAGTCGTAATCGTAGTCGTAATCGTAGTCGTAATCGTAATCGTAATCGTAATCATAAATACAGGCCCAGGTGGAACGTTACGCGGAACGTTAGACATTGTGTTGTTGTCTATGGTCAATCATGGCCCATCCATACTCTCGGCAATGACTACCAACTATATGTTGTCTGTGGATTCACTTAAAAAAATATTATATAAAAAATATTACCCCAGATACAAATACAGGAATCCTGAGCCGTGTATCGTTATAGATTTTATACAACTTTCTTTAAATATTTCCATAGTAGAGCGATGTTATTATGAATAACTTTTTAATAATTATAGAAGTCTGTGAATAAAGTAGGTAATTATTTGACACATTTCGATTTCATAATTCGAACTTTAAGCAATGAGCGTAGATAAAGTATATTGCATATGGGTTGTCAAACAAATTTCAGTCCAGGATATGATTAATTAATAATTAAAAAAAAAAATTTTTTTCAACATTTCACCGGTTTGATTATTAGACAAATTCTATACCAATCGAAAGTCTGAAGCCCATAGAATATGAAAACGTTGGGTTGTTTATTCTTTTCCGGTCACAACTCTCGGGTAGCCAGGTATAAACAGGTGAATCGAATCAGCATTTTGCACCGGTCTGATTATTGAATTAAAATTAAATGAAAATAAAGATTATTTCATTCTGAACACGATGGTATAAAATGCCTGCGAAAAATCAGTCCAGAATTCCGGTTGTCGAATTTTGAAAAGTGAAATATAGTCCATTGAAATGTTACATTTTTCAAGTCAATATGTAATTATTATTAATAATATTAATAATATTGCAAAATTTGTGATTAAAAAAATATAATAACAAAAAAAAAACAACTGATGACACATTATTAGTACGTACACGTATAATATACGTATAGTTAAGAGTACTGAAAAATAGTACTCACTTCGGAGCGCTGTAAAACCTTATAGCTATTAACTTAATGAAAAATTGTTGTGAATAAAAGTTGTTCCTCAAAAAACGATCTACAAAAATGGTCTGATATAATTTTTTCGTAAAATGATTATAAAAAAGTTATATCAAAAAAAAATCTCGAATTTCTGAACATTTTCACTTATTACTTTTTTATTTATAGTTACTGGACCAAAAGTTACTGGACCAAAGTTGTAGAGAATTTAATTTGTAACAAAAAATGTTAACAATTTTTTTTTATCAAACAAATAGTTTAAGAGATATATCGTAAAAACCATTTCAACCCCTATTTTCAAGATGGCGGCCGTGGTTGACTAGGGTGGCGACCCCACAAACTTAGTTTTAGCTTTACACTGACCCCCACTACACATCAAAAATTGCGTCCTCTAAAAAACGCAAGGTTAGGCCTAAAAAATGTAACATTTCAATGGACTATATTTCACTTTTCAAAATTCGACAACCGGAATTCTGGACTGATTTTTCGCAGGCAGCTTTATACCATCGTGTTCAGAATGAAATAATCTTTATTTTCATTTAATTTTAATTCAATAATCAGACCGGTGCAAAATGCTGATTCGATTCACCTGTTTATACCTGGCTACCCGAGAGTTGTGACCGGAAAAGAATAAACAACCCAACGTTTTCATATTCTATGGGCTTCAGACTTTCGATTGGTATAGAATTTGTCTAATAATCAAACCGGTGAAATGTTGAAAAAAAAATTCTTTTTAATTATTAATTAATCATATACTGGACTGAAATTTGTTTGACAACCCATATGCAATATACTTATTGATATACTAAATTACATATAAAATATGTTTCATCAAATAAGCATCTCGGTGAAGGTCGTTGTATATCGGGATCTTAGGCTACTAAATAGTTTTTAGGAGCTTTTGTGAAGTGGTGATAACCGAAAACAAAACCCGGCTGAGTTTGTTGTGGGCTTCTTCTCAGTGCAGGGCGCGTTGGAACCCTCGTAAACTTAGTTTTAAGTCGACTTGTAGTTATCACCGTACATAATATTTTGTAACAAATATTGTTGACGTTTTACAAGTGCCTTCTAAGTTAGGCCTATGTGAAATAAATATATTTTGAATTTTGACCCCAAAAGTTATAAAATTGCATCTGTGGACAGAAACAGAAAGGCTGTCTTAATTTTAGGCAACGAATCAACCTCAATGTTTTTTGGTGACTGTCTGTGGAAAGGCATAATCTCTAAGAATAGTGATATCCTTCTCCAACTATTAAACTTAGTTTAACTTTAAAGATTCTAAAACGGAATTGTTACAGTTATCCTAGGTACCTACCTAGATTCTAATTATTACTAATAGTAAGTATCTATATTTTTTTTAATAACTGATCTGACTCGTTTTACTTCTTGGGGTGATTCTGTGCAAATTTTGAAATCTTTGCTTATTCCTTGTCTCTATTGTGCGAAGAACCTCCGTGTCGCTATTTCTAGCGACATAGCGGCTACTACCTACTTATGAAAGTCATAAATGACTGTCCCTACATTATAGTGGTATAGTATTGGTAGCGAAGCATAGTAATTAATATTATTATATTAGTATAGTCTTAAAAAATGCTCAAATGAGAAAAAACTCCGATGAGCAGCGAGCCAGCCGTGCGTTTGCTGGAGCAGTGGCAGCTTCGTATGGAGACAGACTCATTAATAGACATTTAACTCGAGGACCAAATTGATTTTTATGCCGAGGTTTACACGTTATTTGTCGCTAATATAATTTAATTTTAAGATAATTCTTCATTAGCAACTTAGCAAGAGTTAGTTTCAGTTTAATTCTAACATAATTCTATATTAGCGAAAACCAATTTCAGTTCAACTTCATTAGCCAGAAGCTTCAATTTTAAAAGAATTCTTCATTTGCAAGAGCCTGTTACAGTTCAATTTTAAGAATAGTTTCCATTAAAAAGAATTTTCAGTTCAATTTAAGACAATTTTTCATTAGCAAGAGCCTGTTTCAATTTAATTTTAAGCTAATTCTTCATTAGCAAGAGTCTTTTTCAGTTTAATTCTAATGTAATTCTATATTAGCAAGAAACAATTTCAGTTAAACTCTTAAGAATAATCTTACCTATAAAGGTAGGGACTTCATTAGGAAGAAGCTGTTTCAGTTAAATTTTAAGAGGATTCTTCATTAGCAAGAACATTTTTAGTTCAATTTACGACAATTTTTCATTAGCAAGAGTCTGTTTTAGTTCAATTTTAAGAGAATTCTTCATTAGCAAGAGCCTGTTACAGTTCAATTGTAAGATAATTCTTCATTTGCAAGAGCCTGTTTTAGTTTAATTTTAAGATTATTCTTCATCAGCAGAAGTCCATTTCAAGGAAAGCCAGCCTATATACTTAGCGTCGCGTGCATCGCTTATCGCCAAGAATACGTTAACTGAGTTTTTTCCCCATCTTTTTTTCTACACTTTTTAAGTTTTTTCATATCACCGATATGTAATTTTCATTCCCAGTCACTTTTTCACAACTCAGGGGCGCCTCACTTGTTGTTTTTGCATTATTTTTTAATGTTTTTAATTTAACATGTTTTTGTTCACTTGTTTGTACGAATTGCGGACGACTTTTTTCGTCGTTCGAATCTTGTAAGTACTTGTGATTGACTTTTTGTTTGTTGTTTACATTTTTTCGTGTGAGCAAACGTGTATAGGCTCGGTGTGAAAATGTTAAGTAGGCACCTATTTTGTTGGCCTTCAATCATGTAAGATAAAGGCTCGCGCATATGAACAGCGTATATGAGGTTTTAATTTTAATAATATATGTAATATTCATGTTTAAAAAACACAAATGATAAGAATTGATGATAAAGCCAGAAAATGTTAGGCCACTACCTATATATAGCCTTATGAAAGGTCTACAGTGACCTTTGAACCAAAACACCAAAACACAGAAACGCTTTGCAATTAGCTACTTACAGAGACATTTGGTTTTATTTTATAAGCCTTTTTATTAAATACTTTCATATGAAATCATTTTTTCCTATACCTAATATAATTCAAGAGGGGAGAGCCACCCTTATATAGGTCACCACTGCCTTGAAAAAATAGATATATATTTATATAAAAATAGATATATATATATATATTATAGATATATGAATAAGCGTCCAAAATAATGGATTTCCTAAAAACTAACTTGTATAGAAGAAAAAAACAAAGGTTTGCAAGCCCTGCAATTTCCCCGCATCCAATGTCAGACAGCCACGCTCACTGGTTCCCTAACACATAGCATATTTCTAACTACTATTAAAATCTCCCGACCAATTACAGGTAGAAAAAAAAACCCCGTTCATAGGAACTGAATAGATAAGCATTATAAAAAGGTAGAATTAAAACTATATGTTTGTTTCTTTCGTGAGAATATTCTAGAAATTTGTTATGTTGTTTGACATAATATGTAAGAAGTAGAAAGTCGACTTATAGTACTTATGAGACTTTTGGGTTCTGGAGGAAAATTGCCAGTGTCTGAAAATTCACTGTATTATATTAAACGGTGTGTTAAACCCGCCAACTCGCACTTGTATAGTGTGGTGGGCTAAGGCCATTGGCAAAATCCCGCATTCTAACAGAAAGTCCGTGCCCTTCGGACATATAAGAGGGGGTTAAAAAGCAGGTAAAAAATAAAACATATAAGTTGACCTATAAGTTAATTCTCTTTATTTAGGACAGTAGGTATTATTAATATACATTTTACCTAATAGGTATACATTTCTACTTATATAGGTTATATGAACTACGAAGGTACATCACTAATGAGAACAAGCAACTTTGCTCAATCAATCGATTCTCGCAATAATAACGAACGCAAACATAGAGTAGCTATGTACTTACAATGAACTTTTACTAAAAATGACATAAATGTCCCTATTCCAGAACCTAAAATTCTTTAAAATCTTTAGAAGATTATTAAATACAAGAAGATTTTAACCGATGTTAAAGTATAAGTACAATGAACTTTTAATAAAAATGGCACAAATGTCCCTATTCCAGAACCTAAAATTCTTCAAAATCTTTAGAATATTATTAAATACGAGAAGACTTTAACCGAAGTTAAAGTATACTAATATATTAATGAATGCACAAAACACTGCTTTACCTACTTAATAATGAGGTCAGGTTGGAGTCTGTCTATGATTTCTTAAATTTGTGTCTTAAATTTTTATTGTCATACATTGAACGACAATAAAAATTTAAGTAAAAAAAAAATCCAAACACAAATTAATAATAATTAGTATTACTCATTTCATTCTCTCTATTTTAACGTGCTAAATAATTTACCTAATTTTAACGGAATATTCACAATTAAAGCCTCCCCCCACACAGGCGCGTTATTATCGCGCGATAATATCGCAAGCGTTATTGCGATATCTGTTTTCAGTACATTTTGTATTAGGATGGTCATGTAGTTACACACTGCTGCGGTAATAACGCCGCAATGGAAGTATATCGGTCGATATTATCGCAAGCGTTATTGCGATATCTATTTCAGTACATTTTGTATTAGGATGATCAATTAGTAGTTACACACTGCTGCGATAATAACGCGCGATAATAACGCGCCTGTGTGGGACGACGGACGCATCCTAATACAAAATGTACTGAAAACAGATATCGCAAAAACGCTTGCGATATTATCGCGCGATAATAACGCGGGACGCTGCGTCCGTCTGCGCGTTATTATCGCGCGATAAAAACGCAGCTGTGTGCAAGGAATCGGGACGCATTATCGAAATAACGCTTGCGATAATATCGCGCGATAATAACGCGTCTGTGTGGGGGAGGCTTAAGAGGCTTATGCAAGGGGCTATGAAGGCTACTTTTGTGTCTTCGAACAGATGCGGTTCCGAAAAGCTGCTTAGTATGTAACTTCGGCAAGGTAAGCTCTGATATAAAATTAATCTGTGCATTTAATACATATTGGTGCACTTACGTTCAAAACAATAGAAGTGGTAGAAACTTGAGCTGCTATGGGAAAAACTACTTTCTAGGAATTATAATTAGTAATTGCGTATCGAGGCGTATAGCTAGGTAGAGAATTGTATGTGTTTACCTAGTCAGTTTGGCTTGACATAAGTATTACCTACAAATAAATAACTGTTTTTAGGCTTATGTTTACTGTTTGAATCTAATATTTTACTTACTATACCCGTATCTTCAATATAACATGCAATATAAATGCTCAAGATCAAAAATACACGTTTTAAACACTAATTTCGCGGAAACATTGATATTTTGAGATACATAATAGCCTACGTATTAATTATTATTGTGGTTATGATATCTGATATTATCTCAATTCCAAAAACGAAAGCTTGTGAATAAAGCTTACTATAGTATTAAGGATTATTTACATTAATTAAATCCTTGAGAGTGAATGAACTGCTGTAATTATACTAGCTCATTTAGTTTTTAAGAGCCTTTGTGAAGTGGTGATAAAAGAAAGCAAAATCCGGCTGAGTTTGTTGTGGGCTTCTCTTCAATGCATGGCGCGTTTGAACCCTGGTAAACTTAGTTTTAAGTCGTCTTGTAGTTATCACCATACATATGCGACAAATATCATATTGACGTTTTACAAGAGCCTGTACGTGAGGCCTATGTGAAACAAAGATATTTTGAGTTTGACTTTGAAATATTGAAATCTGTTAATTAGTTGCGGCGTTAAGGAGTTACAAACATACCTATAATTATGAGTCACAACAAACACACACACACACACAACACACACTCAAATACACAAACACACACACACACATTTTTAATAATAGTGTGATAATTATTAGTGAAATTGAACCACCTACTTGTAGAGCTTTTATTAACTTACAAACGATTTACGATGCCTTTGAATAAATTACTCACTGTAAAATTGCGCAATTAAAAAAATAATATGACGTGTGAAGAGTGAATCGCGTACAATAACAATGTACGAACCGCAAGAGCCTGATCAAAATGATAACAGCACAGACACTTAGCGCGATTGTGATGCTAATTTGCACTCAAACTAGTAAACTTGTTTAGTGCTAGCATGCAGTTGTAGATTTATACGACTAATTTAGGTGCATTACGACCTGATGATTTATTTCCCACATCGACATAATATGGACGTTGGACTTACTGGCTACGAGAAAGTGTAGTTATAATAATGAAATTTACTATTGAATATTGATACCCTTGCACTTGACTACAGTCATGCCTGATGGAAAGCAATAACGTGGGTCTAGTTAGGGTGCCTAGAAAATGCCTTTTAACTTCTTGAAACATCTCTTGAAAACTTCCCTTATTAACTTCCCGCGACTCTCTTGACGACGTCCATCTGGTCCAAGATCTGCCAACACTGCACTTTTCCATGCGGTCTCCATTCCAGCACTTTGGATCCCCAACGTCCGATAACTCTACGAACTGTGTCAATGACTATGGGCCTCATAGAAAGGCTCAGAGTCATTTAGTAAGCGAATCGCCGAGAGAGCTATGCTTTGAGGGTCTCCACGTAATCAAATTAAAAATGAGGAGATCCGACGAACCACAGTCATCTTAATAGCTCAACGTATCGCGAAGATAAAATGGCAATAAGCGGGAGTGAAGTATCGAAATGTATTTTTTAAAGTATTGGAAGAGAGTTATAGAAGTGTTATTATCTCGCTGTAGACTCGGTCATAAATCATTCGAGTGTTTCGCTTTTGTTGTTCTTTGCCGAGTTGTGAAGTGAACAAAAGCGAAACACTCGAATGATTTATGGCCGAGTCTGCAGCGAGATAATAACACTACTATAGTAGCGTGAAAAAGTGAGATTAATTAAAGACTAGACGCCAAGTCAACTAACCATGGAAAAAACAAGAATTTTCTACATAAATAAAAATATAATTGTAGTTTCTATTCTACGGTTCCCATACCCGGGCGAGCGTGACGTCTATGGTTTATGGATAATTTTCTAGAAAAAAAACCTCTTATTTATGGTCCATTTAGTTTTTTAAAGGGCATCGAATGCAATAATTCGCTGTTACATTGGAATAATGTATATACAAATTAATAATGGGATAGTTTTTGCGCGGAGATACTTCCGGTTGTGTAATTAAAATTTTAATTACTTAAGTACCTACTTGATTAAAAATTGGTAATATCTATATGCTTTAGTATGGCTGCGATGTTAATGTAAATCGACGTATTAACTCTTTGCACTCCGGAACATTCGATGACCTACACATATAACATTATGTATAATCGCCAACAACAATATCCCTATACATATAAATAACAATATCCCTATACATATAACAATATCCCTATACATATTATAACAGTGGATTTTCTAAAAATGGTCATTAGTTAAGGTTATTGTGTAAAAATTCAATCATTAACCTCGGATTAAAAATGTATTTAGATTGTCAATAATTTATTTATTGAATATGTATTTAAAGTTTTTAAACATTTTGAAAAACATTTTAATTGCCTAGGGCGCGACAGAAAATGCTCCATTTTCTCAAAAAGCTCATGCTAACCAATCTTGATTGTTGTAAGCATTAAATTATCTATGGTGCTGACTGAGATTTGAGCACCTATTAGAAATGCTAGAAAAAATGTGCATAATTCAAAAATGTACTACTTACTACAAATACTAGAAAAAATGTATATACATACTTAACGGAAGAATATAATTGAGTTTTACTTAGAATTGAGAAAAAAGTGTACCTACATAATTATCTATTTAGTAATTTGTAAAAGACGCAATTGAATTCAGCGAACGGCCATTAAGTACTCGTGTTTAACTGTATTCGGACGCGCCCAACAATTAAACTATATCCCATCAGTAAAGAGTAGGTATTTACGCATGGACAAGACACAGACAAATCTGATTGTATTTATGGCATGCTATAGGCACAGTGATTGTACGGGCAGGAAAAAAGTATAAGGATAGTCTTTCGTGCTATTTATTAACTGATTTTATTTTTGTCTTTCTTCCCTTCTTACAAATACGTTTGTGGGTGCGACAGGTTGCGTTGCAGAAGAATATACCTAATAGAAAAACGACGTTTATGCTAATTACTAAAAACTAATCAAAAATCTGTTCTAAGAGTTTTTGGATATAATTTTTAATATCGACGCATTAAAACAATAATTACAATTAGATACTTACATCCATTGTAGTTTCCAATAAAAATGAGAAAAAATACAGATTTTAGAGAAACTTTTGGGTGGAATTTTTATCGAGAACATTTTATCCAATATTTTTTCTGCTTCGGAGCGAATTTAGATTGGAGACCGAAAATTTTGAAAGTAAATTGGTTTTATGAATAATATGGATAATATAAATTACTACGATCGCGAGATTTATTGCCGATCGAAAATCTGTCGCGAGAAAAATAATAAGCGTGGTTTTAAAAGGTAAAATACTTAGGTGGTTTTAAAAAGTGTTTATTTTTGTTTTCCAAAGTCGGTTAAAAGGAAATCATATTATTACTATCAAGCATCAAGTATTATACAGATCGTTGCAACCTTTGCGTGCTAGGTGCCATCTACATGAGGCAATGCCTGATGTAGATAGGTAATATTCTAAATTAATAATAAAATGAATGTTAATAAAATCTGTCATTTTTTGAATATTAATATTGTAAACAAAAAGTGATATATTTTGACAGCGACGATCGCGAGATTTATGCCTATCACAAATCTGCCGCGAGAAAAATAATGCCCGTCGGTGGTTTTAAAAGTGTTTTTTTTTGTTTTCCAGAGTCGGTTAAAAGGAAATCATATTACTATCAAGCATCAAGTATTATAACAGATCGTTGCAACCTTTGCGTGCTAGGTGCCATCTACATGAGGCAATGCCTGATGTAGATAGGTATAATCAAAATAAGTTTTAAGTTACATTTTGAATATGAATATTTTACATAAAAAGTGACATATTATTTTGAATATTAATATTGTTCATAAAAGTGACATATTTTGACAGCAACGATCGCGAGATTTATGCCTATCGCAAACCAACCGCCAGAAATATGCGGGCCAGTCGATGATTCTAAAAAGTTTTTTAAAAAGTTTTTAAGTATTTTTGTTTTCCAAAGTCGGTTAAAAAGAAATCATATTACTATCAAGCATCAAGTATTATAACAGATCGTTGCAACCTTTGCGTGCTAGGTGCCATCTACATGAGCAATGCCTGATGTAAATAGGTTTAATCGAAGTTAGTTTTAAGTAACATATTGTTAATATAAAGTCACATATTTTGAATATAAATATTGTTAATATAAAGTGACATATTTTGAATTTTAATATTGTTAATATAAAGTCACATATTTTTGAATATTAATATTGTAAACAAAAAGTGACATATTTTGACAGCGACGATCGCGAGATTTGTGCCTATCACAAATCTGCCGCGAGAAAAATAATGCCCGTCGGTGGTTTTAAAAGTGTTTATTTTTGTTTTCCAGAGTCGGTTAAAAGGAAATCATATTACTATCAAGCATCAAGTATTATACAGATCGTTGCAACCTTTGCGTGCTAGGTGCCATCTACATGAGGCAATGCCTGATGTAGATAGGTATATTCAAAATTAGTTTTAAGTGACATATTTTGAATATTAATATTGTTAATATAAAGTGACATATTTTGAATTTTAATATTGTTAATATAAAGTCACATATTTTGAATGTTAATATTGTTAATAAAATGTGTCATTTTTTGAATATTAATATTGTAAACAAAAAGTGATAGATATATTTTGACAGCACCGATCGCGAGATTTATGCCTATCACAAATCTGCCGCGAGAAAAATAATGCCCGTCGGTGGTTTTAAAAGTGTTTATTTTTGTTTTCCGAAGTCGGTTAAAAGGAAATCATATTACTATCAAGCATCAAGTATTTTAACAGATCGTTGCAACCTTTGCGTGCTAGGTGCCATCTACATGAGGCAATGCCTGATGTAGATAGGTAATATTCTTAATTGATAACTAGCTAGCCGCTTCCCCCGGTCACGCTCGCCTGGCGCTGCTCGATAAAAAATAGGTTATCTCAGGTCATAATAATTTTATTGTGTACACTTTTACGCTTACGGCTTTTTGCCGTCACGTTGTTAGTGTCATTGGAGGAGAGGAAATTGTATTCAGATCTTTGACCCAACGACACCAAACGAAAGCCACCGAGTTACATTAAGTACTGCATTTTTGTAAGTATTGCTGCTTTGCTGTGTATACTAAAAATAACATTTTAAAGAAAATCTTTAATGGAATTGATTATTGAATGGAAGCAGACGTTATTTTGCGGAAATCCATAATTAGCAGGACAGATTAATTTGTTTTGCTGCAGTAATCCGCTACTTGAAAAGATGCTGTCTGGTACAAAATGCAGGAACACTGCCTATATGAAACATCACACACAATTTTCCAACACTTTCTTCGACGCACGTTCCGTCCCGACACCAGGATATCCTCATGAGATGTTGACTTCACAATGCGAAATCGTAGAGATTCGACGATCAGTTTCGGTTCGATAAGAAAAGTAATTCTTATGGTTTTTTTATTTATTTATTTATATATTGCATCATGTATGTAACATGCTATAGCGTGCACATGAAACCCTGTCAGGGCACAGCAATACAAATTTTGATCCCCTATCTCTACATCACAATTTTTATACATATATTTAAAATCCTTATTGACTGCATTGTTAAGACATGATTAATTATAATTTCTAATTTTACAATTTAAAAATAAAATTAACTTTTAAAGTTTAATTAAATGACTGCCGTGTAGACAAAATTGTAATAATAATAAATAGTTTTATATTATGTCACATCTCTTAATCTTAATATATATATAAATCTCGTGTCACAATGTTTGTCCGCGATGGACTCCCAAACTACTGAACCGATTTAGTTCAAACTTCGTGAATATCTGTCATTTGGTCCAACTTAAAAGATAGAATAGTTTTTATCCCACGTGGACGAAGTCGCGGGCATCAGCTAGTGTAATTATAAGGTTAAATGTCATAGAATATGTCAAATTTAATTAGGTCAGCAGTGCAATTATTTAATTAAACAAGTTTAGTATTGGGTTAGGTAAAGTTTAATAAATATGTATGTTAGTGTCACGTGATTCAGGTCTTGTAGTAGTTGTTGTTATGTACAAAACAGCTCATTTACGTCATAAAAACATTTTTGTATGAGCCACTTCTTCAGTTTGAGGTTTTACTTTTTGTACAGCATTACGGAACCCTCGATGCGCGATTCCTTGGCCGGTTTTATTTTATTTTCTTTTTCCATTTCATCTATCGTATCGCAATACGTTACTGAAGTGGACGAGAACGCCCTTCGAGAGGGATATTACGGTGACGCATCCCTCTCGCAGGAGATGCACTGATTAATTATTAGTTTACAAATAGCGAAAAATCCTCGAAAACTTTGAAAAAAAAATATTGGTTGTCTGTAAAGTCGGTTTACGGACGATAGTATTACGTGATAACGTCATAATCATAATCGTAATCGTAATCGTTATCGTAATCGTAATCATAATCATAGTCATAATCATAATCATTATTTAATGTAATTTTATCGTGCCTCTCTATCGCTTGGTGGAACGTTCCGCGTAACGTTACGCGTAACGGTACACGGAACGGTACACTTTTTCATGAGTGCTGCTGGTGTTCATCAATTTATTAAACGTTATCACGTCAAAAAATTCGCGGACACTTCCTTCGCGTAAGAAAACGATAATATTATATTTTTATGCTACTTACAGGAAATTATAATAAATTCTGTAATGCTAGATGGCAGTTGATAAATAAATATATGTTATTAGCATTGATTATGTAATCACTAAGTGATACGTTAGGTGTATGTTGTCCGTTACGCAGTGCCTGCGCGCGCGCCGGTCCGCGCTGACCTTTACGTATCAAACACCTGTTTTTTGCCCAAGAAACGGAATATAAACTGTTTTATACACAAATGTCAACATTTCCGTTTAGCGCGCTGATAAAAAAACCATAGAGACGTCGTCGTTGCCTATTAATAATTTTTAATTTTTATTTCCTTCAACGCGTCAATCGATGTTATTTTATTTTATTTTCGCTTATTATGACTTAGTTCGTATGAATTGTGGTTCCTGATAATTTAATCTGCGAAACTGTCAATTATTTATTTTATTGTCGTCGAGAACAAATTATTCGTTGCTATAATTGGCTAGCAAAATGATACTCGAGACTTGTCTGAGTTGCACTTTTTGCCAATTTGTTCTTCGCTGGCGTGTCAATAAATACCTACTGTCAAAATAATAAAAATAATAAAAAAGCCTTTCCTTTTTATCTAGCAACTATTCTCGGCGCAGCGAACCGTGATCCCTATGACACTGACAGCTAATATCACCATATAACATTGTAGTGGCGTCACCATTAAATCGGGATCATATTGGGGGCGTCTAAAAATGCCATTTATAAATTTTACGTAGCTTTATATCATTAGTAATGATATTCCGTTGATATTTTTTACAATTCTTAACATTTACAAGAAGTTATGTCAATCTGAATTTATGTTTACGTCCTGCAAAACTTACGTCGTGTGACGTTTATCGACTAGGGCGGCAAGTATCGATAAAAAAATGTCGGTAATGGAAACGAGTGCACAATTTTTCAGACAAAATAAATAAATGGGGAGCATTCATTTTCATGATAAAATATATACTTATATAGCAAAAACGTGTTTACCGGGTTAAGCATTATTAGAAAATAACAAGGTTGGAAACTTTTGTTTACTTACCTACTTAATCTATGCCAAAAATCTTAAATTAATACAACATCAACAAAATGGACATTAAAAATGCACATTGTAATATTTTTTAAAACATGTTTACCAACGTGGCTTAAGTGCAAGCCACGCCTCTGTCGACACGATCTACGACACGATCGACACGACCAAAGACACAACCCATCACTAAACGAACTGTCATAGGGATCATGGTTCGCCGCGCGGAGAATAACTGTTGCGGGCTGCGTCACCCGCATAAATTTCAGTTTCTACATCGTTTCAGCCGACGGACGTCCACAGCTGGACAAAGACCTCCTGCAACGCTTTCCAGCCCGCACGGTCCTCCGCCATTTGTATCCAGCGCCTTCCCGCGACTCTTTTAATGTCGACAGTCCATCTAGTCCATTCCAGCACTTTGGGTCCCCAACGTCCGTCGGTTCTACGAGCTATGTGCCCCGCCCATTGCCACTTCAGCTTCGCGATACGTTGAGCTATGTCGGTGACTCTGGTTCGTCTACGGATCTCCTCATTTCTGATTTGATCACGCAGAGAAACTTCGAGCATAGCTCTCTCCATCGCTCGCTAAGAGACTCTCAGCCTTCTATGGGCCTACTATTCTACTATGGGCCTCATAAGAAGGCTCAGAGTTTCTACATATGAAGTTATAATGATGAGTCAACCTTAAAAAAAGCATGCGGTGTTAAAAAAAACCAAACAGCTTCAGGATCTTCATGAAGAGTTCGTGGGTTCGAATCTCTGGATCTTTCGCTACGCTACATCGATTGGTAGTGCGTCTTCGCTGGTAACTAGCCATAGGTACAAGACGCCTCCCATCAGATCAGATTTAAGCCAAATTTCTAATTTGGCTTATTATATTTTTATAATAAGCCAAATTAGAAATTTGGCTTATTATAAAAATATAATAAGCCCGTTATTTTTATAATAAGCCAAATTAGAAATTTGGCTTATTATAAAAATAACGGGACCTGGGTACCGAGCTTTGCTCGGTAGTATTACAGCTCACCACCAATAGATGGCAGCAGGAGTTTACTGTAATAGTTTTAATTTATCGCCAATAGATTTTTTTTTTTGGTAAATACGACATTTTCTATAAATTAATCCTAGCTAGATCAATTTATCGCCCCCAATACTCCTTGTATACTAAATTTCATGAAAATCGTTCTAGCCGTTTCCGAGATTAAGATTAGAAATATATATACGAGAATTGTTCGTTTAAAGGTATAGGATTTCTTGTGAACGAACCCGCGACCTCCCAATCGAATCCGAGCGCGCACCACTGCGCCTGGGAGGTCCATAGCTACCTATATTTTTTAACTGATTTCAAAAAATGAGGGGGTCCTCCGTCCTCAATTCGTCGAAATATATTTTTTTTTAAAGTACGCTGCTCCACATTGTTCCGCTACGCTTCATAAAGCGTTACGTTAGAGCGGAGCACGCCATTTGAGAATTATCGCCGCCTTATACACTCCGGCGCATGCGACATTCCGTGAACACCTCTAGCGCGCAGTATAGGTAGTTCCATCGACGAAGACGCGCCCCACTCCTTCCAACTGTATACGAATCTAATGAAACATATTATACCTAAGCGATTGTGACGGATCGAGCGCTTCTACATGGACTGAACTACCTATACGAGCATTGGGTTTGATGCCAAGTTAAACTTATGGCCTTACACGATAGACATGTACCCTGGACACTTGGACAGGGCGGACGGCACGAAAAATTACGCCAGTTTATCGGTGCCAAAACTGCTTGTTTTGACACCAGCAGTAAGGCTGCGCTGTAGTTCGCTCAGCAGCCACCTATAGAAATTTGACCTACAGTTTGCTTGTACGAAAAAGGTAAATCGTTCGGATGCCCATATCCTGAGGTTTCTTATCCGTGGCCATCATATACACTCCGCGTATGCGACATTTCGTGAACACCTCTAGCGCGCAATCCACGAAGACGCGCCCCACATCCTCCAGCTGGATATGAATCTAATGAAATATACCTATATCTAAGCGATTGTGAAGGAGTGAGCGCGTCTTCTTAGACTGAACTAGCTATATATACCTACGAACCTTGGGTTTGATGCCACGTTAAACTTAACTTACTGATATAATTTTTGTCCTCCTCACTCTTGCGATGAACGTAATCGCGACATACGGTGGGTACCACAGATAATAATATGACGTTTTAACTAAGTTAAATTATTTATCTGTACGATTTTATGGTCTGGAAGGTTTCGGCAGTGGCTGGTAGTAGTTTGCCGGTGGTTAGGGCAATAGGGAAATTTCCCTCCAGGCAGGTGTTATGCCTGGGGACCGCTTGTGATCCAAGCGGGTTACGTCAGAAGTTGATATTTATAGAACGCTCGTCGAATGATCCGTCAGCGTGTGCTAGGGGACTGCTATCGTCAGCTATCGAAGACCGCTGCAGTAGTAACCACCCTACCAGCCTAAGTGGTCCTCTCCGTAGGGAACGAGTCCCTACGGGGGTACGGACCTCAAGGCATGCCTCCTTACCCGGGCGTTGTGTCGCGGGGACCCTTGATCCCCCGGTATTGCTCTTTTAGCCCCGGTAAGAGGCTAAGGCCTGGCCTGTTGTCGCTCTTTGTTGCCCCGCGCGGTCAGCGATCGTGTCGCCGCCCTGCGCGGGGATGATGGAGTCCGATTGTGCCCCGCGTCGTCGTCCTCGTCTCAGGGACCTAGGAGTTCGCGAGGTAGTGGATGCCCCGTTGGTTGTCGTTCTTCTAGCGGTGCAATACCGTGGAGGTGTTCGTAGGGTCCGTTGTCGCGAACAAGCTCCGGGAACTGGTTACGCCATATATCGTCAGCTATCGAAGACAACTACAGTAGTAACCACCCTACCAAGTCCTTACCTCAAGACTAACACCGAAGACCAAGCTACGGATATACGGAGCCTATATCCGTTCTCGCCTGACGTACGCGCCGCCCGCCTGGTACACCCTAGCTCAGTCACCCAGAAGCACCGGCTGCAGGTACAACAGAATAAGTGCTTGCGCCTGATCGTGGGAGCCCCGAGGTACGTCAGAAACGACGTTATCCATCGGGACACCAGGACGCCCACCGTGGAGGAGTTTGTCCGTACTCTCACGCAACGCCTGTTCGCTCGCGCGGATTACGGGCCGTGTGCACACCTCCACGGGATTGCCCCTATATACTCGACCGACCACCGCAAGGGCGTCCCCTACCTCGCGAGCTCCTACGGTCCCCGTCCCCTTCCCGGTATATTACGGGCAGCGATGGAGACGAGGAAGACGACGCGAGGATCATCACTGGACAGGACCAATGACGCAACCTGACCCCTAGGCCCAAAGCCAAGATGATGGAGCCTTAGCTCTCTAACCAGGGGCTAGTATAGTATTATATTATCTGTGCCAGGGGGCTTAAAGATAAACACCGAGGGCGTGCAGCGCCCCCGCGACACATCGCCCGGGTAAGGAGGTTTGCCTCGAGGCCCGTAACCCCCGGAGGGAAATCACACCCGCCGGAAATCACCACGCTGCGCCCTACCAGCAAAGACGCACCTCCAAGCGATGTAGCGTTCCGGCGTGATGCTCTTTTGGACCGAAATTTAAACACCATGATATACCCATTCGGAAAGACTAAAACAAGACTTTGCCACCTGGAAAAACTTTGTAAGCAGAACCTACTTACCTATATCTAGTCATCAAAACTCTCTCTAAATTATATAATCAGTTAATTATATTAGATTGACATATTCACGAAAGTTGTTTTTTGGAATTCTAACAGCCGCCTTATATAAAACTCAGTGGCTACATAGGTAATGTATGGACCATGTATGGATGATCGTAATATGCTAACATCCGCCGACTTTTCCTTTGCGAGACTCTGAGTCTGGGTATCTAGACTAAGTGGAGTGTCTAACTGAAGAATTTGCACATGAATTTTAATCTTAGATATAGGTGAAATATTACAGTTCGTGTATAAGTATGTGGACAAAAGTATGGCTTTGTTGGGTTAGTATAAAATATCAATTAATTACATAATTAGATAATTCGATCAAAGTCAATTTATTTTTATAAGAATGATGACACAAGCAAGACGTTCACCGGATGATAAGTGATAAGCATGCCCACATACGATGCAGTTCGTCCCATAGTTTTGCTTTGCAATACCCTACGACACACTGCGCTCATCTTCAGACATCATTGTTATGTCTCATTTTACCTAATACATAATTCGAATCAAAATTTTTATTCTTTCAAATGGGCCTAACATACTTAATACTTAATTTTAACAAAGTACATTGATTATTACCGGCGTACAAGCCGTGATTTTTTTGAATGAAGTTTTACGTAAAAACTATAAAACTTTCAAATTCAAACGTCATGTATTTGGGTGCGGCTCACAAAAAATGTACCATAACACACTGGAAATTGTAACACACGATAACATACTGGAAATGCGTAACACACTGGAATTAATGTAAAGATTAGTATCTATAATGTTAAACCCTTCGTGCGAGAGTCCCATTCGCACTTAGCTGGTTTCTCGACAAATTATATATTACTATTTTTTATTTCTAAATATATAAAGCTAGAATAAGCATTCTTGTAATGAATACTAAGCTTTATATTTTTCACGTGTGTTACGTCACACAATTTTGTAACACACATAACGCACGTGAAAACACACACCTGAAAAAGTAACTTCAAAGTCATGTAGCAACTTCAAATGCAATATAATTTACTAAACAACTACATTATTCAGTCGTATCAAGTATTAACTTTATGTCTCTAGACTCCCAACGAACTATGTCATTACTTACCATGAAAAATTAATTCCAAAAAGTCAAGAAAATCCAATGACGAACTCGTGACACACACTGAGTAGCATTTTTATAGCAAACTAAGATGGCTGTCAGATCACTGACTTTACTATTTGATGGATGAAATGTTGCCAGACCAAAAAAAATAAGTGAAGTGTTTCTATTCATAATAAAAAAAAACTTACACGTATCAAACTGACTAATAACACACGTGAAATAAAATACGGACATTCTTTAAATCCAACGTTTTTATTATTTTATCTGTATTAATATCGGTTTTTTGACG
This sequence comes from Coenonympha arcania, assembly GCA_036785405.1. Classification (NCBI taxonomy): domain Eukaryota; kingdom Metazoa; phylum Arthropoda; class Insecta; order Lepidoptera; family Nymphalidae; genus Coenonympha; species Coenonympha arcania. The sequence continues at coordinate 8,762,063 of CM072078.1, forward strand.
CATTATAGGTAGATTCATTCCAATGCCATTGTTTAATAATGCGATGGGCCTTTAACTACAGGTTATATGATGAAAAATAATTTTTAATGATTTTTAGTCGGGGCTGGGACATTTGTTTTTTCTATGGAACTAAAAATTATTCCTACTAATTGCAAATGTTTTTGTTGTTATTATTAATGTTTTAACTGCTACATTGGCCTGATACTATTACAAGTGAATTGAAGCGTGTACAGATAACAGAAAATCTTTTCCTGGAATGAAAAAAAATACTTATTTCTTTTTTCAAAGGTAGGGTCACGAAAAATTTGGAAAAGGTACATTTTTTGTGAGCCGCACCCATTTTCGTCATGAAGCAGAAACACGATTGGATAAAATTTTCTCGATACAAAGTTCTCCCAAAAGTTGCTCCAAAAGCTCAGTTTTCCTGGTTTTTATCGGAAACTACAATTCATGTATAATTTTAATTGTAATTTTGTTTCTAATGTGTCGGTAATTATCAATAATCCAAAATCGCTCTGGAAGATTTGTTTGATGTGTTTTAGTAATTATTAGTAATTGGGTAAAACCAACGCCAACGTATTTGTAAGAGTGAGAAAGACAAAAATAAATTATATCCTCTTAAGTAGCATAGCTAAGCTGTTCGAGCTAATCAGGTGAGAACTTAATAAACCATTGCTTGGGTGATTGACTAACCCAGCCGACGCAATTATTCCTCGCCGGTTTCTACAAGACAATAGCATCGGCGGTTATATAAACAGTTTTATTGATAGTATCTACTGTGTATCGGTGAAAGTCGCCCTCTGGTGGGAATCGATGGTTTTTCTGCATCATTGTCGTGATGAGAAACGTGCCCGAGGGGTTAAGTACAGGTTTTTGTAGGAATTTCGAGCCGACTCGCATCGCACAAACGAATCGAATTCCTCCATACATTTACAGCCAGCGCCATCTATTGGCAGCCCAAGGTCAGCGACTGTCCATAGATGGCGTTGGTTGTAAATGAATGGAGGTATTCGATTCGTTTGTGCGATGCGAGTTGACTCGAAATTTCTACAAAAACCTGTACTTATCCAACCGCCAAGAGAAGTGCAGTTAACAGTTGTTCCTATGAGTTTTCATTGATTCTACATTATCTGCGCGTGTCACTGAAATTGTATATAGGTAGGATGAAGATATTATGCCGTAAGACAACGATGTGATACTAAGTGTTGAAACACACCATGCCGAAAATACGCGACCGAAGTTCCGTGGCTGATTTTACGTTCCGACGGATTCAGCTAATATGACACACGAGAGCCGAAATTACGCGGCCGAAATTACGCGGCAGAAATTCAGTTGCGTAACTTTGTATGGGTATTCAGTTTGACAATCGAACCGAACTTCGGTCGCGTATAATGTGTTGCTCAAAACATTGCCGCCGAATCGCTGCTGAACTTACGCCCGACCGAAGTTCGGCTGTACGCTATAACGCGACGTAATTTCGGTATGGTGTGTAATCAGTAATTTAATTTGTATTGCCGGCGTAGTCACGCCGAACTTCGGCCGCGTATTTTCGGCATGGTGTGTTTCAACACTTATAGTCCGTTAAGTAAGTCAGTTTACTTGGGTAAATTAAAAGGTAGTTGAAAAGTGGTATAGGGCAACACTGTAAAATAATTATGGATGGATCGAATAATTTTGATACTTTGCATAAAAAATATACTTGTAATTTTTTCTTACAAAATACACTCAAAAATTAAAATTTCTTACTGCTCCCTCTTTAAACTTTATCTGCAAATTTTCCTTTTCTTTTAACTCCAAATTGGATATATGGCACCCGTGACTCACAAAGTTTCACTTGTTTCGTTGTTTCATAAAACCACACAATGTTAATTTTATATTTTTATTTTTTACTTATTTATTATGTTAGTTTCATTTTATTGTTTACTTATTTATCACATAACATTTCATTTACATTTAATTCATTAATATTAACTTTTAACATACTATTTATAATATTATTAATATGTACTGACAAAAACAGAAATGAAGTAATAATCAAGTATCAAACAAGGTTCGACGTTCTACAGAAACAGGAAGTATAATGTTGCCCGATTGCGATTTTTGAATTTCCTCACAATTATCAAAGTAAACTGACTTATTTAACAGACTATACATGCATTACTGCAACACAAACACAGCAAATTGGCATATTGAATGGTAATACAGTTCAGTTTAATTATTTCTTAATTATACAGGGTTATATATTATAAATAATACCATATCGCTCTCGGCCTGTTTTGTTTACATCAAAACTAACAACATTTGTTCTACGACTTTTTTTTACTCGACATTTTGAGAAATATAAAATATTCAATGTTTTACGGAGATACTCTACTTGAACTCAAACTCAAACTCAAAATATCTTTACTTCACATAGGCCTAACATACAGGCTCTTGTAAAACGTCAATATGATATTTGTCGCAAATGTATGGAGATAGCTACAAGTCGACTAAAACTAAGTTTACGTCTTTACGAGGGTTCGAACGCACCCTGCACTGAGAACAAGAATCTTGTTCCTACTCTGTACCTAATGTAACATGGGCAAGTGGCAACGACACGGCCCGCAAACTCGCGGAGCGAAACCGCAACAGTGTAATGTCACTTTAGAGAAATAACGTTTTTTGTATGAAATAAATTAGTACTGAATTTTGATAAGTCGTAGAACAAAAGTTGTTAGTGTTAATGTAAACAGCTACAGGCCGAGTGCGATTTGGTATTTTTTTATATAACCCTGTATAATAAGCGAAGAAGAAAGTGTTTTTAGAAGAGATGCGCAGATAATCCAGAGTGATTAACATAATATCTCAAGGTATCATGGAAGGGGTAGGCAAGTAACCCCTTTTGCGTTGCGTTGGGTTGCTATACACAGCATCGCAACGCAACGTTAAACCGATTGACCGTGCGTCTTTGTTGGTAGGGTAGTAACCAGCCGCTTTCGTAGCCTTACGCCAGACCAGACCAGAAATTATAAAATTCACAATAGGCCAGTGCCGGAAATCGAACCTGGGACGCCCGAAGTCGTGACAATGTGATGGAAACTTCTTCTTTAATATGGTAGTACATTGTTTAAAGAAAAATATTAATAATAAATAAAGATAAATAAATAGTAAATATATAAAGTAAATATAGTAATATAATGTATATAGTATAATAGTAATATAGTATAGAAAAGTCCTGTTACCGTTATTAATATTGAACAAAAACAAGCAAAAGTGCATTTTTGTTGTATTAATATAAAAATATTAATTTTATTACTTGTTGTTATAGCGGTAACAAAAATACATCATCTGTAAAAATTTCAAGTTTGTAGCTATCACGGTTCAAGAGATATAGCCTGGTGACAGACGGACGGACGGATGGACGGACAGACAGACGGATAGACGGACGGACGGACGGACAGCGAAGTAATAGGGTCCCGTTTTTACCCTTTGGGTACGGAACTAACCAAAAAGGAAGTCAGTTAATAAATCGTCAACTAGATGTCGCTAGTGGTTTTACAACGCACGCTTGCGATATCCTAGTCAGAAGATAGTAACGAGCTCTAACTTTATTCCTAAAATTGCTGTAGAGCAGACAATACCAAATCAATTTTTGAAAGTAATAATGTGACTTCCTTCATATTATTACTAAAATTATTACTACTACGTGTTTATGTTGCTAATATCTTTGAAGATATTTGTTTAAACTGTATAGTGTAAAGGGCACAAATATTCTACATTAAATTTCCGTTCCAAAAAACATCTATAAAGATAAATTAATACCATATAAAATAAATAAGGTTTACAAAAAATATTTTTAATCCACAATTTAAAAATTAAAAGCAGTTATTAGGCATATCCGTAGGAGATAGGCATATATGCTATCGCAGACTTTTTTACAGATTTTGATACGTTCTTTAATATTGTAGTACCTACATTCTTTTGTTCTATCCTCAATAGTTTCCGTAGAGCACGCAATGAAAACAAATTTTTGTTACAACTTGGATTATATTAGGTCCTTACATATGAAATTGGCGTTTTGTCGTACTGGCCACTTTGATCTCAAATATCTCTTCTTTGGTTTGAAATTCCAATTTCAAATTTATACAGCTATTTACTCATGCTTTTGTGTTTTGAAAATCGTAATTCATTTGTTTTTTTATCTTTTGGTTTTTTTTTTGCGCCACTCTGTTTACAAAATGGAAAACTTGAAATATCGCGTTATTTACGAGTACGAGTTCCATCGTGGCACCAGTGCTGCAGAAACGGCTCGAAGGATTAATGATGTGTACGGCGAGGGTGTCACAAAAGAAAACACAGTGCGTTTTTGGTTCCAACGTTTTCGTTCTGGAAATTTCGACCTGCAGAACAAGCCCCGTGGACGGGCGGAGACCAAAGTTGACAATGAAGAATTGAAGGTTATTGTGGAAGCGGATCCATCGCAAACCACGTCCGAGCTAGCTGCAGGCTGCGGTGTTAGTGATAAAACTGTTTTAGTTCACTTGAAGCAAATTGGGAAGGTGAAAAAGCTTGAAAGGTGGGTACCTCATGAATTGAGTGCAGCAAACCGACAAACGCGCGTAGACTGCTGTGTTACATTACTCAACCGGCACAGTAATGAAGGGATTTTAAATCGAATCATTACCTGTGATGAAAAATGGATCCTGTATGATAATCGGAAACGCTCATCGCATTGGTTAAACCCTGGCGAACCAGCCAAATCCTGCCCCAAACGAAAATTGACTCAAAAAAAATTACTTGTGAGCGTTTGGTGGACTAGCGCCGGCGTCGTTCACTACAGCTTTCTTAAATCTGGCCAGACGATTACGGCGGATATCTATTGTCAGCAACTGCAATCCATGATGGAAAAGCTAGCTGCTAAACAACCGAGGCTGGTCAATCGTTCTAGGCCACTGCTGCTTCAGGACAACGCTAGACCACACACTGCACAACAGACGGCTACCAAATTAGAGGAGCTTCAATTGGAATGCCTAAGACATCCACCTTACTCCCCGGACCTTGCTCCAACAGATTACCATTTTTTTCGAAATTTGGATAACTTCTTACAAGGGAAAAAATTTAACTCCGATGAGGCAGTCCAAAGCGCTTTCAAAGATTTTATTGATTCCCGTCCGAATGGCTTTTTTAGTAAAGGGATCAATGAACTACCTATAAGGTGGCAAAAGTGCATAGATAGCAATGGTACATACTTTGATTAAATATATATATTAGATTTTAAAAAAATCGACTTTATGTTCCTCCCATACGAAACGCCAATTTCATATGTAAGGACCTAATATATAATAACATTATTCAATTTTAAGTAAAGATGCGTAATTAATTGTGGAAATTATTATAGCCTATGACATTTTTCAATAATGTAGCTTACTATTGGTGAAATAATTTTGAATATCGGTTCAGTAGATCCAGAGATTACACCTTACAACGTCACAAACTCACTGCTCCTCTTTATAATATCAATATAGATAAATATAAATAATAAATAAAGATAAATAAATAGTAAATATAATAAAGTGATGTATATAATAGTATAATAGTAAAATAGTATAGAAAAGTCCGCGAACATTTGAAGCGTTTACCTGTTACCGTTATTTACCTATATCGAATAAAAAGCAAAAATGCACGTTTGTTGTATTAATATAAAAATATTAATTTTATTCTATTTTTAAGTAGTTGTTGTTATAGAGGTAACAAAAATACGTCATCTGTGACAAGTTTGTAGCTACCACGGTTTAAGAGATATAGCCTGGTGACAGACGGATGGATAGACGGACGGACGGACAGACAGTGAAGTCTTAGCAATAGGGTCCCATTTTTATCCTTTGGGTACGGAACTAACCAAAAAGAAAGTCGGTTAATAAATCGTCAACTAGATGTCGCTAGTGGTTTTACAACGCACGCTTGCGATAACCTAGTCAGAACTCAGAATAGCAGTAAGGAACCTGTTGCAATTAGTGCACTTGTGCTATATATTACGTTACAAAATTTTTGAAAGTAATAATGTGACTTCCTTCATATTATTACTAAAATTGTAAAATTATAATAAGTATGTCTGTTTGGCATAATATGCAGTGCCGGATTAAGCCAGCCCGGGGCCTGTAGCAAATTTTGTTAAGGGGCCCTTGGTTTGCTTTAGGTTCTCAAGTTTAGGGTATTAAATAAAACAAAACTGTTACAAATAAACTTTTCTAGCTTTAATATGGGCAAATTTAGAGGTAACACTTTCAATAACGACTTCTCTAAGCAAATCATGCTCTATATTCAACAAAGTGAGATGAATAAGACGTTCTTGGCCCGGATCGTGTTCCGTAATTCATTTTTAATACATTTTAATGTTGAAAAAAAATTGGTTGCCTGTAAAGTCGGTTTACTGACGATAGTTGAACGTGACAACGTTTTCTTTGTGGCTCGTTCCGCACTCGCGAGGTGACGCCGGTAACGCCGCATGAGCGAGGTAACGCCGGTAACGCCGGATGAGTCATGTTTTTGACGTGACAACGTCTTATAATTCGATAGAGCCGGTTGCACGCACGAAAAAACATGACTCATCCGGCGTCAAAAATAACGTTCGCCACTGCAGTTAGTGAACATGGGAGACAAGTAAATGCGCAATGCAATTTCTAAGTTTGCGAAACACGATTCTTAAGAATTATTTAATGAAAGTTTATAAATTTGCTGTTCCAGAGGCTCATGTTTCTTGTTGTCAATAACAGTATAGCCACATCTGTTTTCAGCAGCTCTGCGAACTGCACTAATTCGCCACCTAGGCTGTTCTCCAAATCATCTTCGTAAGCACTGACCATAATTGAAGATTTTTCCAAAATCTCTTCTGTTGTAAGAGATTTTAGCTGTCGACATGCTTCAAAAACACTAGTTATCTTATGATATGCTTATACGTTTAGTTAAAGCCGACAGTACGTTATCAATAATGACAATAAACACCTGAACTTCGAAACGTTGTCCAGGTGTTTGATTTTCAATAAAGTCGTCGAGTGTAACAGAGCCGCTGAAATGGTCGTACCTACTTTGTATTTCGCTAAAACTATTCGGGTAGAGGCGTGGTATAGATCCTAGTCTAAATATACCGATTATAAAAAGTTCGTAAAATAACTACTTATTTTTACGATTTGACGTGAGTCGTGACGAAATCGAGTTTTAGATTTTCAAGTGGGAGTGAAGCATAGTCGGAATGCAAGATATTTTACGCTCCTATTTAATTTTTTTTTTATTACGGTACGACAGGCGTTGGAGCGCGGGCCCCCCAAATTCGCGTGGCCCGTGGCATTTGCTACTCTTGCTATATGGCTAATCCGGCACTGATAATATGTCATCGCGACGAGACTAGTAGCACAGTTTAAAGATATCCTACTACTTTTAACACTGTGCTAGTAGTGAACAATACGACTCGTCGATTCAAGTTTGTTTCAGTAATTTTTTAATGTTATGTAATTTAATTTAATTTAATTTAATGTAACTTAAAGTGCATTAGATTAAAGTACCGATTAAAGTACATTTTCTGATACTTAAGTAGTACTTATCTGAAAATGTAACTATATTGTAGGTATTTTGAAATAAAAATTTAAAAATATAGAATGATACGAAAACTCAATTAAACTTTAATTCTATATTTTTAGTTACAATACCATTCGCTCTATCAAACATTCACTCAGTCACGTGCCGCTTGGTCAAAGACAACCCATCTTATAGAAATCAGTATCGCCAAGCTCATTCTTGTCTCAAACGCCAAAACGGACCTATTATATTATTTTAACACAGGTGCCCAAAAAAGGAGTGTAATGTTTTAGGGTTCAGGTATGTAAGTATGTATGTATGTATGTGAGTTTCTTTATTCCACCATAACTTCTGAACGGCTGAACAGATTCGGACATATTATGGGGTGTCGTTAGAATCCTTACATCATTCCGAGTAACATCTATAACTATAAAAGGCTTTGTCCTGAGTGACTGACTGACAGACAAGCTACAGCCCAAACGGCTGAACGTAGGAACTTGAAATTTTCAAGGAAGATTCTTTGTGAACCCAAACCGCTCGCTAAGAAAGGATTTTTTGAAATTCTACCCCTAAGGGGGTTAAATAAGGGATTTTGGTTTGTATGAAAGTCCCTCATTTTTCAAGTTAGATTAATGAAAATTGGTATGTAGACTTCCGAATAAAAATAAGAGAATGGGTGTCCCAGGGATTTTGGAAATTTCACCCCTAACTCTCTAAAAAAGGGGTTGAAACTGGAAAACGCTTAGTCCCGGCTGGCTGGCTTTTGGACAAGCTACAGCCCAAACGGTTGAACGAAGAAACATGAAATTTTCAGGGAATATTCTTTTAACACCCTAGATGTGTACTAAGAAAGGAATTTTTGAAATTATACCGCTAAGGGTGTTAAATAAGGAATTTTATTTTACATATTTGGAAATCCGTCAATTTTCAAGTTATGGTCATTAAAATCGGTAAGTAGGCTTTTGAATACAAATAACAAAGTTCCTCGATTTTTTAATTCCACCCCTACTAACGAGACTACCTCCTAGGGGGGTGAAACGGGGGTCCAAAGATATTACGGAGAAATACTCCTTCACGCCACAGTTACTGATCGGAATTAGCTGAAATTTTAAATGGAGATAAATTATGTTCTGGATTAAAAAATATACTACTTTTATTCCCACAAAAATCTATGGTTCCCGCGAAATTTGTAAAAAATAGAAATACGCGCGGGGGAAATACTTATTCACGTCGCAATTTCTGAATCGATTTGTCTGAAATTTGGAATAGAGGTAGATTATATACCGGATTAATAAATAGGCTACTTTTTATCCCGAAAAAATCCATGATTTCCGAGGGATGTATGAAACACCAAAATTCTTGCGGGAGAAAAACTCCGTTACGCCGCAACTACTGAAACGATTAGGGTAAAATTTGAATTAGAGGTAGATTATATAACGATCTAGCACATAGGTTACTTTTCATCTCGGAACATTCCATGGTTTTCGCGAGATCTTCTTTCTTTCTTTCTTCTCCTGGGACTTTTCCGCGATTGGCCGAAATCTCTTCGTCCGTTGCGCGTGGAGTCGCCGATGCGGGTCCTCGCCGGATCACTCCAGCCAGCCGAGCTCACTCCAGAATCCGAAGAGGCCTCCCAAGTCGCACAGGATTTCTTGGAGTGTTGCTGATGAGCCCAAGTAGGTCTCGCGTTGATCCGACACTTCGGTGCACCGTAGTAGCACGTGTGCCGGCGTTTCGTCCTCCTTCATGCAGGCTCTGCACAGAGGGCTGTCCGTGATTCCTAGAGTGGAAGTGTTTATTTAGCGGGCTATGTCCTGTTATCATGCCTACTACTATTCTTAGTTTGTCTTTACTGAGTCGTAAGAGTTTTGCTGTTAGGCGTTTGTCTAAATGTGTTATTGCTGTTTTTGCTTGTCTACAGTCTGTAGTGCGTTCCCATATTTGTGAGTGTGCCTGGTATGTGCTTTTGTATAGCCAGGATTTGTATTCGCTAAACGGTATTGGGACAATGGGTTCAGGTCCCATTACCATCGTAGTTGCAGCACGTCGTGCTAGGTCATCGGCTGCGTCGTTACCTACATTACCACTGTGGCCTCTAATCCAGCGTAATGTTACATTGTTTGTTTTCGATATTGTTCTTAGTCTTTTGTGGCACCCCAGTAAAAGCTTTGAGGATGCGGTGTTTTTTGCCAGTGCCTTGAGAACTGCCTGACTGTCGCTGTAAATGTTTATATTAAAGTTTTCTGTTTAGGGTTTTTCTGGTATAGGGCAACACTGTAAAATAATTATCGATGGATCGAATAATTTTGATACTTTGCATAAAAAATATACTTGTTATATTTTCTTACAAAATACACTCAAAAATTGAAATTTCTTACTGCTCCCTCTTTTAACTTTATCTGCAAATTTTCCTTTTCTTTTAACTCCAAATTGGATATTTGGCACCCGTGACTCACAAAGTTTCACTTGTTTCGTTGTTTCATAAAACCGCACAATGTTAGTTTTATATTTTTATTTTTTACTTATTTATTATGTTAGTTTCATTTTATTGTTTACTTATTTATCACATTACATTTCATTTACATTTAATTCAATAATATTAACTTTTAACATACCTACTATTCATAATATTATTAATATGTACTGACAAAAACAGAAATGAAGTAATAATCAAGTATCAAACAAGGTTCGACGTTCTACAGAAACAGGAAGTATAATGTTGCCCGATTGCGATTTTTGAATTTCCTCAAAATTATCAAAGTAAACTGACTTATTTAACAGACTATACATGCATTACTGCAACACAAACACAGCAAATTGGCATAGTGAATGGTAATACAGTTCAGTTTAATTATTTCTTAATTATACAGGGTTATATATTATAAATAATACCTTACCGCTCTCGGCCTGTTTTGTTTACATCAAAACTAACAACTTTTGTTCTACGACCTTTTTTTACTCGACATTTTGAGAAATATCAAATATTCAATATTTTACGGAGATACTCTACTTGAAATAACTCAAACTCAAAATATCTTTACTTCACATAGGCCTAACATACAGGCTCTTGTAAAACGTCAATATGATATTTGTCGCAAATGTATGGTGATAGCTACAAGTCGACTAAAACTAAGTTTACGTCTTTACGAGGGTTCGAACGCACCCTGCACTGAGAACAAGAATCTTATTCCTACTCTGTACCTAATGTAACATGGGCAAGTGCCAACGACACGGCCCGCAAACTCGCGGAGCAAAACCGCAACAGTGTAATGTCACTTTAGAGAAATAACGTTTTTTGTATGAAATAAATTAGTACAGAATTTTGATAAGTCGTAGAACAAAAGTTGTTAGTGTTAATGTAAACAGCTACAGGCCGAGAGCGATTTGGTATTTTTTTATATAACCCTGTATAATAGGCGAAGAAAAGTGTTTTTAGAAGAGATGCGCAGATAATCCAGAGTGATTGACATAATATCTCAAGGTATCATGGAAGGAGTAGGCAAGTAACCCCTTTTGCGTTGCGTTGCTATGTACACAGCATCGCAACGCAACGTTAAACCGATTGACCGTGCGTCTTTGTTGGTAGGGTAGTAACCAGCCGCTATCGTAGCCTTACGCCAGACCAGCCCAGAAATTATAAAATTCACAATAGGCCAGTGCCGGAAATCGAACCTAGGACGCCCGAAGTCGTGACAATGTGATGGAAACTTCTTCTTTAATATTGTAGTACATTGTTTAAAGAAAAATATTAATAATAAATAAAGATAAATAAATAGTAAATATATAAAGTAAATATAGTAATATAATGTTTATAGTATAATAGTAATATAGTATAGAAAAGTCCTGTTACCGTTATTAATATCGAACAAAAACAAGCAAAAATGCATTTTTGTTGTATTAATATAAAAATGTTAATTTTATTACTTGTTGTTATAGCGGTAACAAAAATACATCATCTGTAAAAATTTCAAGTTTGTAGCTATCACGGTTCAAGAGATATAGCCTGGTGACAGACGGACGGACGGATTGACGGACAGACAGACGGATAGACGGACGGACGGACGGACAGCGAAGTAATAGGGTCCCGTTTTTACCCTTTGGGTACGGAACTAACCAAAAAGGAAGTCAGTTAATAAATCGTCAACTAGATGTCGCTAGTGGTTTTACAACGCACGCTTGCGATATCCTAGTCAGAAGATAGTAACGAGCTCTAAGTTTATTACTAAAATTGCTAGAGAGCAGAGAAAACTGATTGCGCTTATTCGCCCTTTTCAGGGCGCAATAGGCAATTTTTGAAAGTAATAATGTGACTTCCTTCATATTATTACTAAAATAATTACTACTACGTGTTTATGTTGCTAATATCTTAGAAGATATTTGTTTAAACTGTATAGTGTAAAGGGCACAAATATTCTACATTAAATTTCCGTTCCAAAAAACATCTATAAAGATATAAATTAATACCATATAAAATAAATAAGGTTTACAAAAAATATTTTTAATCCACAATTTAAAAATTAAAAGCAGTTATTAGGCATATCCGTAGGAGATAGGCATATATGCTATCGCGGACTTTTTTACAGATTTTGATACGTTCTTTAATATTGTAGTACCTACATTCTTTTGTTCTATCCTCAATAGTTTCCGTAGAGCACGCAATGAAAACAAATTTTTGTTACAACTTGGATTATATATAATAACATTATTCAATTTTAAGTAAAGATGCGTAATTAATTGTGGAAATTATTATAGCCTATGACATTTCTCAATAATGTAGCTTACTATTGGTGAAATAATTTTGAATATCGGTTCAGTAGATCCAGAGATTACACCTTACAACGTCACAAACTCACTGCTCCTCTTTATAATATCAATATAGATAAATATAAATAATAAAGAAAGATAAATAAATAGTAAATATAATAAAGTGATGTATATAGTATAATAGTAAAATAGTATAGAAAAGTCCGCGAACATTTGAAGCGTTTACCTGTTACCGTTATTAATATCGAATAAAAAGCAAAAATGCACGTTTGTTGTATTAATATAAAAATATTAATTTTATTCTATTTTTTAGTAGTTGTTGTTATAGAGGTAACAAAAATACGTCATCTGTGACAAGTTTGTAGCTACCACGGTTTAAGAGATATAGCCTGGTGACAGACGGACGGATAGACGGACGGACGGACAGACAGTGAAGTCTTAGCAATAGGGTCCCATTTTTATCCTTTGGGTACGGAACTAACCAAAAAGAAAGTCGGTTAATAAATCGTCAACTAGATGTCGCTAGTGGTTTTACAACGCACGCTTGCGATAACCTAGTCAGAACTCAGAATAGCAGTAAGTAACCTGTTGCAATTAGTGCACTTGTGCTATATATTACACTACAGTGTCTGAAGTCCGTATACTATGCCCTTGCTCAGTCAGTCTTATCTTACTGTATAACTGTTTGGGGCGGAGCTCAGAAAACGCTCATGCTAAGAGTTGAAAGAGCCCAAAGAGCAGTTCTAAAAGTTATTCTTAAAAAACCCATTCTTTTTCCTACTGTTGAATTGTATTCGATATGTCAGTTGCTCACTGTCCGCCAGCTATTTATATTACAAACAATTCTACGCAAACACTCCGAACTATCGTTCAACCCTCAAGTGGAAAACTTAAAACGGAGATCCTATATGGTGTGTACTTACAAACCTCGTCGAACTGCTATTGAGAGTCGCCATTATTATCACATCAGTTCTTCATTGTACAACCGAATCAACAAAATTTTACACATATATCCCTTGACAGCGGCAAGAGTTAAAAAAATATGTACTCAATGGCTTCTAACTCTTTGTTATGATGAATCTGAGCAACTTGTAAAGTCTCTTGTAAGTCACGCACATGCACGCGCACACACACACACACACACACACAACACACACAAACTTCACAGCATGCATTTACAATAATATTTTGTAACTTATTACAATAATTGTTTGTCACTTGAGTCATTGTATGAGGAGGGCGATGATCACTGCAACACAGTTTATACTTCTGCAGGATCATCGTTTCCCATTTGTTTCTGTACCTTTTCCTAAGATTCAAATAAAGCAATTTTTATTTATTTATTATATTACGTTACAAAATTTTTGAAAGTAATAATGTGACTTCCTTCATATTATTACTAAAATTGTAAAATTATAATATGTCTGTTTGGCATAATATGCAGTGCCGGATTGCCAGCCCGGGGCCTGTAGCAAATTTTGTTAAGGGGCCCTTGGTTTGCTTTAGGTTCTCAAGTTTAGGGTATTAAATAAAACAAAACTGTTACAAATAAACTTTTCTAGATTTAATATGGGCAAATTTAGAGGTAACACTTTCAATAACGACTTCTCTAAGCAAATCATGCTCTATATTCAACAAAGTGAGATGAATAAGACGTTCTTGGCCCGGATCGTGTTCCGTATTTCATTTTTAATACATTTTAATGTTGAAAAAAAATTGGTTGCCTGTAAAGTCGGTTTACTGACGATAGTTGAACGTGACAACGTTTTCTTTGTCGCTCGTTCCGCGCTCGCGAGGTGACGCCGGTAACGCCGCATGAGCGAGGTAACGCCGGTAACGCTGGATGAGTTATGTTTTTGACGTGACAACGTCTTATAATTCGATAGAGCCGGTTGCACGCACGAAAAAACATGACTCATCCGGCGTCAAAAATAACGTTCGCCACTGCAGTTAGTGAACATGGGAGACAAGTAAATGCGCAATGCAATTTCTAAGTTTGCGAAACACGATTCTTAAGAATTATTTAATGAAAGTTTATAAATTTGCTGTTCCAGAGGCTCATGTTTCTTGTTGTCAATAACAGTATAGCCACATCTGTTTTCAGCAGCTCTGCAAACTGCACTAATTCGCCACCTAGGCTGTTCTCCAAATCATCTTCGTAAGCACTGACCATAATTGAAGATTTTTCCAAAATCTCTTCTGTTGTAAGAGATTTTAGCTGTCAACATACTTCAAAAACACTAGTTATCTTATGATGTGCTTATACGTTTAGTTAAAGCACACAGTACCTACGTTATCAATAATGACAATAAACACCTGAACTTCGAAACGTTGTCCAGGTGTTTGATTTTCAATAAAGTCGTCGAGTGTAACAGAGCCGCTGAAATGGTCGTACCTACTTTGTATTTCGCTAAAACTATTCGGGTAGAGGCGTGGTATAGATCCTAGTCTAAATATACCGATTATAAAAAGTTCGTAAAATAACTACTTATTTTTACGATTTGACGTGATGTAGTGATATTTTTTTAGTCTACAAATTCTGTCTGAGACATTGGCTCAAAAGACACGCACTCAGGTTAACTATTGATAAAAAATAAAACAATAATAAAAACAATAGATTTATTCCTTATTCTTTTAATAAAACGTATTAACAATTAATAAAATTCAAACTTAAACTAAACACTTAATAAAATAATTAAATACTTGAAAACCATAACTTTCTTACATTTAGCAATAGACAAGTACACTCGATCTACCAACGAGAGTCTTGTCTATGGCTTCCTTTCTGACGGCTCGCTTCACAGCAGCGACTGGTCTTTTCCTTCCTGCCACGTCATGCGGCGTGCCTAATTTTTTCAAGATCTCCATCGAGGAGCTGATCAGGGAGATGAAGCATTATGATTGAACATTAATTCAATGGATCCAAACTAATTACAAATATTGTAATAACCCGAGACTCGGTGAGTTGCAAAAATTCTTATATTCGCATGGCCACTTGTAACAATAGGTACGATATCTAGCTAACGAAAAATTACCCGTATTGATGTCTAATTGTTGATTAATCTCGTGTATATTACATTACTAACCTATAATTCAGTATTCCCAAAACGTATTACCGCATATTTTCCAAAAAAACACAACGTAATTGAAATTGCGCAGTATCTAAACCACATGTCAGTCGAACGACAGTTCTATTATTTCGATGCCTTTGTGCTTGCGTTTTTGTATTCAACGCTGAAACACCGATAATTCGCTTAGATCTGAGGCGTCGGATAAATTAAATTTGTCGATTGGCCATATTGTGAAATATCGAATGTCTAGTATGAACGTCAATAATAACCTATGTAAATCTGACCTCTTGACTGACCATCTCTTCTTCGAGTCCGAACCGCTTTCGTGTTGGTGGGTTCTCTCGGTACTCCAAGGAGACATCGGCAGACTTGAGCGCGCAGAGACCCCTGACTAAGACGAGCTTGTGTCGATGCGTTCCAGGGTTTCTACACCTACCTAACAACACAAGGACAACCCAATTAATGTGTTGACAATACTGAAGACTTCCTCGCATTGGAATGCACCGTACTGAGGGGTGAACCAGGTTCCTGCTCCAGGTTCAAGGTGGAACCGTTACATGGAGAACTGATGAGCAAGTCCAACCATTTTCCTTCTCACTGAGCACCGCCGGCCTGACATCCAGAACACCGTGGTGGAGCCGCAGGGAACCCAGTACCACAGATTAGTACCCCAAATTCATCTATGTCTGCGAACCTCGTCTCGTCTGCAGTATTTCATCTCGAACCCCCCGTACTCTCCGAGCTAGCATATATTAGTTATCTTCATTATCCCAAATTGACCTAAATTTTTCTATTATTGTATGAATTTAAAGTTTAGCCTATCCCCTAACTAATTTGACGTTATTGCCTATGACCGCCCTAGTAAATGTAAAATTTTTTTGAACAAACAGTTGTAATCACTAACCTACTAATCATCTTAACGCACATCTTCCTGATCAGAGAAAAATATAGTCTTATAAAAAAAATCTCTAGTTCTCATTGCTTAACCTACATACCTACCTACCTTGCCGTGTTTGGGTCTGCCACCTTCCGGGCGGTGTGCAACACCCAAGCGCGACAGTGGCGCCCAACTATCTCAACTACCCCAACTACCCCAACTACCCCAACTACTACTAACAAACCAACTGACCTACTTACCGACATACATTTATTAATTCTACCTGGGTCCTCCCACTGTACGCACAACCGCGACAGTGACGCCCAACTCTCTATAAAACTAACTGACTGACTGACATTCTACCTGGGTTACAACTACTTAAACTAACCAACTAACTACCAATTAATTAATTCTACCTAGGTTGTCCCACTGCACGCACAAATGCGACAGTGGCAACCAACTCAATCAACTTCTACAAACTAACTGACAGACATGAATTATTTATACCTGGATAGTACCACCGTATGCACAAGCGTGACAGTGGCATCCAACGCTATAAAACTAATTAAATAACATATATTAAATCTACTTAGGTCGCGCTTGGGTGTTGCACACCGCCCGGAAGGTGGCAGACCCAAACACGGCAAGGTAGGTAGGTATGTAGGTTAAGCAATGAGAACTAGAGATTTTTTTATAAGACTATATTTTTCTCTGATCAGGAAGATGTGCGTTAAGATGATTAGTAGGTTAGTGATTACAACTGTTTGTTCAAAAAAATTTTACATTTACTAGGGCGGTCATAGGCAATAACGTTGGGGTAGTTGGGGTAGTTGAGATAGTTGGGCGCCACTGTCGCGCTTGGGTGTTGCACACCGCCCGGAAGGTGGCAGACCCAAACACGGCAAGGTAGGTAGGTATGTAGGTTAAGCAATGAGAACTAGAGATTTTTTTATAAGACTATATTTTTCTCTGATCAGGAAGATGTGCGTTAAGATGATTAGTAGGTTAGTGATTACAACTGTTTGTTCAAAAAAATTTTACATTTACTAGGGCGGTCATAGGCAATAACGTCAAATTAGTTAGGGGATAGGCTAAACTTTAAATTCATACAATAATAGAAAAATTTAGGTCAATTTGGGATAATGAAGATAACTAATATATGCTAGCTCGGAGAGTACGGGGGGTTCGAGATGAAATACTGCAGACGAGACGAGGTTCGCAGACATAGATGAATTTGGGGTACTAATCTGTGGTACTGGGTTCCCTGCGGCTCCACCACGGTGTTCTGGATGTCAGGCCGGCGGTGCTCAGTGAGAAGGAAAATGGTTGGACTTGCTCATCAGTTCTCCATGTAACGGTTCCACCTTGAACCTGGAGCAGGAACCTGGTTCACCCCTCAGTACGGTGCATTCCAATGCGAGGAAGTCTTCAGTATTGTCAACACATTAATTGGGTTGTCCTTGTGTTATTAGGTAGGTGTAGAAACCCTGGAACGCATCGACACAAGCTCGTCTTAGTCAGGGGTCTCTGCGCGCTCAAGTCTGCCGATGTCTCCTTGGAGTACCGAGAGAACCCACCAACACGAAAGCGGTTCGGACTCGAAGAAGAGATGGTCAGTCAAGAGGTCAGATTTACATAGGTTATTATTGACGTTCATACTAGACATTCGATATTTCACAATATGGCCAATCGACAAATTTAATTTATCCGACGCCTCAGATCTAAGCGAATTATCGGTGTTTCAGCGTTGAATACAAAAACGCAAGCACAAAGGCATCGAAATAATAGAACTGTCGTTCGACTGACATGTGGTTTAGATACTGCGCAATTTCAATTACGTTGTGTTTTTTTGGAAAATATGCGGTAATACGTTTTGGGAATACTGAATTATAGGTTAGTAATGTAATATACACGAGATTAATCAACAATTAGACATCAATACGGGTAATTTTTCGTTAGCTAGATATCGTACCTATTGTTACAAGTGGCCATGCGAATATAAGAATTTTTGCAACTCACCGAGTCTCGGGTTATTACAATATTTGTAATTAGTTTGGATCCATTGAATTAATGTTCAATCATAATGCTTCATCTCCCTGATCAGCTCCTCGATGGAGATCTTGAAAAAATTAGGCACGCCGCATGACGTGGCAGGAAGGAAAAGACCAGTCGCTGCTGTGAAGCGAGCCGTCAGAAAGGAAGCCATAGACAAGACTCTCGTTGGTAGATCGAGTGTACTTGTCTATTGCTAAATGTAAGAAAGTTATGGTTTTCAAGTATTTAATTATTTTATTAAGTGTTTAGTTTAAGTTTGAATTTTATTAATTGTTAATACGTTTTATTAAAAGAATAAGGAATAAATCTATTGTTTTTATTATTGTTTTATTTTTTATCAATAGTTAACCTGAGTGCGTGTCTTTTGAGCCAATGTCTCAGACAGAATTTGTAGACTAAAAAAATATCACTACAGTGAGTCGTGACGAAATCGAGTTTTAGATTTTCAAGTGGGAGTGAAGCATAGTCGGAATGCAAGATATTTTACGCTCCTATTTAATTTTTTTTTTTATTGCCGTACGACAGGCGTTGGAGCGCGGGGCCCCCAAATTCGCGGGGCCCGTAGCATTTGCTACTCTTGCTATATTGCTAATCCGGCACTGATAATATGTCATCGCGACGAGACTAGTAGCACAGTTTAAAGATATCCTACTACTTTTAACACTGTGCTAGTAGTGAACAATACGACTCGTCGATTCAAGTTTGTTTCAGTAATTTTTTAATGTTATGTAATTTAATTTAATTTAATTTAATGTAACTTAAAGTGCATTAGATTAAAGTACCGATTAAAGTACATTTTCTGATACTTAAGTAGTACTTATCTGAAAATGTAACTATATTGTAGGTATTTTGAAATAAAAATTTAAAAATATAGAATGATACGAAAACTCAATTAATCTTTAATTCTATATTTTTAGTTACAATACCATTCGCTCTATCAAACATTCACTCAGTCACGTGCCGCTTGGTCAAAGACAACCCATCCTATAGAAATCAGTGTCGCCAAGCTCATTCTTGCCTCAAACGCCAAAACGGACCTATTATATTATTTTAACACGGCTGCCAAAAAAAGGAGTGTAATGTTTTAGGGTTCAGGTATGTAAGTATGTATGTATGTATGTGAGTTTCTCTATTCCACCATAACTTCTGAACGGCTGAACAGATTCGGACATATTATGGGGTGTCGTTAGAATCCTTACATCATTCCGAGTAACATAGGCTATATTTTTTGGAAAAACACGTTTTACCACAGCGCAGTCGTTTTTTTTTAATTATTTACTTGTTACAACTATAGTGTTACTTGTGAATAGGGATGCAAGTTTTATAAAAATACTAGCTGACCCGACAAACGTTGTTTTGCCATATACATTATTTTCTCACTTAGGGTCATAAAAAATAGATAACAACCTGCTCCCAGACCTAGAGATCATACCCTGAAAGTTTCATATCGGTCCAGCCGTCTCGGAGGAGTTTGGTAACAAAGAAAAGCGAGAGAATTTTATATTTAAGAATGAGATCGATCAAGGCATCGTAAAGGCTTACCTCTACACTTCTACCTATAGGTACATAGTTTACGTACAAAGGGCTTTGATTCCTCGTTACTAATGATACTTTCAAACCTCAAAGCTCTGGAAACTGGAATAACTTCCCGGATTCAGTATGCCCCACTAATAACTTGGGTTTCTTCAAATAAAAAAACCAGCCAAGTGCGAATCAGACTCACGCATAGAGGGTTCCGTAATACTATAGAAAAAGTACCTAATCCATAAGAATCATTTTTTTACCCAGTGCCCTTACTTTGTTTGATCTTTTTGAAATAAGGACAAAGAGTACACTGGCTCCGTAATTAAAATTTGATATTTGTGTAACATCTCATTAATTCCGTAAATACTAGTTATTATTTAGTTCATACACCTGCAGTAAAAGTGTATAATTGTTCGCAAAGACAACTGAATAGTTATAAATAAACAATCAGTGCTGTGATTAGTGACGGCGTATGGTCAGATACCGCTCGTATTTATTACTAACAAGTGACATGTATTTATTACTAACAAGTGACATAAACAAAACAAGAAAACAAGAAGTACCTTGTGTGTGCAGTGCAATATTTTTATCCCTTGTCATTAATTAGTGTACCAAAATTCGAAGAAATGCACTAATTTTATGTAAACATAACAAAATTATAAATTAAGAAAATATAAACACTAAAGTGGGTATTTCAAAAATCACTTTACTTACACAAGAGGACTCTATTATTGGATTCATCAATTTCATCACCTGAATTCAGCGCATCAGCGTATTCAAGACAACATTCGCTTGTTGAGTTCACGGTACTCGGTTCGAACCTCACCGGCGCGCCGGCTAAGAAAACACCTTTTTCGATTTTTAATTTATTCTTAAATTTGATTTGATTGAACACAGTCAAATATGGTTGGAACCTGCGAGGCTTGTCGAGAGCATATCATCGTAACTGTTAAGCGGATAAAATGCACTCTATGCAATTCAATGTATCACTCGGAGTGCGTTGGGTTCACGGGCGACTCAACGTCGGCCAGAACCCAATGGAAGTGTCCCAAATGTACAGCAGCGACTCGAAAAGGTGGGGACAATAGCAACACACCGGTACGCACCGAGAAATCCGCCAAAATCACGCGCACGGCCGGCATCTCCGAGTCGGCTGACCAAGCTACTTCCGAGTGTAGCGACACAGATGTGCCTCCTGCGTTACTCAGTCGTTTTGAACGTATCCTAGACGTCAAGTTAAGATCAATTAAAGACGAAATAGTGGAGGAACTCAAAACTACTGTTTTCATGGAACTAAAGCACGAGATTACCGCTTTGTCTTCAGAATTCACCCAACTGCAGGCCTCTTACAACAACCTTCACCTTGAAAACGACAAACTTAAAAGTGAATTACTTAGCTTGCAAGAGCGCGTTGACGCGTCTGAGGAAAAGGTTCTAGAATTACGTTCTCAGATCGGAAGGCAGCAGCAGCAAGCCCGAATTAACAACCTGGAGATTGTCGGATTGCCGCAAACGTCAAGTGACTCACCCACCGATATCGTATTGAAAATTGCCGCTTATGCCGGGGTCGAGCTCAGAAATGAAGACATAGAATTTGCGCATCGAGTACAACCGCAGAAGGCCGTTGCTGGAAGACCCAAGCCTATAGTCGTTAAGCTCAGAGAGCGCACGTGCAAAGACAAACTACTATCCGGCCTAAAAAGGAAAAAAGGAATTTGCACAAAAGACATTGGCATCGATGGGTTGGAGAAAAAATTCTTTGTCAACGAACACCTAACCCCGGAAAATAAGCAACTATTTAATAAAACTAAACTGTTCGCACGTGAGAAAGCCTTCAAGTTCGTGTGGATTAGAAATTGCAATATTTTTTTTATGGAAAAACGAGGAATCGCCAGCAATAAATATACGTTTCGAAAAAGATTTGGTCAAAATAAAGTAGTTATATACTCCTTCACAATTAGCGAACCATACTACTTATGTAGTCTTACTGCATTGCTAGCGACATGGCTACTTTACCACTCAGATCAATGCTTAAACGTCGTTTGCGGACATGTTGTTCAACACAAGTACAAATACTACATTACTCGCCACATCACCTCATATTATAACACAACTCACCCTAGTTACAAATTACACACGAATCCTATTAAACAACTACAACAACTCTTATTCTTCCATCGTCAACTTATTCATTTATCCAGTAACAAAAATGCAATAGAGGCCGTCATAAACCACGTACATCGCCTGCATATTATTATTTACACTTATATCATATTTTGGTACTATTACTATCTCAAAAGGTTCTAACCCGATAGACATTTTGTATCAAAACGTACGTGGTTTGCGCACTAAGTTGGAGGAGTTTCGATTAAATATTCTAAATCATAGCTTTGACCTCGTCCTAATTACTGAATCGTGGTTATCAGGGGATATTTACGATCGCGAAATTTGCGACGACAGGTATGACATCCTAAGATGTGACCGAAACCCGGAAACATCTAATAAAAAAAAGGGCGGTGGTGTACTGATATGTGCACTGAAAGAGTTGCACATTCAACAACATCTAGAGTGGTCCTGCTCAGGTGTCGAGTCATTATGGGCAACTATACCAGCTCAGTCTCTCATTACCCAGGGAACTCGTAGTATTCATATCATTCTAATTTATGCACCCCCGGACAACCTTTTACCCTCGCGGCTTGAGTCAATTTCCTCGAGTCTTGCTGAAGTCTTAGCTAAACACCCTGACGATTATATAATCTTATGTGGTGACTTTAATCTACCGAATGTTGCTTGGTCCGACTCCGTACCAACAATACAAAAACGTGGTTCAGTAGAGTTACAAAACGCCTTTATCAATATCTTAGATCTTTGTAACTTATCCAGTCTGAAACAACAAAATAATATCACAAATTGCAAGCAGAACACTCTGGATCTTTTGTTCAGTAACATTGACTTGACTGTAAATCACTGCCCCAGCCCCCTTATACCGGAGGATGTTTATCATCCGTGTCTCCAGTTTAACCTTTCTGCCCTACTTCTGCGTAATACTCGCCCAAGACCTATTAAAAAGCCTAATTTCTTCAAAGGAGACTACGTGATAATTAATGAGCACTTGTCTAAGATTAAATGGCAAGAAGTACTATTAGCTGACACAATCGACGGTATGGTCGAAAGATTTTACTCCATTCTAAATGAAACTATAACGAAATTCATCCCAGTGAAAGTGAAATTTAAATCGAATTTTCCTACTTGGTACTCGAAATCTCTAATTCATATAGTAAAAGAGAAACTCCAAAAACATAAAAGATGGAAAGAGTACAGTAATCCCCGTGACTACGATGAATTTTCTTTATTAAGGGCCAGGCAAAAACGAATTCAAAAAAAGTGTTATGACTCTTACGTAGAACGTATGCAGACCTATATTCAAAACGACCCCAAGCTTCTTTTCTCCTTCACAAAATCTCTTAGAAATAGTAACAGTGGCTATCCCACCAAGTTAACGCTAGGCACTACAACATTCACAGATGAAATATCCGCTTGCAACGGTTTCAGTAAATATTTTGAAAGTGTCTTTATGAAACCAGCAGATTCCTATGAAGTGTTAAGCCCCTCATGTTCTGGCGCGAAGGAGTCTATTTCTAAACTTACAATTAGTGAGGAAGAAGTGCTCAGAATGTTAAAAAAGTTGAAAACAAATAAAGGAGCCGGTAGCGACGGTATCCCACCAATTTACTTAAGTAGATGTGCCCCAACTCTGGCTAAACCGCTTACCATCATCTTCAACTACTCCATCAATGTATTTTGCTCTTTCCCAAATACCTGGAAAGAGGCGCTAATAGTTCCTATACATAAAAGTGGACCTAAATCTCAAATAGAGAATTATCGGCCTATCTCAATACTTAATGCGATGAGCAAGTTATTTGAATCAGTCGTTTATAGCCACATACAACCCATAATCTCAAGATCAATTCCTTACGAGCAGCACGGCTTCATGAAAAATCGTTCTACCGTGACCAATCTAGCCGTTTTCACTGACTTTGTGTTGCAAAGTATGGATGAAAGATGCCAGGTGGACGTGATCTACACGGATTTCGAAAAAGCTTTTGACCGTGTAGATCATGTGATCTTGCTACAAAAACTAGATATTTTGGGAATTAGCGGAAACTTGCTTAGATGGCTCACTTCATACATTAAAAACCGTATGCAAGCTGTAGTAACAGGAAGTGCTAGAAGCGATTTTGTTACAATTCCATCAGGTGTACCCCAGGGATCCATCCTAGGGCCCCTTCTATACAACGCGTACTTATTTGACATTGGAAGCTGCTTCAGTCACTCACAACACTTAATGTTTGCAGACGACAAAAAAGTTTTTATTAAAATTCGTTCCCACGAAGACTGTCTAAAATTACAAGAAGACCTTAATGCCCTGACTGAATATTACGCCAGAAACAGAATCATTGTTAATGTTAAAAAATGCCACCATATCACCTTAACGCGTAAAATGAACATAATATCCTTCGACTATAAAATTAACAATGTGATAATAGCAAAAGTGAATAATGTTAGGGACCTGGGAATTAAAATTGATGCAAAATTGTCTTCGAACGACCACATTGAAGCAGTGGTAGATAAAGCATACAAACAATTAGGCTTTATTAAGCGAGTCACACGTAAATTTAACAACATTGATTGCATAAAATCTCTTTACTGTGCATATGTTCGCAGTCTTCTTGAATACGCATCGAACATCTGGACACCCCATTACATTATACATACTCAGAGAATCGAATCAATACAAAGACAATTTGTTAAGTATCTAGCCTTCAAGAATTTCAAACAATTTAATAATTACAAAGATGCCTGTAAATACTACAAAATAGACACACTGGAACACAGACGGCGCCAAAGCGACATGCTTCTGCTTCAGGCTATTCTTAATGGTCAGATTGACTGTCCCAGCTTGCTCTCAGCCTTTTCTTTAAACGTATATTCTTTCAGACCCCGAAAAAGCAGATTGCTTCATGTACCTAAGTCAAATACGAACTACGCCCAAAATTCTCTTGTAACACGTCTGGCGAGGACCTATAATAAACTCTACTCTGACTATGACCTATTTCACTTATCTAAAATACAGCTTAAAAGAGAATTAATTAAAATGCACCGCAGTGAATGAATTATAATAATTACTGGTGAACAAATTATTACACATACACACTCTCCCACGCACCACACACACACACACACACACACACACACGTACCACACACACACACACACACACACACACACGCACACACACACACGCACACACACACACACACACACACCACACACACGCGCAAACATCATACATACACATGCACGCACACCTTACACTTTTTGGCTAACTGCTGTTCCTCCTGCACAGCTAAATTTTTATTCTAAATCTTTATTTTATGTTATATTATCTACTTGGTTGTTTTTGATTTTCAACTGTTGCGTCCAATCTTCAAGTCATTGTAACTAGTACTGTACTTGTAACTTCTTTGTTCTTGTTATATTGTTATACTTTTATCATTTAATCTTTGTATCTAAATTGTAATCTCATTTGGCCTTATTTATAGTTTATGTTAATTGTTTATCATTTTTTCTGTAACGCTGTTGATTACAATAAATAAAGAAAAATAAAAATAAAATAATTGTTAATACCAAAAAACTACTTACTAGATCTCGTTCAAACTAATTTTCGGTGGAAGCTTGCACGGTAATATATAATACATAATATACCTATTTTTAGTTTTATCATTCTTATTTTAGAAGTTACAGGCGGGGTAAAACACATTTTATCACTTTGGACGTGTCTCGCGCGCAAACTATTCACTTTAGAAAAAAAATATATTAGAAACCTCAGTATCGTTTCTGAAAACCTTAGTATCCATAGATGTCCCACTCATATGGAGTTGAAAAAAAATATTTGCGTTTTAGTTCTAAGTATGGAGACTTAAACCGCTTATTCGCCCTTTTCAGGGCGCAATAGGCAATTTTTGAAAGTAATAATGTGACTTCCTTCATATTATTACTAAAATTATAATAATATAATATGTCTACTAATCAGGGGGCCTACCACCAACGCTTAAAGTAATATTATTGTAATATTGTTTTAAAATTTTCATACTGACATTGTATGAAAATGTCAAAACAATATTACAATATGGTAGGCCCCCAGTTTGGCATAATATGTCACCGCGACGAGACTAGTAGTGAACCATACGACTCGACGATTCAATTTTGTATCAGAAATTGACAATTTTATAATGTATATTTAATTTTTTGTACTTGTTGTTATAGCGGTAATAAAAATACATCATCTGTGAAAATTTCAAGTTTGTAGCTATCACGGTTCAAGACATATAGCCTGGTGACAGACGGACGGATAGACGGACGGACGGACAGCGAAGTCTTAGTAATAGGGTCCCATTTTTACCCTTTGGGTACGGAACTAACCAAAAAGGAAGTCAGTTAATAAATCGTCAACTAGATGTCGCTAGTGGTTTTACAACGCACGCTTGCGATATCCTAGTCAGAAGATAGTAACGAGCTCTAACTTCAATCCTAAAATTGCAAGAGACTCCGAGAGCAAAGAGACTTAAACCGCTTATTCGCCCTTTTCAGGGCGCAATAGGCAATTTTTGAAAGTAATAATGTGACTTCCTTCATATTATTACTAAAATTATTACTACTACGTGTTTATGTTGCTAATATCTTTGAAGATATTTGTTTAAACTGTATAGTGTAAACGGCACAAATATTCTACATTAAATTTCCGTTCCAAAAAACATCTATAAAGATAAATTAATACCATATAAAATAAATAAGGTTTACAAAAAATATTTTTAATCCACAATTTTAAAATTAAAAGCAGTTATTGTGAGTTATCCGTAGGAGATAGACATATGCTATCACGGACTTTTTTACAGATTTTGATACGTTCTTTAATATTTTAGTACATTGTTTTGTTCTATCCTCAATAGTTTCCGTAGCGCACGCAGTGAAAACAAATTTTTGTTACAACTTGGATTATATATATATAATAAAAATTATTAAATTTTAAGTAAAGATGCGTAATTAATTATAAATAAATAAATATATAAATATATACGGGACATTTTACACATCGCAATCTAGCCCCAAAGTAAGCGACAGCTTGTGTTATGGGTACTAGATAACTAAGAAATATACATACATACTAATATACAGAAATATAATATATTGAAAAACACCCAGACACTGGAAAACATTCATGCTCATCACACAAACATTTACCAGTAGTGGGAATCGAACCCACGACCTCCGGTGCAGACGGCAGGTTCGCTACCGCTACGCCATTCGGTCATCAAATTGTGGAAATTATTATAGCCTATGACAATTATCTATAATGTAGCTTACTATTGGTGAAATAATTTTGAAAATCGGCTCAGTAGATCCAGAGATAACACCTTACAACGTCACAAACTCACTCCTCCTCTTTATAATATCAATATAGATAAATATAAATATTTAAAAAAAAAAGTAATTAAAGTTATGTGATGTATATAGTATGATAGTAATATAGTATAGGAAAGTCCGTGAACATTTGAAGCGTTTACCTGTTATAAAAAGCAAAAATGCACGTTTGTTGTATTAATATAAAAATATTAATTTTATTCTATTTTTTAGTACTTGTTGTTAAAGCGGTAACAAAAATACATCATCTGTGACAAGTTTGTAGCTATCACGGTTCAAGAGATATAGCCTGGTGACAAACGGATGGATAGACGGATGGACGGACAGTGAAGTCTTAGTAATAGGGTCCCATTTTTACCCTTTGGGTACGGAACTAACCAAAAAAGAAGTCGGTTAATAAATCGTCAACTAGATGTCGCTAGTGGTTTCACAACGCACGCTTGCGATATAACCTAGTCAGAATATATCAGTAAGGAGCTCTAACTTTAATGAACTTACCTGCACGTGAAGACAAGTTCAATCATAATTACTCGATGAGTTATACAATTTTTGAAAGTAATAATGTGACTTCTATCATATTATTACTAAAATTGTAAAAATCTATATATATAAAAGAGAGTTACCACTCACTCACTCACTGACTAATCACGATATCTCAGGAAGTATAAACTATAAAGCCTACAAACTTGAAATTTGAAAGGTAGGTTCTTTGTTATGGGTAGGTGTCAGCTAAGAAACGATTTTGAGAAACTACCCCTCTAAAGGGGGTGAAATAGGGGTTGGAAGTTTATATGAAAGTCCCGTGTTTTTGAAGTTAGAGACGTGAAAATCGTCATTTAGGTTATCAGCTTCAGATATTAAAAATTTGCATAAGTCGTTTTGGAAAATTCCCCTTTAAGGGTGGTAAAATAGGGGATGAAAGTTTTTATGTGAAAATTTTAATATTGTTACTGTTGACTTGAAATTTGAAAGGTAGGTTCTTTGTAATGGGTAGGTGTCAGCTAAGAAACGATTTTGAGAAACTACCCTCTAAGGGGGTGAAATAGGGGTTGGAATGTTTGTCTGTTACTCCTTCACGCTGCAACTACGAATCCGATTTAGCTGAAATTTGGAATGGAGATGGATTATTACCTGGATTAACACATTGTGGTACTTTTTATCCCGGAAAAAGCGATGGTTCCCGCAGAAGTAGTGAAAAACCTAAATTCACGCGAGCGGAGCCGCGGGCAACAGCTAGTATAATATATCTGTTTGGTATAATATGTCATCGCGACGAGACTAGTAGTGAACCATACGAGACGTCGATTCAATTTTGTATCAGTAATTGATCGATTTTATAATGTTATTTAATTAAGTAAGTAAAACCTCAACAGTTTCTATAAGCATCGCACCGGACGCTAAATCGCTTGGCGGTGCGTCTTTGCTGCAGTGTGGTAAATAGCCACGGCCGAAGCCTCTCACCAGACCAGCAGGGCTAGACAATGTCACATAAGCGTTTGGCGCTAGTCTACAAAAATGTATGGACAAAACAAATGACTGTAGAAAACCACGATAATAATTAACTAAACACGCTGTGTTTGATACTGTCGGCCGTCAATTGTCAAGCGAAGTACGCTAAAGTTATCTACAAGGTTCGCGAGAACGCTAGCGAGCGTTAGTTAATTATTCAAGTTAGCGTAGTTAATTATTCAAACACAGCGTGTTTAGTAATTATTGTCGTGGTTTTTCTACAGTAATTTGTTTTGTCCATACATTTTTGTCGACTAGCGACTAGCGTTAACGCCAAACGCTTAAGTGACATTGTCTAGCCCTGCTGATCTGCGCCAATTTATAAATTATAAAATTCTAAAGTGGCCCGCGGCGGGAATCGAACCCACGACCTCCCACTCAATTCCGAGCGCGCAGCCACTGCGCCAGGGATGTAGTCAAAATTATAACGCTGTGCGCTGGTGGAGTGGATTCTTTTCATGCATATCAAATAAAATCATTGATTAGGTTTATTATGGAGGACGAAATTTTTCAGTGGTCGTCAATAAATCAATCATCCAAAAAAACTGAACTTTGGGTACGGAACTAACAAAAAAAGAAGTCGGTTAATAAATCGTCAACTAGATGTCGCTAGTGGTTTTACAACGCACGCTTGCGATAACCTAGTCAGAACTCAGAATAGCTGTAAGGAGCTCTTAGTTATAATTAAGTTTACTTTAACAATGATTGCAATAAAAACAAGCAATTTTTGAATGTAATAATGTGACTTCCTTCATATTATTACTAAAATTGTTTAAATATATATGTCTGACGTCTGTTTGGCATAATATGTCATCGCGACGAGACTAGTAGTGAACCATGCGATTCGACGATCGAAATTTAATTCATGCAATGTAACTTATAGTACATTTTCAGATAAGTAGTACTTATCTGAAAATGTAACTATACTGTAGTTATTTTGAAATAAAAATTTGAAAAATTATAGAATGATATGAAAACTCAATTAATCTTTAATATGATATTTTTAGTTACAATACCATTCGCTCTATCAAACTTTCACTCAGTCACGTGCCGCTTGGTCAAAGACAACCAATCCTATAGAAATCAGTGTCGCCAAGCTCATTCATGTCTCAAACGCCAAAACGGACCTATTATATTTTAACACAGCTGCCCAAAAAAGGAGTGTAATGTTTTAGGGTTCAGGTATGTAAGTATGTATGTATGTATGTGAGTTTCTTTATTCCACCATAACTTCTGAACGGCTGAACAGATTCGGACATATTATGGGGTGTCGTTAGAATCCTTACATCATTCCGAGTAACATAGGCTATATTTTTTTGGAAAAACACGTTTTACCACAGCGCAGTCGTTTTTTTTTAATTATTTACTTGTTACAACTATAGTGTTACTTGTGAATAGAGATGCAAGTTTTATAAAAATACTAGCTGACCCGGCAAACGTTGTTTTGCCATATACATTTTTTTCTCACTTAGGGTCATAAAAACTAGATAACAACCTGCTCCCAGGCCTAGAGATCATACCCTGAAAGTTTCATATCGGTCCAGCCGTCTCGGAGGAGTGTGGTAACAAAGAAAAGCGAGAGAATTTTATATATAAGAATGAGATCGATCAAGGCATCGTAAAGGCTTACCTCTACACTTCTACCTATAGGTACATAGTTTACGTACAAAGGGCTTTGATTCCTCGTTACTAATGATACTTTCAAACCTCAAAGCTCTGGAAACTGGAATAACTTCCCGGATTCAGTATTCCCCACTAATAACTTGGGTTTCTTCAAATAAAAAAACCAGCCAAGTGCGAATCAGACTCACGCATAGAGGGTTCCGTAATACTATAGAAAAAGTACCTAATCCATAAGAACCATTTTTTTACCCAGTGCCCTTACTTTGTTTGAGGATAATTGTTAATACCAAAAAACTACTTAGGTACTAGATCTCTTTCAAACTAATTTTCGGTGGAAGCTTGCACGGTAATATATCATACATAATATACCTATTTTTAGTTTTATCATTCTTATTTTAGAAGTTACAGGCGGGGTGAAACACATTTTATCACTTTGGACGTGTCTCGCGCGCAAACTATTCACTTTAGAAAAAAAAATATTAGAAACCTCAGTATCGTTTCTGAAGACCTTAGTATCCATAGATGTCCCACTCATATGGAGTTAAAAAAAAATATTTGAGTTTTAGTTCTAAGTATGGAGACTTAAACCGCTTATTCGCCCTTTTCAGGGCGCAATAGGCAATTTTTGAAAGTAATAATGTGACTTCCTTCATATTATTACTAAAATTATAAAAATATAATATTATGTCTGCTAATCAGGGGGCCTACCACCAACTTAAGCGTTGGTAATCTAAATATATAAAAGAAGATACTGACTCATTCATTCATTCACTGACATATCAACGCACAGCCCAAACCGCTGGGTCTAGAGACTTCAAATTTGGCACACAGGTTCCTTATGAGCTCTAGGGGTGCACTAAGAAAGGATTTTTTAAAATTCCTTCCCTAAAGGGGTGAAACGGGGCTCCAAAGTTCGTAATTTACCAAGCTTCAATACTCCTTCCCGCCGCAACTACTGAACCGATTTGGCTCAAATTTGGAATGGCGATAAACTGCATCTCGGGTTAATACATAAGCTACTTTTCATCCCGGGAAAATCCATGGTTCCCGTGGGATTAGTTAAAAACCGAAATTCACGCGGAAAAAAATCTTCACGCCGGAAGTACAAGACCGATTTAGCTGAAATTTGGAATGGACATAGATGATATCCTGGGTTAATAAAAAGGCTACTTTTCATCCCGGAAAAATCCATGGTTTTTGCGGGAAAACTGAAAAATTGATATTCACCCGTGAAAAATACTACTTTACGCTGCACTTACTGACCTGATATGACTGAAATTCGGAAAGGAGATAGATTTTATCCTGGATTGACACATAGGATACTTTTCATCCCGGAAAATTTCATGGTATATCAAAGGAGATACTGACTCACGCACTCACTGACATATCAACGCACAGCCCAAACTACTGCGTCTAGAGACTTCAAATTTGGCACACAGATTCATTATGAGGTCTAGGGGTGCACTAAGAAAGGATTTTTCAAAATTCCCCCCTTAAGGGGTGAAACGGGGCTCTAAAGTTCGTATTTTACCAAGCTTCGATACTCCTTCACGCCGCAACTACTGAACCGATTTGGCTCAAATTTGGAATGGCGATAAATTGCATCTTGGGTTAACACATAAGCTACTTTTCATCCCGGGAAAATCCATAGTTCCCGTGGGATTAGTTAAAAATTGAAATTCACGCGGAAAAAAATCTTCACGCCGCAAGTACAAGACCGATTTGGCTGAAATTTGGAATGGAGATAGATGATATCCTGGGTTAGTAAAAAGGCTACGTTTTACCCCGGAAAAATCCATGGTTTTTGCGGGAAAACTGAAAAATTGATATTCACGCGTGAAAAATACTACTTTACGCTGCACTTACTGACCTGATATGACTGAAATTCGGAAAGGAGATAGATTTTATCCTGGGTTGACACATAGGATACTTTTCATCCCGGAAAATTTCATGGTATATCAAAGAAGATACTGACTCACGCACTCACTGACATATCAACGCACAGCCCAAACCCCTGGGTCTAGAGACTTCAAATTTGGCACACAGATTCATTATAAGGTCTAGGGGTGCACTAAGAAAGGATTTTTCAAAATTCCCCCCTTAAGGGGTAAAACGGGGCTCCAAAGTTCGTATTTTACCAAGCTTCGATACTCCTTCACGCCGCAACTACTGAACCGATTTGGCTCAAATTTGGAATGGCGATAAATTGCATCTTGGGTTAACACACAAGCTACTTTTCATCCCGGGAAAATCCATGGTTCCCGTGGGATTAGTTAAAAACCGAAATTCACGCGGAAAAAAATCTTCACGCCGGAAGTACAAGACCGATTTAGCTGAAATTTGGAATGGACATAGATGATATCCTGGGTTAATAAAAAGGCTACTTTTCATCCCGGAAAAATCCATGGTTTTTGCGGGAAAACTGAAAAATTGATATTCACCCGTGAAAAATACTACTTTACGCTGCACTTACTGACCTGATATGACTGAAATTCGGAAAGGAGATAGATTTTATCCTGGATTGACACATAGGATACTTTTCATCCCGGAAAATTTCATGGTATATCAAAGGAGATACTGACTCACGCACTCACTGACATATCAACGCACAGCCCAAACCCCTGGGTCTAGAGACTTCAAATTTGGCACACAGATTCATTATGAGGTCTAGGGGTGCACTAAGAAAGGATTTTTCAAAATTCCCCCCTTAAGGGGTGAAACGGGGCTCTAAAGTTCGTATTTTACCAAGCTTCGATACTCCTTCACGCCGCAACTACTGAACCGATTTGGCTCAAATTTGGAATGGCGATAAATTGCATCTTGGGTTAACACATAAGCTACTTTTCATCCCGGGAAAATCCATAGTTCCCGTGGGATTAGTTAAAAATTGAAATTCACGCGGAAAAAAATCTTCACGCCGCAAGTACAAGACCGATTTGGCTGAAATTTGGAATGGAGATAGATGATATCCTGGGTTAGTAAAAAGGCTACGTTTTACCCCGGAAAAATCCATGGTTTTTGCGGGAAAACGGGGCACACAGGTCCCTTATGAGGTCTAAGGGTGCCTTAAGAAAGGTTTTCCCAAAATCCCCCCCCTAAAGGAGTGAAACGGGGCTCCAAAGTTCGTATTTTATCAAGCTTCGATACTCCTTCACGCCGCAACTACTGAACCGATATGGCTGAAATTTGGAATGGCGATATATTGCATCTTGGATTAACACATAAGCTACTTTGCATCCCGAAAAAATCCATGGTTCCCGTGGGATAAGATAAAAACCGAAATTCACGCGGAAAAAAATCTTCACGCCGCAAGTACAAGACGGATTTGGCTGAAATTTGGAATGGAGATAGATGATATCCTGGGTTAATAAAAAAAGCTACTTTTAATCCCGGAAAAATCCATGGTTTTCGCGGGAAAACTGAAAAATTGATATTCACGCGCGAAAAATACTACTTTACGCTGCACTTACTGACCTGATACGACTGAAATTCGGAAAAGAGATAGATTTTCTTCTGGATTAATGTATAGGCTACTTTTCATCCCGGAAAATTTCATGGTATATCAAAGAAGATACTGACTCAATATCAACGCACAGCCCAAACTACTGGGTCTAGAGACTTCAAACTTGGCACACAGGTTCCTTATGAGGTCTAAGGGTGCCCTAAGAAAGGATTTCTCAAAATACTCTCCCTAAAGGGGTGAAACGGGGCTCCAAAGTTCGTATTTTATCAAGCTTCGATACTCCTTCACGCCGCAACTACTGAACCGATTTGGCTCAAATTTGGAATGGCGATATATTGCATCTCGGGTTAACACATAAGCTACTTTTCATCCCGGGAAAATCCATAGTTCCCGTGGGATTAGTTAAAAACCAAAATTCACGCGGAAAAAAATCTTCACGCCGCAAGTACAAGACGGATTTGTCTGAAATTTGGAATGGAGATAGATGATATCCTGGGTTATTAAAAAGGCTACTTTTTATCCCGGAAAAATCCGTGGTTTTCGCGGAAAACTGAAAAATTGATATTCACGCGCGAAAAATACTGCTTTACGCTGCACTTACTGATCTGATATGACTGAAATTCGGAAAGGAGATAGATTTTATCCTGGATTAATACATAAGCTACTTTTCATCCCGGAAAATTTCATGGTTTCCATGATAATAGTGATAGATAATATGCCTTCATGCCGTAATTACTGAACTGATTTGGAATAGAGATTTATATCCTGGA
Source organism: Coenonympha arcania (assembly GCA_036785405.1). NCBI lineage: Eukaryota > Metazoa > Arthropoda > Insecta > Lepidoptera > Nymphalidae > Coenonympha > Coenonympha arcania. The sequence goes on from CM072078.1 coordinate 8,796,752, forward strand.
TTAATACTTAGGCTACTTTTTATCCCGTAAAAATCCATGGTTCCTTCGGGAACAGCGAAAAACAGATATTCACGCGGGAAAAATATTCCTTCACGCCGTAATTGCTGAACTGATTTGGCTGAAAATTAGAATACAGAGGGCTATTTTTTATCCCGGGAAAATCAATGGTTATTTCTCCCGCGTGAATATTTTTTTTTCACTATTCCAGCGGGCGAAATACTCATTCACGCTGCAACTATTGAAAATTTTTGGCTGAAAGTTAAAATGAAAGGAAAAATCGATGGTTCCCGTGAGAATAGGGAAAACTAAAATTTACGCGGGCGAAGCCGCGGGTATCTGCTAGTATTATTATATTATTGTAATATTGTTTTAAAATTTTCATACTGACATTGTATGAAAATGTCAAAACAATATTACAATATGGTAGGCCCCCAGTTTGGCATAATATGTCATCGCGACGAGACTAGTAGTGAACCATACGACTCGACGATTCAATTTTGTATCAGAAATTGACGATTTTATAATGTAATTTAATTTTTAGGGTTCCGTAGCCGAATGGCAAAAAACGGAACCCTTATAAATTCGTCATGTCTGTCTGTCCGTCTGTCCGTCTGTCCGTCTGTCCGTCTGTCCGTCCGTATGTCACAGCCACTTTTTTCCGAAACTATAAGAGCTATACTCTTGAAACTTGGTAAGTAGATGTATTCTGTGAACCGCATTAAGGTTTTCACACAAAATTTTAAAAAAAGTCATTTATTTTGGGGGTGCCCCATACTTAGAACTGAAACTCAAAAATTTTTTTTTCATCAAACCCATATGTGTGGGGTATCTATGGATAGGTCTTCAAAAATGATACTAAGGTTTCTAAAATCATTTTTTTTTTCTAAAATGAATAGCTTGCGCGAGAGACACTTCCAAAGTGGTAAAATGTGTGTCCCCCCCTGTAACTCCTAAAATAAGAGTATGATAAAACTAAAAAAAATATATGATGTACATTACCATGCAAACTTCCACCGAAAATTGGTTTGAACGAGATCTAGTGAGTAGTTTTTTTTAATACGTGTTGAATTGATATTCAGCAGCGTGGTCTTCTCCGAAGGAAACGAGTCTCTTCGGGGGTACGGGCCTCGAGGCTTGCCTCCTTACCCGGGCGATGTGTCGCGGAGGCGCAGCGCGCCCCCGGTGTCGTTCTTCTAGCCCCGGTAAGGGGCTAAGGCCTCGCCGTCCTGGCTTGTGGCCTGTGGGTCTTGATTAGCTGGTGACCCCGCGCGGTCAGCGGGGAATTGATATTTAACAAGTCTAATATTTTGTTTAACTTTGATGACGACAGATGGCGTTGCACGTATTTAACTCGCGGTGAAGTTGTTTAATGTTGAATAAGTTGGTTATGCGGTTCAAGAAAAGTGGTTTTTATGGTTTTATTCCTCCGGTAGTAGTAGGTACGGAACCCTCAGTGCGCGAGTCCGACTCGCACTTGTCCGGTTTTTTTGTACTTGTTGTTATAGCGGTAATAAAAATACATCATCAGTGAAAATTTCAAGTTTGTAGCTATCACGGTTCAAGACATATAGCCTGGTGACAGACGGACGGACGGACGGACGGACGGACGGACGGACGGACAGCGAAGTCTTAGTAGTAGGGTCCCGTTTTTACCCTTTGGATACGGAACTAACCAAAAAAGAAGTCGGTTAATAAATCGTCAACTAGATGTCGCTAGTGGTTTCACAACGCGCGCTTGCGATAACCTAGTCAGAATATATCAGTAAGGAGCTCTAAATTAAACGAACTCACCTGCACGTGAACAAGTTCAATCATTATTACTCAATGAGTTAATTTTTGAAAGTAATAATGTGACTTCCATCATATTATTACTAAAATTATAAAAATATAATATAATATAATATAATATGTCTGTTTGGTATAATATGTCATCGCGACGAGACTATTATTGAATCATAAGAGTCGTCGATTCAATTTTGTATCAGTAATTGATCGATTTTATAATGTCATTTAATTTAATTTAATGTAACTTAAAGTGCATTGGATTAAAGTACATTTTCAAATGAGTAGTACTTATCAGAAAATGTAACTATACTGTAGGTCTCTCTCTCTCTCCGTCGTATTCCTCATTACTGAGGGTCGTGACACCTTCCACCGACGACTTTCTTTAACACGATGTAGCGCCATGTTGCCCTGTTCGCTGCGACGTGTAGAGCATCGTGGAAGTTCGTGTCGAGTGCGGTGCGGATTTGATCCGACCAACGCATCGGGCTCCGTCCTCGAGGTCTCTTTCCTTCCACTTTGCCGGTGACAACCAACTTCTCCAGGTTGCCACCTTCCCTTCGGGCAATGTGACCGAAGTACTCCAGAATCCTCTGTAGGCAGGTGGTTGATAGCCTTTTTGTTATTTTTGATACTGTAGGTATTTTGAAATAAAAATTTGAAAAATTATAGAATGATACGAAAACTCAATTAATCTTTAATATTATATTTTTAGTTACAATACCATTCGCTCTATCAAACTTTCACTCAGTCACGTGCCGCTTGGTCAAAGACAACCCATCCTATAGAAATCAGTGTCGCCAATCTCATTCATGTCTCAAACGCCAAAACGGACCTATTATATTTTAACACGGGTGCCCAAAAAAGGAGTGTAATGTTTTAGGGTTCAGGTATGTATGTATGTGAGTTTCTCCATTCAACGATAACTTCTGATCGGTCCAGCCGTGTCGGAGGAGTGTGGTAACAAAGAAAAGGGAGAGAATTTTATATTAGGTCCTTACATATGAAATTGGCGTTTTGTCGATTTTTTTTAAATATAATATATATATTTAATCAAAGTATGTACCATTGCTATCTATGCACTTTTGCCACCTTATAGGTAGTTCATTGATCCCTTTACTAAAAAAGCCATTCGGACGGGAATCAATAAAATCTTTGAAAGCGCTTTGGACTGCCTCACCGGAGTTAAATTTTTTCCCTTGCAAGAAGTTATCCAAATTTCGAAAAAAATGGTAATCTGTTGGAGCAAGGTCCAGGGAGTAAGGTGGATGTCTTAGGCATTCCGATTGAAGCTTCTCTAATTTGGTAGCCGTCTGTTGTGCAGTGTGTGGTCTAGCGTTGTCCTGAAGCAGCAGTGGCCTAGAACGATTGACCAGCCTCGGTTGTTTAGCAGCTAGCTTTTCCATCATGGATTGCAGTTGCTGACAATACATATCCGCCGCAATCGTCTGGCCAGATTTAAGAAAGCTGTAGTGAACGACGCCGGCGCTAGTCCACCAAACGCTCACAAGTAATTTTTTTTGAGTCAATTTTCGTTTGGGGCAGGATTTGGCTGATTCGCCAGGGTTCAACCATTGCGATGAGCGTTTCCGATTATCATACAGGATCCATTTTTCATCACAGGTAATGATTCGATTTAAAATCCCTTCATTACTGTGCCGGTTGAGTAATGTAACACAGCAGTCTACGCGCGTTTGTCGGTTTGCTGCACTCAATTCACGAGGTACTCACCTTTCAAGCTTTTTCACCTTCCCAATTTGCTTCAAGTGAACTAAAACAGTTTTATCACTAACACCGCAGCCTACAGCTAGCTCGGTACGTGGTTTGCGATAGATCCGCTTTCACAATAACCTTCAATTCTTCATTGTCAACTTTGGTCTCCGGCCGTCGACGGGGCTTGTTCTGCAGGTCGAAATTTCCAGAACGAAAACGTTGGAACCAAAAACGCACTGTGTTTTCTTTTGCGACACCCTCGCCGTACACATCATTAATCCTTCGAGCCGTTTCTGCAGCACTGGTGCCACGATGGAACTCGTACTCGTAAATAACGCGATATTTCAAGTTTTCCATTTTGTAAACAGAGTGGCGCAAAAAAAAAACCAAAAGAGAAAAAAACAAATGAATTACGATTTTCAAAACACAAAAGCATGAATAAATAGCTGTATAAATTTGAAATTGGAATTTCTAACCAAAGAAGAGATATTTGAGATCAAAGTGGCCAAACGACAAAACGCCAATTTCATATGTAAGGACCTAATATAATAGAGATCGATCAAGGCATCGTAAACCTCTACACTTCTATCTACATAATTTACGTACAAAGGGCTTTGATTGCTCGTTCCTGATATCTCCAAACCTTACAGCTCTGGAATAACTCCCCCGATTCAGTATTCCCCTCTAACAGAAAAATTTATTTTGAGTTTTAGTTCTATATTCGTGTAAAAAACTTAATGCAGTTCACAGAATACATCTACTTACCAAGTTTCAACAATATAGTTCTTATAGTTTTGGAAAAAAGTGGCTGTGACATACGGACGGACAGACAGACAGACAGACATGACGAATTTATAAGGGTTCCGTTTTTTGCCATTTGGATACGGAACCCTAAAAATGAATAGGCATCTCATAGGCAAGCACGCTCTTCCTTAGACTCTATCCTATTTATAGTTATCACTTTTCATTAGGTGTACTAACAGTGAAGTGGTACCTACTTAGCTTGAGTATTTTATATTGGTATATGCATAGTTAAAGAAAAACTATGCTATTAGTAAAACATTTTTTTTAATTTAATTTTTTATTCTATACAAGTTAGTACTGGTAACTAGCCACGGCCGAAGCCTTCCCCAGACCAGACTGGGCCAATCTAGCTCACCGCCATATACCTAATTATTGTAAAGTGGCATCAAATTCTAAAGTGGCAATTAAAATTATCATAGATTAGGTTTATTATGGAGGACAAAATTTTCAGTGGTCATCAATAAATCACTCATCCAAAAAAATTGGTTGCCTGTAAAGTCGGTTTACTGACGATAGTTGAACGTGACAACGTCTTCTTTATCGCTCGTTCCGCGCTGGCGAGGTAACGCCGGTAACGCCGCATGAGCGAGGTAACGCCGGATGAGTCATGTTTTTTTCTATCGATTTATAAGACGTTGTCACGTCAAAAAAATTGAAGTTTGCTTTTTAATTTTAAACGCTCCACTGCCCGTCTGAAAATAAGTTATTTATTACACACAGATAAATAATATTATATCGACAATCACGTTCGTCCAGAAATTATTCAAGTCTGTGCATAAATATAAACTGTCATTAGCCTTACCTGCACGCTGTCCCTCTCGCTCGCGATAATAATAAACAAAGACAAAAAGCTTTTTATAATCCTTTCTTAAACTGAGACCAATATAAATTGAGCCGGGAAGGTGGTTTCAATTTCCTCTGGTTCATCGATTTTCCGGAGGCGCGCGGGGGGCGGGGGGTCTTCCTTGAGTGGTGGTGGTAGTCCGTCTCCCTCCCACTTGGAACGTATGTGATAAAATGGTGAGGACGCCCTTTTTGCGCATAGTCTGCGCTGCTAGGCGGCATATTTCTGAAATACAGGACACGGCATGGAGTTGCCTTGCGTGGTTCTTAGTGTATTTTTTTAATCAAAGAACAGAGAATCCGCTCATCCACCTGATGTTAAGTGATATTTCTTACGTCTGCCAGTGTCAGTTGCATTGCAATGACAAATTACGCATTGCACTGCGCTCCTCTTCCTAAGCCATTATTTTTTTAAGTACTTACCACTAATATAACCTTGTAATTTTGCCGTAAAAAGTGGTACTTTTAGAACTCCACTGCAGTTAAAAACAGTAAATGATGATATGCAAAAATTTCCTGTAAAAAAAGTTAACTGATTGATCTATCCATCATACAGTAATAGCAGCAGAGTCACGAGTTAAGTCACGACTCAAGACATAACCATTAACCATCTGCTGAGAAAATATTTTTATTAGATTCTTCCTATAAGAAGCAAGTCTACTAGTAAGATAAAATAATAGGACATTACACACTTACGTATTTCTGAGAAAAAACTAAAATGTGGCGTTCAGTCCCGAATTTTTCAGCCTGGTTCAACTAGGTACGAGTGTATCAGCTAGACATTTAGCATATATAGTTATTATGATATTATTACCTAGTAACCCGGCCCAGCTTCGCAATGGGTATTTTGAACGATTTCTTAGTTAGTTCCTAGCGAATTTTATATAAGGACATAAATTGAAATGTAAAATAAACATTTATAACAAATGAATAAAAGCCTACTCCACGGTCACCTCTGTCGGGCGCAGATGACGGCCGGCATTGCGTGGTCAGTTTTTGCGCGTCATCCGAACTGGACGTTCCAAGTTCAAATTTGAAAATTGGAACTCGAAGCGTTCGATATTTGAAATTTCAAATTTAGCATAAAATTCCTGTCTTCAAGAATTCCGAGACGATTTGATTGTTTGTTAATTTAATTTTGCAAAAAAGGAGATAAAATTTTATCATTAATTTACTATAGTACCTAATAGTAAAATTCTCTTGTTAAGGGGATTTATTGAAAATATTTTTGTCTTTCTGACTCTCACGGAGATTTGGTAAGTGCGACATGCAGGGTCGCGGAAGAATATAGCAGAAAAACGACGTTTTACCTAATTACTCAAAAACTAAGCCAGTTATCAAAAATCTGTTCTAAGCGTTTTAGGATATTATTATTACCGATACCTACATTAAAACAAAAATTACAATTACATCCATTGTAGTTTCCGATAAAACATAGAAAAACTGAGATTTTGGAGCAACTTTTGGGAGAACTTTCTATCGAGAAAATTTTATCCAATCGTGTTTCTGCTTCTAAGCGATTTTAGATTAAAGACCCAAAATACATGACGTGTAAATTTGAAAGTAATTGTCTTTATAGTTTTTGCATAAAACTTCATTCAAAATCACCTAAATACGGCTTGTAGGCCGTTAAAATGTATGCTAGGGATTTTTTATTAACGAAAGTATGAAACTGCTTATGGCGTGTATACCTACGTCTTTAGAACTTCCATGGAACGCAATTCAAAAAACAGTTTTTAATAAAATGTGGGATATGTAACATAGGAATAATAGTTGGGTTTGCAGCTATTAGGTATATCAGTTAAAGGTTTATTATCTAAATAAAGACCCAAAAACCGAAAATAGACAAGCTGAGAGTTTTACGGCTTTTCTTTTCACGTAACGTCTGCAGAATCGTTCAGAATTACGAACTGTAAAAATCATATCATGTACCTAATATAGCGCCCTCAGCTTAAGAGCGTTCATGCAAAACGGCGCGCATCGCATTTCTTGCCATACTAAATTGGTTTTCGTTGGCGCTGACGCAATTTTGCGCTGATAATGCTATTACAAAAAAAATTATAGTAAAATAAATATACTACTTATTAAAATAGCAAATAACCAGTGACATTGAATATTAATTGAATTAAATTACTATAATTCAGAAATAACAAAATATCTTGTATTTTATCCTAAAATAATACGTTTAATTTATCGAAAAAAGCTAAAAATGACACTTTTCGGTTTATGGTTTTTGAATGAAAATCTAGGAAAATCGTGTTTTTTTTGAGACACTTTTTAGTAAATGTTATTAATTTTCTAAATATGTCATTGTTATAAGTTTTTGTTAAGAAACATGGCAAATATCTTGCATCTGCGTAGAGCGTCGACCGCTATTTTAGCAAACAGCCTATACAAAAACTGTTCTAGTGAGAAAGTTATACACATATTTTAAAATATTTTTGAGACAAGTTCTAGATTATGAAATGCCAAATAATATGAATTCAATTATCTAATCTATAATTGAACACATAACTATTTTATGTTCCTTCGGAAATCGTAAATTTTGACTCAAGCATAATACTAACGCATGAACCGCCTGAAACACTACAAAGTTTGAAAAGGCGTTTTATTTACTCCAGCCGCTACGGAGGTTTAAGGCCGTAGACTGATTTTATCTTTGTCACTACGACGAATATTATTTGGTAGGTGCGACAGGCAGCATTGCTAAATATCAAAGAATAACGACTTTTTACCTAATTGCCTACCAAGAAACTAAGGCAGTTATCCAATATTTATTTCTGAGTGATTAATACAAAATAAAAACATTGTAGTTTCCGATAAAAAAAAACAGAAACTGGGAAAACCTTCTATCGAGATTTTTTTCCAACCGCGTTTCTGCCTCGAAGCGGACTGAAGAAATGTAGATACCTACCTACATGGCGTTTAACTCGAAAATGATTTTCTTTACCTATGGTTTTTAACCTGGGTCATTGAAAATGGCGTTTTAGTAACCGTTTAGCCCGTTAACAATAGAATAGGAAGGTTTTCATTTTTAAATTTTTAATCATACATGCAGTTTTATTATATCTATAAAAAGAGTGACAAAATGGTTTTAATAAAATTAAATATAAATGTTTGCATAATATAAGTAGGTAGGTATACCTACCTACACCGTCCAACTGATCATTTATGGGCATAGTGCCCAAGATGCTGTCGCTATTAGGTACCTCTTTGTAAACAATTTTTGTTTTACAAGCTACTTTTGGTGAAAATGTAACAATTGATATCTTCGTTTTTGAATCTACATAGTAGCATTTCTTATCCTCCGATTAAGTACCTACTTAGGTAGTTAGCAGGACAGATTAATTTGTTTTGCTAAAAAAGAAACACCACACACAATTCTCCCAACGCTTTCTTCGACGCATGTTTTTCTCGACACCGGAACATCATCCTCAGGAGATGTTGACTTCACAATGCGAAATCGTAGAGACTCTAATAATTTAGGATTTCCGCAAATAACGCCTGCTTCTATTGAATACTTAGTTCAGGTAATTCTTCTGAGAAAGATAAGATTACCTTCTCCACCTTCTAAGACATCGGCGAAAGGGGAGAGGAAATGTTAAACCTCTTCTTTTGCCCTCAATAGCTTTAGGTAACAACAGTAGAAAGTAGATATCGGTACCTAAATATTTTTTTTACTTTATCAACAACGTGTAAAATGTATGAAATGATGCTAGATATTTTATTTATAGGTATACTCTATAAACCTTAAATTTAATGGGTTATGTACCTTACCCGACATTAAACATTTTTTATCAGAAACATGTTTTTTTTTTGTTTCAGCAAAATTTTATTACGGCGAATCATTTAATTAGATCAAAATAATAGTTTTGTGAAAATTTACCTAGGTAAATAGGTACATACTTACATCCAGTATATTTCAAATTAAGTACCTACTCAGTCATTATAGGCACCTACTGATGACCCGTTTGGGTTACAAGTTACAAGTAGGTAGGTAGATATATATTTTTGTATTTTAAGTAGGTATATATATATTATGTTTTGTATATATATTATATACTTTTATAATATTTATGCATAATATTTAGTTCTTTTTGTATCCTCTCGTGTTCTGTACCTACTTCGCATATATTGTATAATTGTTTCCACACCCGGGGCATCTGGAAGAGATCCTCATTTGTAGTGATAAGATGTCCTTGTGCATGTCTTCTCTATGTTTGTGTTTTTTTTTTGTATCTATGTTATATGTACAGAAAAATAAATAAATAAATAAATAGGTACCTATCACATAAGACCTGGATTTTAAAAAAACAAAATCCCGGAAAAACCAAGATCCACGTCGGAGAACCAGGGGAAAACTCCTGCAGCTTAGTTGATACATTTAACCTAAGCAAGCTACTTAAAGTACCTACTTAATATACCTAAGTACTACTAAGTAGGTACCTAGGTATCTACTTAATATTAAATTAAAGTAACGTATTCGAGGTCAAAGACTCCTATCATAGCTGCTGTAGAAAAATAAAAATACATAGAGTTCACTCTCAATAATAATAATAATACAAACAAAAGCAAAAGAAAAACAATCGGACAATCTTTACATCTCAACAAAAATCAACACTTAAACAAAACCTAATTCATCCACAGATCCATACGAGCCCTTTAAAAAAATCGCAAAGACAATGCACCCGAACAAAAAACCGCATAAAATATAGCCTCACCGGGCGAATGAAGCCTTATGCAAACTTAGGCCACTCCCCCCATAATACGCCCATGTGAAACCGACCGTCTCTTTCCCGCACAAGCATTTTCCTATTTCCCTCTCTCACAGATGCATAACGCCTACACATTTTCAGGCGAGCGTTTTTAGTTGTCGCAAAGGCATCGCGCGAGTCCGTCGTCTAGAAAACCGTCGGGGGCAAAAAACCCACCCCGCAAAAACCGTGAAAGAACCCCCCGACCACCGTTTTTATGCCGGTTTTTTCCCACCACTAATTGTATATTAGTAACGTACGAAATAGTGACGTGCGTGTGCCGAGTTTTTTGACTGTGTTTTGAGTGATGTGCGTGGTAGTGATGTTTGTTTTTGTTTGCGAAGGTAATTAATTATCGATTATCGATACGGCAATGAATTAGTGTAAGTGTTAAGGCGTATCGATTGTTGTTTTGATAGTATTTTGCGATTGGGATCTATCGATTTGCGATATTAACCGGCAAATAGGTATAGATAGAGGCGGTAAATTGGTATTTGTGTTTTGCCTCTTCATTCTGAATTCCGAGACATAAACTCGGCTTTAATACATTTGGCCTTGCCTATGGTCATGCTTTTGGCATATTTGCTCTTAAATTAGAGATTTGTGCGTCAATTTTGAAGTATCTATGAGTTTTTGACTGATTTATTAGATTGGGTTGTAAGCTCTAAAAAACTCTATATCATTTGAAAATAATTAGGTCTTATTGTAAAAGTTACTAATGTTCCCTTAATTAATATGTACGGCCTTAAGTTGAAAATATATGTTTTTCCTTTATGAGCATTTGCAGAGCAGATTTGAAGTAAAGCAAAAGAATATACTACCTACCTAAAACCTATTCAAGCGAAAAAGATTCAAATCTTTCGCAAAAATATATGACCCTTATATCTATAATTATTAATTAAGTAATTAGTCAATATTTTGCTAAAAATTAACGGCCTAAACGGTTGTTTAAGAAATTTTTAGGGACATACAGTTTAAAAACTTTAAAGGTAATTATTACTTTAAACGTCATTTATTTTGGGTCTTTAATCTAATTTAGCTCAGAAGCAAAAGCACGTTTGGAATTTTCTCGAAAGAAAGATTTTCCAAAAGTTGCTCCAAAATCTCCATTTTGTTAGCATTAAGGACGCAGGCTTAAATGTATTTTTTTTATTTATGTCGGCAGTAGGTAATAATTTAAAAATGGAGCCATGATCTATAGAGATTATTTGACTCAATCGTGTTTCTGTCTCTATATGAATTTAGATTAAAAACCCGAAATACACATGTAGGTATGTTTAAATTTCAAAGTAATTGTCTTCACACAAACTAAACTAGTTTTATACACAAACTAAAGTTAAAGACTAGCTAAAATTGTGTTTTAGTCTATGTGTCACTCAAAATCGCTATCGCTGTCGTTTTAGCCCCTTAATGAATGTTGATGCTATAAGCTCATGTCAAATTGCCAATTCAATAAAATTTAATGAGCTTGTACCTACTTACTAGAAAATTCCCCTCAAGCTCAAACTAAGTCATAAAAATATTTGATTCTATAACCACCATAATACCCTACTTAAATACTTACCAATCCAATGTTATGTTACAATGTTGCAAAGCCTCGTAGTGTAAGGGAATTATGAGATACACCTACCTAGTATACCGAGAAAAAATTATATAAGTACAACTAACTAGTTCTTACTATAGGTAGGTATGTATAATTACTAAGTCAAGTACTAGTTCTTCTCGGTGCAAACCTGCTTTTCTAATTTGGTGGTATAGTTTTGACTTTTAGAAAACGCCTTTATTATTTATGGGTACTTACATCCCATGCCCTCTCGTACAATATTTTTTGAAATTGAGCTTTTACCAATTTATTGATTGAAACCAAATTATTGTTTTTTAATCTATTTTAACCATAGAAAGATATTTCTGGTTAGATAGAGGTAGTTAGGTATATCATGATGCCGTCCCTTAGTATTAACATAGTAACTCTATACTAATTTTCATTCAGGGAAAACGGGAGCAAAATCCTTTAAAAGTTCTTTATTTCATTTTAATTTCAATTTTCACTTGTAAAGCTCGTAAAGTTTAGTATAATAGGTAGTAACTTGCTGACACTGCATACAATGTTTTGAAATTTTAGGGGTTTGATAAATCGCTTAGGTCCTCATTCTCAGACCTACCTTTGCCTACCTTAAATAATTGTTTTATTTTAATTTTCTAATTTCTCATTTATTTTAATTTTATTATTTATCAAATATTCTGTGAACAAAAACAATTAGGTTCGTTATATTGGAGGCCCCCTTTATCTATATTTTATTCTGTTTTTCTATAATATTTGTTGTTATAGTGGCAAAAGAAATATAGTATCATGTGTGAAAATTTCAGCTGTCTAACTATCACGGTTCAAGATATACAACCTGGTGACAGACGGACGGACGTACGGACAGTGAAGTCTCAGCAATAGCGTCCCGTTTTTACCCTTTGGGCACTACACCCAAAAAACGGTCAAATCGTTTTGGAGGTGTATGGTTGGCCTATTTTCACCTTATAGGTGTTCTACTTATTTGAATCTTTTAATGACTCTATTAGCACATGCAGTGCCAAAAGTTTCGTGTATCAAGCAGCGTGGTATTTACAGCTCGTTACTAAATATGCAAATAAATAACTCAATAATTTTCCAACTGAAAAGAGCACGAACGTTTTAGCACGAAATGTCTATTTTTAACACAAGAATTTGCAAATAAATTGGTCTATTTTAATAGAACTAGTTATACGTTCTGACTTGTTTTGGTCTAAAATGTATCCTCGTTTTTTCGGTAAAAAATGTGCGTACTTATAATTTTCAATAAGTAGATATTTACATCCAGGTCTTTGAAAAAGGTTTTCTTATCTACATAATTTTTACGTCTCACTGTAAACCTACCTATGCCCTATTTATTTTATTTTTGCGTCGTGTACAATAAATGTCGTGTTTATGGGACCTTTTAAACCAAAGCAACAAAAAATTAAAAAAAGTTTCCGAAGCTGGGCCAAATCCATAATTTCTAATTCGCGTAGCGAGCCATTCTTTGTTACCAAACTCCTCCGAATCGGCTGGACCGATTGTTATGAAATTTTTAGTTTATGATCACTAGGTCTGAGAGCAGGTTGGTATCTTTTTTTTTAATGACAAAACGACGTTTGCCGGGTCAGCTAGTTGAAGGATAAAATTTAATTTAAGGATAAAATTTAAAATTTAGTACTCTATAGGAAAACCAAAGTCACAGACATAGCCCAATGGATCAAACCGAAGTGGAAATGCGCAGTGGGCATGCCATAATTGTCATAGGGCAGACGTGGCCTAGGGCCGTACCACCATCTCTTTTAATGGTATATCGATGCTTTTAAAGCAGTAATGCTGCAGTATTGTTTTAACATTTTCATACAAACTTAGTTAATCATTGTTTTCACTTTTCAGCTTACCCGATTTAAATAGCTTTTTTGTAATGAGTATAGCATAATTGTTTAGATTGTAAATAATTGATCCATCATATTAGTGTAAGTGGCACTGCTAATTATATGGTAAATAAATAGTATGAAAATGTCGAAAAAGTAGCTACTGCAACTTTACTTCTTCAAGAGATGGTGGTACGGTGGTGATGAGACGCACTGCATCTGACATGGGCAGGCGTATCATTTAAGAGCGTTCATGCGGTGCGGCGTGCCTAGCGTTTCGGTCCATACTAAAAAGGAATTCGCTCCCGCTGACGCAATTTTGCGCGGATAATGGTATTACAAAAAAAATTATAGTAAAATAAATATACAACTTAATAAAATAGTAAATAACCAGTGACATTGAATATTAATTGAATTAAATTACTATAATTCAGAAATAACAAAATATCTTGGATTTTATCCTAAAATAATACCTTTAATTTATCGAAAAGTGCTAAAAATGACACTTTTCGGTTTATGGTTTTTGAATGAAAATCTTACACACTCTTTAGTAAATGTTATTAATTTTCTAAATATGTCATTGTTATAAGTTTGTGTTATGAAACATGGCAAATATCTTGCATCAAAATAGAGCTTCTACCGCTAAGTGAGTATTTAGCCTTTACCTTAAACTTTCTAATGAGAAAGTTATACACATATTTTCAAATATTTTAGAGACAAAAACTAGATTATGAAATGCCAAATAATATGATAGCAATTATCTAATCAATAATTGAACACATGACACTCTTATGTTACGTCGAAAATTGTCAATTTTGACTCAAGCATAATTCCAACGCATGAATGGTCTTAATACCGGGTAAAACGTCTACTAGAAAAAAAAATTAACTACTAAATAGCTATGTTGAGTAGTTTTTGTCGTACGACAGTTCGCACTTGGCGAATTTTGTTTTTGTGTGAGTCTCAGAGGAAGACAGAAATTACACGCGGATGCGCTTCATCCGTAGAGGTTTAACAGTAAATAAATACTCGATAGCACTAGTACGGTACGCAAAAGAATGAAGTGGCACTGGATACAAAATTTGAGTACGTAATAATGACAAAAAACTTTATCGCCTGTTTTAGTTGCTAGACCTTGTTATTAGTCGAGTCAACAAGTTGCCTTTTTAGCCTACTTTTTCAGCAGCAGAATAAAGATTTTTCAAATTTAAAAAAAGATTCAAAAAGAGGAGCAAAATTTCCTACACAGAAAACATGACTCCCGAAACTATAGGATGTCTAAAATGTCTATAACACAAATTACAGAACATATTATTCAGGGGCTTACTGAATAAATAAATCGCCTAAAATTTTTTTCATTACAATTTTTCAATTAGTTACGCAATAGTTAATAATATTTTTACTGCTTGAACATGAACATTGCAAGTCTGATAATTGTCAAAATGTAAATTTGAAATATTTTGGAGCCATTTTTTTTTAACAATTTGAAAAACTTCAAGAACGATCGCTGACTCCCAGTTGGAAAATTAAAAACAAACGTGTTTTTCAGTTTTGACTAATAATTTTCGTTGTTGCAAACTTTAGATATTAGTTTCTAGAACGTTTAACATGCAACTAGGTATACCATAAATCCATGCATCCTATGCTATCTTTACCACCGAAGACTATGTCTACTAAAAATTTACTTTGCAAGTAGAGCCTTTGAAAATAGACACATTTATTTTTTGCATTTTTATCCTTTGAAAATGGGTGCAACTATATTATTTGCTTTTTTCGCCGACCGTACCACCTACACCGCAAAAGTTATGCCACGATAAACTGTTATAAATGTCGCTAATTATAACTGACACCCAATAGCTGCGATTTAACGGTAATTAGCTAATTAGGCAACGTTACCACAGGCCACTGCATCTACACAGCTTAGCTTATAATTATATACCTACCTACCTAAACAAAGTACCTAATAAAAATTAGTTAAGTGCAAGTCGGGCTCCGTACTACATAAATAAATATATTATGTATACGGGACATTTTTACACATCGCAATCTAGCCCCAAAGTAAGCGATAGCATGTGTTATGGGTGCTAGATGACTGATAAATATACATACATACTAATATACATGAATATAATATATCGAAAAACACCCAGACACTGGAAAACATTCATGCTCATCACACAAACATTTACCAGTAGTGGGAATCGAACCCACGACCTCCGGCGCAGACGGCAGGTTCGCTACCACTACGCCATTCGGTCGTCTAAACATAGACGTACCTACATAGACTAATTCAAATCAA
Organism: Coenonympha arcania; assembly: GCA_036785405.1. Lineage (NCBI taxonomy): Eukaryota > Metazoa > Arthropoda > Insecta > Lepidoptera > Nymphalidae > Coenonympha > Coenonympha arcania. Next base: position 8,812,364 of record CM072078.1, read on the forward strand.
AACATCTCTGCCATCAATAAAATAAATACGAATCAGAATTTCGGTACTTCGCTACTCCCGTGGAAACGATGGATTTTGCGGAAAAGTAGCTGATGTGTTTATCCGGGTTATAAGCTATCTATGTTCCAAATTCCAGCCAAATCGGTTCAGTAGTTGCGGCGTGAAAGACAAACAAAGATCCATCCATCCATACTTACAAACTTTCGCGTTTATAATATTAGTAGGATAGTTTGATAGTGTTACCTATAGTATTCAAATAAGGCTCTCATGCCAAAATATGAATAGGCGGGGCCTCGACTGGGCGGGGCGTTGGGCGTGGCCGCGCGGTCGTTGACCCCTAGAGCATGCGGTAACATGCCTATAAACGGCATGGGTTAGTAAGAACATTTGCAATTCTACGACTGGCTTACTACGGAAATTCCTGTTAAAGGAGATCGCACATACGTATGACTTCATCGAAACCAAGTGAACTTGGCTGCAGATAGGTAGGTACTATTAGGTATAGATATTTCAATCTCTGTCTGTTTTGGACTTACCTTTACAGTTTACACAGGTTTAAAGCCACTGTCAAAAAACATGTAATAAATCGGGGTTACTATACTATTGAAGAATTTTTTAATTGACAAGAATTCTTGGAATGATAGGGATATTTTTCCATCACCTCACGAGATATCTTAAAAATTATGTAATAATTTTTGATATTATTTAAGAAATCACACTAATATTATAAAGGCGAAAGTTTGTGTGTAAGTGTGTGTGTGTGTGTGTGTGTAAGTGTGTATGTTTGTTACTCCTTCACGCCGCAACTACTGAACCGATTTGGCTGTAATATTATAAAGGCGAAAGTTTGTGTGTAAGTGTGTGTGTGTGTGTGTGTGTAAGTGTGTATGTTTGTTACTCCTTCACGCCGCAACTACTGAACCGATTTGGCTGAAATTTGGAACATAGATAGCTTATAACCCGGATTAAAACATAGGCTACTTTTTGTCCCGGGAAAATCCATAGTTCCCATGGGATATTTGAAAAACCCTAATTTTCAACAGTAATCTATAGCTACAGCTTTAGGTAGATTACTTTGACAATCTTTCCTGAATGTAGGTGTAAAGGTCATTGAAAAGGAAATTTAAATTTTTTCTCGCGATTAGTAAAAAATCGAATTTAACGCGGGCGGAGCCGCGGGCAAAAGCTAGTTGTATATAATGACATTTTTTTTAAAAGAGCAAGTGCCGAGTTTTTTGCCAGTTCTTCTCGGTGCAAACCTGCTTTCCGAACCTGGCGGTAGAGTTTTGACTTTTCATAAGAGCCTATTAATTGGGCCTATGTGAAAATAAAGATTTTTCATTTTCATTTGCATTTTCAATCCACGATGACACGCCCCACTCTGTCAAACTCCATACGAATCGAACAATAAATGATTGAATGAAACATAAGCATAACCAATTTATTGCAATTAGATTTTGTGACAACTTCCCTGGCTGGCGCAGTGGCGTGCACTCGGATTTAAGTAGGAAGTCGCGGGTTCAATTCTCTCCACGGGCTACTTTAGAATCCTTATCCTTAAATTCTAAACTGACTCTCAGGTTTTGTCTGGTAGGCTTTGGTTGCAGCTACCTACCTATACCACTTTACCATCAATAAGCGTTCCGGCGCGATGCTTCGTAGAAATCGGGTGAGTTACTTACCCCTTCCGAGTTATTAGGTAGGTACGATAATATCTTTGCATGTGTGTGACTCCAGAAATGTCAAGCACAACTTGGCTTTAATTTTGTTCACACACTCATAGTAATAAATCGAATATCTTCATACTTCGTTTGCCCATGAAACTTTTCTGTTTTGCCTCTTTAACTTCTTTTTACTATGCATGCATAAACACCTAGGTACCTAAGTATACAAAAATACAATACTTGTTTTAAAAATGTTTTAAGTATTATCATTATTTAAATTTTATTACTTAATTGGTTTCAGGCAGGAATCCATTGTCAATAATTTTCCTAAAGAATGTTAAAGTATTTTAAACGACAGGTGAACTAGGATGAAAGTCATGTTTGGAAAATATAACGGTTAATTGTTATTCGCTAAATATTCGCTAAATTAATTATTTAAGTTTAAATTGCAAGAATACCTACTTTCGGGATATTTACGGTATCTACTCGTATCTACTTGAGAACATTTAAAAAAGCCTATTTAGACGATGTCGTCGTCGTCGTCGTCGTTTCAGCCGATGGACGTCCACTGCTGGACATAGGCCTCCTGAAATGACCGCCAAACACCACGATCTTGCGCCGCCTGGCGCCAGCGACTCCCCGCGACCCTCTTAATGTCGTCCGTCCACCTGGTGGGGGGTCGACCGACACTGCGCTTTCCGGTGCGTGGCCGCCATTCCAGCACCTTGGGTCCCCAACGTCCATCGGTCCTGCGAGCTATGTCCTGCGGCAGGACCGATTAGACGATGTACTTAACTATAAATAGTAGGTAAGTAGATAGGTACACATTTACATATTATTTGAAAAAGGGCGATTTTAGTGTCGTTTTGTCTCGATTTCTTCAGATAACACATCATCTATGTGGAAATTACCGAAGTTTTTAGTTTTGTCAAATAAGAACTTTCTTTGGTACCTATCTGAAGTCAATTTTAACTATTCTCATTAATCAGTGTTTTGGTACATAAGAAGGTACTAGGTTTCGCTAGCTGCTCCACCTGCGTGCATTAAGATTTTTCATGAGTCGTGGATTTTCCGTTGGCACTGCCTTTCTCAACCTTTATAACTACTTACTAAGGCAAAATGCTTTCTCATAAATCCACCTTTCACAGGATCGATTCCGTATAATTGCAGCGTTATTGCGTAACAAACATTCAAACAAACAAATTCAGAAACTTTAACATTCGTACTTAATATTTATTGATTTTTTTCGGTTGATACTTAATTACCTATATTTTTATTTCTATTTTTGTTTCAGATGCCGCACATCGGACACTTGGACAAAACTACGCATCGCGTTAGATTTACATTTAAAACTATATTTATATTTAAATGTACCTAGTGCAATAATTGTTTAAATAAATTATTGATTAAAAATCAAATTATTTGTTGAACGGGTTCAGTGTAATATCAAAATAGTTTATTTAAAAAAAAATCTTATCGTAGACGCAATATTTATATATTTTTCCTTTATCGGTTTTCGTCAATTTTTTTCATTGAATGTTAAAAGAAAGACTTTTTAATAGTTATCCAAAAGTGATAATATATTGTTTACTAGAAAGTGTAGAGTTGAGTGACAAAATTCACAATGTTTAACGTTACAAACACACACACAAACTCTAACGCCGATGACCGGTGAAAAAACGTAACATTAAAAAACAAACGTAAAAGTGAAAACGTCAAATGTAAAAGTGAAAGCGTCGAATGTAAAAGTGAAAGCGTTAAATGTAAAAGTGAAACGCATTAATGTAAAAGTGAAAAGACGAAAATGCGGTATTTATGAGTGACTGTTGCGAGCAGAGCTGCGGGATGTACACCACGTGGTACAGCCGCGGGGAGGGGGGCATGCACCACCACCAGATGGGGCAGCTGTACCACGGGGCGCCCATGATAAAGACTGAAGCGGGCGTCAACAGCGACTGCATGATGGCGGTGGACTATGCGCCGCCGATGAAGGTGAGATAATCCAAAATATCGATACAACTAGGTACAAACCTGAGTCATAAAGCAAGAAAACATATTTCTTTATTTAAATTTCCTGGGTTTCCGTATTAGTTTTCCGCATCAAAATAACGTACACGCCTGTATATTAATTTTTTAGGGGTTTTCAGTCAATCTGCACTCTTTCCTACAAAAAAAGAATGACCAAAGGTGGTATCAAGTTTTCTCATGCACCTTAACCAAAATAGTCTAGTTAATCACACTAATATTATAAAGGCGAAAGTTTGTGTGTAAGTGTGTGTGTGTGTGTGTGTGTAAGTGTGTATGTTTGTTACTCCTTCACGCCGCAACTACTAAACCGATTTGGCTGAAATTTGGAACATAGATAGCTTATAACCCGGATTAAAACATAGGCTACTTTTTGTCCCGGGAAAATCCATAGTTCCCATGGGATATTTAAAAAACCCTAATTTTCAACTTTGACAATCTGTCCTGAAAGTAGGTGTAAACGTCATTGAAAAGGAAATTCAATTTTTTCTCAAGAAAAATTAGTAAAAAATCGAATTCAACGCGGGCGGAGCCGCGGGCAAAAGCTAGTGTTAAATAAAGTAGTGTTTTTAAGAACCATTGGCACTAGGAATTTGTTTTTATATCCGGAATTTAATTTTGCGTACAAAAAGTTACCTACTTTCTTTTGAATGCACATTTCATGTCATAAAGGACGTTACTGAAAAATACAACTAGTTTATTTTCCCATTGCTTTGGAATCCGGATTTTTATACAAAAAAAAAATTGTAGGAGTTAATGAGGACTCCGTAGACTATAAAAAATAATCGGATCGATATCAGTATAATCTGAGGGTATCAGATTCTATGACATCCGTGGTTATTGTCTTTTACCGGGTTTTCCCACCAAAAAAAAGATGTTCTCACTTGTGCATGGGTTTTTTTGGTTTTTGGGTAAACTGCACTTAGGTAAGTACTTACCTACCACATAATTTTGTACGCGTGGGTTATCGACCATCTCTATACAACTTACAAATTTCTATACAAATGAACAAATGTCAGTTGTACAAGAACCTACTGCTTGACTCAAAAACCCAGAATATCAACGTATATAAAGCGTGTGCAACCTGTCCAAAAATAGCAAGAATGCATTTAAGGGCAGGGCTTACTCACCGATTTGTGCTACGTTATAATGTTTTGTGTCAAATCAAGAGTCTAGTCTAAGTCCCTTTGATATCAAGAATCGCTCTTGATTTCAAAGGGTAAAACGATATCCTTTAACTAAGACTCCGCGAGCAGGACAGATTAATTTGCTTGCTATAATCGGGACTTGAAAAGAATCTGTATCGTCTAATATACAGAAACACCGCTCACAATATGAAACACCATACACAATTCTTCCAACACTTTCTTCGACGCACGTTTCGTTCCGATTCCGGGACATCCCCAGGAGATGTAGACTTCGCAATGCGAAATGGTAGAGTCGATCGTGCTCTACGATTTATTTTTCCTATTTTTCTTTTGATTACTTTTCTGAATTGTTTCCCATTAAATAGCAAAAAAATAAGCCGTAAAATCGCCTGTGCCGATTCACACAGATAAAATCTTGCTACAAAACCGCTTGTGGTAACCCACTCACAGTGCGTCGTACCACTAAATCATTTAAATACAGACAAGAAAATCAACAGGTAACAGTATTACGTATATGTTTTTTGCTGAACCTTTTTCTCTCACAGACCAGAATTTCTATTCCGGGAAAAACTGGCGAGCACACACTGCGCGCAAATACGTTGAAGTTTTTTAACAACATTCACTGCGCGTTTCTTTGTAAGGTTCCGTCCGCACTGTAATAGTAAAACGGTATTGCACGGCGATTTGATTTGATGGTGGATAAAATTGTATATTCACACGATAAAAGTAAGTAAAAGACGAGTGCATCTGTGATTGTTGGATTTCTTTTTTGTGGTAGTACAACATAATTACTTCTGTATATCATTAATTATTATTGAACTATAGAATTTTTGTATATTTTAATTCAACAAACCTTAAACAAATAATACTACACAAATCTTCAAAATAAGTACGGTTCACTCCATTTCTGGAGCATCATAAGGAAAAGTTGACTCTACAAACTGTCTTACTTATCAAGTAATGATAAGTAAGAAAGAAAAAGAAAAAAAAACTTCTTGAAAGACAAAGTAGGTATTACTAACCTAACCTATACCTTTCATGGTTGAGAAGCGTGAAATTTAATTTCACGATTCTCAACCATGTTGCATTTTGAACTACATTCAATTTTACGCTCTATATCAATAAACGTAAAATTAATTTTTCAGTGTTCCCAAAAAATATTTTAGTTTCAATATCGTTTGCTAATATATAAAATTTTGCTAATACGTAAATGCAGACCTTTTTTAAACATTTCACTTCACGAAATGCAGCCGACATGTTACGTGAATTGCCTACCAGTACAAGCAAAGCCATAGAAGATCTAATCTAGCCACTATAAAACCTTATCAGGCCAACGATAATGAAACGTCTAATTACTTAGTAACTTACTGTAAGTTACTTACAATCTGAGAATGTGTAAGCTTAGAGCATTGCTCGTCCTAATCGAGCTATTGCGATGAGACGGGGCTACTTTTTTGCCGACCCTACGGATCTTCCCCATTATGGGTAAAGCATGTTAAATATCCACGTGATAGTATACCCATAGAGTCTCAAGATGCTCCGTGATGTAACTGGTCAAGTGGGACTCGGAATCTCGCGCCGAGGGTTCCGCATCTTCTTGCCAAAGCGTGAACACTTTGCTGTTTTTATTTTAAACTAAGTAGCTGTGAAACACGCGGCTACAGGGTAATTTTCCCAATTTTCTTATAATTTTTATTTTCTGTAAGGAACTTCTGTAAAGTAATAGAAAACTTAAAAAAAGATGATAAAATTGGTGAAGTCAATGTAAAATACACTATAAGTTTGAGCTTTTAAAGTATAGGTAGGTATGTATTAAAATTACCAATTATGGCAATAATTTCTACTAGCGGACGCCCGCGGCTCCACCCGCATGAATTTCGGTGTTTCACAATTCCCGTGGGAACCATGGATTTTTCCGGTATAAAAAGTAGCTTATGTTTTAATCCAGGGTATAATCTATCTCCATTTCAAGTTTCAGTCAAATCGTTTTGGTAGTTGCGAATTGAAGGAGTAAAAAACATACACACACTTACAGAAACACACACACACACACACACACACACACACACACACACACACACACACACACACACACACACACACGCACACACACACACACACACACACACACACACTTTCGCTTTTATGATATTAGTGTGGTACTATATTTAGTTCTTCTTTATTTCCATCAATAGGTAATGTTCTATAGAAGTCTGCAAAATGTTGAGTGCCCAGTGGCCCAAACGTACTGAGTCTGACAGACAGTTAGGGCTCTTTACGCTCTTTCGGTACGGAACTCTAAAAATGGCGTAGCAAAATAATAAGGAGAGTACGTATAGTAAAATTTTCCGTGTTGGTAAGTTATGTCCGGGACTAGTGACTCACTGTTATAGCTGTTGCTTATTTAGCCCATCGGCTAAGCCCAGCTATCTGAAGAGGCAATCCAGCATCCTAAGCACATGAGGCCATCAAAAGTAAGCATCTTACGAATAGAATAAAGAACATTTATTTTATTTATTTATTTGTAATCAAACAGCGTTTACAAAAAATGGTTGTACAGGTATTAATAAATCTTAAAATAAGGCAAAAAAAGATAAGGCCAAGAAATTGAGATAGGTTCGTTTCAGCTGACGGACGTCCACTGCTGGACAAAGGCCTCCTGCAATGATTTCCAGCATACACAGTTCTGCTCCACTTGTATCTAGAGACTTCCTGTGAGTTCATCTGCTTGGTTAGGAGATTTACTAACACTGTGCTTTTACGTGAGGGATCGACATTCCTGCACTTTGTGTCAGAAGTTCTGAACAAACGCTGAAAAGTTTCTCGACCATTATACAAGATAATTAAATAAGATAATTGATCTTATTTAATTATCTTGTATAATATAGCACTGATTTAAATGGATTTATATAAATTGGATCTATATCTTTCTGTCAATAAAAAAATCTCGTCACACTTATTTTCGCCATCTTTATGCTAGGTAATTGACTCTATCTAGCAATCACATCGCTCCTGAGATATTTAAGTTGCCTACTTACTGTAAACTTAGTTTTAAGTTTAAGGGATGAAACTTTTATCAACATTATTTAACTATTCAGTCATTTACTGGCTCTTTATAAGTGCTTATAACTGAGATCTTTGTGAAACAAATTCTAATTGATATAATTGATTAATTTTCTCAGTTTGTCGTAGGTAGAATCAATTATAAAGCCTAAAGACAGCGTTATAAACACTCGCATCACAACGATTATTTTAAATACCTCGAGGTATTTGAAGTTGAGTCGCTAAAGTCCCGTGTGTAAATTTACTTCAAGCGATTCATCTCGGCCACATCCTCTAGTGTTCAGTCCACATTTCTGCACGGACCACAACCTGCGACTTGCTAGTAATTTAATTATACCGGTCGGTATTGCCTAGTGCCAGAGCGATTCATTATAGAGCTGGTAAATACTCTGAAGTATCTACGTTCTATACTGTAACCACACATATATAACACTAAGGATGACGAGTCAGCGCTAAAAAGTGTCCGAACCGAAAGAGAGATAAAACGCGAAAAAAGAGAAAATCGCACTATAGCTAGTTGCAAGTAAAATTAGGCTGATTATAATGGTTAAGACATAAATTACAATGTTTTAGCTTGTTTATAAAAATACACATATCCTCGCTACATAGGTTTTCTCGGGACACTTTTTTCGTGAATTTTGTATTACACCCGCTGTCCTTAGATAGTAAGTGAATGACCGTAACGGATAAATAAAGAAACCTCTCTCGCTCCAGAGGTTCCTTCATTTCTGAAGATCATGCTCATAAAAGGAATTTTGAAACCACGTACGGATAAAATTCTTCCACCGAGTTCAGAGTTTCGAGTATCAGAGAGTCTTGCATTCGTGTGAAAGAAGAATGACCCAAAGTGGTGTCTAGTTTTCTAATGAACCAGAATGAACCAAATCCAAATCCAATATATTCTAAGAAAATAAAATAGTGTTTTTAATTGGGACTATAATGATCAAGTTTTCTTGTGAACGAAAACCAAAATATTCTTGGAAAATAAAATAGTGTTTTTTAAGAACCATTGGGGCTATAAGAATTTGTTTTTCATATCCGGAATTTAACTTTGCATACAAAAAGTTAATTTCTTTTCAATGCACATTTCCTTTCATACAGATTTTATTGAGACGTAGGTACAACTTGTTTATTTGCCTATAACTTTGGAATCCGGATGTTAATTTTTAAAATAATAATTGTATTGGAGTAAAAAGTAGTCTTTCAAAAAAGTTTGGATTTGAACCAGCTTGGTACGAGTCCATACAAGAATGGTCAGTATCCATTGCACTTGGAGTCCCTCTGCTAATCTGACCATCTGGTTGGTGAGCGTCCTTTCGATCTTTTGCTCTCGGTGTTTCCCTTCACAATAAGCTTTTCTAAGCTGGCATTCCCACATCCCGTGTGACCGAAGTAGGAGAGAAGGCGTTGGTAACAATTATGAGGGAAAGCAGCTCTCCATTATTAGGCAGGTACTATATAGAAAGAAAGAAAGAAAGAAAGAAAAATAAATTTATTCAAATAAATAGAAATAGGCACAGCACAGACGTAAAAACTAAAAGATTTAAAATATAAAGCTAAAAGAAATAAGAAAAAACAAAAATTAAACAAACAAAATTAACATTAAACCCTATTCCTATAGATTTTAATATCTATCTACTGTACGTTATACTAAGTACACGGATTCGCATCTTTACCTTTATTTGGTGTAATCAAAAATATGTTTAAAACACTTTAAAATTCCACGGAAGGTACATTAAAGTAAACCAATAGAATCGTGTCTCACTCCCAAATACAAAAAGGAATAAGAAAATTAGTTAACCGATATTTTCTGTCAACAAGTTTTTGTAATCGTTAAACGTTCACAATTATTGTAAGTACAGTTACCTAATCTGAGGTTTACTAGATAGTGTGAGCATACAATAGCTCAGTGGTTCAAACCTCTACCCCAGCAGAGGATCGGTAATTCGATTCCCAGGCATGCACTTTTGAATTTTCGAAATTATCAAATTTGTGGAAAGTAAATGAGTACTTAAAATGGTGATGAATGAAAACCTGCATACGTAAGGCTTGGTTTTCCTGAAGTGACTGGTCTGCTTACTCTTACGAACACTTTGTGTGAGTGCAACAGGCATGTATAGCGCGTAAATGTCAAGAAACAATGTTTTTCATTTTTAAAACGAAATTAAGAAATCAGGGAAAAGTCCCCCTGAAGTGTCAATTCTCCATATTGTTCTTCAAGATTAAGTGATGCCTGATAAACTGCAATTGGCAAACTATTAAGCAAAGGCCGAAAATTCCTCTTATTCAAAACCCATGCCGTCAAAAATGATTCAGACAATGACAAAATTATAAATCTAATATAGGTATAATAATAGCTGTTTTTCATAGATTTTATATCTTGTAGAAATAACCTGTTATCGAATGCTACACAGCATCACATCGGCAGTTGGTTTGTGGTAAATAGCCGCCGCCGAAGTCTTTTCAGAAATTAATGTTAAATCTCATATTAAAAAGGGCCGGGAAACGAACCCGGGAAATCTTGCCTTAATCACCAATAACACAAGGGAGTCCTTCCAAAATCTGCATGCATAAGGTCCTCAGTAATCATAAAATAGTTGGTACATTGAACCAGAAAAGGTGAACAAAAAAAAATCATTAATCGATTTTTGAGTCAACACCAATTTTCGGTACCGTTAAACGTTGACAATAATTATTGTGCCCACCTAATCTGATTCAAGATTTTAAGAAGAACTCATCTCGTCGAGTTATGCATCGCTTGCTATCACCCGTGCCTCGCTCCGTCTCACAAAAAAGCTAAACAACTTGTTCTATAAACTTCTACGCACGACTGCGCACGATTCTCTTCGGTTTGGCACCGGGCGATACCCGCGGCTGTACTAAGTCAGAACTCAATAACTGAAACAAGCAAAAATTAAATTAAAAATGTATAAAGTTATAAACACTATTATGCCTAATGGCACGCGTGAAGTACTTAATCGAGTAATCACTAATCATACGCCAAAAATGTCTTACATCTTTTTTTAAAAGAGCTGATACTCTTACACTGCTGGACTGATATTAACTAAACATAGTTAAGAACTACCACAAAGAAATTGGTTTTCATATGAAAAACCCGCATCGAAATTGGTCCATGTGTTTGAGCGCTTCACACACACAGACAGAAAGACATCGACGATAAACTCATGACTTTTTGCATCGGGGGTTATAGTTTCCCACAGGGAAATCCTAACATAGTATTTTCCAATCTCTATGGCTCACGAGATCGCTTATTAATTAAGCGATAATACGCATACCTTTTTTGAATTTCGTTCTTTCTATAACATGCATTTATTCCAATATATTTTATCATCATTTTATTCGTGTTCATCTCAGAAAACCGTTTCGTTTGATACCTATGTTATATGCACAAAAAATGCTAGGCGGCCATCTTGATTCATCTGCCATATTGGATTTGGAATGACGTCACTCAACATGAATTTTCACTGAAACTAATGTGTATATACGTGAAATTCAATTTAAACTTACGAGTACATACAAACATTGCAAGTAAAAAAGATTCCGACGAATTGAGAACCTCCTCCTTTTTTTTCAAGTCGGTTAAAAATAAAATCTTGTAATAATATTTTGTCACTTTCCAATTTGTAATTCACGACAGCCTCACAACAGATCGAGCATTATAGTTGTTACCATTAGCTACCGAAGTTTCTTTTTTCCATTGCGTCTTATCTTTTATCTTTTTTATCTACTTCCTATTGCCGTGCTGCGGTCGGGCTCGCGGCCGTCAGAAAAACCGTCACGTTTCACCTACGTGGCCAATCATCCAGTTATCTGTTGACTTAGCCACCGGTGAATGACCAGGTCCATTCATGCTGGCTCAATGGGCGACGATGGACTTTTTTTAATGGACGCCCAAAAGTCTAGAGTAGACTCTAAGCGATGGCATTTGGCAACTGAGAAATTAGTTAATACAACACAAGATTTTTTTTATTTCCAACTAGCTTTTGCCCGCGGCTCCGCCCGCGTTAAATTCGATTTTTTACTAATCCTAATAAATACTAATAAATAATACTTTCAGGAAAATTTGTCAAAGTAATCTACCTATAGCTGTAGCTATAGATTACTGTTTAGGGTTTTTTAAATATCCCATGGGAACTATGTAAAGTAGCCTATGTTTTAATCCGGGTTATAAGCTATCTATGTTCCAAATTTCAGCCAAATCGGTTCAGTAGTTGCGGCGTGAAGGAGTAACAAACATACACACACACACTCTTACACACAAACTTTCGCCTTTATAATATTAGTGTGATAGTGTGATACATTTATTTAATATTTTTTACAATTTCCTAACATAATGTAAATTTTCATTTCATTCAACTAGGGAATTTTTAATTAGTCAATTTTCCTATTATAGAATGCCCATTTTTAGGCATACTTAGATGTCCACCATCCTTTGCAATTTTTTATTCTATCACTCGCCAATCTCTTCCAGGTGATCCCTGCCATCCCTAATACCAATGAACTTTTTAAAGAAATTAGTACCCATAGTTATTATTAAATGTGTTGTTGAATTTTAATAGTACATTGTTACCCTAGGGATGAAAGTAACTTATTTAGTCCCGAGACGGGGTTTGGCGCCCGAGCGTAGCGAGGGGGCCTATAGTTCGAGGGACTAAATAAGTCTTTATCCCGAGGTAAACACTATGCTTTTCATTACGAATATAAGGAAAGTCAAAATAAAAATAGAAATTAGCTAAAGAAAATTGAATAATTGTGTCAATAAAAATCACTGTTAAACAGAAGCCTAAACAAAACTCTACAACTCGAAAAACAAAATATGAAGATCGGATTGCCGCTTGCCACTTTCCCGCCTTTTTTTTTCTTTGGCCTAGCCGGCGGGCTATGCATTTAGCTTTTTGATAGTCAAGTATTGTCTATGAATGTCTATGAATCATTTGTCTTTACTTTATGAATAAAGTCTATCTTTCTTCTTGTCTATGGATGCACTCGGGTATGTCGTGTTTCATTTGAACTCCAATAAAAATGTGACAACTAGTTTTTTTTTAATTATTTGACAGCTGTCAGTTGAAAACGATTCTCCCTAGGGCTGCAAAGTATTACTTTCAACCCGCTTCTCAGGCAACTTCAGACCTACTTTCCGTGTATGAGTGATGAAAAATATTTTTAATTGCGTCAAGGGCATGAATTGAACTAAGTAGGGTCTATTATTTCACAAGTACTGACATTTCATAGGTGCCTGTAAAATTAATCAAACTAGAATCATTTCAATTTGGCTTCCTTAAATTACTGCTGGATCTAAGTTAGTCTAACAACCATCAATAGAACAATTATGAAATTATACCTACTCGTATAATTATTTAATCGGAACTAGATTGTAATATTAATCGGAACTAGATTCTAATATTTTTTTAATCTGTGAAGTCATTGAACAAAGGTAAGTTTGTTCTTGTCCAAAGGGAGAACCTGTTTTCTCTTTGGAACTTTTTTAATTTTTACCACTTTCTGATAAGTGCAGGATAGCTTAGGTCACAAATTTTATCTTTGTCACTTGATATAAAGTACGAAAGTAAGAAAACTTAGAAACAGGCTCTTAATGCAAAAATTTCTTCAAACCATCGTTACATCGGACCTCTAAATAAGCCACATTCCAACAAATAAGAAATCGTGGCATTAAAAAAAATCCTTTTCCATCATTTCTTTTCAATTGGAATCGATTATTTTTTGGCGCTTTTTCATAAAACGACCGAAATTTATTCACGTTTCTCTATTCATTATCTACGAGGCAAATTTTGTGGTTTGGTGGAAACGAACTGTGTTCTTCGTTTTATTTTATATTTATTTTAAAACGCCAATTTTCTAAAAGTATTTAATTTTTTGCTCATCGATTTAACAAACAATTTCATAACAACTAACTGTTGCTAAGTTAACCAAAAAAATATCATGTAAAGCTATTTTACTTAGCGTCTTAAAAGTCGTGACTTGATGAGTTTAGTATTTACTCTTTTTTTGCGTAGAAAAATGGCATTTTAAGTAGATTTTGCATCTATTTTGAGCTGAAAACCTTATTAAGGTTTTTTTTAAATACCGATTTTTATCTTAAGAACGCACGTTTTTTAATTAAGTATGGTTACTTTTAAATACTTGCCTAGCGATGGAGTGAAATTTTTATCGATAACAATTTCATGAATAATCATTAGCGTTTGCCATAATTTTATGGTAATTGGCACGGTAATGGTAGTTACGCACTTGCATCACGATGAAACAAGTTATTTAAATATTTCGCTGCCAATAATAATCATTATTTGCATTGTTTGTATGGAATTTGTAGGCGTTCATCGATATGTACTCATATGTAAGTTGCCATAAATGATTCTACTTTTATTTATAAATAAGTGCGATCACTTAATAGACCACCATACCATAGGATTCTACCATAGGACTGCAAGACGCCGAGAGCGGTGGCATTCTTATCTGGTTGACGTCCAACAAACTCGCACGAAACGATTTTCTTCCACGTTTGTGATGCGAACCGCTAGTTGTGGAACGCCCTTACAGCGTCCATGTTTCCAGCCAAGTACAATCTGGGTCCTTCAAGAGAAGAGTGAATAGGCATTTTCTAGGCAAGCGCGCTCCAACCAAGACCTCATCATTGCTTTGTATCAGGCATGATTGTCGTCAAGCGCAAGCCTATCTTCAATAATTTCTATTTACAAATACATAGACATAATATCTATGTAGCAGATCCTACATACATATTATATCTCTTTCTTAAATAAATGTTGTCCAAGCCCAGTAGATTCTGAGCTTGAACAACATTTATTTAAGAAAGAGATCCCAGAAGACCGTAAGAAGTGTTCCTATGTTAAAAGACCAATAGTACCTACAACAATTTTCAAAATTGCATTGCCACTTACCATCAAGTGAGATCCCAGTCATGTACTAACTCATAAATAATAATAGTTATTTTTAAAAAAGACTTGCTGAAAAAAAACTTAAAAGCCTTAAAGAAAATACACTCGAAAAAAATTCTCTACACCCCCACATTTTTCTGTCTTATAATCTGTCAAAGACAATTAGTTACATCCAAATCCGCAAAGCGGTTTTCCTCAAACTCCGAGTCGAATCATCGTTACGTTTATCTTGATATCTCCACACTACTGCTGTGACTCAAAACGTCGTAAGCAACCCACGTGGTACTTTTTGTGCTAGTTATTTACATTATTCGTTATTCGTTAACTTTTTGTTAAGCGTTACACGCTTTGCTTTTACGAGTAGATGCTATGAATGATCGAACGTAGTTTTTGTGAGTTTCCTATGTGTATGTACATCTAGTGTAAAAGGGTATAAGACAAAAAAAGATTACTATAAAATAATAACGAACACTGAAAAAATACAAAGTTACAGGCGATTAAAGCCCTTTCTTGCAAAACAAAAATACGAAGCTACTGTACCTAATGGCGTTAGTTGAGTATGCTAATTTTATTGTGCATCCAAATTTGGCACATATTAGGTTCCTTATGAGGTTTAAAGGTGCACTAAGAAAGAATTATTCAATACTCACCCTAACCAAGGGGGGTGAAAAAAGGGTTCAAAGTTTGTATGGAGAAATATTCCTTCAACTACTGAACCGATTTGCTTGGAATTTGAAATGAAGATAGATTATATCCTGAATTAACACATAGGCTCCTTTTTTCCGGAATAATCCAAGGTTCCGATGTAATTTGTGAAATTCCCGCGGGCTATCATGAAATAAAAGGGTTTTCTGACAAGACGACGTAAATAAAACTGACGTGTAAAAAAACTTTTCAAAAATGTTTTTGCTATTTCGTTATTTCATTTGCGCCGCAGCTTGGCCTAAGTTTAAGTTAATGTTACTTACCTAGTTCTAAGCAGAGCCGTGTTCGCGCCCCTGGACTCCGCGTGAGCAAGTTGATTAATGACCCACGAGATGTCGTTACGGGCACCGTTCCCCGAGGAATTGGACCCCGCAGCTTCCGTGTATGTTTAACGATGGGATGATATCAAAATCCATAGTTTCCTTAGAGAAACTAAAGGTCCTACATTCATGTTTTTGTCCTTCCACTCTTACGAATACGTTGCGGAAGAATATAACAGAAAACGATGTTCACCTAATTACTAAAAAACGCCAGTTATCAAAAGTCGGTTCTGAGCATTTTTTGTAGACATTACTATTACCGAAAAAAAAAATTGATTTGGATTTTAGAGAAATATTTGTAAGAAAATTCTATCGAGAAAATTTCTTCGTGTCATATTTCTGCTTCTGACTGAATTAAAATTAATGAACCAAAATGCATGACGTTTAATTTTGTAATAGTTGTGTCTTAGTGTTTTGTCTTTACCTATAGTTTGTAATCTACAGGGAACAGGAGTCAGATTGCGTATGAAAAACGTATTCATCATTATCGTAATCGTTAGCAAAGTCTGCACGATTGGCTGACGTTAACCAGCGGGCAGAACTTGTAAACGTTTACGATAACGATGAATACGTTTTTCTTACACAATCTAGGGGCAGGTCACTAAAAGTTGCTCAAATAACTGTTTCATCTCGTTAACTCATGGCTCTTGATGGTGGACAGCTGATAAACAAGAAAGTAAAGCTGGCAAGGACATACAACAACAACTGACTAGACAATCTTTAATTGTGAAGTCGAAATCTCCTGATGATGCTCCGGTTTCGGGGCGAAACGTGCGTCGAGAGTTATATAAAAAAAATGTGTGGTGGTGCATGTGAGTGGTGGTGGTGGCATTGCTGGCTGGGCGACTTGGCTTTCATGCTTTGGTGGTAAGTTATGGTAGGTAGTGGTGCTTAGCTTGTACCTGCATGTTTGACCATACAGAATTTTTTCTGTCGGCGGATTATAGCAATAGTACATTTCAGTATAAGTGCGGAAAATTTGTCATTTCTTTACGAGTCCCGGTTTGTTGACCCAAGCCGAAGGCGAGGGTCAACTATAAGGACGAGTAAAAATGACAATTCCGCACGTGCATTGAACGACGTTATTTAATACATTTGCGAAAAAAAATATTGGTTTTATGTGTTTGCCTGCTCCGTGTTTGCATGCCGTGTTCGTGTTCATGCGCTCCTGGTACGCTCGCTCCGGTGCCGCGTAGGAGGAAAACACAAAAGCACTAGTGCGGAAAAGAATAACTTTGCGCACGCTAAACACACATGGAAATGTCAACTTTTTGAGCAAATGCATTAAAAATATTTTTTCTTTCTTGTTAAAGTTGTTATTGTTAATTTAAACAACCACACTACACTGTTATTGTTAATGTAAACAGCTACAGACCGAAAGCGATTTGATATTTTTATATAATCCTGTATACTTCTTACTTACATTACGACTTTCTACTGTAGTAAAGTTTTAAAATCTCCATTGAATTGACTCAAGCGTCACTGGCAGTCGTGTATAATTTATCAAAGTTCCACGTGAACCTCCCTTCCCCCCCCCCCCCCCCCCATCCCCCCTACCATAAGACTCACATATTAATGGAGATGCTGGCGTGTGGCTGAAAGAACAGGGATTGTCTTTTAAATTAATTGTGCGGGATCTTTGCGAGTGACGTCACAAGTTTGATTATACCACAGTTTCTGAGACAGTAAGTATTCTACTATTTACGGCGTAGAAGTCGTATTAAAGCGATTTTGAATGAAGTTTTATTTAAAAACTATAAAGACAATTACTTTCAAATTTAAACGTCATGTATTTTGGTCTTTAATCTGAAATTGCTTAGAAGCAGAAACACGATTGGATAAAATTATCTCGATAGAAAGTTCTCCCAAAAGTTGCTTCAAAATCTCAGTTTTTCTCATTTTTATCGGAAACTACAATGGGCATACCGACACATCGGTAATAATAATATTCAAAAACGCTTAGATACAGATTTTTGATAACTGGCTTAATTTTTGAGTAATTAGGTAAAAGGTCGTTTTTCTGTTATATTCCTCCGCGACGCTGCATATCGCACCTACCAACGTATCCGTGAGAGTGAGAAAGACAAAAATAAATTCAATAAATCCTCTTAATTCTCTATGGTTATACAAAGGAACCTTTTGTTTATCCTCTACAATCTATACTCCGCCTTTTAATTCAATGCAGTAAAATGACGTTTAGAATTTTAATAAATCTCATAAATCCTCCTATATTTCACCAAAATAACTTTAAATATTATAACATGAGAGAAGTTCCTTTCAAAGCAAAATAATATCTATGGGAAATACTTTGAATTTAAATAAAACCTGTAGAGGTGAAGTAGGAGTGAAAAGGGTAGGAAAAAGGTGGATTTTATGTTGTTTGTTCATATTTTTAACAACTATCGTTCGAGATAAAATTAAATCAAAGAAATCTTTATGTATAAGAAGTTATTTTCAATAATGTAAAAATAGTGTACAATATTTACTTAGTTAATTTGATATATGTAGGAGAAAAATAATCAAATTAAACAACTTTGGGCAAATGGGCTAATTTAGAAAAAAACTGAAGGGGCAAATATAAATCAAAATTCGTGAAGAGAAAGGAGGATTTATTATTCTTTGTTGGATGTTTTTAGTTGCTTGTTTTAACTCATTCGAAATTCTATAATTTTACTAAAACCTGGGTACTATGTACCTATCTACCTATATTGAATTTTAAACGATGTAGAAATAGTGTAAAATATTTATTAAAAAAAAGTAATCAACTTCAAGCCATTCAACTCTATAAAATTAAAAAAAACAATGCGAATCAATTGGTTAATTTAAAACACTTAATCAAGTTGTTAAAGAGAGTTTAATTTGATTATTCTTTGATAAAAAATAAATCGGTATCATCAACAATGAAGATTATAATTCATTATTACTTTTTGTTTTAATCAATGTTTAACTAGGTAATAGGTATCTATTATCTAGTTACCGAAACCTTTTCTTAACTATAATAAAGTTTTAGACTGCATTTAATTGATACGAACAGTACCTATTGCTATCAACTTTTCATTATTTTTAATAAAGGTTAATGTTACATGAAGAAACTGCTAAATTGTTTTATTATTACTATTTACCTACCTTTTACTATACTCTACGTAAATACTTTTTAACACACTCGTAAAAGCGTCTATAAGTTAGGCCTATGTGCGGCAAAATATTTTTTCTTTGAAACAAGCCAAAAAGCTTTCAAGCAAGTCATCAATCAACCGTAATATACAACATCATTCAAAACTTCCACTTAACACTTGAGGCATGTTTTGCTCCAACTCTGAAGCATCCTCACAACTTTATTTATATTATTTTTTCACAATTTTTATTGATATATAAATAAATAAAAAAAATTGATATAGAAAAAAAACACGTTGACATGAATAAATAATTCTATGACTGTTTTGTATGAAAAATCAATAGCCACTAACGGTGTTGAGTAGGTAATGCGTCTTTGAAGGTTGCTTTACTAACGGTTTAAAACATTTTGGATTTGACATTTCAGTGAAGCCATAGGCCCACTTCCATCGTCGTCGTCGTCGTTTCAGCCGATGGACGTCCACTGCTGGACATAGGCCTCCTGAAATGACCGCCAAACACCACGATCTTGCGCCGCCTGGCGCCAGCGACTCCCCGCGACCCTCTTAATGTCGTCCGTCCACCTGGTGGGGGGTCGACCGACACTGCGCTTCCCGGTGCGTGGCCGCCATTCCAGCACCTTGGGTCCCCAACGTCCATCGGTCCTGCGAGCTATGTGGGGCGCCCATTGCCACTTCAGCTTTGCGACACGTTGAGCTATGTCGGTTACTTTGGTTCTTTTGCGGATCTCCTCATTTCTGATTCGATCGCGCAAAGATACTCCGAGCATAGCTCTCTCCATCGCTCGCTGAGTGACCATGAGCCTTCTTATGAGGCCCACAGATATTACCACTTCCATTAACTTACCTAATTATTATCTAAAAATTATAAACATTGTTGTTACTCGCAAAAACTAAATGCAATAAAATAAGAAACTGCCATCTTTGGTCTACCATATTACACATTATTAATATTACCGACTCAATAAATATGGAAATAATAATTCTAATAAATATAGTTTCCACGGATTCCTTGCTATACTTATTGTTAATTCCAATTACATCTAATTCTCAATCCATATTTATCCGGTGTTTATCATAAGTCATATTTTGCAATAACTTTTAATATTTTTCCATATTTTATCGACTATTAACCAAATAAGTATGATTTGACATAAATTCTTAAGAATGCAGCATGTATCACATATCACTTAAGTTATTAAAGGCTAACCAGAATTTCCCTTCGCAGAGATTCCTAAGTAAATATTATAATCATAGAATTTGACCCGGCAAACGTTGTTTTGCCATATAAATGATTTATTTCTCAAGGAGTATGAAAAATGGTTTGAAAATGAGCATTATTTTGACAAACTTCGAGATAAATCGAAATTTCTTTATCGGCCAAGCAAAAGTCCTGTTGTGGTTTAGCGGCCAAATAAATTACATACTTACTTACTAAACGCATTTCTCTCAACATAACACATTTCTGCATATAGTTTCTACTGCTTAGTTTAAATTTCCGCGTATTGTTTGAGAAAAGTTCTTTATACTGTACTTTTCTCTAATATTGATTTTTTTTTTCACTAGTAGGTATTGATGTACGAACGTGTAAGTGACCTGACCTGAAGTGTGAAATGAATGAATAAATCGTGATGTTTTGAACGTGTAAATGATGAATGTCCTCAACGGTAATGCTTCATTTGCTGGCCGCTGCAGTACTATAACTCCTATATATTATACTCAGTCCCTAATATCATGTCAAAGTGTGTCAACGCAGGTTCCATCCCACACGCCGATAAGAAACCTCAGGATATGGGCATGCGAACGATTTTCGTAAACCTTTTTCTAATGTAGTCTGAACCTTTTTCGTACAAGCAAACAGTAGCGCCATCCGTCAAAATTTTATAGATGGCTGCTAAGCGAACTACATCGTGGCCTTACTGTTTGTGATAAAACAAGCATTTTTGGCACCGATAAACCGGCGACATTTTTTGTACCGTTCGCCCTGTCCAGGATACATGTCTATTACAGTATCTAACCCGTATTTGGCCCAGTTCTCAGGAAAGATCTTTTTATTATATTTCAAGCAAAAAAAGTAAAATTTTCTGTTATCTATGATACTCGTACATACACCTTAAAAAGAGGTTTTAATTATGACATGCCGTAATCATATTATAGCTGTGAAATTATACTTGTATATTTATGGATAATTTATATAATTAAGGAAAAAAGTCAAGCCTACACTTACTACATAAATATCTAGTAGATAGGCTCGTAATATATTAGTAGTGGGAATAAGTTGCAACTAAGTGTGTGGGAAACTCTAGTGAGCCACAGAAAAGTTGTGTGACATGCGAAACATTGTTCTCAAGACGAAAGAGAGATAAAACGGAAAATTATTAATACCATTATACCACTACAAAGAGTGAAATGATTTTTAATGTTCACCAATGCGAAATAGGGCAATGTTTCGTACAATCATAGTCCCTCGATTTCTCTAGAATTCCATCATCAGATCCTGATTTAATGACCTTGGGACCATCTGGGAAGTACCAATACCCTTTGAAATAAAAAAAGAATTTTCTAAATCAGTACGCGTCTTCTAGTAATCGGTGAACATTCATTAAAAAAAAGATTCTACCAAAAACTTTACCAGCTCACATAGCTACTCCTTGTATATTCCCTACTGTTACTAATACTAAAATAATCCAGACAAAAACTACCTGCTACCTAATTCGTCCCAGAACAGAGCCCAGGATTTAGGATTAGCAATCAAACCAGTTTACCTCAATCCTACGAAGCTTGTTTGTTTGTCTAGCTTAAAATGCAATTCCAATTCAGTAACTGAGAAACACATAATTCTTCTCATAACAAATCAAGTTAATGTAGCTATACTTGGCACGTGCGTACGGCATACTTATAAGTGCTTGGTATAAATGATTAAATACTGTACTGGTATATGATTATGTCTCGATTAGCAATTATACAGTTAGTTTTTTAACACGCCTTTACATGACTTAGTAGGTAGATAAGTAAGCGTCCATGTAAACAATGTTAAAGGAAAATCTAAACGGCGTCTTATTATTTCCGAACTGACAATTCCTATGTTTGGTGCCATTACACTATATAATATTTAATAGAGTATCAGCCCACAGGATTGATCTAAGATATAGTAGTAATGTATCCTGTTGTAAGGTAGGTGCTGAAGCTTTTCAATGGCTGGCTTTTTAAACTCAAGCTTTGTTTATTAATACATTCGTTTTGATAAAGCAGTTATCACTCATTACAGTATTATTTCAGTTTTGATTTGAATGCTACTCAATAAGAAGTTGTTTTTGACAGATTTATAGACAAGATACTCTGTTTGCCTTGTAAGAGCACTGTATTCTGTGTGATCTCCTATCCTGTCCTCATAGAAATCAAAATTTTTGGACATTTAATCGTGTCACTAACTAAGGATAACTTAGAAACATTATAATATATTATAATCACTAGCTATGGTTATGCATTTGTTAATAAAATAAGAGATCAAGAAGAAATAAAGCTTATGAAGTTAGGTTTGAGTACTTTCTCCGAGCACAAGCTTGACAAGCATTTTACAAACTGTACGATTATTAAACTACGATATGCAGTAGGTATGTTTTACGGCATACCTATTCTCAATAGCCATTAAATATTTAATTGTATCTATTTTGTACTGGACGTTGGACAGGTGCTGGTTTATTGTGATTTCTGTATATTTTATCAGTTTTCCGCTAATTTGTAAAATACTTGGCTTTTAATGAACTTGACAATATTATACTGTTAAAGCTCGCGCGTTAGTTGAACTGTATTAATTGACTGAATTAACAATATCTGTCGCATTTTTATGACCTGTATTTTCAAGCGGTTATAATCTATCAAACTTTTCGTAAAATTAAATACTGGGTTCTACATACAATTAAGTTCCTGCAGGTTCCTGAGTTTAGTTTTTTACTTACTTTATAAGCCTAAAGATTAAAGACGTCCACTGTCGGTCTTTACATACGGAACCTTAAAAATGGTGAGACGAAGTTAACAACTCTAAACTAAATAAACAACATTCCTTTCTGTATCAAAATATTTTGAAAATATCAACTGAATTTTATTTCCCCGTCTGATGTTGGACACGAAGATCTAAGCCAGATACGCGGTAGATGTGTCGTGTGTTTATGAAAAGTTCACAATTTCAGGTGCCCTCGTACCTCGAAGAATAACGTGTTCTTCTGCTGACGGTCCTGTACTTGGTATCTCTCCGATAGTGCCTATGTGAGGGAATAGAAACTGACGTCCTATCGGACTAGGAAAGTGAGGGAATAGAAGGCCCTCACTTTCCTAGTCCGATGGGACGTCAGCTAGGCACAATCGGAGAGATATCAAGTACAGGCCCGTCAGCTTAACGTGCTCTTCGAAGCACGGGGATGAGAGCATGTTGGCATAGAGAATTTCTTGTCAGAGAAAACTTAATAGGTACTATAATTATATACTTTACCGGAATCGAGCCCAGGATGATCTGCAGTCGATGCTCACCACTATACCAACGAGGCAGTCTAAATATTTGATCTGATAAACTCTGACGAAACTAGGACAAGATGGGACATCCACCCCCAGAAGCACAGATTAAACTAATACAAAATAATCGAAAGCGGGGGTGTGACGGCCTGCGAGGGTGAGCAGCGATGATCGTGAAAAATCGCTCTTTTTTGTGACACCCCGTGTCAGTCTGCGACGACATCTTGGATTTATTATCTGTATGACTGGCGCGGTTTAGTTCAACCAATGTTTTTATTGAACTGACCAATATTATTTCGCACTGAGGATGTTTGTCCACCAGCGTTGTGCTACTGTGTTTAGTGTCAAACACACTAATGGAATCGCTTGATTTTTTTTAATCTATGGAATGAAATGAAGAACAAGCGATTAAATAAATAAATAAATAATAAATAAATATATACGGGACATTTTACACATCGCAATCTAGCCCCAAAGTAAGCGATAGCTTGTGTTATGGGTACTAGATAACTGATAAATATACATACATACTAATATACTTAAATACAATATATTGAAAAACACCCAGACACTGGAAAACATTCATGCTCATCACACAAACATTTACCAGTAGTGGGAATCGAACCCACGACCTCCGACGCAGACAGCAGGTTCGCTACCACTACGCCATTCGGTCGTCTAAGCGATTCTATTGGTGCTTATGATCTAGTATATTTAATCCCAATCCAAACTCCTAAACTCCTCCGAATATGCTTGACCGTTCGTTTGTGATTTTTTAGCGTGATTGTTGGGCCAAGGCCTATTAGCACAGTGTTATAAGATCTTCCACGTTTTGATGTTGTTTGAGTTTCTATATACCACGAGTGACCTGCGATAACTCTATAGTTACTATTTTTTATCCATTTGCAGACTGTTCTTTCTTCCTGATAGTTGGGGCACTGATTAGTTATTTATATTAAGTAGTCCACTTATTGTATTTTCTTCTTAAATGAGAACTATAAAAAAAAAACATTTTAATTCAGGCAATTATCCATAGAATGTAAACAACCAAATAAATAAACCTATAACTGTCAGCTGTACCATTATAATAAAATATTTCAGCCAAATCAGTTGAGTAGTTGTGGCATGTATAAGTAATAAACAATCATACATACAAACTCTTACATTTACAATAATATTATTTATTGTGCCAGCCACTACAATGAATACATTTACCATCGTTTATTGTAATGGCTTAGGTACATTCGATTGAGTTTTTATACAATTTCACGGGTTTTTACGGATTTCTTGTTAGAATAGGAAATCTGGGCGAATCATAAAAGCTTTGGCCGCGCGCCCTCTGTCAGCGATCAGTTTTTTTACCATTTCAGCAAGCTCCACTGAAAAAATGGCTGAAAAACTAATTCCGTGCGGCGAGCGCAGATGGCGTTGCTATGTAAGAAAATTTGTAGTCAATAGATAAGTAATTTTTTCTTCAGCTCTGAAAAAGTAATTGCATTTTACTATAGAGTTAGTTATTTAGCATTAAAATTTCAGTGGCTTATTTTAGGTACTCCAAAATTTCATGCAATTTAACATCTACAAGAAAATTATTATTTTGAAATCTCCTATGGAAATCTGTATTTGGCATACTAGTTAAAAAAGTAAACTATGACATAGCTACAAACTTTGATTTTACTCACTAATTAAGTCACCTTTTAGGTACTTAGGTTTATCTTGGGTAAATATTATTTTTATACTTAACCTAAATTACAAAACCCACAAATCAATACGAAATTTAGTAGAAATGAATAATTAACTCAATAGAAACAAAGACAATTAAGTACCCATATTATGCATAAAAAAGCCACTAGATTTATGAACTTCATTCTTTAATTTATATCAGTTACCAGATATTTCTGTGGACTTTTGAAGAAATAGAGAAAGAGTAAGAGATTCGCTTTAAGGAAATAAGTATACAGTCCATCAGAAAGACTATACTTAAGTATTTATAGCATGTTTTACCAGGTGCCTTGTATGATGTGCGAGTCTGATCCAGTTTTCAGAAGGAATCCATGTCTTGGTAAATAACTCAAGGAATCAAGGGACACCTTGTCCTATAGAACCTTTCTCCATTAGATTCACTTAATAGGTACGCTGATTTCACTGCACAATCCTCACTCATTCTTTCCCGAATGCATTCTATCCAAAATACTTGTTCAGGTATGAAACACTAATTTAATGACGATACACCTAGCGCCACCTTCGAAAATAACACAAAAAATGAAACTAATTACCCTGGAAAATTCGACAAAATTAAGTACACACCATTCGTTGTATGAAAGATTCGGGTGAGTTAGGTTACACAATTCGGTCGGGTAACCTCGACTTAACCCTTTACTGCGCATGCCCCTCTACATAAGTAGGTGAGGGAAAAAAACACAAATTTATACCGGGTAAATTTTAAACCTATACTTTTTTTTCCTCTCCCGCATTTTTATGTCGAACCTTTCTATGTGTGCGCCGTGCCAGTTTTAATTACGTATCGACTTAATTTGCCTGCGAGCCTGGATGTTTCTGGGCACCTTGAAAACGTTTTCTGTGATAAAAAAATTGTTTTATCCACGATTCCTTGTGGGAACGCGAAGTTTTTGGTCGTTTCCTCGTGTAGGTTATGTTGTGGTCTGTGTTTGTGTGATGAGTTATTAGTTTTGGTGGGAAAACGATGTGGTTCTATTGACATGCGTTTTTGAAGACGGATCGCTAATTTTTTTGGATCATTTCGACGCTCCCTTCGATTTCTGCAAGGATGTAATACGGGTGAGTGATTAGAAGTTACTTTAATTAGTTTTTGTTGAATAGTAATTGGACTTATACTAGTTTAGGGGTATTTTACTCATGTCAAAGTATATGTTAGGAGCGTTAGAAGTTATCGATGACGTATGGTAACCACCTGTTGATGATCAATTTCAAAGTCATGGTGTTCGAACATACATATTTTGTTAAGGTTTCATACGTATGAACTTATGTTTTTGAAAAAGTTTTACATAACGCTTTCAGAAGGAACTCTGGGAGAAGAATTAACTTTAGTATAGTATTATAGTTAAGACGATTTATGTTTATTATAATTAAGAAGTTTTTGGAGCAATAAAGCATATTATTATTAGATAAGTACCTACTCTACAAGGTGATTTTAGATACCTCAGGAACTCTAGATAGCGTTTATGTTAAAAAAGTCAGTAATAATTATGTCATTTATGGTTAACTTAGGATGAAGGTTTCAAAGGTGTTTATTAAGGTACTCTGAACATATTTTTCAAACCGACATAAGTACCATTTTTATTATATTTGAACTACGTTGCGCCCGTTTCGCTTGCGTGACCTCGAAACTAAATTACTAGTTGAAGTTCAAAAAAATCTTTTCTTTGCGGAAGCTTGAAAGGGTTGAAAAAATAAAATAATACTTGTTCTCCTTCATCATCATGCCAAATTTTAGCCCAATCACTGTGTTTGTCCATTGATAAATCAACAAGTCATCTTTTCCAGTCCGTATGCATTTTTGAATGTTTTTATATTTTACAAACCAAGGTAAAATTTTGAAATGGTTGCGAAATTAAGTATGCTCTATATGTATATTTTTTTCTTGCAATTGGAATTTTACAAACACTTTAGAACCAAACATTTTTAATATCTGAATCTTAACTTATTATCTTTTTTTTATTACTGTTTTACACACTTAGGAAATAATTCCTATAAATTTAAATACGAATCAAAATTTTGATTCGTATTTTTTATAGGAATTATATCCAAATTTTGTTATAAAGACCAAGTTATCCACCAAAGGACTGGTTCAGAATTTAGTTAGAATCCACGAACCCGAACCTTTAAGAATCTAGATAGAAAAACATTCTAATAGGAACTTCTACAATCTACATGTTCCAGGTTGAAACTCATCCACGTTTTAGTAGATGGCGTTATAACGCTGTTTTGACTTGTTTGAATTGGAATAGCTTTAAGCCTCGGTGCTTTTAACCGACTTAAAAAGTAAAGTTATTTTAGAAATACCAAATTATTTATTACCTAACATCTACATCTAAACCCCACTCGCTAACTACCTAAAAGAACTACCTAGTACCAACTTACCTATTCAAGAATTCATAAACACCTAAAAATTTTCACGCGAAATATAGGACATTACAACATCCTGATTTTTATGACTAGGATTATAATTTTAATGACTAGGATTATAATACACATCCCACTTGTGAGAGAAGATCCATGCCCACAAGTGGGCACAGTATTTCAATACAATGATGATGACGACAACACATTAAAATTTTGTCTGTATGTACGTTCCATCATACCATCTTATCCCACGTTGAGGATGGTATTATTTATAGCCGTTATAAAGAACTGGCAAGTTAACAGGCTGTAAAGGCGCGTTCACGCTGGTGTTGTTTATGTGAACACGCCCTAAGATTGTAAAAATCAGACTTTTGAACGTTTCGCGCGTCAACATTGATGCCTTAATGGTTGAAGCTTCCAATTTGAGTTTAATGCATTGAAAGGAGTAATCGCATGAGGAAAGCAGTGATCCGCCTCTCATCAGAGTGTCGTGGGTTCGAATCCAAGCACGCAGAAAACATTTTGAGGAAACTTAATGACTGTACACCAATGTCCTCGGCGGTATGCAAAGCCAAGCTTGGATGGCTATGGCCTCCTCACCCCCTCCCACCCTCTGCCCCTCTCATCCTCAGAGAAGACCTGTGCCCTGCAGTGGAATATAATAATAGAGTCCTGTTTTTACCCCTTGGGTACGGAACCCTAAAAACTGGCCAAGTGCGGGGGGTATGGGAGCTCAAAAATATTCCCGCGCCCCGCGAAAAATATTTATTTCTTCTCTTCTGTTTTATAATAATAATACAACAAAAAAATTAAGATAAAAAATATTATCATTTAATCAAATTCAATCAATCAAAAATAGCTTATTTTTTTTTAATTATTATGTAACGTTAATAAATGCAATATTTTACCATCAAAGTCAGTGTAAGTTTCTGAATAAAATTTACAATGTTCATAACTTAATTTATTTCCAATTTACCTATGTTGTAGGTAAAAGTATTCATTGGTATAAGTAACTACAGTTATCAAAACCTGTACTGATTTACTTTTAACTTGGACAACTAAATAACCTTAAAAATCTTCCCTTTTCTAAAGTCGGTTAAAATGATTCATGTTACGTCCAAGGCCAGGCCCGTCACTCATGTTTGTTTAAAATGTATGCGCTGTTACGCCCTGTCTGTCAGTACAGCCTGATTTTATGGGGTTCTCAATGGAAGCGCTAATTTTGGTGAAACTTTCGGGTTTATTTGAAGATTTTATAGTCGTTATGCCTCTACAAACTGTCTCGATTAAGGAGGATAGGTTGTGTTTGATTGTGAATCATATTTACCCAAATTAGTTTGATTGCCAGTCAGGCCAAAGAATTAAATTACTATTAATTAGGCTATTTAATTAGTAGGAACTAGGAAACCTCGGTAGATACCAGGCCGAATGTAGATTTTAAGTAGACTCTCTCCGACCGTTCGTCTATCCCTCTCTCTGTCACAGCCGATAATTTCAATAGTAGTAGCAATATAGTGGGCCCAACATTGGATTACAAAAACTAAAATTATTTATTTTTATTTAAAAGTGGGCTAAATAGAAAGGGTTGAAATTTCAAAGTGAGACAAAAAACACATTTGTTTTTTATTTTATAAGTTTTTTTCTTTTATTCGTAAAAAGTTTTTTTGGATAATTCTTTTCAGAGTGAGTCTTTTTGAAAACATTTAAGTATATGTATTCATAATATATATTTTTTTCTAAAATAAAGCGTATTTTTGTAACCAATAATATTCTTTTAGCAGCAGGTTGTAAGATTGGTAACCCAATGGGTTTTTAACCGACTTCAAAAAAAAGGAGGAGGTTCTCAATTCGGAATCTTTTTTTTAAGTATGTTCCTCGATTACTCGAAGATGCGTGGACCAATTTAAAAAATTCTTTTTATGTTTCAAAAATATAAAACATGGACATCGTGAGCAAATTATTTATCAAAGTTTGAATTACGTGTCCATATGGATACGCTGGGTATTACTGACATACCTTTATCTTTATTCTTGTTGAAAT
This sequence comes from Coenonympha arcania, assembly GCA_036785405.1. Classification (NCBI taxonomy): domain Eukaryota; kingdom Metazoa; phylum Arthropoda; class Insecta; order Lepidoptera; family Nymphalidae; genus Coenonympha; species Coenonympha arcania. Next base: position 8,842,008 of record CM072078.1, read on the forward strand.
CGTTGTAATTGGGTATAGTTTTACTTGTAATGTGTACAAGTCGTAACCGATATCGTTAGCGGTGCACCGCAGCGGGTCATTACTGCGGCAATCACGGCAAATGACTTGCTCCGACCAGCGTCTAAGGGACTAAGGATGGATTGTACGCATAGTTTTAACTCTGACTGCCTCATTGATCTAGTGAGCAGTGACAGGTTCTTCTTCTTCTCACCCTTTTCCCACAACACATTTTCTTCTTCCATTCTCCCCTATAAGTACCAGCTGTCCCCCACCACGCCCTTTCACGTAACCATTCATCTCTTTTTTGGTTTTCCTCTTTACTTCTTCGTCCCTCCACATGCTTACTCATTCTTTTGGTAACAAGATTTTTATCCCTCTACCTACCTACCTGTCACTGACGCAACTTTCAAACTTCCCCGTACAATACACGTTCCTTTGCCTTCTCATTTGTTACACCACGCATTTCGGTAGAATGTATTTTTCTTTCATCCGTCCAGTTCAACACCTAACTGGTGCAGTAATATCGATTCTTTGTCAAAATTGCTTCAATAGGGTTTAGTTTTACTTGTAATGTGTATAAATCGTAACCGATATTGTTAGCGGTGCACCGCAGCCGGTCATTACGGCAATCACGGCAAATGACTTGCTCCGACCAGCGTCTAAGGGCGCCATTGTGCGGATAGTTTTAAATATTGTGACTGCCTCATTGATCTAGTGGTGAGTAGTTTATTGACGGCGTATATAAGCGATATTAAGTGACCTACAGCTAAAACGTCAAATTTTAACGTTTTTAATCTAAAATCGCTGTGAAGCAGAAACACGATTGGATGAAATTTCCTCGATAGAAAGTTCTCACAAAAGTTGCTCCAAAATCTAAGTTTTTCTCATTTTTTATCGGAAACTACAATGGATAAACAAAACCCGGCTGAGTTTGTTGTGGGCTTCTTCTCAGTGCAGAGCGCGTTGGAACCCTCGTAAACTTAGTTTTAAGTCGACTTTGTAGTTATCACCGTATACATAATATTATGTAACAAATATTGTTGACGTTTTACAAGTGCCTTGTAAGTTAGGCCTATGTGAAATAAATATATTTTGACTTGACTTTGACTTTGATAGGTACATATCATCGGTAATAATAATATTCAAAAACGCTCTCAACGAATTTTTGATAACAGGCTTAGTTTTTTAGTAATTAAATAGGTAAAACGTCATTTTTCTTTTATATTATTCCGCAATGCTGCTAAGCGCACCCACCGACGTATTCGTGAGAGTGAGAAGGACAAAACAAAAATCAGTGAATTCTCTTAAAGGCTCTAATAGCACGATCATCATTGGCTTACGTTACAAAATTGGATATCACATAAAGTCTGTGCACATCCCATATTACCCATTTGGTACTACGAGTAACTTTTTTAACAGCTGAATGCATTGACTTATTATCTAAGGACCCCGGGTGTTATGCAAAATTCACGAAAAAAGCGTCCTGAGAAAACCTTATATATAAACGAGGGTATGTATATTCTTTTAAACAAAATAAAATATTGTAATTTATGTCTGAAACCATTATTATACAGCCTAATTTTACTTGCAACTAGCTATTATAGTGCGATTGTCTCCCTTTTTGCGTTTTATCTCTCTTTCAATGAATACTGATCAAATATAAAAGGAAGAAAAATCTTCCCGAAACAACTCCTGAGGATGTTCCGGTGTCGGGACGAAACGTACGTCGAAGAAAATGTTGGTAAATTGTGTGTGTTGTTTATTGTGGGCAGTGCTACTGCATATTGTACCATATACAGAATCTTTTCAAGAAGCGGATTATAGCAAAACAAATTAGTCTTTCCTACTAGAAAAATCTTTATTTAAGATATATACATTACACAGTTACACTAAATACTCGTAGAGTGTTAACTCCAAACTGGAATAGAGAATAGAATAGCTAGTTATAGTAGAGATAGGTACCTACCCTAATTCAGTAACATCATAATCCGGCTATATAATCCCGACTTGTAATAAAACAAATAGTTCCAATAAAGATCGACCCACAGTCCACAAAATGAGCTCCTCTCAGAAGATTCGACTATACGAGTCGGTATTCTAAATTGATGGTTCCGTCGCTTTATATAGGTATTTTTAAAACAACAAAATACGGTTGAACATATTTCTTGACTTAAGAGCTACAATGTATTTTTAAGTTATACCTACGAAACACAGAGCTATTCTTAAAGAGTAAATCCTCTACTGCATAAAGCTGTCGCGCCGGACGGGCCGTGATTAGTCGGGGCGATTTTTTCCATTCAATTGAACTTATGAATTAAAAAAAAAATATGCTGTTTAATTAGTTACAATTAAATTAATTTGTATTATATTACAGCTTTAAAAGATGTGTGTGTCGTGGAGCACTTGGTAGAGATTTGTCTCTACCGAGTCTGTCTGTTTGTTTGGAGATTTTTTTTAGTGTTATTCCAAGCCATCTTATACAAATCTCCATTTTATATTTTCATGTGTGATTTCACCCATCACAGCGCCGCTTTCAGTTAGCGTAACACAACGCGTTCGTCATACCAAACCTCTATACTTGATTGCATGCGTGCTCATTCTATAGACTAGTTAAGAGAGACGTTAGTTCTCGATTTTCAAAGAATTTTCGTAGATTTACTTAGTGATGGGATTTTCGTCACGCCAAAAGGCCGAAGGTTTTCTTCCATTGTCTAAAGAATCCCAATAACCTAATGATACCGAAATTCGTTACGCGCAGCTTCCGCTCGAATTTTGAATTTAGAACTTTTTCTTTTTCGGCCACGACGGTTTTTTGTCTTTTTTCCCCGCGCTGATGGTTGCATCTTTTTTCTCTCGTTTTCTCTTTTTCTCACTCTTATTATTGTTTTCGGGCTAATGATGATTGTTCGGGGTAACACGGAGGCTGTATTGAATTGATTACTTTTTGATCTCGTTGGCTCGCCGATTTTTTGCCGCCAAAATTGAATCCGCACTAATGAAATTTTTCTTAGAAATCTTAGTGCGATTCGTAGGTTGACGTAGGGTTTTTAAATTCGGTGCCAAACTTGAATATTTGTTTACAAGGTTTTTGATGACCACCCATTTTCATCATATAGCATAGCCATTATGCAAGCTTCTGTTTTAAGGTGACAAAATCGCGAAACTAAAGTTTCAGTTAATTTCTAGCAAATAGTAAACTAACTACATTATTGTAGGACTATGCAAATGATAATTGTGCAAATATCAATAGTATCAAAGCTCTGTATTTTTTTTTATTAAAAACTTTTCTTATAAATCTCTATGCATCTCATTTTGGTTCCCGAATTATTTTATTTTCTGCAGTTATACAGATTTGGACCTATTGGTAAAAGTTTTTTTTATAATGACAGGAAATGCGTGGGAAATGCCTAACGCATACCTACCCCTCCGCCAGGGGAAACGGAGATGTGGGGCTTGCACCCACTAAAACCTGTCGCTTGCCACGATTGACCTCGTTGGCGGGAGTACGGGATTCACTTGCGTATTTACCGCGACTGATCAAAGGTGGTATCAAGTTATCTCAAGAACCAAAACCAAAATATTCTGGAAAATAAAATGGTGTTTTTTACACACTGGAATTTGTTTTACATATCCGAAATTTAATATTGCATACAAAAAGTTACTATCGTTTCAATGCACATTTCCTGACGAACAGATTTTATTGAGAAGTAGAACTTGTACATTTGCCTATAACTTAGGAATATTAATCAAAAAATAATAATTGTAGGAGTTAATGTGGAAACCGTAGTTTATAAAAAGTAAAGTTTGGATTTGAATTAGCTTTATACGGGATTCCATTTGTTTCAGAATTTTAGTGCATTGTTTGTATTTGTAATTTATGAGTTGACATTTCTGGAGTACCGGGTTTTTAATTTTTTGAAATTGTTTTACAATTTCTACTTTATATCTGCCAGATGAATGGAAACAGTTTTTTGAACCCTTTTTTGCTACCCTTAGGGCGCGTTCCCACTATGTCGTAACGATTAATTTATCGTTGGACGACTGTCGTCTCTAGCTGTTCCCATTGGATCGCGACAACATTTTATCGTTTCACGGCAGTCGCTTTGTCGTTTATACATCATTATACTATTTCCATTCGTTTATTTTCTCTTTGACTTATGAAATCACATGAAACTGATATAGCAATAGCAAGGACCAGAGAGAGATAAAGGTAAAGTTGTCTCTTTCTGGTCCCTCGCTATTGCTATATCTGTTTCATATGCCTAATCTATAACTAAAAAGGCTTTGTCCTGAGTGACTGACTGACAGACAAGCTACAGCCCAAACGTAAGAACTTGAAATTTTCAAGGAAGATTCTTTGTGAACCTAAACCGCTCGCTAAGAAAGGGTTTTTTGAAATTCTACCCCTAAGGGGGTTAAATAAGGGATTTAGGTTTGTATGAAAGTCCCTCATTTTTCAAGATAGATTCTTGAAAATTGGTATATAGACTTTCGAATAAAAATAAGAGAATGGGTGTCCGAGGGATTTTGGAAATTTCACCCCTAACTCTCTAAAAAGGGGGTTGAAACTAGAAAACGCTTGGTCCCGGCTGGCTGGCTTTTGGACAAGCTACTGCCCAAACGGTTGAACGTAGAAACATGAAATTTTCAGGGAATATTCTTTTAACACCCTAGATGTGTACTAAGAAAGGAATTTTTGAAATTCTACTGCTAAGGGTGTTAAATAAGTAATTTTATTTTACATATATGGAAATCCGCCAATTTTCAAGTTGTGTTCATTAAAATCGGTAAGTAGGCTTTTGGATAAAAATAACAAAGTTCCTCGATTTTTAATTCCACCCCTACTTATGAGACTACCTCCTAGGGGGGTGAAACGGGGGTCCAAAGATATTACGAAGAAATGCTCCTTCACGCCGCAGTTACTGATCGGAACTGGCTGAAATTTGAACAAGAGTTTAATTATATTCTGGATTAATAAATAGACTACTTTTTATCCCAAAAAAATCTATGGTTCCCGCGAAATTTGTAAAAAATAGAAATACGCGCGGGGGAAATACTCCTTCACGTCGCAATATCTGAATCGATTTGTCTGAAATTTGGGATAGAGGTAGATTATATCCCGGTTTAATACATAGGCTACTTTTTATCCAAAAAAAATCCATGATTTCCGCGGGATGTGTGAAAAACCAAAATTCCTGCGGGGAAAAACTCCTTTACGCCACAATTACTGAAACGATTAGGCTAAAATTTGAATTAGAGGTCCATTATATAATGATCTAGCACTTAGGTTACTTTTTATCTCGGAAAATCACGCGGTTTTTGCGGGATATTTGAATAATCGAATTCCACGCCAGATTAAAATCGTTCACGCCGTAATTACTGAACCGACTTCACTGAAATTTGGAAAGGATATAGATTATATCCTGGATTAATGAATAGGCTACTTTTTATCCCGAAAAAATCAATGGATTCCGCGAGATGTGTGAAAAATCAAAATTCACGCGGGAGAAAAACTCTTTTACGCCGTAACTACTGAAGCGATTTGACAAAAATTTGGATCAAAGGTAAATTATGTAATGATTTAGAACTAAGGTTACTTTTTATCCCGGAAAAATCCATGGTTTAACGGGATTTTTGAAAAATCGATTTCCACGCAGGAGAAAAATCCTTTACGCTGCGATTACTGAACCGACTTTGCTGAAATTTGGAATGGAGATTACATCGTGCATTAATACATAGGCTACTTTTATCCCGGATATATCCATAGATTCCGAGAAATATGTGGAAAACCGTTATTTTTGCGGTAGAAATACCTTTATGCTGTAACTACAGAAATGATTTAGTAATATGGAGAGAAAATATACGATATCCTGGATTATTATACAGCTTATCTTTAATTCTGGAAATTTCGTGTTTACCGCAAAATTTGTGTAAAAACGAAGTTCACGCGAGGGAAGTACTACTCCTCCACGCCATAACTACTGAACCGATTTGGCAGGAATTTTAAGTGGTGAAAGATTGTTACTTGGATTAATACAAAGGCTACTTTTTGTCCCGTTACATTGGCTGAAATTTGGAATGGAGATAGACGATATCCCATAGTTACCACATAAGCTTCTTTCTAGAAAGTAAGTAGGTATAAAGGCTAAGGTTGATAAAAATAGGTTTTTGAAAAATTTGAATCTCTGGGTTTGTGAAAAATCGGAATTACCGCGGGCAAAGCCGCGCGCAAAAGCTAGTAGAAAATAAACGAATGGAAATATTAGTATAGCAAGCTACACATGTAATCGTCGAGACGAAATTTTTTGTCGTGGCTACGATAGATTTGCGGTCACGATTTAGTCGTAGTGATTTTTTATCGTTTAGCGACTGTCGTGCTATCCTTCCCACTGTCATGACAATCTGTTGTCACTGCAAAACATGTTGTAGACGACAGTAAATCGTGACGTTCTATATGTGAACACGTCCATTTGAACATATAAGCCACGACACTTAAAACTACACGATTATCTGTCGTCACGACACAATGTGAACAAAATACAGATTAAATTGATAACTCTCTTGATTCGAACGGAATAATCTTGTCAGTCAAAACAAAGAGCTGTAATTCGCAGTACAATTAGATACGAACAATAATTAAATAAATATTACGCAAAAACGCCCAGTCTCCGTTACAGTGTTTGCGATTAAAATCGATTAATATTAATCGATCTTGCATAATTCGATTTGCAACTCGATTGATACAATTTGTTGATCAGACGTCGCTTTTTATGCCACTTGTTAGTCAATTTTCAATAGAAAAATGCAATAATACTCATTTAAGGAATTAATAAAATCAGTTACACGGTTTATTATGATAATGCTTAACAAGTTTTTTAATGGACCAAAGAGTTTTTGATTGACAACGATTTCTGATTTCGTTCAAAATTAATTTAATTTGATCGTACTTGCAATGAAGCGTAGCGGTTAGTAGCTCAGTGGTTGAGACGTCTGCCTGAAAGATAGGAGGTCGCGAGTTCGATTCCCGCCACGGGCCATTTTGGAATTTTGTAATTTTTAAATTGGCTCAGGTCTGGTCAGGTGGAGGCTTCCGAGCCTAAGCGATTTAGCATTCTGGCGCGATGCTGTGTAGAATCCGTTTGGGGTGAGCTACTTACCCCTTCCAAATTATTACGATAACATCTTTGTCTGCATCATCACTTACCATAAAATGAGATTTTGTAGGGAATAAAAAAAATTGGTTGCCTGTAAAGTCGGTTTACTGACGATAGTTGAACGTGACAACGTTTTCTTTGTCGCTCGTTCCGCGCTCGCGAGGTAACGCTGGTAACGCCGCATGAGCGAGGTAACGCCGGTAACGCCGGATGAGTCATGTTTTTTCGTGCGTGCAACCGGCTCTATCGATTTATAAAACGTTGTCACGTCAAAAAATTTCATACTTAGTGAATTTTTTTTATCATGTCTAGATAAGTAGAAAAATGTTCAAAGTCGCGGTACATACGGTATAGAGGGTAGTTATAAAATAATGAACGGTACACGATAAAATAGCTTTCATACATAGATATGAGAATTTTCTATTCCATAAAGAACTTCTCTAATGCATTATCCGAAACTATAAGTTATAGCAAGAAAGATAGTTGGACGGTCGGCAAAAAAAATTTATAACTGTGTTAATGCAGTTTTTTCTTTTTTTTTGTGGGTTCCTGCACTACAGCAAAGAGGTCTATATTTGCCATTTCTTCCACTAGTTTCGCTAGTGTGTGTGAAGAACTGAAGACCACTCCGCGATAAACTATAGCTATTATACTTTTTTACAGAAATCCTTTCCTAATATTATTATGGTATTAAAATACCTACTTGAAATTAGTTAGTAAAGCGCGTATATACATCACCAAGAATATTTGACAAGTCTTCACGCAAAGTGGCGCTGCCCAAGCGGGTTACAGCAGAACTACTCAGATTATACCTTATTGCGACGACCTTTTGAACAGTAGCTTACCTATAGAAGACGTCCCTAGTTTGAGTTAGAATAGGAAGCTTAGGAAGCTTCGGTCGGGGCTGGTTACGAACCTATGTAGCGATAAGGCCGCCAAATTGTACTGCTAAGTTTGTGTATTGATTTTTATTTTTATATTTTTTATTCTGTGTCATGCAATAAAGTTTATCTATCTATCTATCTATCGGTACATAAGTACCACCATGTGATTACCAGTTATTGACAATAGAAAAACAACTAGAGGGACACGCTACAACACAACAAGGAAGGCTAGGAAAATATGAAGTGCTGGTTAGCAGGCTTCACACGCCTTTGCGAACAATAAGACCAATTTTCAGGCGAGGAAGTTTCCGCACGCTGCGAATTTTTACCGCTAAGTTATAATAATGCTTTGTTTTTATAAACTTACTTAACACTGAATTGTCAGAGGTTTTGGAATGAGACGCACAATATCCTTCTAAAAAGTAAATGTTTATTAAAATTTTACTAAAGCTCATATAGAGTTGCACTTTATACAAGATTTTATTCAAACTAGGCTTTTCTATCATGGAATTTACTGCGTTCAAAGAGAAAAAAAAGTAAAATAAAAAGTTTGACTAAAGAAAAAACTGAAGCGATAAGATTCGTACAATATTTGCAGTAGTGTTTGAAATCCTCTGAAAATAAATTCATAGAATATTTTATGCATTTTCTGACCGTACGAGGCTCTCCGCGTACACTTTCTGCCAAAAAATTCGGGGTATGATAGATTTCTTACTGATATTTTAGTTTTTTTACTACTTTTGATCGTACCAAAATAGAATAAACAAAATATGTGCTATACGGAGTACATAATATGGTTTGCTAACGTTAGGTTACTATGAAAACCGTAGTAAAAGCTTTGTTAAACAAAGTTCTTCCAATATAAGTCTTAAAAATATTTATTTTCTAATGCTTATACTGTATATTTTAAGAGATTTGTTTAAGAGATATTTGCTGTATTTTCAAGTTTCAAAAAACCAGGCTGAGTTTGTTGTGGGCTTCAGTGCAGTTTGCGTCAGTATCCTTGTTTAGTTAATTTTAGGTTGGTTGGATACTTATCATCAAACAAAAATATCACAGAGATCGTATTGACCTTTCATAAGAGCCTGGAAGGCAAGCTTAATTTATGATACAAAGATAATTTGATTTGATATAATTATTTTGAGATTTCCTCCACTGAACTGAAAGTATTTTTGTAAAACGGCAAAAGATTGATATTTAGATATTTCAAGCCTTTGGTAATTGCACCGTACTGTGGTCGATATCTGACTTTTAGAAGTTATGTATTTTTTAATACATTTGCTCAAAAAGTTGACATTTCCATGTGTGTTTAGCGTGCGCAAAGTTATTCTTTTCCGCACTAGTGCTTTTGTGTTTTCCTCCTACGCGGCACCGGAGCGGGCGCACCAGGAGCGCATAAACACAAACACGGCATGCAAACACGGAGCAGGCAAACACGTAAAACCAATATATTTTTTTCGCAAATGTATTAAAAAACGTCGTTCAATGCACGTGCGGAATTGTCATTTTTACTCGTCCTTGTAGTTGACCCTCGCCTTCGGCTTGGGTCAACAAACCGGGACTCGTAAAGAAATGACAAACTTTCCGCACTTATATTGAAATGTACTCTTTTGCATTTATATTATTTAGATGCAATAAGTTCATCAGACGTAAATCATTTTATTATTTGATTCCTTTTGAAGTTAAAATAACTAGTTTAAAGTACTTATTATCTCTGGGAATATTGTGAACCTATCGCATTATAGGTACTTAACTTACATAATTAGCATACAATAATCAATGTTCAAATCATTAGATATTGATTTATTCTTTATTTATTCAGAGCAATTATTTATATTCAGTTTAGTAATACCTATTGTGATAAGTAACTAACAGCTGTTATTATATAGCATTAACTATTCATTATTATTATTATTACAATCTTTATCAACGAACTTATGTAAATAATAATACTTGGTTAATGGAAATCAACAATGGTACTTTACATTAGCTGCGTAATTTCATAGTCTAAAATACCATTTTCTTGAGGCTTTTACATTTTTGGTAGTTAATCAAAAAGAAATACTTGTTAGAACAATTCTAGCTTATACATGAACGGTTGTCTTATTAGAACATCGACAATATGAAACTACATGTACCGTAGACAGAGACGACGGCGCGAAAACATGTGGCCAGTTTATCGGTGCCAAAAATGCTTGTTTTGCCACCAAAAGCAAGGCCACGCTGTGGTTCGCTCAGCAGCCACCTATAGAATTTCGACAGATGGCGCTACTGTTTGCTGGTACGCAAAAGGTTTACGTAAATCGTTCGGATGCCCACATCCTGAGGTTTCTTATTGGTCACAATATGATAAGCGTTTTTATCTAACTCTATCTAGTTAAATAAATAAATATATATATATATATATATATATATATATATATATATATATATATATATATATATATATATATATATACGGGACATTTATATACATCGCAATCTAGCCCCAAAGTAAGCGGTAGCTTGTGTTATGGGTGCTAGATGACTGATAAATATAAATACATACTAATATGTTAGACATGAAATCTTCTTTTATTTAACTTGCATTATATAATACGAAATGTCATACTAATTTTGACATCAAGTGTATTCTTGCCCGCCACGCAAGAAGGTCGTAAGTACGATATGAGCTACCATACATGTACATACATGCAATTTGACTATGTGTGCGTGAACGTAGATATAAGAAGAGAACACTTAATGGAACTGTCATTTAAAACTGCAGCCGTTCGACTTATCTACATAAGTAGGTAAGTCAACTACGATCGTCAAAATATCTATCAATTTTTAATTTAAGCAATATTTCTTAAAAAGTAAAACTACGAGCATAGTACTTCAAAGTATCTGCAACATATCCAAAAATTATGAAAATTGGACTACATTTACGGGTAGGGAAACGTTATCGCTTTTAGTATGAAAGCTTACAGGTATACAATCCTCTTAACATCAGGTGAGAGTCTTGCTATAGTAGTGTTATTATCTCGCTGCAGACTCGGTCATAAATCATTCGAGTGTTTCGCTTTTGTTGTTCTTTGTTGAGTTGTTGTTGCTGCAGAAAAACAAAAGCGAATAACTCGAATGGTTTATGACCGAGTCTGCAGCGAGATAATAACACTACTATAGTCTCATCATTCCTTAATCATCGTCATCCTAAATATAAAAAAAACCGGCCAAGTGCGAGTCGGACTCGCGCACCGAGGGTTCCGTACTCAAGAAGTACTGAAGCAAAACAATCAGGCAAAAACCAATATGTTTATTTGACGACGAGTACTTAGAAGAACTTGCGTTTTAATTACCTTTGTTAATGAACCGCAAAACTAACTTTGTTTGTAGAGGTTTATTGTTAATATCAAAAAAACTATGCTAGTTAGAGCATTGGCTATAGTTTTCCTGTAAAATATACGTAAATTCCTATTGACCATAATTATTTGAGATTTTTCGATTGGTAAACTCCGGAGATAAGGGGGGGGAACGGTATTTTTTTAGACATTTTCCCCGATAAATCAAAAACTATCATGACTAAAAATAATTAAAAATCGGTTTTAGAATGTATAAAGTAAACCCTTTCATATGATACCCCACACAGTACAGTTATCTCACTTTTAAATTTCAACCCTCCGATTTTCCCCCTTTTTTAAATAAGAACAAAAATAATTTCCATTTTTTTTAATTCCAGTGTCATTGGGCCACTAATATACACAACTATTCCAAATTTCATATCGATAGCTCCGGTAGTTACTGAAATAATCGAGTGTGACGGACAGACAGACAGACGGACAGACAGACGGAGAAAGTCGCACCATAAGGGTTCCATTTTACCATTTTGGTACGGAACCCTAAAAAGATGTTTCAGCTGTCACTTCTAGACTAGTATTCATTTCTAGTATCCATGTCAATACTTCATACGAGGTGCACGCACGCACACATTCGTATCCGTCTATTCCGTCTAGGAATAACTCTTTCGGACCTCCGTGGAGACTCCACAGTTGTATAATTTTATTTTTCCAATATTGGATTTCAATTTTGAAATAAGTAGTTGCCAGTAGGTAGAGACTTTTCAATCCGCGAAGACGCGCCCACTCTGTCAAAATCGCTTATTTGTTTCATTCGATTCGTATTGAGTTTGACAGAGTAGGGCGAATCATCATGGATTGAAATATGTATACTTATGTTAGCATCACCCCATATTAACAGCGTAGAAACCGTATTTTAGCGATTTTGAATGAAGTTTTATTTCACAACTATAAAGACAATTACTTTCAATTTTAAAATTTTCTCGATAGTAAGTTCTCCCAAAAGTTGCTCAAAAATCTCAATTTTTGTAGTTTTTATCGGAAACTACAATGTATGTAATAGTAATTTTTATTTTAATTTGTCGGTAATTATAATATCGTAAAATGCTTGGAAACAGATTTCTGATAACTGACTTAGTTTTTGAGTAATTAGGTAAAAGGTCGTTTTCCTGTTATATTCTTCCATGACGCTGCATGTCGAACCTACAAACGTATCCGTGAGAATGAGAAAGACAATAAATAAATTCAATAAATCCCCTTAAAGCACTGTTAACGATTTCAGTTTATAACCCTCGTTGTCTATGAGAATGCAGAATCAACCCAGCGGTGGGATTGCAACAGATTCCAAATTCAACTAAAACAAAACAAAAAACTATGAACAGAACTATCAAAAGGATGTCAACAATTAAAATGTTTATCACTTTATACATAAGTTAATATAATAAATTTGTATAAACAAATCATTCAAACACAATAGGTAAATCTAAAGTGGTTTTAAGAAGGCTTCAGAGATAGTTTAAATTGGCTGTTTGAAAATTGATGAATGTTTTTTGAATGCAATAGCAATCTTTAAAAAAATCGCATGGATATAATTGGCTAAATCTGCTGATTACACTCTTCCTCCTTATGTGTTTAAAAGTCAGTTAAATATTCATAGAGAAAGAAAAAAGTTTAGCTAAAACCGCGACTCCACACCCTTTAAAGACATTGCACCCACACATGCGCAGTGCGCACACAGACGCGCCACACCTGTGTGACGCTCGTCTTGAGAATAATATATTTTTGTTGCTTCTATATATTTTTTACTCGCCGTATATTTTATATTTTCCCTATGTATAGCTTAGGTTATTTTTTTCTCTGCCCCGACTCTTTCGCCGGAGGTTTTTACGTATAATAAAACTCGGTTGAAATTCGAGGCCATTTATGTAGACTTTTTGAAATATTAGCTCAAAGTTCCGTATAACCTACCTACTAACCCGGCCTTAGAAATGGACTTTTTAACGTGCATAAAAGAAATCTTATGTAGAGCTTAACATTAATCATAAACTTTGACTCTGAAGTATAAATAAAATGAACATCAAAATCATATATTATTACTCTCTCACATAGGCCTAAATTAATAGGCAGTCAGGCACTATACTATTTCCATTCCTTTTATATAATCAAAGTTCCATTCGATTTATTTTCTCTTTGACACATGAAACAGATATAGCAATAGCACGGGACCAGAAAGAAAACACTACCTTTTTTTTTTGGGTTCGATTCCCGCCACGGGCCACTTTGGAATTTTATAATTTCTGAATTGGCTCAGGTCTGGCCTGGTGGGAGGCTTCGGCCGTGGCTAGTTACCACCCTACAGCAAAGACGCACCGCCAAGCGATTTAGCGTTCCGGTGCGATGCTTGTAGAAACCGTTGGGGTAAATTTACTTACCCTTACAAGTTAGTACGATAACATCTTAGGCTGCATCATCACTTACCATCAGGTGAGAACGCAGTCAAGTACTAACTTATGTAAAGTAAAAAAAAATCTCTCTCTGGTCCCTCGCTATTGCTATATCTGATTCATGTGATTTCATGTGTCAAAGAGAAAATAAACAAATGGAAAGAGTGTGAAATGTTAGGCTCTACCACCACGTTCGGAAAGCCGTTTGCACTAAGAAGAACGGGAAAGAAATCCTTGGGAGTGAATGAACTGCTGTAATTATTATACTAGCTTATTTAGTTTTTAAGAGCCTTAGTCAAGTGGTGAAAACAGAAAACAAAACCCGGCTGAGTTTGTTGTGGGCTTCTTTTCAGTGCAGGGCGCGTTTGAACCCTCGTAAACTTAGTTTTAAGTCGACTTTTAGCTATCACCATATTTATGAGACAAATATCATATTGACGTTTTACAAGAGCCTACCTAGGTACGTTGGGCCTTTGTGAAATAAAGATATTTTGAGTTTGAGTTTTGAGTCGGCTATAGTTTTGGAAACATAATGATAAAAGGATATATTTCCTCGTCTCATATTAATTTAATTACAGAACATCAAAATTAAACAATAATACCATGGATGTATGGAATCCAAAGCTGATCCAAATCCAGACTTTATTTTTTATAGATAAAGGTCTCTAAATTAACTGCTGCAAATTTTTTTTTTTTAATTAACATCCGGATTCCAAAGTTATAGGCTAATAAAGAAGTTGTACTTCTGAATAAAATCTTTATGACATTAAATGTGCATTGAAAATAAACTAACTTTTTGTGTATGCAAAATTAAATTCTGGATATGAAGAAGAATTTCTTAGTGCACAGGGTTCTAAAAAGAGACTGTTTTACTTTCCTAGATTAATTTGGTTTTGGGTCTTGAGAAAACTTGATAGCACCTATGGTCATTCTTTTTTGAACAATAACGTGAGGTGTCGGTAACGGTAACTATGTCGCGAGTTCGATGGTATTTTCCTAGCCCAAATTTCCAACGCGCAGTAAGAAGTTTTCACTTCACAAAAAGGTATAATTAAATTAAAACATAGTATTATATTATAACATATGGTTTTCAAAAAGCTTTATTTCTCTTTTCCAACCAATCTGATGTATTCAGCGGTTTTTTTGGGTCGTTTGTATATTTGCGGTTGTTTGGCAAAGAAATTGCAGTGACAGCCTCAGACGTTCCATTTGTTAGTTTGGCGTGACGTTCATACCTACTTTGCACTTTGCTTATTTATTTTTCTTCTGAAGTTACGTCACAGTTTTATCTCCATTTCATCTTTAGGTAATCTCGGGGTAATAATACGGTATTTTATTCCATTTTTTTATTGCTTTATTGTAAACTAAGTTAGAAAGAATGACATCCATTGAAAATAGATAGATAGATAGATAGATAGAAAATTCTTTTATTGTACACCAATAAAACATTTAAAAACATTAATAATCTGAAATATGTAATAAAAATCTTAAAAAAAAAAAAAAATCTTATCTGACAAGGATATCAAAAGTTACAAGCATTTGAATTTTTCCTCTGTCCCTTTCTCAAATAAGGGTTTAGTTTTTGCCATTTGGCTACGGAACCCTAAAAACGAGAATTTGTATGGAGTTCCGTAGAGTTACTATGGCATGAGTGATAGTGACGTCACTATGCTATACAGCTATCTCTGTCTAATCAGGATTATTATATTGCTTATAACTTTATTGTTTTTCACTCAATTTCACTTGTTTTTTTTTTCAAAATTTTATTTATTATTGAATATTGATTTTAGAATGAATTAAATAAATCAACATTATGATTTAAGTACTAAAACCCTATTGATGCGCTGTGGTGTTAAAGAGGTGTAAACTCCCAGGTTTGATGTTGAGTAGAGACCTTGGTAGAGACTAGACATTTGACGACCGAATGGCGTAGCGGTAGCAAACCTGCCGTCTGCGTCGGAGGTGGGTTCGATTTTCACTACTGGTAAATGTTTGTGTGATGAGCATGAATGTTTTCCAGTGTCTGGGTGTTTTTCTTGTATGTACTTACATATATTACGTACCTACTAGTTATCTAGTACCACTCTAGTACCGATAATACAAGCTATCGCTTACTTTGGGGCTAGGTTGCGATATGTGTATTGTCCTGATATATTTATTTACTACATATTCATATAGGTACATAAATATAATATATTGTAAAACACCCAGACACTAGAAACATTCATGCTCATCACACAAACATTTACCAGTACAAGTACCAGTGGGAATCGAACCCACGACCTCCAACGCAGGCGGCAGGTTCGCTACCGCTACGCCATTCGGTCGTCAAAGATCAATATCTTCAAGTTATTGATTATAAGGTTCAGAATATTTCTATGTAATATATGCATGCAAGGGACCTTGTTTGAAAATTTCATAGGTATCGACTTTTGACCCTAACCGTACCTAATATGGCTAGAACTCCAGGTGACGCAAAGAAATTAACTACTAACGATATAATTGATTAAAAGTTTCACCCTTACTTAGAGCTAACTTAGAAATTCATCAAGCATTTGCGGTAGAAACATCCCGCCAAATTCTTAATTATACCATACAGTAAGTATTAATTATAATGTGGTATTGGTAGTAAAAGTACTAAAGTAGGTAAAATAGTATTTTTTTTTATTCTATACAAGTTAGCACTTGACTGCGATCTCACCTGATGGTAAGTGCAGATGTTATCGTACTGACTTGGAAGGGTAAGTAAATTTACCCCAACGGTTTCTACACAGCATCGCACCAGAACGCTAAATCGCTTGGTGGTGCGTCTTTGCTGGTAGGGTGGTAACTAGCCACGGCCGAAGACTCCCACCAGACCAGACCTGAGCCAATTTAGAAATTATAAAATCCCAAAGTGGCCCATGGCGGGAACCGAACCCGCGACCTCCCACTCGAATCCGAGCGCGCCGCCACTGCGCCAGGGAGGTCGTCAAAATATTGCTTTAGTAACATGTTAGTAGTAAGTTTTATACAAACTGTAGGTAGCAATAAAAAAATTATGTTTTACGACGTACGAAAATTGTGTTTATAATTAACATTTGAAAAAGCAATATTTCCCATATTAAAAAGGTTTGTGAAGGAAAAGCTTTTCTAAAATTCAAACACTTTTTACTCAGGAACGTATATTTTCCGGCGGACGTATTACTCCGCTTCAATAATAAAAAAACCTTTAAAAAATAAAATAAAAACCATAAAAGCAGCCGTCTTGCGATGCGTTATCATTTTTATATGTTCACCCCCCCAACCCTTTTAAGACTCCCCACCCCCCAGATGCATGCTCACACACACATACAAAAACATCTATAAATGGGTTAAAGAAAAATGTGTCTACCTGAAAACTTACGATGCATGCATTTTTTTATTCCTCTTACATTTTCTTTTCCATCCGCGATTCTCATATCGGCGATATAAAACTGAAAAATACATTTTTCACATTCACACAAATACCAGCCGTAACTACACGCAATAGAGTAAAAAATCCCGCGATTGAATGCAAAAAAACACTGCACCCATACATGAAAATTTCAGAAGCGTACACACGGAACCGCCGAGTTTAGAAAAAAAATAAAGCGCACACATATAAATTGCATGCAGTTCGAAAGGGATGCACTCAGAGTCATAAAATACTCACACACGATCACCACACACACACAAACTCATGCGATACACAGACACGTATGACGCCGACCGAATCTTACACACACACACATATACACCGAAGAAAACCATCTATGTGTTGTGGAAATGCTTTTCCTTGCAGCAACTGAAAAGAGTTTCATAGCGAAAACCTCGCGGTAAAGACATCTAGACGTTCTCTAGACTTAAAAAATTTGAAAAAATCAAAATTAGAACAGCCCTCTGACCGTTTACAAATGAATTAACAACTAAATCTATCGGTTACGGCCGATGAAACTTCACCCGTTGTAAAAAATCCGTTCGGAAATTGATACACCAAATCGAATACAAAGAACAATAATTGGAAACGTATAAAACTAAAATAAGTTATTCGCGCCAGAAAGTGGAAAATGAATTAAGATAAAACGAATTCAATTTAAGGCTCAGTTCTTCTAAAGTTGTTTAAAAATACGTGTCGCATTAGTGATGTAAATGTGTACGTTAATGAGTGTGTACGTGTGTGCGTGAGGTGTCTCTGTAAGATTGTAATCGAATGCCGGCGTGTTTAGGAATTTCGCGGTATTTGAATACTGTGAAAACATGACATTTTGTTGTTTGATTGAAATTTGTTGTCTAGGACTAATTTCTTATTTTTTACTCATTTGTGTTGCAATCTTTAATTTCCCTTATGGTTTATGGCTTCATTTAAAATTGCTTGAATGTTTTTTTTATTCAAATACCTAATTACATTTTAGCACATCATTTAATGTGGAAATCTATTATGATTTTGTTTCTTTTTCATCGTTAAATCTATATATAATGGTTACATTTGACTTAATATGTCATGCGCTTAATCAATCAAATGACATGTATTTACATAACGTTTACTTAAGGCGAATGACAATATTTCGTATCTTTGTATATTTTGATTAAAACTAATTCTTTGTTACGCGTCGAACGTCCATGACATCAGATGAATCTATATTTTTATAGATTCCCCGTTTTACAAAATAGAGAGTATAGGCGGTAGAGTAAGAACCTGTAATTTAGGCCTATATGAAAGAATAAATAATTTGATTTTTTAATTTGTCCTTATAGGATGACCCCTTCCAAGTTAGTACAATAACATCTTCGGCTGCATCGTCACTTAACAATAGGTGAGATTTCAGTTTAATATCTTGTGTGTATAAAAGATGATATATCATAAAATTATCGGATTTGAGGAAATAATCTACATCCACTTGTAGCAAAGTTATTCTGTACACAGGTAGGTACGGACATGTAGCTTAGTTTTATACATAACTTAAAGTCTGTAACATACTTAATGTTACTTAGTAGAGGATGCTATTACCGTATTTAGAATAGTCAACAACCGAGCTCGTACTTATGCAAGGCGATTGAATAATATTTCCTAACGCAAAGTATTCACTCTTACCGCCTTAAATGTTTACTTAGCATGTAAGCCCTTAATATGTGTATTTCTAACAAAGTTACTTAATTGCAAAGGAAAAGTTATAGTTTTCTAATAACGATGCGGGCATTGTTTCTTCCACATTTCTGATACGAACCGCTGAAGTGAGGAACACTCTTCCAGCCTCCATGTTCCCAGCCAAGTACAATCTGGGTACCTTCAAGCGAAGAGTGAACAAGATTTATCTAGGCAAGCGCCTTCCAACCTAGACCTCATCATAGATAATGTCTTTTTTAGTGTTCCGTATCCGAAGGGTAAAAAAGTCTAGAACGGAGAATTCGCTGTCCGTCCGTCCGTCTGTCTGTCACCAGGCTGTATCTCTTGAACCGTGATAGCTACAGACTTGAAATTTTCATAAATGATGTATTTCTGTCGCCGCTATAACAGCAAATACTAAAAACTGCTCCCATACAACAAACGTAATTTTTTATCTTGTTTTTGCTCGATATTAATAACGGTAAAAGGTAGACGCTTCAAATGTTCACAAACTATTTAGTTATATATTTTCTTTGAAAATAAATAGTTAAATTAAAATAAGAAAAATATTTAAGGTGGCTCCCATACAACTGACATGATTTTTTTGCTTATTTTTGAATTTACTGGGCAGGGGTGTTTAGTTTCCTTTAATACTATTAAGAATTGGTATTGATGGTACGGAACCCTTAGTGCGCGAGCCCGACTCGCATTTGACCAATTTAGTTACGTACGTCTGACTAAAAATGGAAAATTCTTTCCAAAAAACCAACTTCAAATGCCACTACAAAGAGTGAAATAATTTTTAATGTACACCAATTCGAAGTCGGGCAATGTTTTGTTCAATCATTAATAGTCCTTCGTATTATTAAACTTAATGTGCAAAGAAACGACAAAATTATCGTCAATACGGAGGACTATTAGTGAATGAACGAAACATTGCCCGACTTCGAATTGGTGTACATTAAAAATTATTTCACTCTTTGTAGTGGCATTTGAAGTTGGTTTTTTGGAAAGAATTTTCCATTTTATTTTTTACTTTTTAGTGGAAAACAAGTAATGCGCAAGGTATTGGAAAAAATGCCCAAATCGCTGGAAGTATGCTTCTAAAACCTGAAGAGTTCCCTCAATTTCTCCAAGATCCCATCATCAGATTCTGACTTGATGAATACAGTCATTACTTGATGACTGCTAGGAAATGCAATAGTAACTATAAAAAATACCTAAATCGCTTCAAGTATACTAGCAAAATTTGAAGAGTTCCCTCGATTTTACCAAGATCCCATCATCAGATCCCGACCTGATGACCATAATACAACCTGGAAAAAATTACTCTTTTAAACATTTCATTTCATATGGACTTAGTAGCTATGGCCTCGCATACAAAACTCACATGAATCAAATATACCAGCTTCAACTACGTATTCTAAAAAATATTGTACCTAAGAAGGTTAAAGAGAAATACAGAAACAATTACCACTTGTTATTTAAGCACTGCAATATAATGCCAGTAGATGTACAAATAAAATACTTATTGTTAAAGGAAAATTATTTAAAATCCGAACTGCAAATAAATGTTAGTTATTGTGAAAAACTAAGAAAAAGGAAAAATCCGAGACTCAAAATTACTAAATATACAAATAACTACGGTAAACGAACACTTAAATTTATTGTTCCATTTCTACTCAACAATCTTCCCAGGACATTGAAAGAAAAGATGAATAAAAACAATTATAAGCAAAAGCTTAAAAAGTACTTTCTGGATCAGCCTGTATAGCAGGCAGCTCATATCTGTTTATCAAACTGGTTTCGCTGGCAGCGTTGTCGCGCGTCTAGTATAAAGTGTACGGCAGTGCACAGAAAAACCGACGGTGGTTTTTGCTGCACTAGCTGAGACTTAGCTTATAAGACAATTGTATTGTTTATGTTATAATAAATAATAATAAAAAAAACAATACCCAAATTACTTCAAGTGTGCTAATAAAATTTGAAGAGTTCCCTCGATTTCTCCAGGATCCCATCATCAGATCCTGACTTGGTGACAATGGGACCATCTGTGAACTATACCCTTTCAAACAAAAAAAGAATTTTCTAAATTGGTCCACGCATCTTCGAGTAATCGGGGAACATACATAAAAAAAAAATAAAAAAAATAAAAAAAAAAAAAAAGATTCCGACGAATTGAGAACCTCCTCCTTTTTTTTGAAGTCGGTTAAAAACTGACTAACTTACTGAACTAAAAAAAAATATCTTGAGAAAACCTGCCTGCCTGTTACTTCTATGGTTCTCCATAATTTTATGTATTTTCAAAGGTATGAAATGAAACACTTCCGATTCTCACGAGATATCATAAAGATCATGTCATTTACTTCAATATGCATTAGAAATTGTAATATCTATATTAACATTTTAGAAAGAAGTGCCGAATTTCTTGCCAGTTTTACTCAGTGCAAACGTGTTTTCCAAATTTGATGATAGAGTTTTAACTTTCCACAAGAACTTGTTAAATAGTCCTTTTTTAAAAAATAAAGATTTTATTTTCATTGAGCTGCC
Source organism: Coenonympha arcania (assembly GCA_036785405.1). Taxonomy (NCBI): domain Eukaryota; kingdom Metazoa; phylum Arthropoda; class Insecta; order Lepidoptera; family Nymphalidae; genus Coenonympha; species Coenonympha arcania. Next base: position 8,863,479 of record CM072078.1, read on the forward strand.
TGCATGCAGACCAAAAATGTATCCAATTTCAAAGCCTTCTTTATTCGAGAACCATTTTCCTAACACTTTTCTAACATCCTTTTAAAGGAATTGTTACTTTAAGTTCGATATAATAGGGTTTATTTTTAATAAAATTTACTAATACATTAGAAAAATAGAATTTATGAGTATACTAGCTTTTGCCCGCGGCTTCGCCCGCGTGAATTTCGGGCTATTACAAATACCGTGGGAGCCAACGATTTTCTGGGATAAAAAGTAGCATACGGGATAGACAAACAGTCAACTACTACAACAACTAAAAGAAACATCGGCTTAGTTGTTTTACTGCTCTTCCCGCTTCCGTCCTTAATCAATATAGGTTTAACTACGGGGCTCAATGTATCTACCCATTTTCACATTTACAGCATTACTATCCCATATTACATTGCTCATCTAAAACATAATATATTCATAACGAATTTTTGATAACTGGCTTAGTTTTTTAGTAATGAGGTAAAACGTCGTTTTACTGATATATTCTTCCGCAACGCTGCATACCTACCTATTCTTACCTAAGCTAACCTAGAGTTCTTGCAATTTCAGCAGCTGTGTACCCATTTTCAGAATTATCGTATTAATTTTCCATATCCCTTGTCAACTAAAACAAAAAATTTCAGTAGCAAAACAGTTATGTTAAAACCGTAAAACCTATGTTAAATGGGTACCCGTTTTCACAAATATAATATTTTTAACCTGTATCTCATTGACTCATCTAAACTCTTCGATCTCAACTAAAACAAAAAAACTTATAGGTATTAAATATTACAGTTACATTATTACTAACCCAAAATCTCATTGTTTAACTAAAACCCACAATGTAAATAGCGAAACAGTGATAAGTTCAAAACCTATTTAGGTACCCATTTTCACATTTGTTGCATTATAATCCCATATCCCATTTTTCAACTAAAATACACATTGTTAAAAGCGTACAGTGCTAAGTTCAAAATCTATATGGTGCCCATTTTCACATCTGTAGTGATCAGTAGGTAGTAGTAATATCAGATCTGTAGTATCATTAGCTTTTGCCCACCGCCCTGCCTGTGTCAAATTCGCTTTTAATATCCTGAGGGAAACATGAATTTCCCGTTCCCATTCAATATTCCAACCTTATACCTACTTTCAAAGAAGTTTGCTTTAGCTATCTTCCTATAGATGTAGCTATAGATTGCTGTAAAAATTTAGGTTTTTTGAATATCCCACGGGAACTATGGATTTTCCCGGGATAAAAAGTACCCTATTATTTAATCCGGACTTATAAGTTTACGTCTGCATAATTTCAAAGCAATCGGTTCAGTAGTTACGGCGTGAAAGCGGAACAAACATACAAACAAACTCACTTTCCCATTTATAATATTAAGTAATCCTGAGGGAAACATGAATTTCCCGTTCCCATTCAATATTCCAACCTTATACCTACTTTCAAAGAAGTTTGCTTTAGCTATCTTCCTATAGATGTAGCTATAGATTGCTGTAAAAATTTAGGTTTTTTGAATATCCCACGGGAACTATGGATTTTCCCGGGATAAAAAGTACCCTATTATTTAATCCGGACTTATAAGTTTACGTCTGCATAATTTCAAAGCAATCGGTTCAGTAGTTACGGCGTGAAAGCGGAACAAACATACAAACAAACTCACTTTCCCATTTATAATATTAGTTAATATTAGTAATCCTGAGGGAAACATGAATTTCCCGTTCCCATTCAATATTCCAACCTTATACCTACTTTCAAAGAAGTTTGCTTTAGCTATCTTCCTATAGATGTAGCTATAGATTGCTGTAAAAATTTAGGTTTTTTGAATATCCCACGGGAACTATGGATTTTCCCGGGATAAAAAGTACCCTATTATTTAATCCGGACTTATAACTTTACGTCTGCATAATTTCAAAGCAATCGGTTCAGTAGTTACGGCGTGAAAGCGGAACAAACATACAAACAAACTCACTTTCCCATTTATAATATTAGTAAGGATAAGGATAAGGATTATTTATAAAAAGCTTTTAGACGTATTGCATGGATTCTATAATTTATAATGCATGATTTCGTTATTTTAGAAATATGTGTATGCCTCGTTAGAGAATATGCCACTGGAAAAATTTTAGGAGTATCGACTTATAACGCTTATTAAAAAAATCTGAATTCAGTTCTTAGCAACGCAGTCTGCTGGTTAGTCTATAATCTCGAAAAACAAAAAGAAATTCCTACATCGCTTACTCATTTTAAACGACTGTGAAATAATATCTGACCTATAGAAAACTGAACTGATTTTGCACAAAGATTCCTTAACCCTTTACAACATTATAGACTCGGAAACAAAGGAGTTTAATACTTTATTCTATCCCGAGTTTGTTATACGCTCTTCTTGATATCTCCGTTACCTTAGTTTTAAAATCAACAATTAATATTTATAACTTTGATAATATCATAAACAACTTTTAAATCTTCTCATTCTAAGAGACCCAATGTCCAACTGTGGGACGAAAAAAAACACATTTGATTTGATATGTTACCTATTAGCACAAATAAGAAAATAGTTGCTAACTATCATAAAAATTCGATAACTTTAAAGTTGAGAATTTCCTTTAAAACCTCATAAAGCACTCAGCAAAACTTTGCCTTTAAATTTTCCTCCTACGTATATGTTTTCTTTCGATCTTTCAACGTTCCGAACCATTTTGCTCTAGCCTAGGTATTCTAGGATAGGATAAAAATATGAGATAGGTCACAAATATATTTCAAGTTTTCTACTGTGACCTACATTAGCGAATAACGTCTCGATCGATTTTGTTTTACGGCTTTTGTTTTAGGACTTTCTTTTACTCATATTCGGACTTAATGTCGCGTAAAAAGAACGCTAGCAAAAGTCCAAAACAACAGAAAATTTACCAACCAATAAGTACACCACTCAGTGTAATTTGCTTTAAAGATGAAGAAAAACATACTGTCGAAATCTGCGAATGTCTATCCCCAATGGTTAATTTCCAAAGATATTTGAAACGGTTCATCACAAACCTCGTCACAAGCGTGGACTTAAAGATCCTGCCTGATATTTTGATCTTTTTGAGGTTAAGGAGCAACAAGCATACACACACTTTACACTAGTGTGACTTTACTCGTAAATACTTTAGCTATAAATCGCTACACATCGCCCTAAATAAAATTATATGGCCTCTCATATGTATGCACGTCTTTCAAGTTTTCAACTATGACCTACATATTTTGTGATCGCGAATAGCGTCGCGCAATCGATTCATATTTTACTGATTTTCTTTTACTCATGAGCTTAGGTTTTGTAAGGAAGATGTATGTTATAATTAATGTTAAAGATGTTTAAATAAAATACTTTGTTCTTCAATACGGATACGCATTTGCATTTTAATGTAAGTAGTTGAAAATATAAAACGTTCTTAGTACTTTGTGTTTCCTCTTTCTTGAATTTTGTTAGTATTGAAAATAATCTATGAATCATTCAGGAAGTCTATTCAGTAATTATCCGACAAAGATTCTTGTCAACCTAAATAAACCATGACTTATGATTTACTGATCAGTGTTCTTTTTTCTTAACTTGACTCACAACTATCGTATAAAATAACGTTTCCATCTCATAAAAGTCGAAAATAACGGTTTTTCAAAGTTTAACATACATACTTGGGAAGACGTCCAAGTTATATTTCTTATGGCGCTCTAACATAGGAATCAACATACTTGCGAAATATTATAAAACATTTTGAATATAAGCTTAAATACAACCCAAAAATATATTTAAATATACTGAAAAATACGTAGTTTCTTAAAATATTAAAAATGTTTCGTAATTAAAGTTGATAAAACTTTTAAAATAATGAATGCTTAGCTTTCGATTAAATAAAAAAAATTGTAGATTACTTATTGGATGACTAATGATAGTCAGAATTGTACGATACTTACTAAAAAATAATACTGTAAAAACCAAAGCGAGTTACAAAAAAAACTTCAAAATTAAAAGTCGAGCAACGGGTGAAGTTTAACCTGAAGTTTCAAAAAGATTGTTGAAGAACCTTAATTGAATATTCAACGACACACCTCTTAAAACTTTACAGCTACGGTCCAGCCACCTCCTAACCCAACGATAGTTCCTAAAAATACCTAAATAACTTTATTGTAATTATTACGAAGATATATTTATTTTTATTTTAAAAATATAAAATAGACTATAGTGTTGAAAGTAAAAGACAAAGATAAATTAATTATATTTGTAAGTAAAAAGTGAAATCTAGTGCCAATAAGTAATATGTCTGTGACACTATCGAGTTCGAACTTGTTTATGAAGAAGCAAATGAATTACCCAATGAAGCGAGAATTTGAAGAATTCAGCAACGAAGAAAGCAAGGAAAGGAATGAAAATTTCAGCGATGCAAATTCTGAAGCGAGCGACGTTGAAAATAATCCAAATGATGAAACTAACACAGCATTAGATTATACAGAAAACGCTTTAACATTCAATCCTGTAGCTGATTTCATCAAGAAAGAGTTCCTACCAGAGTTAGACTTCACAAATCCATTTAGAAATCAAAACTTAACATTCAAAGATGGCTTCCAAAACAGATCACCGTTTCTCTTGCCGACTCAGATTTACAAGAGTTTTCTTGCAACTCTTGGCAAGAGAAGGCGGAATGTTGCCGATTGTTATTCCTTGTATTCAAGAAACATGCTGTTCTCTAATGGATTTGGTTTGGACACGTCTGATGATGAGAACAACTTGGACAGAATCTCGAATTCTCCAGATGAGGTAAGTATTTACTTACTGCGCTGAATCTATGACCCGAAGAGGATTTCATCTAACACTAAGTTTTATTCATCTCTATTATCCGCCTTCCCATCATTCCAGTGGTATCTAGAACATCTAACAAGACATAAATTCTTATTGGCCCTCAAATTTTTTTTCACCGACTCTGTGGTCCAAAAAAAAATTTTTATATCTAACACTTAACTCTAATTTACCTTTATTATCCTCATTAAAGTCAATCTAGTAATATATAGGACATCCCATAGGATTTTCTGTTGTCGTATTTTTTTTTTCTTGCAGAACCATGCTTTATTGACACATAACCTGATTGTGTTTTCTAATTTTGTTCTCTTTGTCTAAAAATAACGTTCTTTAAACTTGAGACTGAAGGCTTTCGCTTTCTGGTCACGGCGTGGCATTTGATTTCCAGTTTTTACCAATGGATAGTCATGAAATGAAAAGGTTCGTCACCTTAGTGTCGGTTTTCGCTTGCACTGGTACTGCAAGAGTCCAATAAGTCAACATATCAGTGCAAATGAATCAATTTGAAAATCGATGAACCTTTTCATTCCGTGACTGGATATTCAAACGTATTGGTTAGAAATACGACATGAATCCATATGCTTCAAAATGCTGCATCATAATTTTGAATTTATGCCGTATTACTTAAGTTAAATATATTAGCCTAGATATAAAAATACGAACAGGATCATTCGCCTGACAAATTAATTACCTAAGTACAGATATATTGTAAGGAAATGATTACTACTAGCTCAGTGACCATGATCGTGGTTAATTGTTGTCTATAATCACAGTGATATGAATAATACATTTCCTCACTTAATTGTTCATTGTTTAACATTCTGTATTACTAATATTTATATTGTTTTATTGACTGCGACTATGGGTTCACAAATCTCATTTACTCGTAGGTCAATCAACATAATTCGTAACAATTTTTCTTGAGGTAACTTTCTTGAGCTCTCGTTCCAAAGTGACCGGTTCTCATGTTCTAAGTATCACTATTCACCGTACACTTATGCTCATATTAACTAATTATCTTTTTGATTAGTGTTTTACACACTTCGGAAATAATTCCTATAAATTTAAATACGAATCGAAATTTTTTGAATCCCGCTGCGAGTGAAAAATGCTCATATTTTTGGTTCCAGCAGTGACTGGTCCCCTAATTAGGCATCTCTTCACAGACACCTATAACCATATGGCATTTTGCGATACGTTAAAAAGATAGAAATGGAACGAAACGTGCTCTTGTTCTATGTTCTATCAGTGACCGTTGCTGTCGTTCTAAGTTCCATCAATGACCCGTGCTCTAGTTCTACGTTCCATCAGTGACCGTTGCTTTCGTTCTAAGTTCCATCAATGACCCGTGCTATAGTTCTAAGTTTCATCAGTGACCGGTGCTCTAGTTCTAAGTTCCATCAGTGACCGATGCTCTAGTTCTAAGCTCCATCAGCGACCCGTGCTCTTGTCCTAAGTTCCACCAGTGACTCGTGCTCTTGTTCTAAGTTCCATCAGTGACCGGTGCTCTAGTTCTAAGCTCCATCAGCGACCCGTGCTCTTGTTCTATGTTCCATCAGTAACTGGTGCTCTCGTTCTAAGTTCCATCAATGACCCGTGCTATAGTTCTCAGTTTCATCAGTGACCGGTGTTCGGGTTCTATGTTCCATCAGTGACCGGTGCTCTAGTTCTAAGTTCCATCAATGACCCGTGCTATAGTTCTAAGTTTCATCAGTGACCGGTGCTCTAGTTCTAAGTTCCATCAGTGACCTGTGCTCTTATCCTAAGTTCCATCAGTGACCAGTGCTCTTGTCCTAAGTTCCATCAGTGACCCGTGCTTTTGTTCCAGAAGGCGGGCGCGTCATCTGCCTTCGTGTGGAGCGGCGGGGGGGTTGGTGGCGGCGGGGGGCAGGAGCAAGCGGCCGCGCAGCCCGCCGCCGTGCCTTCAGGTAAGTACTTTCTTCATTCTGACTTCATCCATATTATACAGGGTTATATAAAAAATACCAAATCGCTCTCGGCCTGTAGTTGTTTACATTAACACTAACAACTTTTGTCCTACGACTTTTCAAAATTCAGTATTAATTTATTTTATACAAAAAAATGTTATTTCTGTAAAGTGACATTACACGCCGCGAGTTCGTGCGCGCCACGCCATTGCCACTTGCTTATGTAACATTACAGAGTAGGAACAAGTAGAGTATCTCTATAAAATATTGAATATTTAATATTTCTCAAAATATCGAGTAAAAAAAAAGTCGTTATCAAAAGTTGTTAGTTTTAATTAAACAAATACAGACCGAGAGCGACTTGGTATATTTTTAACCCTGGTGTATAGTAATGCAAATCTAAATCAAAGTATTGGACTAAAGTAGGTGTTAACGGAAACTTGTCTGATTGTAAGCTTTGAAGACACGCAATTTTTTTTGCTATATTTGTCGCTAGTATTCAACGCGTACTGTGCTGAGAAGAACCTAAAACGAACTTGGCTCATTGTCAGTCAGGAAAACGACAAGGATAAATAGTTGTAGTTGTCTGTTAGGAAATACAGGAATTTCATTGCTGCCAAAAGGAATTCTACACAAAATTGTTGAGTTTTTTTCTCATACTTATTATACTGAACAATTTTCTTATAAGATGTTAAAACAGTATTTATTCTAACAAGATTTTTGTGGTACATTATTTTGAGTTCCTTAAGGCGCTAGACATTTTCTTGTTAGCTTTAAATTAGTTTTATATTTTCTTTCACGTTTCTTTTGCATGTTTTCTTTTTACACATTGTAATAAATCATACGTTTGTTATCTTTTTTTTTAATTTCTTTTTTAATTACGCACTTAAATAATATAAGTAGCTATTTTTTTTGTAGTACCTTGTTTAAATATTTATTTATTGCTTTTCATTTACTGTCGGGATTTTAACTAATTATGCAATAATTTTAAACAGCAAAAATAAAACAACAAATCAATATCGAAATCGAAGCGGCTGGATGAGGAAGGCATAGGCATACACAATAATAATATGATCCTCTGTTGGTCGAAATAAAGAATTTTTATTTATTTTATTTTTTATAGGACAGGTGGCAGCGTCGGCTCTTACGCTTGACCACAATCTCACCTGATGGAAAGTGACGATGTGGTCGAAGATGGAGCGCGCTTGCCTAGAATATGTCTATTCACTCTTTTTTAAACGTACCCAGGTTAGGGTAAAGGATAAGGGAAACACATATTTCAGGAAAGCATTACAAACCTGGCCCTTTGTGCGTACTTGTGGTATGTCGCTATACCACAAGTTATAGTATAGTACATAAGGATGAAAGTCCGCTCGGTGTCTTGCGGTGCAGTGGAAAAATGGTGAGGGAAGATCCAAGTCGAAAACTCCTGATCATACTCCCCAAAATATTTCTTAAAAAAAGCGTTCTTAAAAAAAGCCTGACGGCATGCCCTCTTTCGGCGATGTGCCAGACTAGGGAGCCTAGCCTAACCTAACCTAACCCGACATCTACAGCATCTAAAACTTTATGTGATGATGTAAACTCTTTTTTTTAAATACTATATAGGCTAGCGCTTGACTGTGATCACACCTGATGGAAAGTGATGATACAGTCTAAGGTGGAACGCGCTTGCCTAGAAGATGCCTATTCACTCTTGATTTGAAGGCACCCGGGTTGTAAGTGGCGGGAAAGACACTGCCTGGGAGTGTATTCCAGGCCTTTGCAGTGCGTATCAGGAGCGAGGAATCAAACCGCTTCGTACGCGTCTTTGGTACGTCGACTATGTATGGGTGGAAGCCTTTACGATGCCTTGCCGTTCTATGGTAGAAAGGTGACGGGGGAACCAAATTAAAAAGTTCTTGTTTTGTACGGTAGGTACCTCAGGCGGCGGCGGGGCGCAGGGCCTAGTGCACTGGATGTCGGTGATGGCAGAGCACATGGGAGGGGGGCACCACGACCCCTCCCACTACGCGCTGCCACCCTGGAACAACGGGGGGGTCGATGTGAGTACCTAATAACTATATCCTTACAGTAGAAACTCGATTAACCGGACTATTTTTTGTCGGATAACCGAAAATCCGGATACACGAATGTATAAAGAAAAGCAGGTTTTGTGCATATGTGGTAAATAAATAATCTTCTATATATATAAAAGAGAGTTACCACTCACTCACTCACTGACTAATCACGATATCTCAGGAAATATAAAGCCTACAAACTTGAAATTTGAAAGGTAGGTTCTTTGTAATGGGTAGGTGTCAGCTAAGAAACGATTTTGAGAAACTACCCCTCTAAGGGGGTGAAATAGGGGTTGGAAGTTTATATGAAAGTCCCGTGTTTTTGAAGTTAGAGACGTGAAAATCGTCATTTAGGTTATCAGCTTCAGATATTAAAAATTTGTATAAGTCGTTTTGGAAAATTCCCCTTTAAGGGTGGTAAAATAGGGGATGAAAGTTTTTATGTGAAAATTTTAATATTGTTACTGTTGACTTGAAATTTGAAAGGTAGGTTCTTTGTAATGGGTAGGTGTCAGCTAAGAAACGATTTTGAGAAACTACCCCTCTAAGAGGGTGAAATAGGGGTTGGAAGTTTATATGAAAGTCCCGTGTTTTTGAAGTGAGACGTGAAAATCGTCATTTAGGTTATCAGCTTCAGATATTAAAAATTTGTATAAGCCGTTTTGGAAAATTCCCCTTTTAGGGTGGTAAAATAGGGGATGAAAGTTTTTATGTGAAAAATTTAATATTGTTACTGTTGACTTGAAATTTGAAAGGTAGGTTCTTTGTAATGGGTAGGTGTCAGCTAAGAAACGATTTTGAGAAACTACCCCTCTAAGAGGGTGAAATAGGGGTTGGAAGTTTATATGAAAGTCCCGTGTTTTTGAAGTGAGACGTGAAAATCGTCATTTAGGTTATCAGCTTCAGATATTAAAAATTTGTATAAGCCGTTTTGGAAAATTCCCCTTTTAGGGTGGTAAAATAGGGGATGAAAGTTTTTATGTGAAAAATTTAATATTGTTACTGTTGACTTGAAATTTGAAAGGTAGGTTCTTTGTAATGGGTAGGTGTCAGCTAAGAAACGATTTTGAGAAACTACCCCTCTAAGGGGGTGAAATAGGGGTTGGAATGTTTGTCTGTTACTCCTTCACGCTGCAACTACGAATCCGATTTAGCTGAAATTTAGAATGGAGATGGATTATTACCTGGATTAACACATTATGGTACTTTTTATCCCGGAAAAAGCGATGGTTCCCGCAGAAGTAGTGAAAAACCTAAATTCACGCGAGCGGAGCCGCGGGCAACAGCTAGTGTTATATATTTCTTAAAAATAACAAATACCTACATATCAACAGAAGATCAAATATCGGTTGCCCAGTTAATTGTTTTTGTAAAAGCCAAAAATACTTATAAGAGCCTTCTTAACGTTCATTTTTCGGTGTCTTGATGTTTTTTTTTTCACTAGCGGTTGGTACGAACCCATATAACTGAGGGCCGGATAATCGAGTTTCCACTGTTATCTATTTTTAAATTAAGTGCTGAAATTGAAATAAAAACAATCGCACGTCCAGAATTAGACAATCAGGGGCCTGAGGGCAAAGCCACGTAGTATTCACTAAGGTACAATGTTTCAGATACACAGTTTCTGAAACAGTGAACTATTTTGCGTAACGTTTTGGTGTCTATTTCATGCAAAAATGGTCTGTAGCCATAGAAAAAAAGTAAAATGATCCTCTATCCCTAAATTATTATATACAAGATAGTCTTTAGTAGGTACATATAAAAAAGCATTGAAAACTGCGCCTGAATTTTTTTTAGTTTTCTGGCCATAAAATTAGCCCTTGAGTAGATAAACTCCAATATTAAAATTCGATTAGCGATGGCACTAAATCTAGTTATTACCTACTACCTTTTACCATTTATGGTTTATGTCATACAAATTAACAATTATCGGGACATCAATAATTACTAAGCCGAACCAATTACATCGTATGGGAAAAAAATCTTCCTCAAAACACATTGTTTCAATAACGCAACCATCCATTTTCCTCATTCCTTCATCCCAAATCCAATGATAAAACGGTAGCTCCCATTGATGGGTAATTAATATAGATTTGTCTCGGTCCAAATTCTCGTTGTCACTGGCAACACTGTTCCCACGATTTGCATAGATCATTTGCAAAAAAAAAGAATGTAAGTACGCGACGCACGTAGATACCATGTAGACAAAAAAAATAAAACCTGCTTAGCGATTCTGAACGCATCATTACCACTATTTTAACCGTCTTAAAAAGGGTTGAGGAATATCTTTCGCTATTATTTTTGAAGGCATTTTCAATAGAGACGCCCGCGGCGGTAGTATGCAAATTTTTTTGGACAACCCTTAGATATGTACTTGTATATTTTATCGAACAAAATTCGTCTCTACTTTTAAGATTCTTTGACGCTTGCAAAAAAATAATAAAAAAATATTTTCATTGAAATTTGAACCTTATTTTTAATTGATCAAAATACATTTTTTACTTTACAATAGTATGTGTACCTGTATATTATAGTTTTGTATTCAATTCGTGATTTATTTAAGAATGATTTTTGCATAGCATATTTTCTTTGAATATTTAAGCAATGACGGATTAGGCGAATGCATGAAACACTTTGATTAATCATTACCAATATTTCTCGAGGTCGGTTTTAACATTGTTCACATGACTCACAAGTTATACTGTATTTTTGCATCGTATGGGACTAAATGTGGCTAATATATTACAGTATTATTAATATAAATATTTAATTCTGTTTAGCGATCGTAATTTTATATTCAGGAACACAATTCTATATCAATTTTTCATATTTTTTCATGAGACTTTTTGGAGTAGGTATTTAAACCTTTTATATTCGTAATGTTTAAATTTTTTTTGGGCAGGTTTTCTGTCCTTTGCTATTTTTTATTCAGTTTTTGAGTAAAGTACTGGATTAATAATATTGAAGCTCAAATTCAATTAGATTAAATAAAAAAATGTAAAAATTATTCGATCTTTTACCCACATAATTATTAATACTTAGTTCCATATTATTAACTAAATCTATTATCATACAATTCGATAAGATATGTAAATTTTATTAATAATATGTTACTATAGTATGTATCAATTATTATTAATATCACTATAATATTTCTAATTCTTTAAGCTCCCAAGTATTTATTTTGACAGGTTTGATCTAATAACTTCCCTCGGATTTTTCATGCAATAGGATTCTCCAGTGATAGCTCAGATATTATTATTATTAGCCCAGTTGTAGTGTGAGATTTTTTTTATACTATATAGGCTAGCGCTTGACTGTGATCACACCTGATGGAAAGTGATGATACAGTCTAAGGTGGAACGCGCTTGCCTAGAAGATGCCTATTCACTCATGGTATGAAGGCACCCGGGTTGTAAATGGCAGGAAAGACACTGCCTGGGAGTGTATTCCAGGCAGTGTAAACAATGTTTGCAGTGCGTATCAGGAACGAGGAACCAAACAGCTTCGTACGCGTCTTTGGTACGTCAATTATGTATGGGTGGAAGAGATAACTACAACTCGTCCCATTTTCGGGCAAAGGCCTCCCCTAGTCTCTTCCAGGTTTTGATGTTGTTGGTATATCTGTGCCACAAAGGGCCTGCGAACTCTACAATGTCGTCTCTCCACCTGTAGACTGGTCTTCCTCTCTTTCTCATGTTTATATAGTTCGGGCATCAAGAGGTTATTTCTGTAGTCCATCTGTTGTCTTTTCTTCTAGCTAGATAGAGATTTTCTTCTAGATAGCTCAGACAAGAAACTACATATTGTATAACATACTTAAAACATATAAAGCTAGATTTGATCAAAAGCATTTTACATGAATAAAGTTTATTAAGACTTTAAACTTATTAAACGCCGTTTATCTTTAGAAGTTTTTTGTAAAACAAAATGGTGACTTCACCCCTATGAGTCCTGAGGAAAGATCTTATATAAGAAACATTTTTGTCTCTTTTTTAATATTTCATTATTATGGACCGTGCAGTCATCAAAATATCGTTAGTAGGGATCAGAACAAAGTATTATATTGGCAATTTTTTTCTCGTAACTCAAAAAAGTTCGACTTTAGCCGTCACCTATATCATTTTTATTGTGTTTTGATGTATCAATGTGGTATTGTAAGAAGTTGTATGGTGTTTTTTGTTGTTTTTTTTATTTCATTTTTATGTAGTGTGAAACGTAAGTTGATTGTGTAGATATGGTGCAAAAAATGTATGATTCCATTCATTTTTTGTTACTTTCTTATTGCATTGTTAATATAGTTGTAGTTTTATTTATGTTCCATTATCATAATCAGTTTTTTAACAGTCCACTTTTCGGCTAAAAGAGATACATAGTGTTCAGAGTTTAGACTTCAGTTTGTAATCAGGGTCAACAAACTGTTTTTCCAATTTTTTATATTCCCAGATTATATAGGTATCTAGATAGAAGAGGATTTCAATTGACAATTACAATATATAGGAAATTTGAATATTTACAGACTTCTACATTATGAATTATACGAACAAAACTACAAACTTAATGTAAATGTAGGAATTTTGTTATAAACACTAACTATTAAAATTTTATCCGGCTTGCATTTGGCCAGAGCGTTAATTTAAATCTAAATATGAAAAAAAAATAGAAAATGAAAATGTGACTAAATGACTAACTGACGAACTGCTCTACCAAGCACTGGAAAGTCTAAAATTTATATAATAAGGGAGCCAAAAAGGGGAAACGCCGCGGGCGTTTGCTAGTGTTACAATAAAAGTTTTCCCTAACTGATACTTTTAGATGAAGTTGCTCAATGTACTAAAGTTAACTAAACTAGTTAAATGCAATTATTAACGGGTATCTATCAACTCGTATATAGTAGTGATAACGCATACTCTCAGTGCCGACGACGCAGCCAAGCGCATGCGCGGGGAAAGTGCCGCGAATATCTTCACGCTATGATAACAGCTGAGATGAAATCTCTCTTATCAGTATGATCTGTATCTTTATATAGATGACTCTAAACAGAAAAAACGATATTTAAAAGAATGTAAAATTTATTAATCAGTCAAGAATTTTTACCTAATCAATTTGCGATTTCATTAAATAATTTATTTTTGACGTGACAACGTCTTATAAATCGATAGAGCCGGTTGCACGCACGAAAAAACATGACTCATCCGGCGTTACCTCGCTCATGCGGCGTTACCGGCGTTACCTCGCGAGCCCGGAACGAGCGACAAAGAAGACGTTGTCACGTTCAACTATCGTCAGTAAATCAACTTTACAGGCAACCAATTTTTTTTTGTTAATTAATTCTATTCAAGTTTTAAATAACTTTCGAACATAATAAAAATTAGGATGAGCTGTTTTGCAACCGTTTTATTATATTCCTTTTCTCCCTTAGTTTTGGAAAAGAAACTATAAATCTTAAGTGATAATATATTATTTGTAAACGTAAAAAGCGCGCCCTGTACCAAGCAAAGTATTAGAGTTAAGAATATAATCAGTAGCTATATAAAAAAAATAGATCTACCAAAGCACTAAATGGACTAGGCTGAAATGTGGCTTATATTAGGTACTTTTGCTATGATACTTTTCTATGATGGCATAGCTAGTTAGGCATCTTGCTCAGAAAAAAAGTTGAAAGTAAAATACTTAAAATAGAGACTTATTGAGTAAAATATAGACTACGCGAGCGAAGCCATAGGCGCTTTCTAGTATTAAAAAATATCCTGATTATAACATGATAAATTATTAAGCAACCCACAGTTCAATCCAGGAAGTTCAAACGTCATTCCATTTAACGATATGTATCGAACCTTTACATCCACATCATTATTTCCCGGTTAAAAATCACTACGAACAATCCGCAATAATTAGGGTTCTCACAGAAAAAGCCGCTTTGCCGATCAGTCAAGCGTCAAAAATCGATTGAAAAATCGCACAATGTGAGCCCAACCGACTGATAAATCGGTGACGTCTTAATTACCGTACGTCAAAAACGATTACGCGCATAGCATATTTGAATAAGACATATTGCTCTATCATTTATTGCAGTTCGGAAAAGAGTTGCACGGCCATTGTCTACTTCGCGACGTAACCCGGTTTTTGTTTGATAAACGCTTAATTGTCTAATCCATCGCTTGTTTTGTTCGTGTAACTGGTAATGATTGTTGTGTAATTGAGAAATGAACAGCGATCGTTCCGACGCGGAAGGGTTGAAGATAGGGTTGCTAAGTTTTAGTTGATTTAATTTTTCAAGTTTTTCTTTTAAATTTTTAAGTCATTTAGAACGTGACGCTGACAATATTATGGATTGTGTGAAATAGGCTTTAAATGTTATAAAGACCTATGTTAAAAAGATGAAATATCATGGTGACGAAACTCACCAATCATACAAATTTAAATAATTTAAATCTAACTCAAAAAAGCTAATTCAATCTTCAAAAAAAATTAAAGAAAACCTACTTTATCTGACATCAGCCAATCGCTTAAAGACAAGTTAAGATAAGTTGTGACCAAAACACATACCATACATATTTACAATTTTCTTTGCTAATTCCGATGCGTGGTTTGACGGAATGCTTTAAAACTTCCACAATGAGTCAAAAACTTTCATACAAAATGATACTTTTGTTTTTAGTCAATTCTATTTTTATTATAAATATATTAAGTTCTAAATTGTTCTTATAATTCAATCGAAAAGGGGCAGACAGACGGTCAAAATTTTCCAAATTGGCTAATTAAAGATCGACAACCCTATATCCGTGATTCAGATTCATTTGTATAAGTCTGAGGATTTCACGCCTGATTGGTCATAGTTGTTTAGTTTTTAATATTAATCATATTACGTCCAGGTGCGTAGGGGATGAAAGGGAATGAATATTCACGCCTCCCCGAGTTCAAGTTAGCCGGGGGCGAAGATTTTTAACCTTTTGTGTTCTCACTGTCTTAGTTGCGTAGGGAAATTTTTGAACTTTTTTAACTGATTGGTTTTATTACTAAAAAATATGAGTATGCATTCGGAGGGACCAAGAAGTAGAGGAAGAACAAAGGAGAGAATATATAAACATAAATAAAAAATATAAATCTGGACATTACACACATCGCAATCTGGCCCCAAAGTAAGCGGTAGCTTGTATTATGGGTACTAAATAACCGATAAATATATATACTTATTAATATACTAAATTAAATAAATATAATATAGTGAAAAATACCCAGATCCTAGAAAACATTCATGCTCATCACACAAACATTTTTCACTAGTGGGAATCGAACCCTCGACCTCCGACGCAGACGGCAGGATCGCTACCGCTACGCCATTCGGTCGTCTGATGGAAGGATCGCGTGAAAGAGGATATGCGATAAAAGGAATGGATGCACTTTGACATCTGTTTGTAGTAAATGAAAGAAAAAGACATGTTGTGCCGACCCCAACAATATTGAAAAAGACGCTGAAGAAGAAGAAGAAGAAGATGAAGATACCTTTTTAAAGGTTACTTAAGAAAGTTGTTTTCTAAACACAGTAAGATTCTATTCAGTTGTTAGTACCTACTTTCACGGAACAATTGTACCTACCTATACAAGTACAATTCCGTCATCCACGGGGGTACAACGCCAAAGGCATGGCACAGGAGCGTGGTGGTCCTTTTCTTCAAAAAAGGTGACAATACCCAGTTGAAGAATTACAGGCCCATCTCGCTGCTGAACCATATCTACAAGTTGTTCTCGAGAGTTATTACGAATCGTCTCGCTTGTAGGTTCGACGACTTCCAGCCTCCCGAACAAGCCGGGTTCCGAAAAGGCTATAGTACCATAGACCACATCTTCACGCTTCGGCAAGTTATACAAAAAACCAAGGAATATAACTTGCCACTATGCCTAGCATTTGTGGACTATGAGAAAGCATTCGATTCGGTGGAGACGTGGGCCGTGTTGAGGTCGCTGCAGAGATGCCGAATTGACTATCGATACATCGAAGTGTTGAAGTGCTTGTACGAAAGCGCCACCATGTCAGTCCTTATCCAAGATCAGACTACGAGACCAATTCAATTGCAGCGAGGAGTGCGACAGGGAGATGTAATCTCCCCGAAGCTGTTTACCGCTGCATTGGAAGACGTCTTTAAGCTTCTGAATTGGAACGGATATGGCATCAACGTCAATGGCGAGTACATCACTCACCTTCGGTTTGCCGACGATATCGTAGTCATAGCACAGACTCTGGAAGACCTCAACACGATGCTCAATGACCTCAGCAGAGTTTCCCAACAGGTGGGCCTTAAAATGAACGAGCTTAAATGAGCAAGACGAAAATCATGTCCAACTATCACGTTCCGCTCCACCCAGTAGTAGTTGAGAACTCTGCACTCGAAATTGTGGACGAATACATATACCTGGGACATACGGTCCAGCTAGGTAGGTCCAATTTCGAGAAAGAGGTGAGCCGCCGAATCCAGCTCGGTTGGGCAGCGTTCGGGAAGCTTCGTGATGTCTTCTCGTCCAATATCCCTCAGTGCCTGAAGACTAAGGTCTTCGAACAGTGCGTGTTACCAGTGCTTTCATATGGATCCGAGACTTGGTCTTTCACTATGGGCCTCATAAGAAGGCTCAGAGTCACTCAGCGAGCGATGGAGAGAGCTATGCTCGGAGTTTCTCTGCGTGATCAAATCAGAAATGAGGAGATCCGTAGACGAACCAGAGTCACCGACATAGCTCAACGTATCGCGAAGCTGAAGTGGCAATGGGCGGGGCACATAGCTCGTAGAACCGACGGACGTTGGGGACCCAAAGTGCTGGAATGGTGACCCCGCACGGGAAAGCGCAGTGTTGGCAGACCTCCGACCAGGTGGAGCGACGACATTAAAAGAGTCGCGGGAAGGCGCTGGATACAAATGGCGCAGGACCGTGCGGGCTGGAAAGCATTGCAGGAGGCCTTTGTCCAGCAGTGGACGTCCGTCGGCTGAAACGAACGACGAACGATACAAGTACAGAAGGTTCAGTCCACAAAAACATAAGCAAACAGCGACTCTATTATGACAAAATGCAATTCAGGTCTCAATTATTATTACCTTAGATTTCACTAATCCACACTTTGCCTCTCTTTTTAACGTGTAACTCTATCTCTTCCGAGAACGTGACGACTGCAATGGGTAACCCGTATGTGGAAATGAGGAGATCCCAAGAAACGATCTCGAAGAAGTAAATGGAGACGCAATTTTGGTTTCTTGATTCTGCGAGCCATCAAAACCAGGCGAAACTCTTTCTCGTCCCATAATTCATTTGTACATTTGTAAAAAATTGGTCAAGTGCGAGTCGGGCTCGCGCACTGAGGGTTCCATATTTCCAAGGCCAATTCTCAGTAGTATTAAAGTAAACTAAACACAGCTTTGTCCACCAAATACAAAAACGGGGAAAAAATGGTTTCTGTTTTTTTAGTGTTTGTTGTAATCGCGGCAAAAGAAATTACATTATCTGTCATACATTATTCAACTGTCTAACTATAACGGTTCATGATCAGCCTGGTGATAGACAGACAGATAGACAGACAGCGGAGTCTTATAGTTATTATAAGGGTCTCGTTTTACCTCTTGGATACGGAGAAGGTCTATGTAGAGCAGACAAAGAACTGTCTCACTATACTTTGTTTATACACAGAAAAACTACACCAGTATATTATACACGAATGAATAAAATAAACAATAGAAACAAAACGTATCTCCTACAATAAACAAGGAAATTAACCGTACACTAGGGTGTTCACAATTAATCCGCTAAATTAGACGTGTCCCGAGCTCAAATCGATTAGCAGCCCAATGGTGGAGGCAGGGGCGGATTTGGAGAGCTAGTTCCTTACTAATTAACTTAAGAGAAAGAGCTAGTTCCTTATTAATTAATTAATTACTGGCCCAAGGATTCAAAGAGGATCTGAGCCACAGCATTTTTTGTTATTTACTTAAAATAAAACGTAATTTTTGAAGACTTTCGGTGACGCGACAGGGATCCAAAAAGGATCTGAGCCACAGCTACATGAAATAAAACGTGGTTTTTGAAGACTTTCGTTGTACTGGTGACGTGCTAGTTTATTTAAATAAAAGAAAAAAAACCTCATAATATCAATTAATAGATAACCAAAAAACAAATTACCACTATTTCTAATGGTTCACAAAGGCACTGTATGATTCGGGGACTCAACTTCTGGACTTTACAATTTGAAAATTAACTAAGGTTGGTCCTAGTGGTAGTCTTCCACAACAGCTGGGTTTCCCTCTACCGTCAGAGATGTACTTCCAAGAGATGCTGTGTTGTAGTTATTGCGATTAACATCTCCGGTGTGTCTCGTAATCTTACTTGATGGAAAGTGACGACTTGTAACAAAAAATGTAAATATCGCGTTTGTGTCTTATTACCACTATACATCCTAATGACATATTTTTCTTAAGATCCGGCCCTGTGCAAAATGTCCGAACCAAATGCTATAACTTGATTTGAAAATTGGTTCATGAAGAGATAGTTATAGAAAAGAAATGATTACTTGAAATACTGCTAAGCTTTTTATGAACACGACGATCTCCATATTTATTTATTCATTCTGTACATATATGCAAAGATACATAGATACCCTTCTAATCATCATATAGATCATAGAGTAATCCTTCTATTTAGATACTAATAAGGATAGCCCAAAAGGCACGCGGGCAAAAGGAAGACCTATATAGTCAGTGGGAGGACGATATCAAAAAAGGTATAGGAACTAACTGGATTACGATAGCCAAGGACAGACAGCGCTGGAAGTCTCTGGGGGAGGCCTTAACCCGCGAGGGGTTTTCCGACGATTAGTGTTTAAATTTCTGATTTAAAATTCTACTTTAATTTAATACTAGATTTTAAGATGTATAAGTATGAATAATTGTAACTTTATTTTCGGAAAAATAAAAGGCTTTTTATTTTATTTTATTTATTTATTAAGGATAGCACGACTACCCCTGTCCAAACGACACTTCTCCCTAGCGCCGTCCCTGTGCGAAGGCTAAAATCGATTAGGAGCCGAAACTCGCAATTCGCAACGTCTCTGCGTCTCGGCAAGATAAACATGCCAGACTTTTTTTTCGTTACGGCAAAGACATTAACCAAGGATGCGATACGAGTGACTACACGATCGCATCCGCTGAGACGCTTCGATGTGGAGAACTATTTTCGCGTCTCAGAGGCAAGATAGACTCGTGTCGCGTATGTCACGCTGTCAATCTGTGACGTCACCAGTAAAACCATATTTAAACAAAATAAAATTATCGTCACAGTGTTTGTAAAAATTTTCCTGCGATACTGCTTAACCGATTTTAGTGAGATTGTTGATTTTTTGATTTTTTATTCGGTAGATCGGAGAATAGGAAGAATACTTTTCATACTCCTAAGAAATTATTTATATAGGTAAACGAAGTTTGCCATGCCAACTAGTTTTAAATAACAAATCTTTCAATTCAATCTAATGCAACATAATATTAGTAGGTTTGCATATTTACAAATAGTTTTATTACACACTTCATGCTAGTACTAGACTGCAATCTCACCAGTTTTTAAATAACTAGCTATTCATCCGACGACGTCATCGTACTAAATTGGAAGGGATAAGTAACCCTTTGACCGTGCTACACAGCATCGCACCGATACGCTAAATCACTTGGAGGTTCATCTCTGCTGGAAGAGTGGTAACCAGCCACGGGCATAGACTCTCACTAGCCCAAACCTATAATTTTTCGTTTAGAATTTAACTAGCTTTTGCCCGCGGCTTCGCCCGCGTGAAATTTGGTAAAAATTAGGGTTCTTTTAAATATCCCATGGTAACTATGGATTTTTCCGGGATAAAAGGTAGCCTATGTTTTAATCCGGGTTATAAGCTATCTATGTTCCAAATTTCAGCCAAACCGTTTCAGTAGTTGCAGCGTGAAGGAGTAACAAACATACACACTTACACATACACACACACACACTTACACACAAACTTTCGCCTTTATTATTATTTTATTTATTTCATAATAATATTGTTCTGATTAAGAATTATGTTTAAGAAGAATTATTTAGTATTTATTTTATAATATTAGTGTGATTAAGAATTTTTAGAGCAATTATAATATTTTAAACCGACCCGTGCCTGTAACTGTCATCGAATGAAAGGATCTATCTAACGCGGAATTATCCGAGAATCTCTTTCCCTTACCAGCGCCATGGTCACCCCAGCGCCGATGTCATTAGACCTTGCGAGGGAGCGTCATTACGACGATGAGTAGAGCCACCATTAATCTTCCCGGACCGGTCTCTCGCCTGTCAAAATTGTGGCCACCGTCCTACCATAGATATGTGTGGCGTTGACGTCGCAGTAGCCTAAGTCGAATACTGAAAAAAAAATCTTTCTAATATTTATATTTTAACTAGCTGATGCCCGCGACTTCTTCCACGTGGGATAAAAACTATTCTATCTTTTAAGTTGGACCAAATGACAGATATTCACGAAGTTTGAACTAAATCGGTTCAGTAGTTTAGGAGTCCATCGCGGACAAACAACGTGACACGTGATTTATATATATTAAATAAAAGAATAAAATTCTTGTGCCAATTTTTGTTACCAAACTGCTCCGAAACGGCTCGACCGATTGTTAAGAAATTTTGTGTGTATGTTAGGCAGGAGAAACTAAGCAATTTTTCATACTCTTATGTGCCAAAACAACATTTGCCGGGTCAGTTAATATTCGTGTATGATTTTTTATACATGAGGATAAAAAAATGTCCTGCTAACTTAGCATTTAACTGCAATCTCACCTTATGATACGTGATAATACAGTCGAAGATATTATCGTACTAACTTGAAAAGGTGTAAAAATGGTTTCTATACAGT
Source organism: Coenonympha arcania (assembly GCA_036785405.1). Lineage (NCBI taxonomy): Eukaryota > Metazoa > Arthropoda > Insecta > Lepidoptera > Nymphalidae > Coenonympha > Coenonympha arcania. Next base: position 8,885,227 of record CM072078.1, read on the forward strand.
ATCGGGCCAGAACGCTAAATCGCTTGGCGATGCGTCTTTACTGCTAGTTATTAGGGTCGTAACTAGCGACGGCCGAAGCCTCCCACCAGAACAGATGTAAGCCAATTAAGATATTCCAAACGTAAAACTTGTGACACGACATACCTATTACGTATCTTTTTTATTTATTACTAAATATGAATACAGAAACAAATAAAAGAACGTACTGTTTATTCTTTCACATAGGTATAACTAAGGCATTTACAAATTTTCAGACTATCACCTAGTTCAGAAAGCAAGGTTGCACTGAGAGAAGTGAGCAAGAATCTTGGCGTATTTTACATTTTTTTTAATAATAATATTGTAAGCAGATGGAGGCTGATAAACTTAGGTATTTCCAGGGTTTTTTGTTATTTAAAAATATTGTAAAATTACCTCGTCTTAATAGAGGATTTTAACAGCGTGTTTGAATGCATACAAAGATTAGTAAAAACCTAATTAAATATTATATAAACATTTTCCATAACCCTAAAATGTGCATTGTAGGGTTACGCCAGTGTATACGTGCGGGGGTGCGATGCGTACCATTGTCCGTTGTTTCAGCCGAATAGAGTGGGATTGAATGATATTAATATTGCTAATGAGCCGCACGTATCTGATTGTGTTCTGGCAATAGGATTTTCTATTCCACTGAGTTTCGGTCCTGGCTGCCAACGTTTGGTGTTTAAATTATTGATGGTGTGCTTTTTATGGCTTTATGATTCACTTACTAAAGCACGAATGGAAAACATCGCCAACTTCCAAACTTACTTAGTATTTTTTGACGGAAAAACCAATACCGAAATGTATTTGAATTGTTCAGCTGCAGTCGTGGACATATTATGACTTATCAGCGGGGCTAGACAAAGTCACAGTCGTTTGGCGTTAACGCTAGTCGACAAAAATGTACCTATGGACAAAACAAATGACTGTAGAAAAACCACGATAATAGTTTAGTAATCTAAACATGCTGTGTTTAATACTGTCGGCTGTCAATTGTCAAGTGAAGTACGCTAAAGTTATCTACAATGTCCGCGAGAACGCCAGGGAGCGTTCAAGTTGTCGTAGTTAATTATCAAAAACAGCGTGTTTATCGTGGTATTATTATCGTGGTTTTTCTACCGTCATTTGTTTTGTCCATACATTTTTGTCGACTAGCGTTAACGCCAAACGACTGTGACTTTGTCTAGCCCCGCAGGTCTCTTTTTATGACTGCTTATTACTATGGAATGTTGTCATAAATAAGTCACTAGATCAATATGTCGATCGGATATACTGTACCCATTCATTGTTTTTTCAATTCATTTTTTAATTTTGCTTTTCAAGTGTATCAGAAGAAATCTTAGATTCGCTGGTTGCTGTTATCGAGTCCAATGAAGCCATGCCAATAAATAATGTGAGTGAAGGAATATAATTAGGTCTACAGTGCAGAGTGAAACTAAAAGATAAATGATTACCTACTCTTCCTGATACCTTAATCGTTTTGAATAGCCATAGGTATGGATGTGATCCGATGTGAAAAGTGCAAACTACTGGACCAAAAAGACCGCCCCTTTGAACTATAAGGGTTAGGGACTTTGTCACGGTTAGGTAATTAGGTATCGTCTGGAAATTTCTATTCAGTTGAGTTTTGGCCTAAATTGCCAAAATTTCGTGTTTAAATTATTGATGGTATGGCTTTATGTTTCACTTATTAAAGCACGAGAGGGAAACATCGCCAACTTCCAAACTTACTGAGTATTTTCTTGATGAAAACCCCAGTATCGAAATATTTTTGAAATGTCCAGCAGCTGTGGACATATTATGACTTATTTATTTCATGACTGCTTATATTGTGTGGAATGGCTCGACCAATTAATTATCTGTGTAAGTTCGGTAGATCTGAGAGTAGGTCGTACAATTTTTTATATATCCCTAATGGCAAAACATCGTTTGCCGCGTCAGCTAGTATTATGTAAAAAAATCTAGATTCTAGACCATGGTGTCACTCACTGGCATAATTATTATCAGATTTTTTACTGTCTCCAGAAACAGAGTCTCCTATTTTCTTCCCCTAAGAACTGTCACAACCATGTCATACCTCCTCGCAACTAGGCCTAATGAATTACCCACGCTTAATTAACGCATTATGACCTTCATTGAAGTGTGGGAGAATAACTTTTTATTATAAAGAAAAAGAAGAAAACTCTTTAATACGGTAAATTATACCTATATAACGAGTTTTGTGAACTTGCATCTCGTAGGATGTGCCTTGTTAAAATGTTTCTCTCTTATTATAACATACTTACTTACTTGTATTATATTTTTAATATGTAAGGACCTACTATAATATGGTCAAATGAGAGTCTGACGCAAGCAATAAATGTTCCGTTTTTTTTTTTCAAATCTTTTACCATTATAATTTTATAGGGTACGGAATCCATAACTTAACAAAAGTAATAGAAAAAACATTTGTATCTCGTTTATTCTCCCATATAGAAAGTTACAGTAAAGAAAGGTATGATTAATATAGAGGGGATTAAACCATATTTTTTTCAAATGAAGACAATAATATTGTAATTGTAAAAGGTCAAGCTGCGATATTATTGGACTAACTTGGAAACTAATACGTACTTGGTACCTAATACGTATCGTAGTTATCTCTTGCTACACAGCATCACACCGGAACGCTTAGTAATTTCTGCCCGAATTTTATTTGGTAGGATAAACTCCTGCAGCCGAAATCTCCGCTTTAAATCCCTATTGGAAATCGAACCTGACACCAACCGCGGAACGGTAACTTACTGCGTCAAAACAGTCGTCCGGACGTGTAGAGGCGTCACTGCATGTGACGTTGACGGATCAGTCGTGGCAGACGCGAATTTTGCGAAACGGGGGGCGAATATTGACTCATGAAGGCAACCGGGGGGTTGAGTTGTCGTCATAGACGTATATACTGGACAGGGCGGACGGCGCGAAAAAATGTCGCCAGTTTATCGGTGCCAAAAATGCTTGTTTTGCCACCAATAGTATGGCCACGATGTAGTTCGCTCAGCAGCCACCTGTAGAATTTTGACAGATGGCGCTACTGTTTGCTTGTATCAAAAAGGTTTACGTAAATCGTTCAGATGCCCATATCCTAAGGTTACTTATCGGATGTTGTCGCCTATAGTAGTGTTATCATCTCTCTGCAGACTCGGTTATAAATCATTCGAGTGTTTCGCTTTTGTTGTTCTGCAGTAACGCACAACTCAACAAAGAAATTCCAACAAAATTTAGTATTCTAGTCTTTTCTAATGTATAAAATTCTCGTGTCTCGTCGCTACCAAACTCCTCCGAAACGACTCGACTATTGCTATGAAATTTCCTATCGTATTTTCATATCCCTAATGGTGAAACAACGTTTGCTGGGTCAGCAAGTGTAAGATAGCGATCGTGCGCCTGACGTTGATGGATACATACGTGTCACAGATTATAGCGACACGAGACGTTCAGTTTAGATATCTCCGGATACACGCGGTTAAAAAGCCGATATGGGTGACTAAAGCCATGCGGCTATCGATTGTTAAAAATTTTATCGCCACCTCATTTAGACAAGTTGATCAAAGATTGCTTATTACTCTATTTTTCAATTTGATAAAAATTGTTACTTTATTATATGTAAACTAGGGTAAAAATAACGACGTACACTGAAGAAAATATTAAAATCCAACGAAAATTTACAAAGTTACAGGCATTTTAATTTTGGAACTCGCAATTGACAAATTATTTGTTGCAATAAAAACAGAAAACAGGACGTTTCTTTCCTGAAAAATGTTCACTTTAAGACGTTTGTGACACACATATTTTGTGACAGCATTACCTATTCATTCACAAAATGAGACTCGCTGCCCGTGTTGCAATAAAATTAGAAAACAGGACTTTTTTTCCTGAAAAATGTTCACTTTAAGACGTTTGTGACAGCATTACCTATTCATTCACAAAATGAGAGTCAAAAGTATAATGACATGGGATTCAGTCGGTAGCAATCGTGCGGATGACAGTGACAGATATCCGCGTCACGGATTATAGTGACGCCACTGACGCGCCGTTCGCCCAAACGATAATAAATCGTCTCTAACCCACTTTGCGAGAACGTATCTCTATTAATGACATTTTGGTCTTATAAAATTTTATGATATCATGAAAGTATAGATCGTTTTATATAAAAACTAGCTGACCTGGCAAACGTTGTTTTGCCATTAGGGATATAAAAAAAAAATAGATAACAATCTATCTATCAGACCCAGTGATCACTCACTGAAAATTTCATAACAATCGGGCGAGCCGTTTCGGAGGAGTTTGGTAACAAAGATTGGCGAGAGAATTTTATATATTAGAGATGAACGCTCCTCCACGTGTTTACGCTTACAGGTTGAAAGAAAAATGTAGTGGAGGGACGTTCATTTTTAAATAAGATGATCTCTACTGGCTTGAGGATGTTAGAGGATGAAGTCTTATGAACCACAAAATCATTTTGCTGTAGTCTGCAATTTGTAGACAAGAAAATCATCATCATCATCCGAGACCTGCTCCCATTTATTTGGGGTCGGCCTTCCTTATCCTCCTCTTCCATTCAGCACGATTTTGTGCCAGGTCTTTATTTAATCGAGCATTTTTGAGGTCTTTTTCGACCGTTGTCAGCCAAGTGGCAGGTGGTCTTCCACGCGAGCGTTTCGTCACTGGCAAGTCGAGGGCAAGCTTCACCATATGGTCGTCAGGGCGTCTTTGTATATGGCCATACCACCCTAATCGCCTCTCTGTAACTTTCTCAGCTATCGGGGCAACTTTAAAACTACCTCTGATGTACTCATTTCGGATTTTGTCTAATAGTGTGACACCCGCAGACCATCGCAGCATTCGCATTTCGGTCGTGTGCAATTTATTTAAGTGTTGTTTGTTGGTAGCCCAACATTCTGCTCCATAGAGTACAGCGGGCCTTATGGCTGTCTTGTACAGATGTCCCTTTACTTTAAGGGGCATTTTTCTATCGCACATTACGCCTGTAAGTTGTCGCCACTTCATCCATCCAGTTGTGGTTCTGTGAGTAACATCGTTGTCAATTTTGCCATCATTGGTAAGTATTGAGCCGAGATATTTAAATTGCTTCGCTGTAGGTATAGCTGTATTCCCTATTGAGATCTGGATATTATCAGGGTTTGTGATGCCATCAAACACGCACGACATTTGTTCTGTTTTACTTCTGCTGATTTTCAGACCGTTCGTTTCGAGTGCCTCTATCCATGAATTGAAGTTCAGCTGTAGCTCTTGTACGCTGTCCGAAATCAGTACAACATCATCTGCATAAAGGATATTCCATGGCAGGGGTTTTTGGCTATGTTGCGTGAGGTAGTTCATTACGGTGTTAAAGAGCAATGGGCTGAGTGTAGAGCCTTGATGAACCCCGACTTTAATTTCAAACGTTTCACCTGTGCCTGCCGGGCAAAGAACTTGTGTTGTGACTGCATTGTACATGTCTTTTATAAAATGTATGTAGCACTCTGGTACTAGTTGCTGCCTAAGTGCTTCCCATATTAGGTCACGGGGGACATGATCGAATGCCTTTTCTAGGTCTATAAAGATCATATATAGGTTGGTCTTATTTGTTTTGGCCTTTTCCAGCATTATCCGAACCGTCTGAATAGCATCCGAGGAACTTTTGTCCGAGACAAAGCCGCATTGATTTTGCGTTAGTGTTATAATGTGTTTTAGTCTATTATTAAGTATTCTTTCCCAAATTTTTAAAGTGTGGGACATTAGTTTTATAGCCCTGTAACTACTGCAATCCCTAACATCTCCTTTTCCTTTATAAAATGGTATTAGGAAGCTATTTCGCCAGGAGTTAGGTATAGGGTATCCCTGTATCAATTTTTGAAATAGTGTGTGCAGCCAAGCTATTCCATGATCTCCCAGGCGCTTCCAAACTTCTGCTGGTATCTCATCTGGCCCTGGGGCTTTGTTATTTTTCATTTGCTGTACTGCTCTTTTAATTTCTTCTGGAGCAATGTCCAGGGGCGGCCTATTTACTGCTTCCGGCTTACTATTTTCGAGATTCCTTGGATGGGATATATTTAGGAGGTGTTGGTAATATTCTGTCCATCTACGTTTAATGTCCTCATGTTTTGTTAATAATGTGCCGTTGTTATTATTTATGTATTTAACTGTTGATATGTCTGTTGTGTTATTATAACGTGATTTTGCTATTTTATGTATATCTAATTCTGATTTGGCTGACTCTAAGTTTTGATAAAATTCTGCGTTACTTCCTGCTATTGATATTGCCACCTGACGCTTCGCTTGCTTTTTAATATGCTTATAGTTTTCTAGGTCAACGTTATCTTTGGTTAACTGCCATCGTTTGAAAGCTTCCTTTTTTGCTGATACTGCCTCTTTCACTTCTTTGTTCCACCATTTAGTTTCTTTGTGAGGCCCTTTTTTGTTCCTCGTTCTGCCAAGGTGTTCCTCAGCTTTGTTTATACAGGATTTTTGGAAGGATTCCCACATTTCGTTTCCCAATTTGTAGACAAGAAAACTTGTCAAGTAATCTCCTGGTGATGCTCCGGTTTGGGGTCGAAACGTACCTACGTAGAATCGTGACGTGCTCTTCATGAGTGCTTGTAAGTTAGGCTTAAAATAAAAAATAAAAACTTTTGTCTTGGACCCCAACGCAAACTAAATTCAAATTGGTGCGTTTTTTAACATTGAATATACGTTTTTTTTTTTATTCCGTTTTATTAATGGTTTATTGGAAACGAGGCTAGAAATAATGACATACATTGAAAATAAAATTTTTATCCGACAAGGAAATCAAAAGTTACAAGCATTTGAATTTTTCTTCTGTACCTTTCTTGCAAAACAGGGAGTTACCACGTACGTTACTATGGCATGAGCGATAGTGACGTCTCCATCCTATATAGCTTTGTCTAATCAGAAATATTAATTTGGTTACTTTTATTGGATTTGCTCAATTTTATTTGTTTTTCAAAATGTTATGTAAATTATTGAATTTTGTTTTCAAAAATGAATTACAAAAATCTATTTTTTGGCTTGCTTTCAGTAAAATACCCTGTTATATTATTACCTAGATATTAAGAAAATGTATACAAAGCCAAATTAACGTGATGAGTCGCTGTGAGTCGGTTTGTCTCGACCCTAAGATGGATGGTCGTGGGTGTATCCGGGGAGGGCTTACTACGTCGAATCCTTTTAATTTGCTTAGGAAACATATTGTATGAATTTAATATTATGGATGTGGTTAAAAAGTTAAAAAACGTTACATAAATGATTGGTGTAAAGTTTTATATTACTTTGAGATTTTATAGACTTCCAGTATTGAACGAATATATCAGAATCAGTTGAATTGACCCGTTTTCTCAAATACAAAATTATTATCACATAAAATCTCGGTTTGAAGATGAAAATGTTTTAAGAATCGGCTAGCCCGTCCTTCTATGTCAAATTACCGAAGGAGAGACAATTACCTGGCCCAGGTAACTTCTGTACAAACAGTCAACACTAATTACGTAGGTACTATTCTGGTAAGCATATTATCGCCAGTTGTAATAGGTACGTCCCATCATCATATCATGAATCCCCGGTGTTGCGATGTCCTAATTTTTGTGTGTCTAGTTGATTACGATCTCACCTGATAAGTGATGATGCAGCCGAAGATGTGCAGCCGTTCTAACTTAGAAGGGGTAAGTAATTCACCCCAGACGGTTTCTACACAGCATCGCGCCAGAATGCTAAATCGCTTGGCTGACTAATCATCGTATCTAATCATGGCTGAGGCCACCCACCAGACCAGACCTAAGCCAATTTAGAAATTATAAAATTCTAAAGAGCCTGCGGTAGAAATCGAACCCGCGACCTCAGCGAACCGAAACCGCCACTGCGCCAGGAGGGTCGTAAAACTGTGGCTAAATAAGTTTTTCTTCAAAAACACAAAGCAAGTTATTGGATTATTGACTGGAATAGCGCAAATGTAATAAAAGTAAATTAACTCGATGAGATCGTGGTAGCGAGCCGGCACGTAGGGCTAATTATTAGGTAGCATTTTCTGAGCAATTGGCTGTTTATTGTTTCTTCCCACTCTTGCACTAATGATCTTTTGTCCGTCGTTGTCTGTGGACACTGATGAGCTCACACAATCTTTACTTTGTATCTGTTTTATAATATATCCTCTAAGTAATATATGAAATTCTCGTCTCACAGTATTTGTAACAAAATTTGTTCGAAACGGCTTAACCGATTTTTATGAAAAAATTTCCGACCGAATGGCGTTGTGGTAGCGAACCTGCCGTCTGCTCCGGAGGTCGTGGGTTCGATTCCCACTACTGATAAATGTTTGTGCGATGAGCATGAATGTTTTCCAGTGTCTGGGTGTTTTTCAATATATTATATTATTTACGTATATTACCTAGTATGTTTGTATATTTATCATTTATCTAGTACCCATAACACAAGCTATCGCTGACTTTGGGGCTAGATTGCGATGTGTTAAATGTCCCGTATATATTTATTAATTTATATTTATTTTGTGTAAGTACACCTAGGTCTGAGAATAAGACAAATTATTTTTCATACTAAATAAGAAATATATGGCAAAACAATGTTTGCCCGGTCAGTTAGTATACTTAAATAAATTTTTTACTTCATACATAATGTTTTACATTACTGCATTCTCAACTGATGGACAGTGAAGATGCAGCCGATTATCGTAGTAACTTTTTAATCCTAACTAACGGTTTGCTATACAGCATCGCACCGGAACGCTAAATTAGTTCTACTTTGCCGGTAGATGTTATTCTTTAACAGAGGCCTAACTTGCAAACATTAATAAAATAACGCCACGTTCGGAAAGCAGTTTTGCATCGAGAAGAATGAGCAAGAAACTCGGCACTTGCTTTGTTTACTTCAACACAAACAACTTTTAGATGAACTAAAACATTTATGTAACGAGCTGACCTGGCAAACGTTGTTTTGCCATTAGGAATATAATAAAAAAAAATAGCTTACGACCTTCTCTCAGACCTACACAGAAAATTTCATAACAATCGGTCGAGCTGTTTCGGAGGAGTTTGGTAACAAAAATTGGCACGAGAACTTTATATAATTTAAGAAAAAAAGTACATTTCTTTTTGCGTAGGAGGTAAATTGAAATAAAATGAGACGAAATATACCTACTGCCTTTTTGCTCTAACACGGACTACAAGATTACCAGACTTTTAACTTACGAAAAGATCTTAAGAATTATCGTCTTAAACATCATCTAACAATTGACTATTCGAGTAGCTTTACACACTGTATTATCTTACTTAGGACGCAGACAAAACCGAAGGATTAACTAGTGGATCCTCGAAAAGGGCCCATAACAAAACGATGACAAAATGTGATAAAAAATGTAGCGGTTTGGTCTATTCTTTAACAATGTATAAGAATCGAATGAGTTTAATAATTGTACGTGGATTGAATGGAATTGATCGTTTCGGATTTCGTTCCTTGAAGTAAAATGGGCTATTGTTGGACTTGTCGTATTAGATACCTACTGGATATTGAGTTTTATATTTCATTGCAATTTATAAAACTAACTATAAACCTAACTCATTTTGAAATATTATATTTACTCGTAGTCTTTTAATTGCCTCATGCACGTAAAATATCGTAGTAAAATTCTCATTTCACAGTGTTTTTAACTTGCGATGTTTTTGTGTATATTTGCGTGGGTTTGAAAATAAATTTTTCGTACCCCTAAATGAAAAAAATAAATAAAGCAAAACAACGTTTGCCGAGTCAGATTGTAATATCTTTAATTAACTTAAACATAATACACATCAGTCTTAGTATAATTTTCTGTAGCTGTGACAAGATTGAGTTATAAATATCGAAACATCAGCCATAATGAACATTTTAACATGACAGGACAGCTTCTGAATCTTCTTGCACCATGAACCTTTAAACTATAAAATCTCCTATTATAACAGTTATTAATGCACCCATCTCTCTAACCCCAAGTTGCACGAAATAAAATTAAAAAAATTTAAGTGCTAATTAAACTATTTTTTTATTCAAAGGTTTACATTTCACCACAATCTGACCAGATGGAAAGTGACGATATGGTCGAAGATGGAGCGCGCTTACCTAGATGCCTCTTTTTTTAAAGGCACCCAGGCAATTTTTTTTAATTTAATCGCGAGAAATGTCACATACCTACATTTTTTTACATTGATTGCGATTAAATAAGTTTAAGTACCACTTTAATATTTGTATTGGTTTCGTGCAACTCGGTATAGGCCTAGGTGTGTTTAAGCTTTCCAATCAAAACAAAAGTATCAAAATCGTGTCTCCATCCACACCTACCTCTTAACCTTGCATTACTCACCCCTTTGCAAATATCAGCTAAGGAGCAATGAAGCGAAGGGGTACAGGAGCCAAGGGGCCAAGGATTTATGTCCCCAATAATGCGGCACCTTATGATCTCCGCTATTCTATTGACATCATAATATTGTATTGACACATTATTTATTGGCCAATACAGTTTTTATACTCTTTCTGTCGACACTCCTTGATTGGAAAGGTGTCGTCCTTTTTAAGTTTTTAACTGACTTCAATAGCACAGGAGGAGGTTGTAAATTCAACTTCTAGATGCAAAAAGCAAACTGGCTCATTGGCATACTTACTCGAATATTTGGAGGTCCTTAGTTTTTCCTGGGTGATTCTAGTATCTAGATCAAGTATAGTTGGTACTCTATAGGTTTTCCGTGTCTAGTTTGATAAACCAAAAACATTGTAACCTTTTTTTAGATACATATTTGACAACTTTACAGAATAGTGGTTAGGTATTCTTTCAATCACAAGTTAGTACAGTACACGGCGTTTAAGTTGAACCTTGCACAGAACACATTTCGAGCGTCAAGTGAGGTACGGGGTAGGCGCGCGAAGGTATTATGTTATATTGCGTTGATAACCACTATTTTGGCTCAACTTATTTGCCGCGTACTAAACTCATCCAAGAATTAAAGCATACTTTTCCAAAAATAAAATAGGTACAGTATCTATCATTCTATCAATGCATAAACTTTGGATTCTGATAGATTAACATGTTCACCGAGGCACGGTGAGAAACCACCACCCTCTTGTACAGACAATCCTTTTTTGCATCTTTGGTCCAAGCCGGGACTCAAATCCAGAACCTTGTTATCCACAAAAGTGGACAAAGTATCAAAACAGACACTATAAGTAGGTATACCTACCAACGCAGACAAACTTCGTTTTCCCTCAAGTATTATCGAAGGGAACTAACGAAGTAAACTGTACACAGTTTTTATTGTGGTCAACTAAGCAGCTCACAGGGGTATTGTAGTAATCCTAAAGCCATGCAGCTTATACCTGTGTGGCTATAAGGGAACGACTTTTATCGACTATAATATTATTATGTTTATAAACTTTCTAGGCATTTATTTAGAAATTAATCTTATTAAGGAACCATATTTTAGTGTTTTATAAAGACTGTCTTTGACGACCTCCCTGGCACAGTGGCGGCGCGCTCGGATTCGAGTGGGAGGTCGCGGGTTCGATTCCCACCACGGGCCACTTTGGAATTGTATAATTTCTTAATTGGCTCAGGTCTGGTCTGGTGGGAGGCTTTGGCCGTGGCTAGTTACCACCCTACTAGCAAAGTCGCGCCGCCAAGCGATTTAGCGTTCCGGTGCAATGCTTGTAGAAACCGTTGGCGTAAATTTACTTACCCTTCCAAGTTAGTACGATAACATCTTAGGCTGCATCTTCACTTACCATCAGGTGAGATCGCAGTCAAGTACTAACTTCTATAGAATAAAAAAAACCGTCTTCTTATTGGTATGAATGTACCTATTTTTTATTGGCACATTTTTTTTTCACTTTTAGATTCAAGTAAGAGAAACACAATATAATACCTAACTAACCACACTAACTGAAGACATCGACCGTCATAATGCCACTATCAACTCTGATGGCGTCATCTGCCTGGCTTACTGATGGGTACATCTGCCTGGCTTACTGATGGGTACAGACCTCCTCACTCATACGGTAAAACAATCTAGGCTTCTGTTTTACTAATTTTTGAATAAAAAAAATCTAGGTAAACTAATGACATCATCTGTCATAATGACGTCATCCACTTGGTGCTACCACTGATGAGTACAGGCCTTCTCTCTACAAACAACTGCAGTCTCCGGTACACGTGTCGCTTCTCAGGTACACGTAGTCAGAGATCGTTGTTCCTGATGATATTCCCCGATGTCCCATAGAGACGTCGCCATTTCCGCGTGTACCCAACCTGCCCCAAACGAGCGTCTTGAACCCAGGATAGCTACATAAAAATGCTCTGTAATTGATTCAATTTATATTTCTAGACCCGGTAGATAATGATGTTTTTTCATTTAGATACAAGTCATTGAGCAGTGAATTCTGTCTAGGTATCTAAAAATCGGTGCTAACTGATGACGCCATCCGCCTTAATGACGTCATCCGCTTTCTCCTACTACTGATGGGTACGGCCTCCTCTCTGATACGGTAAAATAATGTAAGCTTCGGATTTACCAGTTGTTGAATAAAAAACATCTATACCTACTCACTAATGACATCATCTGTCATAATGACGTCATCCACTTGGTGCTACCACTGATGACTACAGGCCTCCTCTCTATAAACAACTGCAGTCTACGCTTCTCAGGTAGGTACACGTAGTAAGAGATCGTTGTTCCTAATGATATTCCCCGATGCCCCATAGAGACGTCGCCATTTCCGCGTGTACCCAACCTGCCCCAAACGAGCGTCTTGAACCCAGGATAGCAACATAAAAATGCTCTGTTATTGATTATCTATACAATGTTATTTCTAGACCCGACAGCATATGGTATAGGCCTCCTCTGTCATACGCTTCTGATTTACCAGTTGTTGAATTTAAAAACCTCTATGTATACTAATGACATCATCTGTCATAATGACGTCATCCATTGTAGTACAGGCTTCCTCTCTACAAACAACTGCAGTCTACGCTTCTCAGGTAACACGTAGTCAGAGATCGTTGTTCCTGATGATATTCCCCGATGTCCCATAGAGACGTCGCCATTTCCGCGTGTACCCAACCTGCCCCAAACGAGCGTCTTGAACCCAGGATAGCTACATAAAAATGCTCTGTAATTGATTCAATTTATATTTCTAGACCCGGTAGATAATGATGTTTTTTCATTTAGATACAAGTCATTGAGCAGTGAATTCTGTCTAGGTATCTAAAAATCGGTGCTAACTGATGACGCCATCCGCCTTAATGACGTCATCCGCTTTCTCCTACTACTGATGGGTACGGCCTCCTCTCTGATACGGTAAAATAATGTAAGCTTCGGATTTACCAGTTGTTGAATAAAAAACATCTATACCTACTCACTAATGACATCATCTGTCATAATGACGTCATCCACTTGGTGCTACCACTGATGACTACAGGTCTCCTCTCTATAAACCACTGCAGTCTACGCTTCTCAGGTAGGTACACGTAGTAAGAGATCGTTGTTCCTAATGATATTCCCCGATGCCCCATAGAGACGTCGCCATTTCCGCGTGTACCCAACCTGCCCCAAACGAGCGTCTTGAACCCAGGATAGCAACATAAAAATGCTCTGTTATTGATTATCTATACAATGTTATTTCTAGACCCGACAGCATATGGTATAGGCCTCCTCTGTCATACGCTTCTGATTTACCAGTTGTTGAATTTAAAAACCTCTATGTATACTAATGACATCATCTGTCATAATGACGTCATCCATTGTAGTACAGGCTTCCTCTCTACAAACAACTGCAGTCTACGCTTCTCAGGTAACACGTAGTCAGAGATCGTTGTTCCTAATGATATTCCCCGATGTCCCATAGAGACGTCGCCATTTCCGCGTGACCCAACCTGCTCCAAACGAGCGTCTTGAACCCGGGATAGCTACATAAAAATGCTCTGTTATTGATTAGTATCTATACAATGTTATTTCTAGACCCGACAGCATTTATAGGCCTCCTCTGTCATACGCTTCTGATTTACCAGTTATTGAATTTAAAAACCTCTATGTATACTAATGACATCATCTGTCATAATGACGTCATCCACTGTAGTACAGGCCTCCTCTCTACAAACAACTGCAGTCTACGCTTCTCAGGTACACGTAGTTAGAGATCGTTGTTCCTAATGATATTCCCCGATGTCCCATAGAGACGTCGCCATTTCCGCGTGTACCCAACCTGCCCCAAACGAGCGTCTTGAACCCGGGATAGCTACATAAAAATGCTCTGTAATTGATTCAATTTATATTTCTAGACCCGGTAGATAATGATGTTTTTTCATTTAGATACAAGTCATTGAGCAGTGAATTCTGTCTAGGTATCTAAAAATCGGTGCTAACTGATGACGCCATCCGCCTTAATGACGTCATCCGCTTTCTCCTACTACTGATGGGTACGGCCTCCTCTCTGATACGGTAAAATAATGTAAGCTTCGGATTTACCAGTTGTTGAATAAAAAACATCTATACCTACTCACTAATGACATAATCTGTCATAATGACGTCATCCACTTGGTGCTACCACTGATGACTACAGGCCTCCTCTCTATAAACAACTGCAGTCTACGCTTCTCAGGTAGGTACACGTAGTAAGAGATCGTTGTTCCTAATGATATTCCCCGATGCCCCATAGAGACGTCGCCATTTCCGCGTGTACCCAACCTGCCCCAAACGAGCGTCTTGAACCCGGGATAGCTACATAAAAATGCTCTGTTATTGATTATCTATACAATGTTATTTCTAGACCCGGTATATAATGATGTTTTTTCATTTAGATACAAGTCATTGAGCAGTGAATTCTGTCTAGGTATCTAAAAATCGGTGCTAACTGATGACGCCATCCGCCTTAATGACGTCGTCCGCTTTCTCCTACTACTGATGGGTACGGCCTCCTCTCTGATACGGTAAAATAATGTAAGCTTCGGATTTACCAGTTGTTGAATAAAAAACATCTATACCTACTCACTAATGACATCATCTGTCATAATGACGTCATCCACTTGGTGCTACCACTGATGACTACAGGCCTCCTCTCTATAAACAACTGCAGTCTACGCTTCTCAGGTAGGTACACGTAGTAAGAGATCGTTGTTCCTAATGATATTCCCCGATGCCCCATAGAGACGTCGCCATTTCCGCGTGTACCCAACCTGCCCCAAACGAGCGTCTTGAACCCAGGATAGCAACATAAAAATGCTCTGTTATTGATTATCTATACAATGTTATTTCTAGACCCGACAGCATTTATAGGCCTACTCTGTCATACGCTTCTGATTTACCAGTTATTGAATTTAAAAACCTCTATGTATACTAATGACATCATCTGTCATAATGACGTCATCCACTGTAGTACAGGCCTCCTCTCTACAAACAACTGCAGTCTACGCTTCTCAGGTACACGTAGTTAGAGATCGTTGTTCCTAATGATATTCCCCGATGTCCCATAGAGACGTCGCCATTTCCGCGTGTACCCAACCTGCCCCAAACGAGCGTCTTGAACCCGGGATAGCTACATAAAAATGCTCTGTTATTGATTATCTATACAATGTTATTTCTAGACCCGACAGCATAATATTTTACTACCCCGCACGCACACAGCGACGCGTCGTGTGCACACATGCGCGCCGCACACACGGGCGGGTTAAGAAAAATACTCGTGTCGCGGGTTTTTCTTGGGAACAGCGGTGCTACGGAGACGGAAGATAGATTAAATGTTTTTTGAAGCAAAGATTGTTTTCGGAAGGTATCGCGCAGGTGAAGGAAAATGGATTATTTGTGTGACGAAAATCCCCTCAAGAAGAAAGTCTAGGAAAATCTAGAATGAAAGTTTCTTTTTGCTAATCAACAGAATGGGCAATGGGCATGTATGCAATCACGTATATTTTGGTATTGAACTCGTTAGCGCGAGCTGACTGAAGGCAGCGCCATCTATCGAGCGATAGGTGAAACTTTGATTATACCGAGTGTCCCATGACATTTATACCTATATTATGTCTTTTCATTAATTTAATTGTATTTTCATTCGATGTGCGTAGTAGCTTTTTTTGAGGATTCCAATCCAAAATGGTAGAAATTAAAACCTCATCCATAAACTCAAAGACTTCATCAGTCCGGCCGTCTGTCTGTATGTCTGTTTGTCTGTCACAGTCGCTTATGTGAGTAACCAATAAATCTATCGACATGAAAGCAACAGTTGTAGGTAAAAGTAGCCAAACGTCTATTTTTCTTTATAAAGAGGGGAAAACCGGGGCACCGAAATTTCAAATTGAGATTTCTGTACCTTTTGGGGAAGATATTATATGAAAAGGTTTTACCTGTACCAGTCTTTTTCACTGACTTTTATTTTATGCACAACAATTTTAGATTTTTTTTTTGTTTAAAATGTGCAAAAAAATTCGTTTAACTTATCTTTTAGTACTATAGAACTTTCGGTGCACGAATCTTATTCGAACTTGGCTGGTTTTATGTTTTTAATTATTTCAATATATTACTTTTTTATGTTTTAGATTTAGAACATAAGGTATTTTTTTTAAACTAGTAAAATTAAAATTCAAAGATCATATTAAACTATCGAAAATTGAAAAACTACCGACTCCATACCATTCAGAAGTTTTCACGTCCCACATACAAACGTCGTCTGCGTCACACGTGATCGCGCGACTCCCTCACACACACGCGTTCGAGCGAGAGGGATATAAGTTTAGGACTAACATTTTATATGTTAGCCGGGTCATGGATATAAAATCGTTTTTCCCATATAAGTATGTTAGGTATAACGGATGGTGTAAGATCCGGTGGCAAATTCTATATTTCATCTCAACCGACCGCCTCCACTAAGTTACTACCTAAAAAAATATTAAACAATTGAACTGGCAAACGATGTTTTGCTATATAAATTATATCTCACTGTATAAAAAAATAGTTGAAGTCTAATTCGCAAACCTTCAGAATATACACAAAAAAATTTATGAAAATAGGTCAAGCCGTTACAACGGAGTTTGGTTACAATTAACAAACAATTAAGATTAACTACATAATAAATACACTACGTTAACAAATAAAATATTACATGAAGTAACGAGTTGACTGTTAAAAAATATTAGTGTAACTTTAAAAGAATAATGAAAGAAGAAGATTTATCATCTTCATGATTTGGTTAGCCCCATCTTGAAATAACTAAAGCCTCATTTGCAGTCTTCCTATGCTTATTTGCGTTTAGAACTTAAATGGCTTGTGTTACAGATTATTAAAACAAATCCTGCCAAAAATAACGTAATAAATGTATCATGAATTATACATTTTCTGTGGTAAAGTATGGTAAATGTCCCATGTTTTAGCTTCGAGCAAGTACCAATATATATCATACAACACGCCAGCTCTCACACTATAAAGTATGAGGCATTAGAAATTTTTAATAATAGTGATTTATTAGGTACAATTGTGTGGTTCTTCCTATGATATGCGTTTCTTGAATATCTAAGACGAATGTAGGTATGATTTCAATGAATGTATTTTGTCACTGTAAAGTGGAAAGTATCAACTAAGCTCCAGTAATTCCAAAAAAAAAAAACTTGTTTAATGGACCGCAATGGCAGGTCTCTACTCTTGTCTCATTGACGAATTTTTTTCGAAAACTTTATCTGAAAATTGTGTTAGGTACTTGCAAAGTAAATTTCCGTATACACTTGATTAATTAATGATTAATTTAGAAGCTGATATAACAACCGAAACTTAAAAATCGAATTGCAAGTCAGCAAGTAATAATCACAAAGAATCGTAAAAAGTAATCAGTATAAAGTTGTTAGTTGCTACAGCAGCATCCTTCAATACTCTAAACGAATGTATTTTGTCCAACAGCATTGCCAACAGAAAGATGGTCTGGATTATGCCGCGTGGTCACGGCCACGGGGCGCGATGGCCATCAAGCAAGGCTACGAGGTAAGAATTGTAGCCGTTGTAGCCGTTGTAACTGTTGTAGTAGTGGCCATCATTGTTTAATCATAGTTATATAGTGGTTTTTTAATTGTCTATTCATAGTAATAGTGTTTATTTAATGTAGATGTTATTAGCCTAGCTGTTTGGTGGCATATTATTCAAAAAAGTCTACGAGGTTATAACTGTAACTGTTAAAGCCGTTGTAGCTGTTGTAGTAGTGGCCATCATTGTTTAATCATAGTTACAGTGGTTTTTTCATTGTTTAATCATAGTTATAGTGGTTTTTTCATGTTTAATCATGGTTATGATGTTTTTGTTTACTGTAGATGTTATTAGCGTATTATTTAAATAAGGCTACGAGGTATTAACTGTAGCTGTTATAGCTGTTGTAGCTACTGTAGTAGGAGTGGCCATCATTAAAATCATAGTTATAATGTTTTTTTTACTGTAGATGTTATTAGCGTAGCTGTTTGGTGGCATATTATTCAAATAAGGCTAGTAGTTATAAATGTAGCTTTTGTAGCTACTGTAGTAGGAGTGGCCATCATTATTTAATCACAGTTAAAGTGTTTTTTTACTGTAATTGTTATTAGCGTAGCTGGTTAGTAGCATAATATTATTCAAATAATGCTAGTAGGTAATAAATGTAGCTTTTGTAGCTGTTGTAGCTACTGTAGTAGGAGTGGCCATCATTGTTTAATCATAGTTAAAGTGGTTTTGTTTACTGTAGATACTATTAGGGTACCTGATAGCTAATTATTTTAATCACAGTTATAGTAGTTTTTCATTGTTTAATCATAGTTATAGTGTTATTTTTTACCTTAGGTGTTATTTGCATACCTAGTTGGTAGCATATTTTATTCAAGTAAGGCTACGAGGTAATAACTGTAGTTGTTGTAGTAATTGTAGCTATTGTAGTGGTGACCATCATTGTTTAATCATAGCTATAGTTGTAACTTGTAGCGGTTTTTTACTGAGATGCCGTTTGCATAATATTATTATTTTCATTTAAATTTTATTGTAGTGTACTTACCTCTACTAGAGTTAATCTACTGTGCAGTAGTTAATTTATTACTGTTTCGGTTTGAAATGCACTGTAGTCGACGATATTACTGGTAAAATTTGACTAACCGATGGACGGCATTGCTTCTGACATGGGCAAGCGTACCCACTTGTCATCAGATAACTGTTTTCCTTATATCTTAATTGTTTTGCGTAAAAGAAAATTGGACTCCCTAAACATAATGTACTGCCATATTTTTATGATGAATGTGAATCTTAAAAATCTCCGACACGCAAGACAGAAGAGGGCGTGTCCTCTGCAGGAGACAGTTGCAAATGAGAGTTCTTTGTCACTCCTCTGACCCTCTATGAGTACCTCAGAAAGAGTACCACACGTGTATAGGTACCTACATATTTATAAAGCGATTAATTATTCTAAGAGTTTGAGATAATCGCGGGTTTATAGTACAATCTGGAATCGGTGTTACTTACCACAAATAAGAGAAGTAAGTATATGCGAGACACTAGCTGACCCGGCAAACGTTGTTTTGCCATTAGGGATATAAAAAAAAAATAGTTTACGGCCTGCTTTCAGACCTACCGAACATACACAGAAAAATTCATAACAATCTGTCGAACCGTTTCGGAGGAGTTCTATGTTTATTTGTGTTTATAAAGCTCTTTTTTCAAAAATATTTTGTTTTCTATTTCTGAACCGATGCGGCGTTTTCTCCAGACTATTTTGTCAACGAAACTTAATAAGTAGCACACTTCAACTTATTTGAACAGAGTAGAACTAAACAGAATTTTACTACTACTTATTACAGTCTGGCGGTTACTTTGTTATAATTAGGTTTATATTAACGCAGTTACCAAATTCTAAGTGCTGGATTCTTTAACTAACATTGAAAACAAAATGTTAAACTTCAGTTTAAGAACATCTCAAAAAATCAATAACTACCTTGCAAGCATTGCTGTGAGCGTTGCAAACGTAACCTACATCATACGTAGAAGAATAACATATGAGCCTAACCTTACCTATATATATATTTCGAAATTAAATTGAAGTTAGACTTTTGAACACCGTAAATTTCTAACTTTAAAGAAGTGCACACTTTAAATTTCATCCTAAAGCGTCGATGGTAGTTTTTAAAGAAAATACTTCCGGGCATGTCGTAAAGAGGAAAAATAACGTGTGTCAACGAATCCTTGGCGGATTCTTTAGAGCAGCGCCATCTATCGCGGTTAATAGCGAGTTTTGACGTAAACTGCGGTGCGCGGTAACAAATCGCGGTGTTTTTCCGACCCACATAGAGACTTTAGGGTTATTTTGGCGAAGTTTTTAAACTTTTATGTGATCGCTCTAGATTTTATGGTTATACCTATGTTATAGTTGTGGTTATAGTGTTTGAGTTGATCTTTATCATAACTAAAGTTCTGTAAATCCCTGTCCAATCCTGTAATATTTTAGTACCGAGATAAATTTTCTAGTAATATTTTTTTATGAAATGCTAACATGTGTTAAAACGATAACAATACGGTTAGAATCAGGTAGGTACTTAAATTAATAAACTCTTCATTTTTAGTTTCTACAGGGTGGCGGTGATCATTTAACATCAGGTGACCTCGCCTGTTATTTGCTCGTGTTTAGTATAAAAAAATGTATAGATATAATTTAAGTAGGTTCTCCTTCTCTTTGATCAGTCCGGTAATAAAGAAGGGCCTGTATCGATTATCGGTAGGTATACAGGGTCATATGAATAATACCAAATCGCTATCGCCCTGTAGTTCTTTACATTACAACTAACAACTTTTGTTCTACGACTTGTACTAAATTCAGTATTGATTTATTTCAAACAAAAAAAACATGTTATTTTTGTAAAGTGACATTAGACTGTAAAAAACCAAATACATGTGATCAGCGAAACAGCCACCACAATCTAATGTCTCATTTGCAAAACCGCTGCGAACAGTTAAGAGTTAAGACAAACGCGATGCTAATGAGACGGATAAAGATGCCAACATAGAGGTCCAAGTCCCAAGACGCGACTTCAAAAGTGCGGCAATAAATACTCTGCCAAAGTTTGTATACCCGAGGCGCCGGTACACAATTTTTCACGCACACTATAGCATCCGCGCATCATACAAATTTCAAATTGACACACTCGCACTACAAGAAAAAGTTGCTGCACTCACGGAGCTGTCGTTGTTAGGTTGGGCTCTATCTAGTCGGAGCGCGAGCGACTACCTATTATAAATCTATGGATGCCACACAAACGCAAATCGCCGCGGTTTCGCGCCGCTAGTTTGCTGTGATGTTACACTACAGCGTAGTAATTATTACAGATATAATTACCTCTGTTAAATATTTGATATTTCTCAAAATATCGAGTTATAAAGTCAAGACAATTACAGGCTGAGAGGTATATGGTATTTTTATATGTATAGTAACCCTGTATAGACATATTACATCGGAACTTACCAATTTTTGCGTTTAACCCGTAAAAGATCAATATCGCCGCCTCTGCAAACATTTTAAAGTAATGAACTACACGGAGCTCAACCCTAAACTGCGGATGTGACCGCTTAAATTAAATTTTACGTCCCGCGCCGCGCCGTTATCTTGAAATTAATTTGTAACGAATAACCCGTCGTGGAGTCGAGTCGGGTCGAATAGTTTGTGATTTATTGTTTGTTTGTTATTGTGTCGCGATAGGTTAAGAATATTATGTTATTACTATTAAAATAAAATTAACTTATTGGGTCCATTTTCTTTATTTTCCTTTCAGCAGAGACAACTCCAATACACAGACAAAAAACTATCTTAACTACATACTGTCTACTACAGATATAATAATATAAATGACAAATGCAATGTCACAGACTACACTAACACAGCCCCTCAATTTATAGAGCTTTATATCAAACCACTTATATATAAAGATCATAAATTGTACACAACAATACAGAATACCTATGAAATTTAACTTACTAACAAAATGCTTTTAACATATTGTATCTATCAATTAGTTAGGTATACATAGAAAGATAGCAAGATATGAACTATTTAGTTTACTAACAACAAATATAAGGCAATAATATATTCTAAATAATAAGTACAGTTGTTTTATTTAACACTTCAATTTATAGTCTAATATTAAGTATAAAGATATCCTATTCCAGTGGTAGAAGCTAATAGACTTTCATATGCTTAAATAAAAATAATTCTAACATAAAAAACAAGAGTTTCCAACTTATTACTAGGAACTTAGATTAAGTTTTTGACAAAAGTAAATGTGACGATTAGCTGGCAATGCCTTAGTAAATATATCAGAGATATTTTCATCAGTAGGTACATAAGAAATAGTAACTTCACTTTTATTAATGACATCTTTTATGTAGTGATATTTAATTGAAATATGTTTAGAAGCTTTTGTGTTGACATGGTTTTGAATTAACTTGATTGTGCTTTGATTATCTATGTAAATATGAGCAAATATAGGTTTAGGCTTTAGCAAATCAGAGAGAAGACCTTTCAGATGTATGAGTTCACTTACTGCATGTGCTCCGGCAACATATTCAGCTTCAGCTGTTGACAATGCAACGCATGTCTGTTTTCGAGAAAACCAAGTTATTAAATTATTACCTTGATATATAACACAACCACTGATGCTCTTCCGGTCTGTTTTGTCCGCTGCCCAATCAGCATCTGAAAATGCCTGAAGTTTGTGACAATTACCTGAGTTAGTATAAATCAGCCCCTGTTCCTGAGTTTGCTTGAGATACCGCAGCACTCTTTTTCCAGCCTTCCAAAGATTTATAGTTGGTTTATCAAGAAATTTACTTAAGTATGAAGTAGCAAAAGTTATATCTGGTCTCGATGTCATTGACAGATATGTGAGACTACCTATCAATTCTCTGTATGGTACGTTGATTATGTCATCATCAGTAGAAGCAGCTGTAAAGTCTTTTTCCATAGGTGTTTTTGCTCCTTTGCAATCCTCCATGCCAAATTTATTTAATATTTTCTTTATTAATTTTCCTTGTTTAATTTTTAGTGTGTTTTCTTCTCTATAAATTTCCATTCCCAAATATTCTTTTACATATCCTAAATATTTTGTATTGAACTCCCGTTTTAATTTTTCTATAATAATTTCTCCAGAACCAAGTATTAATATGTCATCCACAAAAATAAGTATCCATGTTTCTCCATTATAGTATAAACAGAAATCATATTTTGATTGTTTAAAGTCATTATCCAAGAAAAATTTATGAATCCTTTCGTTCCAACAACGTGGTGCTTCTTTAAGACCGTAAAGTTAATTAATTTTTTTTTAATTAATTTATTTATTTACTTTAAGTTACAAGTTACAAAGTATTTAGACAGTTAACTTATAATTATATTTAAACTTACTTATATGTATACGGTTTGAGCACTGACCACTGAACTAGTGAAAACTGTGTTTCAGCGGTCAGAACCTTCCAGATTGCACAGATGAAAAAATACAAAAGAGCACCGATGACAGTTAATATGATCAAAAACTAAAATATATTAATAATAATAAAGAATAAAGATCAAAATAAAGAATAAACGCATGTTTCTGTTTGTTACGGATTGTGTGTGTGTGTGTGTGTGTGTGTGTGTGTGTGTGTGTGTGTGTGTGTGTGTGTGTGTGTGTGTGTGTGTGTGTGTGTGTTAGTCTGTGTGTGAGTATGTCCAGAGAATTACCACTATAATTTATTTTTACTCACTAGTATTTTTTCGGTTTCATCATAAGTTAGGCTTAAAAGATAGTCATTCAAGGACTTCTTACATTCTCGTGATGTGAGAGCGCAGAGATTTAGGATTTCATCTAAATTGTTGTAAATTCTGGACCCTAAGACGTAAAATTGCTTGCTGGCAAGTGAAGTTTTGTGAGATTCGACAATGCAGGGTTTGATTCTACGCCTTCCCCCAGTATATGCAGCCATCCAATGAGCAATATTAATAGATTTATGTCTTCGAAGGGACATTTTCAGAATAAAGATTTTTCGTACCGTTAGAACCCGAGTATCCCTGTATAAAAGCTCTGTGCTATGCCAATAAGGCAAGCCGAGCATGGTCTTTAGTATCATTCTTTGGGCACGCTCCAGGCGCATCAGCACAGTGGACCCTACACCACCCCAAGCCGTTATGCCATAAGATAAAATTGACTGCGCTAAGGCACAATAGACTGACTTAAGGGTGTCTTGGTCAAGCACTTTTCTAAGAGTTTTGAAAACAAAAATTAGTTTACGACTTCTTGCTACAGCGGTGTCAATCTGCAATTGCCAGCTTAGGGTATTATCAATTGTAACGCCCAGATATTTAATACTTTTGGTGGGAGTAATTGGCAAACAGCTACACGAGACAGAGCGTAGGGAGCCACACGTGTGAGCTTTGATTGAGAAGTTATCCATTGGTTGTAGATTTGAGCGAAGGGAAAAGGAAATAAAATGCGTTTTAGAGATATTAAGAGTTAGTACATTAGTTGCAAGCCATTTGGAGACCACTGCAAGAGCTTTTTCAGCCGTTTCCTTTACAGAATCCCAGTCAGACCCATCGACGAGTAGGGCTGTATCATCAGCATACGACAAGATTTTGCAGTTAGGCATATCGATGTGGCAGAGCTCGTTGATATATATGAGAAACAAAGTGGGGCCAAGGATGCTTCCCTGTGGTACGCCGAAATTAAGATGCATTTCTTCACTAACATAGTCCTCAATTTTAACTTGTTGAGTCCGTCCAGTCAAATAGCTACGGAATATGTCGTGGGCCGGACCACGAATTCCTAGGCATTCCATTTTGTGCAATAATTGAGGGATTGACACACTATCGAAAGCTTTACGGAGGTCTAGGAATACCCCAATTATCTTCCTTTTTCCATCAAGGGCTCTGGATATATTTTCCGTCAGCTTAAGGAGGGCATCTTCCGTTGAAATATTTTTCCTAAAGCCGAACTGGTTGTCATGAATAATTCGATTATTTTCAAGGTATTTATTTAGCCGAGTATTTAGTATCTTTTCTAGAATTTTCGATAATACAGGGAGGATAGAAATGGGTCGATAGTTTGTAACATTAAGTTTATCGCCACTTTTATAAATAGGTTTAACTGTAGCTTTTTTGAATACCGAAGGAAAGGTGCCGGTTCTTAGGCACAGATTACACAAAAAGGTGAGTGGCTTTATAAGGGAAGTACGAGCACTTTTTATGATTGATGTGGATATGTTATCCCATCCAACAGCACAATTTGAGCGTAAATTAGAGATTATTGAGTTAACTTCTGCTTCATCAGTATCTAGAAGTACCATTGAGTTTACGATTCGTAGTTGGTTTGGTGTGGGGAGATATTGATGGAGAGAATCCTCAAGACTTACTTGAGACCTTTCAATATTTGCGGCCAGATTAGTTCCCACTGAAGAGAAGAAAGAATTGACTGAGTTAACCGATTGAATGGGGTCTTTAAATGAAGTAAGGAGCTCTGAAGCACTTTGGGGGTTTTGGTTTAAATTCGCAATATTTTTTATAATTTTCCAGGTTGACCTAGAATCATTTTTAGCCTTTTCAAATTCACCTTTTTCATAAGTAGCTTTAATCCTTTTTAGCAAATTATTACAAAAGTTTCTATATCTTTTGTACGTTATCTGTAGCGACATATTCTCAGGAGAACTTTTAGCCTTTTTATGCAAATTATCCCTATTTCTGATACATCTGAGAAGACCAGGGGTGATCCATGGTTTGATGAGTTTCTTCCTGTTAGGTACTATTTTTACTTTTGTATATTTTGAAATAATGGAGGTTATTAGATTGACGAGAGTTTCTGCAACCTCATTTGCATCTCTTAGTGAAAAAAGTGGCGAGAAATCATGATTTATTAAGTCAGCAGTTATAAGCGAAGTGTCAAAAATAAGTTGTCTCCTCACTGAACATTTGATAGCTTTCTCCCTATGACCTATGCATAATAGAATAGGTGCATGATCAGTAATGTATGAGTTAAGAACGAAAACCGTTGACTTGTATTTGGTTTTGAGCAACACGTGATCAAGGCAAGTCGATCCTCTGGTAGGAAGGAAGTGAGCCGGTATTAATCCATGATATGCCGTTATATCTAAATAGTTGTCACAGTTAGTATCTTTAATTTCAGGGGACGGAACTATGTTTATATTGATATCACCGATTAGGGTTATCGTTTTAAATGATTTCAAATCCGAGAGAATATTGTTTAAGCTATGTATAAAGTTGTCTGTATTGGGGCAGGAGGGGGATCGATATATTGCGACCAGCGCGGTGTCAGAGTTGAGCTTCAAGACAAGACAATTTGCATCTAGGATACAAGGCTCTTGTACAATGTGTTCAAGCTCCTTGCGAACAAATATTACAACACCGTCGTTTTGGTTAGTGAAATTTGACTTATAAGACACGTACCCATCAATTGTGGGTAACAGGGGAATTTTAGAAAGCCAACATTCTGTAAGGATCAGGATTTCACATTCAATATCCATTCTATTTAATAATATTAGGAATTCAGAAAAATTACAGTTAATGCTACGAATATTAATGTGTAAGATCTTAAGTGATCTCTGTATGAATCCTTCATGGTTTTTACATTCTTCAGGGTTGCAGCTGTACGACTTAGAGATTTCCACACCTTCAAGATCCTCGACAATTTGTAAGTCGCTATCCATTATCAGGATAGTTAAGTAACAAATGGTCATTATAATAAGAACTGTAAATGGGTATAGGTACATTCACCGTAAAAGTAATATGTATAAATGTGCAAGTACAAAAGTTAGTTAAGTTAATATTTAGGACACCTGTACGAACGACAATATTAAAAATTACGGATGTATAAATTGCTATACTATTAAACGTAGGCGGCAACTTGAATGCGCATTGGTAATAAATTGCAAGGGAATGATCATGTGTGTGCGATGTATGAGTGAGTGACGACTGAGATGTATGATTGAGAAGTGTAAGGCGATTTTCAATAGCATTATATCTACAAGTAAAGACTACAGAAACAATTACGCGTTTAGCAAGACACAATAAACAAGTAATATAAAATGTGGTTAAAAGACGACATAAGAAAAAAGTATACAGAAACCTTAATTTAAAACTTAAACAAACACTAGAACAAGTTTTGCGATTGTTTGAAAATAGTCACGCAGACTCCTTTTTTAATTTCATTAAATCGTTTTCATTGTTAATACGAATATACTTATCCCCCTCTCTCTTACGAAGTAATACCTTCCCGTTAGAAATCCAGCAGTATCGATAGCCATTTGTTTTTGCAAAATCGCGAGCCAAGTAGAAGATTTTTTTCATTTTCGTAGTTAAATTTTCAGATATAAAAATCGGAGTCGGCGTGCTGTCCATTTTTAAGAACTCAGTGTCCAACCGTTGTTTTTGAGAGTAAAGCTTGTACATCTTCACAAACTTCTCACGAGTTATGACACTATTAAAATCAACTATGATGGTCTTTCGGCTCTGTTCTTTGGAGTTAATACGAAAGATATCCCGTATGTCTTGTGGTTCCAGGGATATATTTATTTTCTTGCCGATGCAAATTGTAGTTAATGCTTTTCTTAATCTTAGAACTTTTCCTTTTTCTGATTTAATCCCTTCTGGATATTTTATATATACTTCATTGTTTAGCTCCCCATTTAAGAATGCTGTAGGTACATCTAATTGATGTAGTGGTTTATTTTGCTGCACTGATATACTTAGTAACAATCTCACTGTAGTTATTCTAGCGACTGGAGCATACACATTATATACATTTTCCTCTTGAAATCCTTTAGCTACTAATCTAGCCTTCTTTGTTCCATCTGGTTTGCATCTGAAAATCCATTTTGTATCTATAGCTTTTTGTCCTTCAGGTAATTCTGCTGTTTCCCAAGTATTTAATTTTTGAAGTGCTTTTATTTCCTTATCTATTGCCAATCTCCATTCTTCATTTTTCACAGCATCTTTGTAGCTACTGGGTTCAATTCCATGCATAATATTTAAGCAATACGCAATATTAGTCTCTATGTTATCTAATTCTTCTTCATAGTCCCTGAGATATGTCGGCTTATTCACTATTCTTCCTGATCGTGTCCTTATCTCTGGTTCTTCTGCTCCTCCTTCAGTATCTTCATAATCACTTTGACTTTCTATCTCATCATCTTGATACTTCTTCATGTCTTCTTCAATTTGTACGGACTTCTTTTCTGATCGACTACTTTGCGGATTCTTCTCAACATGTTCTGTTACATTTTCTTGCAAAATATTTTCCTCATTATTATCATTATTATTTACTTTGTACTGTACTTGTGTTTCATCAAATCTCACATCTCTAGACACAAATATCTTGTTACTCTCAGGATCCCATAGCCTGTATCCATTTTGATTATATCCAACAAACCTCATTTCTTTTGCTCTTTGTAAAAGTTTATCCTGTTTTGGTAAAATATGTACCCATGCCTTGCATCCAAATACTCGCAATCTTGACAGATTTTTATTTCCGAACATTTTCTCTGCAGGTGTCTGAAAGTTGATAGCTGTTGATGGACATCTGTTAATTTGATAGACTGCACACCTTACTGCTTCTCCCCACAATGTTTTTGGCAAATCTGTCTCAATCAACAATGTTCTTGCTCTGTTATAGATTGTTCGATTCATCCTTTCTGCTACGCCATTCGACTGAGGACTGTAAGAACATGTATACTGTATCACTATACCCTTTTCTCGACAAAATGTCTGAAATTTCTCATTTTTAAATTCACCACCATTATCTGACCTTATTTTCTTGACTTTATTACCTGTCTGTGTTTCTATTCTTTTTATGTATTCAATCAGCCTATCTGTTGCCTCGTTTTTCTTTTTTAATAAATACACTTCGCAGAAATGTGTAAAGTCATCAATTATTGTTTGATAATAAATCTCACCTGTTAAAGTAGGCTCAGTTACTGGTCCCGATATATCTGTATGAATTAATTCACCAACCCATTTTGAACGTGGCCTTGGTACTGAACTAAATGGTAATCTTGTTGACTTACCTTTCATGCAGGGTTCACACGGAGTCTGGCTATACGGTAGTTGAAGCAGTTTCAGCTGATTTCTATTAGCATGACCTAACCTTTGATGCCATAAGTTGCTTGAATTTAAACATATTTCAGATTTAAGTTTCATATCAATAACATATAATCTACCTCTCAGTCTACCTATAACTTTCCTGTTTGACTTGCTTATTGTTACACAATTATTATAAAATTGAACATAATGCCCTTTTTCTAGCAATTTTGAAACAGATAAAAGATTGTGTGACAAATTTGGAACAATTAACCCTTCAATATCTACTGTTATTCTATCATCATAAATTAAAGTAAGTTTACCTTTCTTTTTACAAGTTAAGTACTGTCCATTGGCAACATAAATTTTCATTTTCTTGTCCAAGTGTACAATATTGGTCATATACTGTTCATATTTAGCCATGAGCAAATTCTCCGTGGCACCAGAATCAACGACTAGGCTTACACAATCACTTGCACTTAATAGACATGTTTCACTTGCACTGAACGCTGTAAATGACACTGGGGTCTCATCGCCCTCCTCCGTTGTCTGTGCAACCTGGCCCGACTGCCTCGATGTCCTGTCGGAGCTTACGCCTCTTCCTCTGCTGTAGTTGCTACCTCGAGTATGGTCTTGATGCCCTCTAATAAATCGACCTCTATAACTACCTCGTACTGGTGTTGACTGTCCCATTCTGCACCGGAATGATTTGTGCCCTTTTCTTCCACATTTATAACAGGTCAGGAAGCTGTTCTGATCATTATCCGAAACTGTACTTTCAGAGCTTTTGAGTTTAAGTTCTGCATCTAACAATCTTGATTTAACAAAGTCCACTGTCAGTACTGTGTCTATAGTTTCCAGAGTTGTAATCACTGTGTCATATTCACTGGGTAAAGTAAGTAATAGGTGACATACCTTGTCACTATCCTGTAATGTTGCACCTGTTGACTCCAAACTTGTCAAAATACTGTCGAACTTGAAAAAATGGTCTTGCAGTTTTTCAGAAGATGTAGCTTTCATAGATAATAACTTCTTTCTCAAATACAATTGGTTAAACATGCTTTTCCTTTCGAAAATTTCTTCAAGTTGTTTTAACATGTCGGCTGCCGTTGAACATTTTTTAATTATTTCAATAAATTTATCCGAAATGCATTGCGCAATCAAACTCCGCGCTTTAACATCCACTTGTAACTCTTCCGTAGTTTTAGGTATTGTTTTTATTTCAAGTCCCCGTTCTTCCAACAATAATTTCATCCTGAATTTCCATGTAGAAAAATTTCCGCCATCTTGCAGCTTGGGTAAATTACTATTCACGATTGAAGTTGTAGCTGTAGACATCTTGTGCCTTTTATTATCTTTTCACTTTTATTCCACTTTTTGTATCACTTTGACATCTCGTGTCTTTTCCTCGTTTTATATTTGCGCAGTGGAAGCGTATTAAAATAAAATTAACTTATTGGGTCCATTTTCTTTATTTTCCTTTCAGCAGAGACAACTCCAATACACAGACAAAAAACTATCTTAACTACATACTGTCTACTACAGATATAATAATATAAATGACAAATGCAATGTCACAGACTACACTAACAATTACTACCTGACCCCACAAACGTTGTTTTGTCATGTAAATTATTTCTAGCTTCAATTACATGCACCTCTAATTTTTCTGGGTTAAACCGCAAGTAAAAATTGGTCGTCTGTAAAGTCGGTTTACTGACGATAGTTGAACGTGACAACTCTCGCCTGCACTTTAAGCCTTACATGGAACGCCTCAGAGCGAGGTAACGCGAGCGAGGTAACGCCGGATGAGTCATGTTTTTTGTGCGTGCAGCCGGCTCTATCGATTTATAAGACGTTGTCACGTCAAAAATCATTTGCTTAATGCTTAAGGATGAAGAAAAATCTCGCAAGAGGATAGTTGAATTCCAAAGACTTCCAAATTCTATAAATTGAATTCTCAAAGACGAGCTTGACAATCGTATTTGACGGGCGTGTATTTTAAATTATTGATAGGCTTGCGTTTGGCTACAATCATGCTTGCAGCCCTACATAGTTGACAAACCAAAGACAGGTACGAAGAGGTTTGGTTCCTCGTTCCTGATAAGCACTGCAAAGGTCTGGATTACACTCACAGGCACTGCCTTTGACACCATCGCCTTCAAATTTGAATAGGCTCCCCTAGGCAAGCGCAAATCATCAGGTGTTATCACAGCAAATTAAAAAAATACCTGATTGAAAGCAATAGTTAGGTCTGTTGTGGAGCACGCTCGTCTTGAAAATGCCTATTTTCTTCTCTCTTGAAGGCACCTAGACTCTAGAAAGATGGCTCTAGGTCCAAGGTCTTCTAATTCTGAGAGGAGACCCACGCCCAGAATTGGGCTGTTAGGGGTTCGGAAACCATCGCTCCTTTTGGCACGTGGTCGCACTTAATTACGATTGTTTCTTGGGTGCGTAAAATATTAGTTTCGGACTACCCCCTGACATGTCATTATTAGGGTGATGTTAAAGAGCTGTTATTACCTACATTGGCTGATATTTATAAGACATAAAAAAATTTTAACCAAAAATCTAACTTACCTGATTATTATTATTATTATTATGAGCTCTTTCAAAAATTGCGTATTTTCGTAACATAGGAACTGCAAGTGTTTGTATTCGAAAATCACTAGCCAATTAGTTACTTTATTTTCTGCAAGAGACGCAACAAAGAGGTTTAGAAAAGGGTTATATCATCTCTATAAACTCCCTGTGTACTCAAAACTGAAGTGACCATTAGAGGAAGTGCTTTTTGCTCTCTCGATCTCCACTGAAGCGAAGTTTGCAGTGTAGAATTAAATGGATTATAGTATCCAATATAGGTGAAATGTCAGTTTGTTTGCTGGCAGCCCCGAAACTTAAGATATTACGTACAAGTATTTATCTGGTCATACTTCGGCTAAATTTATACTACTTTAAATCGGCACGAAGCTGCCGATATCAGAAAAAAAGATTGTATTAGATGTTACAGGTGTAACTTATTAAGTTTCGTCAATTCATTCATTTCAAAATTACCAATAACCTACTTGGGCATTTTCACGATTATTGAAACAAATTATAAAATTCTATGCCTTACTTACCTTCTCCTGTTAATGAAATAATAGTTATTAGTACTAGCTATTTAGTACTAACTGACCCGCCAAACGTTGTTAGGCAATATAAATTGTTTCTCGCTTAGCGGTATGAAAAATTGTTTACTTGCTATTCTAAGACGTCATGACCTAAGCGAATATGCACAAAAATAAATCGTAAATAAAAATCGGTCAAGCCGTTTCTGAGAGGTTTTGTTAGAAACAATATGATAAATATTGGAAAAATATAAGGACACGAATTTTATATATTAGCAAAAAAAATTATAATTGTAACGGTCTCCGATAGATGGCGTGACCAGTCAATGATAAGTTGACGCTAACGAAGTTTTCGACGAGCGTTCCATAAATAAAACTTCCGAACATTGACTTACTATCTAAGGACAGCGGGTGTAATACAAAATTCACGAAAACCATTAACAGCCAAATTTTACTTGCAACTAGCTATAGTGCGATTCTCTCCCTTTTCGCGTTTTATCTCTCTATCGGATCGACACTTTTTAGCGCTGACCCGTCATCCTTAGTATTATAATTATATCTATGCTTCCGAAGCAATACGCTTGGATTAAATACGGTCACCCCACTCCCTGGAGGGAAATTTCCCTATTGCCTCCTGTACCGCAAAATGGTAACATAGACGTCCAAGTTTACTGTAAGCTAAAGTTGTGATAAAAACAGTCAAGTTTCTATGATTTATCTGACCACTCATATATAAGTCGCGCGTGTCAAACTGACCGCTGCCCCCGAGTTGGGGGGGTCGTGGGTACCCCGCCGTTATCGCTTAGTTATTTATCGCCTAGAGTGGGGGGTAATTTAGGGGTTGACGTTTTTGTTGGACGGGTTACACTTAAGGTGAATCATCTCTGTTTGAACTATTAAGTTTAGAATTTATAGTTTTTGGTAAGCCTCCTTGCTAAGTCGCTACTAAGTTTACTTTGGACTCTTTGCAATGCAAGTTGAAATGTTACCTCCAATTGCCTCACCATAAGAGAAATCTTTATGCTGCTTCACATTACTACATATCTTCCAACACATTCGCTCCGATACTGCAGCATCATCGTACTATATTGAGAAACCGTAGAGTGATCAAGCGCAGGACCGAAAGATTATTATGCTTTTTGTGGTACTGAAATTAAACAATACTAAATTTATAATTCCAGGCTAGTAATGAGTAAGATGTAACTAGCTCGTAGTGCCTTTCATAACAGGTATGATACACCTATCCAAAGTATACCTTAACTTTCCATTATAAAGGAACCCCTTTTCTTTCTATTCCAGGCCAAGATGAGCACGGGAGATGGTACAGTCGGCGGTCATCAAAAGGCAGACGACAGGCTCGGTCATCATCAGTCCATGAGCCAGATGCTGTACGGAGCAGGACTTGGACCAGGTCGGTCGGGTTAGTAGTAATAGATTATTATAGCTTCTCCAAGCCGAGATGTCAGGAGATGGCACAGCCGGTAGTCATCAGAAGACAGATGACAGGCACCGCTTCATCAGTCTATGAGCCAGATTCTGTGCCCAGCAGGACTTGGACAAGGTCGGTCGGGTTAGTAGTAAAAGATTATTATAGCTTCTCCAAGCCGAGATGTCAGGAGATGGCACAGCCGGCAGCCATCAGAAGACAGATGACAGGCTCGGTCTTCATCAGTTTATGAGCCAGATGCTGTACCCAGCAGGACTTTGACAAGGTCGGTCGGTTAGTAGTAATAGAATATTATAGCTTTTCCAAGCTGAGATGTCAGGAGATGGCACAGGCGGTGGTCATCAGAAGACAGACGACAGACTCGGTCATCATCAGTCCATGAGCCAGATCCTGTACGGAGCAGGACTCGGACCTGGTCGTTCGGATTATAAGTACATACTAGAATAGGTATTATAGCCTCTAGCCAAGCCGAGATGTTAGAAGGTAGAACGGCACAGTCGCTCTTTTAACACGACTATATTACAGGGTATTTTTCTCTGTGAAGGGCGCGTTCGAAATATCGTAAACTTAGCTTTAAGTCGACTTTTTAACCGACTTCAAAAAAAGGAGGAGGTTCTCAATTCGTCGGAATCTTTTTTTTTTTTTATTTTTTTTATTTTTTATGTATGTTCCCCGATTACTCGAAGATGCGTGGACCAATTTCGAAAATTCTTTTTTTGTTTGATAGGGTATAGTTCACAGATGGTCCCATAGTCATCAAGTCAGGATCTGATGATGGGATCTTGGAGAAATCGAGGGAACTCTTCAAATTTTATAAGCACACTTGAAGTGATTTGGTATTGTTTGAAAGAGTAATTTTTTCCAGGTAGTCTTATGGTCATCAAGTCGGGATCTGATGATGGGATCTTGGTAAAATCGAGGGAACTCTTCAAATTTTGCTAGTATACTTGAAGCGATTTAGGTATTTTTTATAGTTACTATTGCATTTCCTTGCAGTCATCAAGTAATGTCTGTATTCATCAAGTCAGGATCTGATGATGGGATCTTGGAGAAATTGAGGGAACTCTTTAGATTTAAGAAGCATACTTCGAGCGATGTGGGCATTTTTTCCAATGCCTTGCGCATTAGTTGTTTTCCACTAAAAAGTATAAAATAAAATGGAAAATTCTTTCCAAAAAACCAACTTCAAATGCCACTACAAAGAATGAAATAATTTTAATGTACACCAATTCGAAGTCGGGCAATGTTTCGTTCATTCACTAATAGTCCTTCGTATTGTCGATAATTTTGTCGTTTCTTCAAGTTCTATAATAAGAAGGACTATTAATGATTGAACAAAACATTGCCCGACTTCGAATTGGTGTACATTAAAATTATTTCATTCTTTGTAGTGGCATTTGAAGTTGGTTTTTTGGAAAGAATTTTCCATTTTATAGTTATCACCATACATAGGAGCCAAATATCATGTTGACGTTTTACAAGAGCCTGTACGTTAGGGCTATGTGAAATAAAGATATTTTGATTGAAAACCTCATATCTCATTTATATATTATTATACCCAGTAGGTAATATCTTCGGCTAAGACAGTCATGTAACCCGGACCCTATTGTGGTACCCATTAGGTCGGAATCTGCAAAGAAAGAAATACCACCTGGTTTTAAGGCAACTACTGATCTCATCCGTCCTCTATCCTCAGGCTCGTCATCATCATCACCGGTGGGGGGTACGAACACCGGCAGCGGTCTACTGGTCGTGCCACAGCCTCTCGGCAAAGGACCAACCAAGCTGCAACCCCTTCATGCGCATGCGAGGAAATACCACTGCAAGATGTGTCCTCAGGTATGCTAGTATTTTTAATACGAGTATTATTCAAAATAACGATAATAATTAAAAATAATTTCGTTATTCGTTTAGATTTTATTAAAATTCAAAATTATTTATTGCGAATTCTTTATTCAAATCAAAATATTGATTTATTTAACTCTTTTTTGAAACAATATTCAATAATAATAATTAATTAAGTTTTGAAAAGAGTTTTTGTTTTTGGAGAAAGTTTACGATAAAGCGATAAAAAATGGAGTAAAATACCGCATTATTTGATAACCCTTGCGTGATAGGCGCAAGCTGGGGTTTGAGTCGGAAGTCTCAGCTTCTATAATAAGGGTTCCATACCAAAATGGTGAAAACGGTAGATCGGTAAGACTTTTTCCGTACGTCCGTCCGTCCGTCCGTCTGTCACACTCGATAATTTCAGTAACTATTAAATGTATCGAAATGTGTCGTGGAATAGTGCATATTCCGTTAACAGAAAATAAAAACTTTTTTTTGAAAATGCGGAAAAAATGCCATGGCAAATTAATTATTGCGAAATTCATAATAAAAAAATCAATAAGATGAGTAAATTTAAATAAATAAATTGCAATCGGGATCATTCACATCGCGTCCCGTTTGTCGTTTACGAAGATAAGTGAAATTGTGAGACAGATCTTCCGTCGACTTGAAAAGTACGCAATTAAAACCTGATCCCTTCAAGATACTGTTACACAAACCGATGCCCCCCAATTCACAACTAGCGGTCGAAAATTACATCGGAACAAACAAAGCAAAACCCAAACGTTAACTCTCTCCGTCTTTCTTTAATTAGAAAAAATAAAATTCCGTCACTCAAAAATCAATCGTAAGTCGCAATGAATAGAGTCGCAATCGTAAATAATAGACAGATTGCAAGATCGAGGATATCTAAATATCTTGTCAGTGACAGAGAGGCTAAAGCGTTGAAAGTAAAGAGCCAAAAATGATCACTGAAATTACCTTGATGTATAGTTTTAGGTAAGCACATATTTTTATCATAGTATAAATCAGTAGTTACTAAATGGTTTTAAGTATTTCTAAGTCTAAGCTTACATATAGGGAGATAATACAGTGAAGTATGCAGAATGCCTAACTAAAAATACTATTATATGCAACTTCGATAGCAAATCTAAGTGCCGAACTAGAGGAAGCTTGAACAGCTATAAAAATATTAACACATTTCAAGTACTTATACTTATTAAAACAAATGTCATAATTAGTAGATCAACCAAGTAACTAAAAAAAGAAAAATACAATAGTAGTCATAGGCTCCAGAATCAATTTTTAATAACGACAAAACAATACCTAACATATTTTCTTCATTGCATCTTAGTAAAGAAAACTGTAAACGAATACAGTAACTTACTTAACATACTTTTTCCCGTCAATACGTTATGTTTTCCTCTCTATCCCTCTATCCTCAGTTTAATCTCCACAAGAGGCCAATCAAAACCGGGAGCCAAAGAATGTCATCGCAAAAATGCAGGGCTAAGGACAGACGGACAGACAAAAAGTCGGATCTTTTGATACCTATTGAGATTGTGTAAATTTTTGGATTCCCGCGGCACTCCGGCGCAGGCGAGCCGGCGTTTGAAGGCATTTTCTTTTTATTTTTATCAAATAGAATGGACTTTTTAATGCTAATTCACAAATTCATATAAACTCGTTTTTTTATAACGGCTGGTTTGATAAATCATACTAAGCAATATAATAATATAGGTATACGATAACATTGTGTATGTTTTACCTTAGAGGAACTAATTTTCAAACGACTTCAGAAAAGGAGGAGATTTCGACTGTATTTTTTTATGCAGAACTTTTGACTGGGTAAACCGATTTTGATGATTACTTTTTTATTTGAAAGCTGGTCCAATTCGGACAATTTCTATGAGTCTTTTTTTTGGAAATAATATGTAAGGTACCAAGATGTTTGACGAGAGCTGAAGTCGGTTTTGTTAAAATTTTAACAATTATTATTTACTACATTGAATATTTTTTTTTTCAATTTAAGGAACTTCAGCCGCCGTATTAATAATTATTATTAAACTTAATATTTTTTAATATTCTATTTATTATTTTATTTTAATTTCCATAGTTTCAATAAACACAGCCTTTATTCTTTCATTTTACCGTTGTCCGTTGTAGTCTCAGATCACAGAAACAAGGGTTGTTATAACAATATCGCAAGTTCCCATAAGGAGCTGTTTGAAGGTTTTGGAAACATCCTAATTTTCAAATATCTCATCGCGTAGAGGCAATGTTTATTATAAATCGATGGTATAGGCACTGCAAATCCAACAATCCAAAAAAAAAAAGTCAAATTCCCTCTTCCTTATGAGTACGTATCTACCAAAAAAAACGAAATCACACAAATTGCCGGCAATAAAAAAAATGTCGTTTAGGCACCTCAGCGGCCGGAAACCGTCGGATGACCGGAACTGGGATGCGATTTTCATTTCGTGATAAATAGACGCTATAAGAGCCTGTCTAATGCCTTACTAAAACTATCCCACTGCTGCCAAACAAAAAACTACCCTGTATTCATTTGCATTGAGTCTAAATTGAATTGACAGAAAAATCATCCCTTCAGGCACATTAAGGATAGTATTTTTTGTTATTTTAGACGTTCTGCTTATTGTAGTAAGGTTCAATTTCGATGGATTGTGCTGCAGATTTTGAGGAGGAATTCTCTGCATAGAATGACAGAAATTTGTATGATCGTTTACAGTGTAGATATTGCATGGTTTTGATCCACAGTTTTGGTTTCGGATGATTACGTATGATGAAGCCTGCTGCTAAAGCGACGACTTCTGTCTGGTGCTTCCGTCACTTGGGCAATTATTGGTTTTTATTGCCTGTGTGGGGGATTAGTTTGTCTTCAGGCATCTTTTTAGTACGTAAGGTGTTACTAAGGTGTATTGTTTTGTTACATGTGGCATATTCTTGTGGAATAAAACTTTTCTTTCTTTCTTTCTAGAATTCTTTAGTCAGGTTAAATGTATAAGTTAAAAAATACGGTATTTTTACAAGCACGCTCCGCCGGCAGGTGCGCATACGCAATTAAAAATTGTCACGGGAACCGAGCGCGATTACTGCTAACGGGCCATGGAAACGGAGATTTCTTCCAATATTTTCCTAAACTTTTTTAAGATTGGAAAAAAAAAACCAATGAACACGCGACTCCATTACCATAACGTTTGACTGAGTGGCATTTTGTTTTTAGGTACGTTGTACATCTTTTTTTAAGATTGGAAAAAAACCAAGGAATACGCGGCACCGTTACTGTAACGCTGACTGATTTGGAATTTAGAAGAGATCAAGTGCCGAGTTTCTTACCAATTCTTCTCGATGCAAACCTACTCTCCGAACTTGGGAATTGAGTTTTGACTTATCATAAGAGCCTTATAAATTGGACTTACGTGAAAAATAAAGATTTTCATTGTAACTGACACCTCACACTGTAGCCGACGCGCAATAGTTTAAGTTTTTACTTCTGTCGGGGCTCCCGCAGTCATATTTTTTTCTTTATCCCGACCCCTTTTTATATCCCACTGCTGATCGCGAGAGGGACATGGCCAAAGCCGAACACGCTGACCAAGTGCAGGTTGGCAGGCTTCGAACACCTTTAAGAAAATTATGGTGGATTCTCAAGTATACCGGTTCCTTCTTGGTAACTCCATAACTGTGAGCATTTTCTTCTGAAAAAAAAAAAGAAATAAAATAAAAACTTAAAGTTACAAATTGAGCATAAAATCGCTGGTGCCATAGCCCCGAGCTCAAGCAAGCGTTAGACATGCAATTTACAATTTTCATATTTAATCTGCATTAACGACCGTTAAACAGCCGACTTACTTACAACGGGCCATATTTCATTAATTTACGACGTATACTGGGCGGCGGACACGAGCGCAATGTGGTAAAAATAAACTTGTCTAATTGCAGCCTTTTAATACGGAGGTCTGTGATAATAATCTCGTTATAATTTCGATTTTTTTACACTCTACTATAGATACTTCAATTCACGAAGACTCGCCCCACTCTGTCAAAATCGCTTATGTTTCATTCGATTCGCATGGAGATTGACAGAGTGGACCGTTTCATCGTGGAATGAAATATCGATAGTTAGTACTTGACTGCGATCTCACCTGATGGTAAGTGATGATGTAGCCGAAGATGTTATCGTACTAAGTTGGAAGAGGTAAGTGAACTTACCCCTGATGGTTTTACGCAGCATCGCACAGGAATGCTTAAAAAGCGATTTAGCGTTCCGGTGCGATACTGTGTAGAAACCGTTAGTTTACTGACCTACCTGTTCCAAGTTAGTACAATATCATCTGCGACTGCATCATCACTTAAGTAAGAACGCAGTCAAGTAGGTACTTAGATGTATAGTGTAAAAAATAGATAGGTGACATGACATGACTAAGTATAAAGCTTTTTTATGCTTAGATTCTCTGCTTTAATGCGGGGTGATCCTAAACAAAGAGTTAATTTCATAACGTCAAAATAATCTTCAATTCTTACGAAAATTCGAGGTATTCCCAAATCCTATTTGATGCCTTAAAACATCTTTAAGATGTTTCTTGGAACCGCAAGCTGCTTACGGCGAGCTTTAGTCGTTTAGGAGTTCCTCCAAGAAAACCGCACGTTAAATGGCGTAGGTGTATTTATAAAGGATATTCAAATATTAAATAACAACACAGAAAATTAAAAAACCGGCCAAGTGCGAGTAAAACTCGAGCGCCAAGGATTCCATACTACAATAGAAGTAAAACGTTAAAAGAATCACTTTTGTTCATTAAACTAGCGTGTACAAAAAATTTTATCCAATCCAATGCTCATACTGTGTCAATGGAATAGACATTAACATAGGACGCGCGACAAAACTTCGCTAGTTTACTGGTGTCAAAAATGTTTGTTTTGTCACCAGCAGTAAGTGCACCTGCGCGACCTGGTTGAAAGCACCGCGTCAGTTGACAGAAAATCGGCGTTTAAAATTCGAGCACATTGCCATGTCTTCCTGGGCTATTGATTTCCGAATCTCTTTCTGTCTTCAATGGGTTCGTTGGACCCGAATCGTCACTGTTTTTGTATTACTTTGTTTGATTATACTGTATTATTTTTATGTAAGTGAAAAAACTTCTCAGTGCATGCGAAGTTTCATTTTTGTGTGTGGCTACTATTTGCATGTTTTTTTTACTCTATACAAGTTAGTACTCGTTAGTACTGCGATCTCATCTGATGTTAAGTGACGATGCAGCCTAAACATGTTATCGTACTAACTTGGAAGGGTAAGTAAATTTACCCCAACGGTATCTACAAGCATCGCACCGGAACACTAAATCAGTTGGCAGTGCCTCTTTGCTGGTAAAGTGGTAACTAACCACAGCCAAAGCCTCACACCAGACTAGACCTGAGCCAATATACAAATTAAAAAATTCCAAAGTGGCCCGTGGCGGGAATCGAACCCACAACCTTCCACTCGAATCTGAGCGCGCCGCCACTGCGCCAGGGAGGTCGTCAAACATTGCATGGAACAGGTTTACGTAAAACTTTCGGATGCCCGCATCCTCAGGTTCATATCGGTGAAGATAAATAAACATTTCCACCCTTGAAAGGTAGGTTTAATTTGATCTCTTAAACAGCTTAGGACTCGCGTGGTGGTCTTGCTGGTTACCATAAACCGCAGTCCCATGTTTTACATGTATTTTGAAATAGAACGAATTTCCTAATAATTACAAATTTCGGTTTTATTATGCTATTTGTTGCCAATAAAATTCAATCAAATCGGTTCAGTAGTTGACAGTTGTGGCATGAAAGAATTACAAACAACCATATTTTAGTAGAAACTGATAGCAAGTTACGTGTATGTAAGAGGTTAAGTTTTATGCGGAGAAGGAGTGCAGAAAAAAAGCAAATTCAATGGTCGAATTTCAAAAAAATGTACGACTTTTTTTGATTCTAGTAAAATCTCCTCCTTAGAATTTCATTATTTCTAAATTGATTCAGGTCTGGTGTGGTGACAGCTGAAAACTCTCACCTGTGCCAATTTAGAAATTAAAGAATTCGAAAGTGGCCCGCTGCGGGAATCGAACCCGCGAACTGCCACTCAAATCCGAGCGCGCTCCACTGCGTCAAAATATTTCTATTTCTTCAATTTCAACGATAACTTTTAAGAAAAAAATTAAAAAAAAATGTACGAGAATGATAAATTGGATCAAATAGATCACGTGGCTTATCGATGACAGCTGTCATTTCATCCCGGAAAAATTCACGCGGGATATTATACAAGTTTTAAGACACATCCGTTTCTTCCTAATGAGTCTCTCTCTCTAATACCCTCTATCTTATTCTGAACATGCACGTAAAGGGGTTCTCGCACACTGCACTGAAGGATAATAGGGTCCTTGCACACTGCAGTCAGGATAATAGGGTGAGCGCACACTGCACGCAGGTTAAACACAGGATCTGAATGACAATGCATTGTTCGCTAACAGGCGTTGCGGTGCCGACGCCTTTCAGGGCCTTGGATAATCCATCATTATAATATAAGTAAAGTAGGGATGTGATAAATGTCGATAACTCGAAATTGTAGTCGGTAAGAATAGGAAAGAGGCGGTGGAGTTTGAAAACAATACTTTGAGTAGTTTTCGAAAGATTTAGAAAATGGGTATCTTCCATTTCAAATGTAGAAGCAATCAAGATCTCAAAGTATAACCAAAAATATGTACCTGATTATATTAAAATTATATTAAGTAGCACGTTACTTATGTAACAAATTGTAACACTGAGATTGTAAAATAATTCAGTAGAATAACAAAAATAATTTAGTGGGTAACCTAAGCAATCTCTCACCTTAAAATAAATGTAGAAGAAAATTGATTGTAAATTTCTAATTTTATTCTATGAAATTGTAGTCGAGTAGGTACTTGTCTCGATGTTAAGTAACGATACAGCCGAAGATGTGATCGTTCATCGTACTAACTTGGCTGGCTACACTACATAGCATCACACCGACGAAACGCTAAATCGTTTGGCCTCGCTAATCGTTTTTGCGGGCCGAAGCCTCCCACCAGAAAATTCCTCCTATATCCTTCTGTAAAACCATATTTTGAAAATAGACCATGATAATATCGATAACTTTATCTTAGTGTTTATCGAATCTAAACACCACTATGGGGGCATAAATCAAATAACAGATTGATGGTATTATGTCAACATGCACAATCACAAAGTGCATTTTGCATGATAATCGTAATGCTTGTCAATTATTGAATAAAACATTACTTAAACCCGAAGGGACGCCCCAGAATCAGTATGTGGGAAAAGTAACGCCGGGCACTCAAAACCGCGGATGCAATTTGTCATTGCTAAAAAATTTTTGTTCCGCGACAGAATTTTATGTAGATTTTCAAGGATTAGGCTCGAAATTTGCATTGGGAAGTGTTTAGAAGTAATGTGGGAATGAAAACGGGACGTATTCTGAACGCGTTTGACGCTAATGATCGATTTGTGCAATGTGTTAGCGAAGATATTTTGGATGGGAACCGAAATGCGATCGGTGTTATTAATTACTGTTAGAAATTTACATAATTTCATTGTAGTGGTACTACTAATGGTATACTACGGCTGTGTTATTCAAAGCTAATCTTGGGTAAGAATTCCTTTTAAAAATTTTATAATTTCGAATCTTGACTAAGATCTGCAGCTATATTAGTCGTGTTACTTTATCTTTTCTGTTATAATAGAAAATTTAATTCCATTATAATGGAATGAAATTCGAAAACTGTATGATAATAATTTATGATGAATGAATTAAAAGTGAAGACTGATACCTACTATGAATATCAACAAACTACACTATAGACATATAAAGAGGTGCCGGTAACGGTCATAGTATCGTGAGTTTAATGGTTTTATCCCATTTCAAAATGACCAACGCACCTAAAGAAGTTTTTAAACTTTAAATCAAAAAAAGAAATGTTTTTCCGTTTTCGAAACATTGTAGACTTTACAACCTTTCATCTCTCAAGGAGGTTTATTACTACAGATATCAGC
This sequence comes from Coenonympha arcania, assembly GCA_036785405.1. Classification (NCBI taxonomy): domain Eukaryota; kingdom Metazoa; phylum Arthropoda; class Insecta; order Lepidoptera; family Nymphalidae; genus Coenonympha; species Coenonympha arcania. The sequence goes on from CM072078.1 coordinate 8,928,823, forward strand.
CCGATTATATGTATCATGCTAGATAAATAATACGACAAAGATAAAATACGATATGAATACGATAGAAGACCACGAAAAAGAAGTATCGCAAAATACGTCCCGACCTCATGCAAATAAAAAAATCCCTTGTTATCAGAATAGAATCAAAATAGATGCACAATTTGCATTATCAATAAAATCAATAGTCCAAATATTTCATCGAATCACACAACACAACAATGGGTGAAAGGGTTTGAGCGGTAACAAGGAGTACTGAAACCCTTTCGCGCCCCGCACAATGGGTCAATACCCAATAATCTTGTAATACTCGATAACGGTCACAGTATCGCGAGTTCAATGGTTTTATTCCATTTCAAAATAACCAACGCGCAAAAGAACTTTTAACTTCAAAAAAAGAAATATGTTTTAGAACATCGCAGACCTTACAACCTTTCATCCTCCAAGGAGGTTTATTACTACAGATATCAGCCTTATTATACATATATCATGAAAGAAGATAACGGAAAAGAAACGAATACGAAAAAGATAAAATACGATACGAATACGATAGAAGACCACGAAAAGAAGTATCGCAAAATACGTCCCGACCTCGTGCACTCATACAAATAAAAAAATCTCTTGTTATCAGAATAGATGCACAATTTGCATTATCAATAAAATCAATAGTCCAAATATTTCATCGAATCGCACAACACAACAATGGATGAAAGGGTTTGAACGGTAACAAGGAGTACTTAAACCCTTTCGCGCCCCACACAATGGGTCAATACCCAATAATCTTATAATAGTCGAAATCGCGAGGGATAAGATTATAGGATGAAATGTTATTGAAGGTAATCGAAGGGTGAAGACTTTTTTTGTATGGATTATCGGAAATACCGACGTCGAAACAGCTGTTTGTAATGAAACCATTAATATTTGGTGATGAGTGAAACAATCATTGAAGATCTTAAAGGACATCTCTAATATACAAAATTTTCGTGCCACTTTTTGTTATCATACTCCTCCGAATGTTGGTATGAAATTTTCTGTATAAATGTTCGGTAGGTCTGGGAGTAGGTCGAGAACAATTTTTTATATCCCTAATGGCAGAACAATGTTTGCCGAGTCAGCTATTAGAACCTTAAAAACCAAGCACCATGACGAGGTAATATTTAAGTACCTCATTGCTCTAGTAGTTTCAATGTTCGACTTTTTATCAGAAAATTCTTCCTACCACCAAATTACCGGTGATTCGTCCCCGTATCTCGGAGAGCATGTTACGCCGTCGGTCTTGCTTCTGATCTGATTATAAGAGTGAGGGAATAGAGAGTGCATGCAAATATAATATCTATTATCTCAGCAGAGAACCGCCAGGCCGTGGCCGTCGGATGGAAATTACTCTTATTATAATTATTGACTAGAACAGGTATCTTAAACTCCAGACTTTCCATTTTAATAATAACAAAATTTATAACCGAGCAAAAAACTGAAAAGAGCACGACAAATTCTTCAGACTTTATTATTTCTTGGAACTGAATATTTATTATTAGTTTTTATTCAAAATGTCCAGACAGCCAAATATTTTAATAGAAAACTAGGAAAACTTAAAAGAACACTAGATAATATCAAATTGATTTGCTCATGATTTGCAGTTACCATTGACAACGGAGCAACCGCAAATAACAATTTGACACTTTTTTGCTGATAGCAAAAAGTGGTATCTAATTTCATAGAAAATCGTATTTTATAGGCAGTGTTCCTAATGGTATTGTTATTTCTCTAGAATTTGCACTTCCGATAGTGTCTGTTATAATCAGGGTTGCTTTTAAAACCATGTTTGCCGATGAAAAATTACAATATTTTGTTGGGAAATAAATCTGTGTGTGGGCACTAAAGACATTTCCAAACATTTTTTACTCACGTATCGCTCCAATAGGTACTTGAGCATTTTCAGGAGATATGGACTCTGCAAACAGGTTGCGTTCAGACAAAGCTATTAAATTTGTCTCCTTTTTTGACTTCTTCTTTAACTCTTCTATCCAGATTCTTACCAATATTACTGGTAGGTACTTACATTTAAACATCCAAACCCTTTTTCTGATTTAGTGGATTCCTGTCTCCGAGTTAATTTACTCTCATATCTACCCTATCTCTATGACCGTCTTCCCCACCACCTACAACTTGGATGCCTTCATATCATTAGTGAATAGCCATGTCCTATGCAAGCGCGCTGCATCTAAGACTGGATCATTACTTTTTTAAGCATGACAATAGCCAAGCAGTAGGTACCCTGTACAATTAAAAAAATTCAAGTCACCATTTTTTGGGAATCCTGAGAAACTGTAAGCTAGCTTTACTTGTCTTTTCTTTAGTTCCTTTTCCTTTTGGAGTCAACCTCTAGTCTTTGGTTAGGTAATGTAAATCCTGAGTTCGCTTCTTCATCTCCTAAATCAGGCTTTTTAACAGCAAAATACAAGAGATTATCCTAGTGAAAATTTAACGACTTGAAGTAAATTCACAGTCAAACACAAACCTGTGATAATATAAGCTGCTTTAAAGCTTAAAAGCGTGTCTCCAATCGGACCACAGCCCTACACAGACCTGCGCACGCGCCGATGTCAATCACGATACTATCAGCGACTTAAATTATAGATCTTTTGAATTTTACCATCAATAGAGTTATAATTTCACTTAACCCTTCATTGGATGTACCCTTTATCTATACCAAGCGTATAAAATCGTAAGAAAGCGCTCGTATTTCAATAGACGTAAGAACGTTAGTATTTACTATTGTGTTTATTGACAGTATTGATGAAATATCATATTTCAATGTAGGGGTCACTGTTATTATGTTTAACAATTTATTGATATTTATACTGACGGATAGTTAAACCGATTGTAGCTTTATTAAACAGTTCTACACGTGACTTATTGAGAATCAGCAAATTGTGTTATAACATGTTATAAAATAAAATTGTTACAGACTTTTCATCTAAAATTCTTGCATTAAGAAATCAAACACAAATAGAAACGCTTTTTATGAACCTTTTTACCTGTATTTATTAATTACCTGGATGGCTTTATATCCCAAAATCATTAGGTACAGGTATTAAATAAAAAAATGGATATTCGCTTTCGACCGAAAAATAAATGTTAGTAACGGCATAAATGCAAATTAAAATAATGCGTTAAATACAACGTGCGTGAGCAACTACTTCACCTGCTATCATATATTTATGTTTCCCCCGTTTGAGAAACGATATTTTATACCTCACATTAAAAGTATCTAAGTACAGTAATTTAAATTGTCATTTTAATCATCATTATCTTAACCTAACTAACACACGGTTACTCGAGGTTACTCGAAAATGAGAAGTTTCCATCACGTTTATTTTAAGAACTCATGCGGATAAGATCTTCGGTGTAAAACAAGTCGTTTTGAAATGCCTAAGATTGACTTGCTTAAGCGTTTAAAAATTCTGGAGTCAGCATGCCATGAATTGACTTCCGAATCTACAAAAAGGAAAGGCTTAATAAAGTTTTACTGATTCGAGTAACTAGCCCGATGCTAAGAGACTCTACACTCAAAGATAGAAGCACTTAACCTAAAGCTAGAACTTACCAAATGAACTTTTAAATCACAAATACGCAATTTTATTATTTTAAACTAAATCACAATAAGTACTTGTATCTCAATATCAATAGCTTCCACTTTTTTTCTTTAATACAATCTAGCCCCTAAATAAAATTACTAAGTACGAAAAATTAAAAATTATTTCTACTAGATTGGTCCTAACGTGTTTTCCTTATAACGGTATCTACACAAATGGCATTCAAAAGCTATCAGCAACAAAGAATCTAATTAATGCGCACGGACATCCCCTGTGTGTTCTCACGATTTTTTTAATTACAGCGAAGCAGATGTTTTGTCCCGCGATAAAAAAAAAGAATGCATCTAAAGGTGAAAAAAATACCTCCGTAATATTCATCAAACAAAGAATAATCAACGATGACGAGCAAAACTCAAAACCGGAATTCAATTAGACACACAAAAGGAATATCGTACCGACTTCTTGTTCCTAGCATTTAATTATTCAGTTTAAGATCCACCAGAAGAAATGTCTCACACGATCCCAAAAGCATCGCTAATGACACTGACAATGGCTAAAGAAAAAACCTGACCCCATAGAATTTATGAATTAAATTAAAAATTCCACTGTCCTTAAAATAAAGCTCAAAATAAACAAACGCTCTCAAGCAGCGATTGTAAGAGACAGTCTTAAACTTTAATATGCAAAACAGTATGCAAAATTTCAGTAGGGTGACCGTAAACGGGCTATGCAAATCATCGTGCGAAGTTAAAGTAAAAAACAAATAGCGAAAAAACCGCTTCTATGGGTGAATGATAAATATAAAAACAATTTTTGAATTGTCTACCCGCGTGAGTAATAAAAGCGTAGGGCCCAAGCTCTTCCCTTGCGGCACTCCTTTCTCACATGGTGCGAGTATGCAAATTATGGATACTACTTAATCTTTTATTTTAATAGCATCTTTTTGTGTTAGATCCATTCATTTTTCGTGGGGTAAATGGGATGAGAAAAAATCGAGAGTAAAAAATTAATGATTCAACGTATGCAAATGACTGTGTCTTCGTGACTGTTGTATGGGAATCTAGATGTAGTCTGGGGTGAAGATTGAGGACAGTTACTTTTTTTAATCTGGTGTGGGTAACTGTACACCAGCGGCAGTTACGAATGTCTGGTATAGGTGGCAGCGAAAGCTTCTTTACTTGACTACTTTGGGGTTATTTTTGGAAACAAATAAAACTTGAAAAAAAAATAGAGCAAAGTACTTTAGTGTTTTTCAGTCCATGAAATTTGTGAAAATTTGCATGTTTGGGTGTTGGTTACACGGTACTCCACAACAGCTACTGAGCCGATTAACTTGTACCATGGAATAAATAATACATGTTTTTTATTCTGGAAAAAATAACAGTTTTAGTGGCATTTGTAAAAAACTAAACTCAAGCATTGTCAGCCACGGGCAATGGGCATAACCTACTGAGTAATTTATTTTAATAAAAAAAAACTAATTACCAGCTTTTATTTAACTTGCAATTTATGTTCGTCCGGGAGGAATCTTGCAAATCAATTTTGAAGCAGATATCTTCAGCTGAGAATTTGTATGCATGTTATCGAGAACAATGCATGGTTACTTGTGTTAAATCCAACATGGCAGAGTACTACTTTTAATGCACTCCTACAATATGGGTATCTTATTAAAGGGTCAGCTGAGAAGAATACAGATAAAATGTTTAATACTTAGCTTGTTTAAAAAATGTTTTTTAAATGATAACTTATTATACTGTTATTTTTGTTCCAGGTAAGTTACTACATACAACAGTAAGAGGAATGCTGGTAATAGATTTTATTTAAGAACGTAATATTAATTAGTTTGCATAAAGCAAAACTTGAGAAGTATCAAAAAGTTAAAGGGGCATTGGGCGAGGAAACACCTCTTGTACAATGTGGGCACAAATACAATAGAAAAGATTTTGGGGACCCAAAGTGCTGGAATGGTCGCCCCACGAAGAAACGCAGTTTTATCAGAACCCCCCGATCTGTCGAGGACTGATGACAGGAACTTGCGGGGAGCCACTGGATCCAAGCGGCGTAAAGCCGTGCTTGTTGAAAATCCTTACAGGAGGATCCAGCCGTGAACGTCCGTCGGCTGAAAGTTGAAACGAACTAGTGAACATTAGAGGTGACATGGTAAGCCCTTGGTGCGGGCATACAACCGTATGAAAAAGTTGAGCAATTAAAAATATTACGAAATTAGGCATATTATAGTTTCGGCTAAGCAACTAAAAATATTACGCATATTATATTTTGGCTATTTAATTAGGGGTTGACTTCAACGACGCACACCAGTTTTTTATTGCATAATTATCACGATTATGATATTTAAAAATAGATTAGATTACAATATATCATTATACTAATATTAATGATAATACTTAATCCTATTTATGCTATAACAATTCAAACATTTCGATACTACATTATTAAAATATTTTGGAGACTCTACATTACTGGTTGAAATTATCAATAACAATATCATCGTACTGACATCTGTTGAGTGTTTAGAGAACTGAAAGGTTAGTTCCGTGGACCTTTGATAGATGGCATTGGCAGGAACAATAATGAAACTGCTTGCTATGGAAATCGATTCAAGAGGGCAATGAAACTATAAATATTTTGAGCAAAATTGAGTATCCGAATTTTTAGAATTTGTTAGACTTGTTTAGAATTTTAAATTTTGTGGAAGACAATGCTGCGGCGCGGAGAACTCCTTATCAGTACTTAAGCTAGCAAGTAAAACTTGTCAGTATGTAAGTATATTTAAGGTGTATGTATCTGCACACCTTCTTCACATACACTAACTGTGCCAAATCGAAAACTTCCCTGTAAACGAAAGTTGTTTTTGGAAGACATTTTTTGTGCTTTACGTATTCCTTATTTTTAATACTAATCTACCTCTTCAATATTATAAATATTATATGTAAACATTTAAATAAGTAGAAGTATAAAATCCTACAAGCAATCTTCTCAATATCCAAAAATTAGACACCATCACATTTCGGTGCGCAAGCGCAACTACGCACACATCGAGAATCTCAACACTCACACCCACAAGGCAGTCTCAAAGCACGATATCGACTTGTCCTCCTATAAAAAGTCGCACTTAGTTATATCGCTATGAGCTAGCCGAGACACTAGTATTAGTGCAGCTCATTGGTGAACGCTTGGATATGAAAAAGGTCTCGAGTTTTTTTTTAATTTATTGATCCAATTAAACTAAACACAAATATTTTATACAATTTGCCATTCTCTTCAGACTCAAGGAGTTTATGCGAGGAAGACGAGTGTAGTTCGATTTCAGGTCACAAAGTTGCTTTGAATTATATAAATTCTAAATTAGCTCAGGTCTAATCTGGTGGGACGCTCCTTTAGCGTCCCCTTGCGATACTTTGTAGCAATTGTTAGGCGTTACTTACCTCTTCTAAGTTATTACAATATAATCTTCGACTGCACCCTCACTTACTAATAGTTTCCTGCCACCGTCTTCCCATGACCAATAGTTGTTCTGTTCAATCAAACAATTGTAGTTATTGTTCCCAGATCTAGGGCATCCGGAAGAGATCCCCATTTGTTGCGATAAGATGTCTATGCATGTTCTCTCTTTGTTTGTGTGTATTTATTAATATTCCATCATCCATGTACAAAGTAAATAAATTAATGAGTAAAATTAATATTTAGTTACGGTTATAAGACTTTTGGTTAAATCTACTCGTACCATTTCTTCTGTACACTGAACTGAAAGCTTTTTTTCACGTACTACACCCACTATGTAAATGATACTTTCTTTCGTACGCTTTTACCATGATTAAATGAGTTATAAGCTGTGTTTATAACACAGTTAGCTTATAACTTAGTGATCTTTTGTTGATTATAAGATTTTTTAAATTAACGTTCTTTATGGGGAAAACATTCAACAATATATGTTTCAGTTCTTGCGTCATTTACATTCTAACGCTGTACGATGCGACGCGACTGTCGTAGCGTCTGTACGTTACGATGCGACTGTGCGTGCAGCGTTCGTGTAGAGTTACCCCGTGAGATAAATGTCGAAGTCGACAAGTATTTTGTTGCTCCTGGTTCATTATTATTTATTATCTGATTATCTGACATATATTTGTACGACGCGACTGTCTTCCATGTGCTATTACCCTATCATAATGTATGAAGAATGAGGCGCGACCAGCGAGCCATGTGGTAGTCGTCGGCGAGTATTTTGATGAATTCCGAATAGACTGCATGTGCGTGATACGTGTAAGACTACCTATGAATTTTAACAACCAACGTATTTATAAAGATTTATGTTTTTACTTTTTAGATTATTTAAAAAACTCGTAAACTTAGTTTTAAGACGACTTGTAGTTATCACCGTACATAATATTATGTAACAATTAATATTGTTGACGTTTTACAAGTGCCTTGTAAGTTAGGCCTATGTGATTTTGAATTTTGAATTTTTTGAAACGAATTAATTAGTTAAATAAACACTTGTAGAGCTATAATACTAAGTATAATAAAAAAAGCTTGAGAGGTGTCAAGGGACATCCGGATCTATCGGATATATCTGGCTTGCTTTCTATAAGAGAGAAAGACAGACAGAGAAACACGCGCACGCCGCACGACTTACAATACAACTTTTCGTCTTAATTTATTCCGCACGATAAGGAACTTCGTTCCAAAAAGTAGGAAACTTTGGGAAACTTTCAAAAAAGTGTGTGTTTCTAATATAACTCACACATTTCTGTGCAACTACGAGCTGAGTTGTATTGTGTTATTCGTTTTTTTTATTCCAATATAGTTTCATCCGTTAAGTAGGTGTATTTTTTTTTATTCCAATATAGTTTCATCCGTTAAGTCGGTGTATTTTTTTTTATTCCAATATAGTTTCATCCGTTAAGTCGGTGTATTTTTTTTTATTCCAATATAGTTTCATCCGTTAAGTCGGTGTATTTTTTTTTATTCCAATATAGTTTCATCCGTTAAGTCGGTGTATTTTTTTTTATTCCAATATAGTTTCATCCGTTAAGTCGGTGTATTTTTTTTTATTCCAATATAGTTTCATCCGTTAAGTCGGTGTATTTTTTTTTATTCCAATATAGTTTCATCCGTTAAGTCGGTGTATTTTTTTTTATTCCAATATAGTTTCATCCGTTAAGTCGGTGTATTTTTTTTAATTCCATTCGTAAAATAGGTAAACTTAAAGGTATATGTTGAAGAGGGGTAAACTCAATTTCTTTTTATTATTGTTAAATAACAGCTGACCCGTATGAAAAGAAAAAAGTAGGCATTCGGCAGTCGTGGATTCTACGATAGAAGTGTAAACTTATAAATGTTTGTGTTATTAGGCTTTAGGGCTAGATTGAAACGTGTTTAACGGCCTACAAGCCGTATTTAGGTGATTTTGAGTGAAGTTTTATGCAAAAACTATGAAGACAATTACTTTCAAATTTACACGTCATGTATTTTGGGTCTTTAATCTAAAATCGCTAAGAAGCAGAAACACGATTGGATAAAATTTTCTCGATAGAAAGTTCTCCCAAAAGTTGCTCCAAAATCTCAGTTTTTCTATATTTTATCGGAAACTACAATGGATGTACGTGTAATTTTTGTTTTAATGTATCGGTAATAATAATATCCTAAAACGCTTAGAACAGATTTTTGATAACTGGCTTAGTTTTTGAGTAATTAGGTAAAACGTCGTTTTTCTGCTATATTCTTCCGCGACGCTGCATGTCGCACTTACCAAATCTCCGTGAGAGTGAGAAAGACAAAAATAAATTCAATGAATCCCCTTAGTATCCTTATATATTAGTTTATTATCATTTTGATTTTCTAGCACTCGTTATGTGGGTGTCTATCCGTTGAAACGCACACGGCGCCTCCCATGACGGCGTTTGCGGGGCAGGGGGGAGTGAAACCTGATTTTCGGTCTATGCTGACCTTGTGGCGGACACATTACATCACAGAGTTTATACAGCCTTTAATTCAACTGACTATCAATCTCATATCGACCTTGATTCCAATACATTTAAAATACATTTCACCTTGAGGTAAATTCGTGGCGGTTAAGTCATTTCGGTACGGGTAGTAACGAGTACTTTTCGGTTACCAAGTAAGGTTTTTCCGGCTAAGCGTTTCCGCATTATGTTTGTTGGTAATTTGTTTAAGTTTTCTTTGGTTTGTTGCTTGTTGATCGCACTTTGGACAATTGTTTATGTATTTTTGAGTACTTAGCTCAATGTTAATGAGTAATTTTAATTGGTTGGTTGGCTGGTGTTTACGTATAACGTTACGCTTTATATTATTATTTTTTATTATTTTATTTTTTTTAGATTATTTTAAGTAAGTACAAGCGATAATGTACCGATCACGTACATCGGCAAGCCGTGTTCGTGACGATGGAGAACAAGAAAACCAATTCTAATGAGTCTTCTTCTACTCCATCTCTTTCCCACGGTCCTATGTGGTCGGCACAACAAGTTTTCTTCTTCCATTTACTCGTATCAGCTGTCAACGTGCAATCCACTCCTTTCACATGCACATCCTCTTTCCCGCGATCCATCCATCTTTTCTTTGGTCTTCCTTTACTTCTTCGTCTCTAGTCTCTTCAAATGCGAACATATCATTCATTCATTATCGATTAGATACAATTTTCTCAATTGAAATTTCTCCCGAAAGTTGCTCCAAAATCTTAATTTTTTTCTAATTTTTATCAGAAACTACAATAGCTGTTATTGTAGTTTTTATTTTAATGTGTCGGTTTAAATATGTAATATCTAAGAACTCCCAGAACGCATTTTTGATAACTGGCTTAGGTTTTTAGATTTTAGGTAAAACGTCGTTTTTCTGTTACATTCCTCCGCAACGCTGCATATCGCACCCACCAACGTGTTCGGGAGAGTGGGAAGACACAAAAATAAAATCAAAATATCCTCTAATAGTTCAAAAGAAAATCATGAGGAACAATTTTTTTAACACATTAAGCTCAAATAGTGGACTTTTCCATCCATGTATGTTTAGCGTGCGCAAATTTCTTCTTTTCCGCACTAGTACTTTTTGTTTTCCTTCTGCATGGAGGTTTTAATCAAAAAGGTTGTAGTACAGAATGTTTGTATTAAATGACTATTTTATAGCGTAAACACTATTAATACTTGAATTAAAGGACGTAACTTTTTTAATTGTTAAATCTGAAATAAAAATATAATTTTTCATCAAAGTTTCGTTGTTATTTGTTTCAGAGTTACTTTTTTGTAAAATATTAGGACTTTCATATCCGGATCCTGACCACCCCAGGTCACAGAGTGCATCAGTTGACCATAGACAATTCTTGTCCACTTTTTTGTTTATTTTTTTGTGCGTGAGTGGTCTGTATTTATGGTAAATTACATACCTTAAACTACTACATTATAATATTTTTATTTTTGGCCCCAACTTTATGTATTTTCGCAAATGTGTTAAAAAATGTCGTTCAATGCACGTGCGGAATTGTCATTTCCACTCGTCTCTATTGTCGACACGCGCCTACGGCTTGTGTCAACAAACCGAGACTCGTAAAGAAATGACGTACTTTCCGCACTTATATCGAAATGTACTCTATAAGGTATCCTTCCTAGTTATGAATCCAAGACACCCAAGGTCAAGGTATGTTCAAGAGAATCGTGGTCAGGCAACGAAAAGATTTTGATAACAAAAATATAACTACACACGGGGCTGTAGAAACACCACAATCTTCATTCTAATATTTTAAGGGCAAAAGTTTGTGTGTCACACATACTTACACATGTCTTGTTTGTTACACCTTCGCACCGGAACTACTGAACCGATTTTGCTGAAATTTGTAATGCAGATAGATTATAATATTCTTTAAGATATAAGCTACATTTAATCCCAGAATAATCTATGACTCTCACAAGATTTAAAAATAAAATGAAATCCACGGTAGGAAAAACTATACTTCATCAAACCTTATGTAGTTTGAGTGATATTATTTTTTATAAGTCCATGATGAGCTCAAGTTTCTGTAAAACTTATCTGAAGTAATAAAAATAATTGTGTAAAGGAATTTGGAAAGGATTAAAGGGAATAATTCTTAAAGGGGTTCATATTATAGCTCCAATTTCAATATTAGGGAAAGACGCTCAAAAAAAGAAATTAAAAAAATATTAAGTAAAAGCAAGTAACACTTTTTAGTTTGTTGAAGCATTAACCATAATTAACAGTTTGCTTCTTGATGATTTAAAAACCTGTCTAATTTTCTTCATCCCTTACAATAGTATGAAGTGGCCCATCACGCGTTTGTAGATGACCTAAAACTAATCTCCTTACAAACTTGTTCGCGAGATTTATTCAAACTTCAATTAATTAATATTCATCTTAAATTGATTTATGGCGATTATATTATTTGGCAGCCGTAGACAATCAAGATTTTTAATTTTTATCCATCCCAAACTCATGAACATTTTTGACCATCACGTATTCTCTATTCATGTCCCACAGGCATGGATCTCTGTGTCTCATAGAAAAATAGATCTATAACTTGGTTATATAATATGGTCTATAGATCTAGAAGCATAATTTTGAAGCATAACCACTTATGTCGCATTTTTATGACAATACTTTGAATGTCCATTAGTTTTTGACGTGACAACGTCTTATAAATCGATAGAGCCGGCTGCACGCACAAAAAAACATGACTCATCCGGCGTTACCGGCGTTACCTCGCTCGCGTTACCTCGCTCTGAGGCGTTCCATGTAAGGATTGAAGTGCAAGCGAGAGTTGTCACGTTCAACTATCGTCAGTAAACTGACTTTACAGACAACCAATTTTTTTTTAATAAATATATGTAACAGGACATTTTTACACATCGCAATCTAGCCCCAAAGTAAGCGATAGCTTGTGTTATGGGTACTAAATATGGGTATAACTGATATATATCCATACATACTAAATACATAAATATAATATATTGAAAAACACGCAGACACTGGAAAACATTCATGCTCATCACACAAACATTTTCCAGTTGTGGGAATCGAACCCACGACCTCCGGCGAAGACGGCAGGTTCGCTGCCACTACGCCATTCGGTCGGTTTAAAGTTGGAATCCATTGTTTGAGTAGCCCTTATAGGGTAATCAATTGCGTGGTCACTTCATAATATTGTATTGTGTATGAAGTAGGTATCAATCAACATAAACTTCGAAACGAAATAACAGAGTGAGTGAGCTGCCTAAATACCAACAACACTAAAAAAAACAGCATCATCAAATAATTTTGCACATTTTGTTTACCAAGAATCAAAAATATTCCACAGGTTTATTGTATGAAATCATGTTACTTTGGATCTCTAAAGAACAACCACGGATTCAAATTTCTTAGCTAATCTAAGCATTTCTTTTAACATTTTTTTAAAAAATAATATTGGTTTGTTTGTGTATAGGGGTCAAAATCTATGGTTCTACTGATCCGATTTTAACAAACCATTCGCAAATAGTAAAATTATAACACTGTCCCCGTCTATCTTACGGCCTGGCCACGGGGATCGGCGGTGCGAACGGCGAAGCGAGGGGCGAGGCGACCATTCGCGCGGCACCGTTTGCAGGCCACGGGCAGTCACGTTCACCGCCGCGACCAGGGAAGTCCGACAGCATTTTGCTTCTCTCTTTCCTTTATCAAAATTATCTCAATATTGCTTACAAAGTAATAGTTTTTTGGTTCAAGACCTAATATTTGGAAGAGATTGTGGAGTACATCATTTGAATAAGAATCGGGGTATAGATGGAAATTCCACAAAAAGTACGAGAAATACAGAATATATCCAGAAAAATTTTTTGAGTATACCAGAATGAGTATTGAAATTTCTTCCCACAATTTCTTCACTACATGTTTAAACTTATGCTGTGGATGGCCAGACTTCCAAATAGCTAGTCTAGCTAGTATTTCAGCAATAAAAGTCTCTGTGTTCATTTTTCGCGGCGAAAATAACTAAACTCATTTGATCACTGAACTATTCGCCGCGACTACCGCTCGACTCCGTGGCTTGCGCCGTACTGATTCATGCTTTTGTTTTGCTCGCCCGCCGCGCCGCAAGTCGCCGGCGCGGTTCGCTCGCTACATTTCGCCGGTCGCTTCGCCGGTCGCCGTTGCGCGTGGCTTGATTAGTACATTGCTATGCGTTTATTTCAGTCGCTAGACGCTTCGCCGTTCGCACCGCGCGAATATTCGCATCGGCGAATGCCCCGTGGCCAGGCTGTTAGGGCTGATTTTTCAATCGCCAGTTATACTGTCTGAGGAATAAATTTGAAACATATGCCATAAAAAATCTGTGAGAACGTCATATTTATTCTTTAGTTAACGATTATCTGGCGATAGAAAAATCGGCCCTTAGGCTACCTAATTAAAAAAAATGAAAGTACACACACAGTCAGCATACGAAGTCGCGGAAAACTGCTTAGTTTTTATTTTATAAACTTTACAAAAAATGTTACGAATATAATAATATGCAAATCTCGAAATCGTCTTATCTAATGAACATAAAACACCTTACTAGATTACACAAATCAAAACCTTTTTGTGCTAAATCCCACAAAAAAACTTCCATTATTATCACATGGCATGGCGTCGACGAACTGCAAAACTATTTTGGACGCTCCTTTGCCGCCATTTTGTTTTTATTAGCCGAAAAAAACGGTTTAACGGTTTGAGCTTTTTTTGTTTTAAGTTTTAGTTTTTTGTCGCAAAACGTACTGGGTCACTGTGTCTTTATATGTCCTTTATGGAATTTTATTCAAATTTTCTGAGTCATACTTGATACGCTCCGAACGTTGTAGTTTAAGAGTCAGCTACTAAAACTTGGCATGGCCTTGATGAGGGAGTCAGGACCGATTCAGCTGGGATTAAATACTTAACTAGTAATATAATATTACATTGATAAACAAATATGAAATGAATTAATTTAAAACTGCGTAAAACAAAACTAGGAAGGTACAAAGGTATGGATCGTCTAATCTAATGCCTTTCACGTGTTTACGCTTAGGTACACGTTGCTCTATATTTTTGTAGGAAGGTAGTATTTTTACAAAGAACAGACTAAAAGGAGGCAACCTTGACTGTTGTGTTTGTTTTCACCTATCTAGAAAGTAACAATTTACTTATTATCCCGAAAAAACAGAAGGTTCATCGAAACGATGTCGAAGTATAGATAGCTATATTCTTTTTTTAATGACTTATGTAGGTAGGTACTGACATAACCATTGTACGTAATTGGCCTGTCAAATCAATTTGGCAGAATTGGTGGATGAATTTTTACGAAATCGTCTCATTTTAGAGGATAAGTATTGAAGGATAAACCCGAAAACCTTTCTCGCTAATCCCAACCACTTAATAGTTTATTAACGGTCATTGTCTACTCCGTTGTTCTTCTTCTTTAGCGTTGTATGAAATTGTGCGGTTGAGAGACACCTTTAATAAGAGATAGATAGGTAGAGTAAAGTATAATGTTTAATGTGATATGTATTTTAGACAAGCATCTCTTAGTCTATAATATTTATTTGTATTCATACAATTTGTCCCTTTTTTAGCTTTATCGTTTGTTTACATTTTTTATTGACATTTTTTGTAAAAATTAGGCAGATGAGTTTTTTTATTATTTTATTATTATTATAGTTATTTTGCACACAATCGATAATAATAATAATTAAGTAGTATAGCTATTATAAGATAATAATATGTGCATTAATCGTCTTTTAAATTTTTATGCAAATTCCGAATTTAATAAAGATTAAAATATTGCTATGATTTGTTTATTCATTGACTTTGAATGCATAATACAATTATTGAGAGGAGGAGAACATACTTAAAATATAGGAGAATATACTTAAAAACTCCCCTGAAATATACTTAAAAACTTCTTCCTTATCCCTTGTCTACAGTAGGTAGTTCATGCGGAGCCCCTGATTTACATATACTCAAAATCTTCTTCCTTATCCCTTGTCTACATTAGTTCATGCCGAGCTCCTGAAATATAGGTACTTAAAAACTTCTTCCTTATCCCTTGTCTACAGTAGGTAGTTCATGCGGAGCCCCTGATTTACATATACTCAAAATCTTCTTCCTTATCCCTTGTCTACATTAGTTCATGCCGAGCCCCTGAAATATACCAACTCAAAAACTTCTTCCTTATCCCTAGTCTACATTAGTTCATGCCGACTCCCTGAATTATATACTTAAAAACTTCTTCCTTATCCCTTGTCTACATTAGTTCATGCCGAGCCCCTGAAATATACTTAAAAACTTTTTTCTTATCCCTTGTCTACATTACCTCTTTCTCTGAACTCTGTGAAACATTTCTGTCTATAGGCGAGTGAATAAAAGAATGAGTGAGTTAGGACTCTTTTTCTAATTCATCTAGATAAACGTTATTTTCAATACTAATAACAACAATTTTATTAATAAGTTATTTTAATGTGAAATTAAATCGCGTCGATGATTTATAGACACAGAACTAATGCGAAGAAAAAAGCCAAGAGTCAAATTACCATAAAAAATAATATTATCTTACGAATAACGAATGTTAGTTTGTAGCCTTGACTTTGAGCATGACGCAACGTACAGTCGGCTTCAAATACCTACATACGAATGAATATAATATAGCAGCTTAGTTATTATATAACTCTTTGCAACTTCTTTAATTTCTGTTTTAAAATCCCGTAGACTAGTTTCAGTATTGGTTATCTTCCAGTTCAGTCACTGTTCAATTCCCGTAATTCTTCCAGACTAGTTACTCAACCAAACCAGTTACTGTTGCAGTACTGTAATTCTTCCAGTCTGGTTACACAACCTGTTTTTTCATCCACATCAATCAATATTTCACCACTTCCATTAATCAATTTCACTATATCAGACCCGCTTCTTGACAATCTTGTCTTCAATTCCCAGGCTTAGATGTGCATTTTTTTCTAGATAAGTCCAATGTTTCAAGTCTGCATCAACATTTACTTTGTCAAGCCAGCGCCTCCTACTAGTTACTACGAGTCTCACTTCTGCATCTTACTTCTGAGTCTGAGTTATAACCTGTAATACTGGTTGATTTTTGCACGCCATCTCCCAATGTTCTCGCCGCCTAGCATAGGCTTCGATGGCATACAGCCTACCTAACGCCCTTACTGATAAACGCTGCGCTGTGTAAACAATATTTTGTCTTCTTCTTTTGAAAGATTTTTGATAACAGATAGCTTCAGGGTAGCGTAAACTTTAAATGAATCTCAACAGTATTAGTTCATACTTGATATATTTGCACAATTATAATAATTAAAATTCATTTTATAATAAGTAGTTAACACAACGTCCGATCGGCACCACGCGGTAACCAATTGCCTCTTGGTGAGGTCACTTGCCAAATAGGTACATCACAGGATCAGTTAAGATACTTGAATATTTAGTAAACAATACAGATATTCACAATATAGGATTGCAATAGGAACAAAGCATTGATTACTAAACAACTGTCCAGTGGTTGTTATAACTGAGGCAGTATATTATTTAGAGTTACATTTCAAGTGAAATTGCCCAAGAGGGCAGGCATTAAGTAAGTGTTTCCACAGGTAATAATATCATTTAACTCCTCAGTGGAGTTGTCGGAGGCTGAATCAGTGTTTTTGTCGGTTCAATCAAAGTGATTGACGGGCAGGCATTAGTCGTAATACGCGCGTATATACTAGGTGCTTGGGTGACCATGCTTCTCGGTAATGTTAGGACTACCACAGAAAAATATAAACATCTCTGACCTGCCCCTAGTTTGTGTAGGAAAAATGTGTTTATCGTTGTCGTAATCGTTTACAAATTCTGTCCGCTGAATTATGTCAGCCAATCTGGGGCTAATAAATGAAATAATATATTTGACAGTCTTTAAAATGTAAAAAAACATTTTAAAGACTGTCAAAAGTCGAGATTCAAGCACTTTTATTTTAAATTTAGCATTATACTCAGTTTACGCTTATTTGGGAACAATTTTTTTAGACAAATCGGTATGCTAGTTTTTTTTTATTTCATCATTTTTTATGCTTCTCCATCTTTATAAAACCAATTTCCAATAGATACAGATAGATTAAAAATTATAATACTAATGGGTTCCTTTTCTAGTGGATGGTTTTAGCTCAAATATTACGGACGGTAATATAAATGTTGTATTGTGGTTACCCTATCGACAGGTTTTTGGCTAAGTGCAGATCCAGTCTGACCTCACAGCATCTATTTGTTAGGTATTTACCGACGTCTAATATAATTTTGTAAGTTCTTAGTAATAACATCATACTAAACTTCGACTTCAAGTGTCTATCATCAACCATCTGATGGACACGTTTACACCAATACGAAAAATTATATAGGGAGTTGACCGAGCGAGGTTTCCAAGTCACAACTCACAACACGTATTTCTATACCAATATGTTTGAATGTCCTTGAGCAAATAGGTACTTGAAATCTTTTGCCATGCCTTGGATAGTATGCGGTAGCTCTAAAGATTGTTTTAACCGTGTGTCAGAGAAATGAAACTTCTGAACTAATTAACAGAATTACCTCAAATTTTCCAATAATATGTAAGTTGATGGCACATTTTTATTATATTAGGTATGGTAATAGGGAAAAATGTAATGAAAACTGATATTTTAGAGGGCTGTTCAATTATTTGTAGAAGAATTTTTTTTTTTATTATTAGGTTAACATATCAGCCTTTGGAGTTGGGGGGCTCCGCCAAGCAACCTCCACGAGTGCCCGAGTGCTACGGTGCCTCTCTGTAGCGCACGGGCCGGTGCTCCCTGGTAACGTCGGTTGATAACCGACGGCGAATAGCTTGGCCCGGTGGATAGGTGACGTTTCTTCGCGTGTCCCTCTGAGTCCCAGCAGAGGGCACAGTGTCGAAACGTCTACACCAACCCCGGAGGAGGAAGAAAACCTCATTAAAAAATTACAGGCGGGGGCGGAAACGCCCACAAGTCCCTTCGGGGCACCACGAGGAAGACAACCTCGTAAAAAAATCACCGAAGTGGGCGGGAACGCTCGTCGAGAGGGATATTTACGGCGGCACATCCCTCTCGCAGGAGACGCGCCGGTTGCTGGGATGCCAACACCTTCCTTCGGCGACCGGTGCCGGCCTGCGGGTGACGTACGTAAGGGGTTCTGGCGTCCGTCACCCGAATTCCACCGACAGGCCGAGGTGGTGGCGCGACCTGTTCGGGACGCGCCTCCCAGAAGGGTCGGCAGCGGCCAGGCTGCCGGCAGCAGCGGCGGGACCTGCCGCTTCGGTGGCGGGTCGAGGCCTGGCGGGAGCGCGGTGAATACGCAAGTGAATCCCGTACTCCCGCCAACGAGGTCCGTCGTGGCAAAGCACAGGTTTTAGTGGGTGCAAGCCCCACATAACCCCTCCGTGTCCCCTGACGGAGGGGTATGCGTCAGGCATTTCCTGTGGGTAAAAAAAAAAAAGCCTTTGGAGTTACCAATGAGTAAATACGAACTTTGTTTGTTAGTGGTTACACTACGGTGTGACAGACGTCCGCCGCCGCCGTAGACTATGAAAACATTTCTACAACATGTTTGATTACAATCGTAAGCCTATGACATCACGAAACAAATTACATGTTGGGATTATTGCCTAACTTACATACATAATTGGTTTTAAACCAAATTAACATAGGTAATGTTTTGTGGAGCTAATTTAAAGCATAAACTATCTAGCCGGGTATTATCTATGTATCTAGCTAAGAAATATTAGGATTAGCTACTCGAACAACACTGTTTATCAAATTTCAAAATTCAAAATGTTTAGGTTATCTTCTACATTTCTTTCTATACATACACTGCGAAGAACGGACAGAAAACTCGGCACTTCCTCTCTTAAAAAAATCGACTTCTAAATTAACAAAAGTGGTTTGAATGCGCCTTGCAAAATTCCTCAACATCCTTGTGAAGTTAAAAGTCTTGTAAAGTGTAGGAGTAGGTAAGTAGTTTTTTTTTTTTCATTTCCTGCAGTGAAATTTTGGTAAAGCGCACCGAATTTCTTCCTCTGAAGTCAATTTTGTGCGTTGATTTACAGCTGACACGTTTTTCAAAACGACAAGTGAATATGGATGCGTCATTAGATATTTGATCATGGTTAAGTATTTCATTTCATTTGCTATCCACAAATGACCATGGTAAAAATATCCTAACATGATTCACAATTATTTACAAACCCTTTTCTTCACCGTTTTAGATTTAAAAATACCTACCTATTCCTAATTCCTTTGGTGAATAATAAGTAGGTATCCAACAAACAATTATCACAATAATAATATGATGGTTTAAATCTTCATCGACATATTGCAATCATACCTAACTAATAGCTTGATTCCTGTGACAGATGTCAAAGTATACGTTAAATGGGTTAAGTTAAAATAATGATTAATGTTTGGTTATAATATTTTTAAGTGTTTTTGGGATCGGCAATACCTGCATCTCAAAGTTTTCAGTAGCTAAACTTTTTGTCTTACAATGTTATGAGAACACCACCTCTAGCCATATGGCATTTTGCGATACTCTATAAAAAGATAGACGAAACGGAATTCTAAAATATATGAAAATGATCGCCAAATGATCGCTAAATTGGTCACGTGACCTCCCTCCGCACATGTTTATACATTTCTTTAATTTCGTTCGAAAGTATTTATTTTTATTTAATTAAAATCTTAAATAACGCCATGGATGGGTCTGGCTAGAGTTATATGTCTCTACTCTCAGCGAGTTTTTATAAAGGCTTGTGTTTGTTTGTGGGCTGTGACATATCCACAGTGATCTTTCTCGCCAGTGGCCCCGACAAGTGTTGCACAGATGTGTATGTGACACCCTAGAGCCCGCTATTCTCTATTGGCCGTGAACCATACCATTTATTCCGTTTACTATAATTAAACTTTTGAGGCCAAAAATGTGGTTTCAATTATAAATTCATTCCATTGATGATTGAGTATTGATAGGTACTACTAAGGCCTTCTCTCAGAAATAAGATCATTCCCTTCTCGTGATAATGGCAATAATGGCATAAGGAGTTCATGGTCTAACGGTTGCTACACAGCATCACGCTGAACCGCTAAATCGATTAACTATACATTATAGTCGGTAAGGTAATTAGCCCCTTCCGAAGTCTCACAGACCAGACTTGAGCAAATTTAGAAATAATAGAATAAGTATATTAAATTCCAAACTGGCCCGTTTCAGAAATCGAACCAGGGACATCTCGCCCAAATAATTTATCAATTAATGTATCAAAAACCAGATACATTCAATTCTCAAATTATAATATCACTAGTAAAACGGCATTAAATCTAAGTTACGATTATCAATCAATAGAAGAAACAGATGAAATCACTTTCTTAGGTATTAGGCTTGACAAACACCTTAACTGGAAATCGCATGTCGAATTAGTATGCAACAAAATAAACAAATGTGCATATTTGTTAAATAAACTCAGGAAAACCTCTACAAGGAACACAGTCCTTACTACATATTATGGATACGTATTTTCTGTCTTAAAATATGGCATTCTAATATGGGGTAACTCTACAGATATCAACAGAGTATTCATTGCTCAAAAAAAATGCATACGGGCGATCGTTGGTAAGGCGCCGTATGAATCATGCAAACCAGTTTTCAAAAATTTGGGAATACTTACACTCCCTAGTATATACATTTTGGAGGTAGCAATTTTCGTAAAATCGAACCCACATTTGTTCAAAAAGGCGGCGGATCGGTTACCTCGAAATGCGAGAAACCCGGACCGATTATTATTTAATAAAGTGCCAAGGACGGCCATGTACTTAAAAAATTGTAGTGCAATGTGCGTTAAAATATTTAATGCAATTCCCCGAACGATTACAACATTGCCACGTAATAAATTCAAAAATAAACTTAAAGAATGGCTTACAGATAAAGTATTCTACTCAGTGGAGGAATTTATGCAAAATAAGAAGTGTAAATAAAGCAAGCTTATCTAAATATATCAATGTAGGTACTTGTATTATACTTAAAGGAACTTATTATTATTCAGAATTTGGTTTCTTTTCCTTTTATGTGAGTATTGTTTTTTTTTTTCTACTTATGATTTATGACTGTTATAGACATATGATTATAAATACCATAATTTAATTAATTTAGACAATAAGTACTAGAATGAAATCAATAATTATTAAAATTGCAAGACATATTTTATTAATATATTAGACATTTTATACTATGTAACTTTGAATTTTTGGTGGATGTATCTGATAACTATGGATTAATTACTACTAATCATATTGACTTATATTGTTAAAACTATTTTAATATTTGCATGCCTGTAAATTGGCGAAGCACTGAGACATTATGTACCGAATATTGTAATAACCCTATACGTGTTTTGTGCAAATAAATGATATTTCTATTTCTATTTCTATTTCTATTTCTAAAGCAAGCAAGCAAGCAAGGGGTTACTAATCCTCTCATGCGTTTTCAGACATTGACATGGGTATTTTTTAACATGAGGTAATAGACATACCCTGGATAGGGCGGACGGCGCGAAAAAATGTCGCCAGTTTATCGGTGCCAAAAATGCTTGCAGTATGGCCACGCTGTAGTTCGCTCAGCGGCCACCTATAGAATTTTGACAGATGGCGCTACTGTTTGCTTGTACGTAAAAGGTTTACGTAAATCGTTCGGTTGCCCATATCCTGGGAGTTTTCCTATCAGTGCATCAGCTGACCATTTCGCATCTCTTTCTAGCTTGCACAGTCCTGCGCCACTTGTATCCAGCGCCTTCCCGCGACTCTTTTAATGTCGTCAGTCCATCTGGTCGGAGGTCTACCAACACTGCGCTTTTCCGTGCGGGGTCACCATACCAGCACAGTGGGCCTGGGGGTCCCCTACGTCCGTCGGTTCTACGAGCTATGTGCCCTGCCCATTGCCACTTCAGCTTCGCGATACGTTGAGCAATGACGGTGACTTTAGTTTGTCTACGGATCTCCTCATTTCTGATTAGATCATGTAGAGATACTCCGAGCATAGCTCTCTCCATCGTCCACTGAGTGACTGAGAGTCACAGCCTTCTTATGAGGACCTTAGGTGGACCAGACAGACTGAGGGAAGTCACTGGATACAATTAGCGCAGAACCGTGTCGGTTGGATATCATTGAAGGAGGTCTTTGTCCAGCAGTGGACGTCTGTCAGCTGAAACGAACGAACTAACTAACTACCTAACTTGAAATGTATAAAAAAATGATATACCAAATTCCAAACGCGGCCTGTCCAAGAAACCTCAGCACACACCACGAAGGAGTGACTGACTGACCTCAATATAAAAATCCCTCGCGATAATCCTACGTAGTTATGCAATCCAAATCCGAATGGAAACAAAAAAGACAAACAATGACCACATTCTTGTGTAAGGGCAAAAACTTTAACGGGTTCTTTAGTACCGCGTACGGTCCGCGACTCATCCGAGGTCTTTTCCGAAACGGGAGCAAAAAGAGGCTACCAACAAAAAAAGTCTCCACAATGACTTTTTGCAAATATAAACTCGACTTTTTCTCAGCACGCGTCTAAGTCTGAATTTTAAAACGGTTTTTGCTTTCGTGTTATTTATTTTTTTGTTTATATTAATAATGCTTATTTACATGGCGTTAGGATAGGTCGCGGTGAACGATTAATGCAAGTCTCGATTGTCTTTTACGTTTTAACACGTGTTTACTGGTGGCAAAAAGTTTTGTTTTCGACGCGACGCCGCGCAACCAGCGAAAACCAAAATAATGTCGCCAGTTTATCGGTGCCAATAATACCAACAGTATAAAGCCACGCTCTGTCAAAATTCTATGCTCAAGAATTTTGACAGATGGCGTTTCCTTGATACTGTTTCCTTGTACGAGAAAGATTTAGATACGTAAATCGTTCGGATGCCCATAGGCCATATCCTGAATTTTCTTATCAGAGGAAAACCTAGAGCTGAGAGCTTTTCTGAAATGGTATAGAACATGTAGTGGTGTTTTTACATTCCTGTAAAGTGAATTACGAATTAGTGGACTGTGACTTCTGACTATATATTATATCATCTCAAGAAAATAAGAAAGAGTAGGAATAACACGTACGAAAAGCCAGCACAACAATTTTTTTTTTTTTTTTTTTTTAAATTAATAAACAAGGTTACAACTTGTCGCTTTCATTGAGGCGACACTTAACTACAAAACAAAAGTGTAGTAACATTAATATTGTAGAATATATAATGACAAATATCGTAAATTTCACTATCAAATTACAATTGCGTCAATAATTTTTATGCCTAGATTGTTATACAACTTTTTTTTTTTTTTCTTTTTCTTTTTTTTTTTCATACATATAATTATTACATTTTTTAATTATTCATTTATAAGTCGTATAAAAATTAAAATTAATAAGATTGATGATTATTAAAAGTGTTAATAAAATTTATAATAAAAGTAATAACATGCATTAAATAACCAATAATAAAAGATATTACAAAATTACAGATCTTAAATCGCAGTGTAAAAAATAATATTAATAAGATTGATTAATAAAAGTGTTAAAAGAATTTATAATAAAAGTAATAGTAAAAGAAATAATAATAACATGCATTAAATTACCAATAACAAAAGATATTACAAAATTACTAATCTTAAATCGCAGTTGCTCCGTTTGCTTTAGCTGCAATCCGAAGTGCTTTTTCTCCAAAAGCAAGCAAGTGAGAGCGGCAGCTGTCATCCCCAATCGCTATGCATAGATTGTCACTGGTCAGTTGGAAGCCCAACTTGATCTCACAGTCCATGCGATGTATACTGAAGCGAGGACACATTACCAAAATGTGGAAAATAGTTTCCTCGCTTATTCCATCACATGGGCAAGCCGGACTTTCAGACAGCCTGAATCTATGCAGATATGACTTTATCCCGCAGTGACCCGTTAGTAGTTGTGTTCTTAAGTTTGTTAGGGTAAGTTTCCTAAGAACGCGGTATGCTGACTGTACTTCTGGAAAAAAGGCCTTGGTGACCGAACCAGTGGGTGTTCCAGAATATATTTGTTGCCAGGTTTTAAGGGTGTTTTGCCTGATGAGGCGCTTAGCAAACGAAATTGGTATCAAGTCGTACGTTGATGCTCCCTCATCTAGCAGCGTTGCCTCTTTTGCCAAAGTATCTGCCCTTTCATTACCGTGCAGACCAATGTGAGCCTTTACCCAGTAAAAGTGGATGTTAAGATTATGTTGATTCATTATCTTTACATGTTCTTGGATCTCTCTGACGAGCGGATGTTCAGGAGTAGTTGAAGTAAGGGCGTCCAATGCAGATCGAGAATCGCTAAGTACGTTCCCGCTCTCCCATTTATGCTTTAGGTATAGTACCGCATGGAGAATCGCCACCAACTCCGCCTGGTATACACTGCAGTAGTTCTCTAACTTACAAGTTATCGTGTGCACCTCATGACCGGCATACCAGCAAGAAACCCCAGCGCCAACTCTACCCTCAAGCTTGCTTCCGTCGGTGTAAATATTTCCCCAGTTGTTGCAAATGGAAGTTAGGTCCTCATGACTGGCGATAAGCTGATAAGTGATGACAATGCGATTCGCTGGATGTGGTAAGTGATGAGGCTTTACCCGCCTTTCCAACTTCTTTCCGGGGAGACATTCAAGTGGTTTCCCTCTTTTTATTTCATATAAGTCAGCCTGCTCGATAATTCTCAAATACAGAGGTAAAATGCGAGCAAGTAGAGCACTTGATGCTAGTGAGGTGGTTCTGTGAGCTCTTGTGATTTTAATACAAAACATTCTGGTAATGCTGTTTAGCCTATTGATTGCGTACTTCTTTTCAGCTACAGAGGCCCATACACTCGCAGCATAGAGGAGCACTGGTTCCACGACCGCTAGATAAATAGTTCTAGTAATGTCGGGGGTTAAACCCCAGTTTGTCTTAACAGCTCTCGCCACCATTTTGTAAATATTTATTGCTTTTTGGCAGACATTTATAATGTGAGGTTTAAAGCTTAAAGACCTATCTATGGTTAATCCAAGTACTTTCAATGTGTCTGAGAATTGTATGCTAGAGCCAGAGAGTTTGATATGAGGCATATCGTATTTATGTTTCTTGGTGATTATGATAGCTTGCGTTTTCTCTACTGAAAATCTTAGTTTGTGATTACTACCCCAATTTGATACTGCACTCAAGGCGGCATTCATGCGATACTCTACAATTCTAGCGTCACTGCCTGAGGCAATAATTAAAATATCATCCGCGAAAGCCTGAATATGTGCATCCAAATTGGAGGCCTGTTCGAGTAAAGGATTAAGTTGTACATTCCAGAATAAGGGGCCGCAGGTCGATCCTTGAATGCAGCCTTTGTTCGTCACCCTGCTTACCTCATGGCCCATATATGTAAGATTGATGGATCTGTTAGATAAGTAGCTGGCGACCAGTCTTAGAAGGGGTTTTTCCACACCGCTTCCCTGGAGCTCCTTAAGAATCGCAGGCCACCAAGCATTATCAAATGCACCTTCTATATCTAGAGACACTACAATCACTATATCCTTTCGTTCCAGGCCTTTTCTAATCAGATGTAGTGCATCATATAGCGCGTCTTCAGTGCTTTTCTGTGCTGTAAACCCGTACTGACGAGTATTAAGCTTGTTGTTATGTCTCAAGAACCATGTCAGTCTGTTTGCAATGAGTTTTTCCAAAAGTTTGCCCATTACAGGTAAGAGACCAATTGGTCTATACGACTTTGGTTTAGTATAGTCATCCTTACCGGGTTTGGGAATTACTCGAATTTCTGCTTTCTTCCAAATAGTCGGAAAGTAGCCTAATTTGAGGCACTTATTGACGATAGCAAGGGTAATTTCCGGAGCACATTTGTACGCTGCTTCACATATATCGGGCGTGAGTCCGTCTTTACCTGGCGCTTTCTGAGGTTTCATATGCGCGAACACTGCGTCTAGTTCTCCTACAGTAAACATCAAAAGTGGTTGCTCTTCGAGATCAATATTGAGGTCTACAAGAAGTGCCTCAACTTCCTGACGCATTGTCGACTGTTGGAGTGTGTCCGTTTGCTTGTCGTCTAGAGGAAAGAATGTATCTACCAAGTATTGCGCCGATTCGACTGACGTTAAG
This sequence comes from Coenonympha arcania, assembly GCA_036785405.1. Lineage (NCBI taxonomy): Eukaryota > Metazoa > Arthropoda > Insecta > Lepidoptera > Nymphalidae > Coenonympha > Coenonympha arcania. Next base: position 8,955,608 of record CM072078.1, read on the forward strand.
GTATCGCCTTGCTGGGAACGTAAAAGGTGGGCGTAAGTCTGTGGGTGACAAATTTTTAAGATTCGGTAGAACTTTTCCCACATTGTCTCTCTTACTTGTGAAGAACAAAATTTAGTCCAGCTCTCAGGTATGGCCTTCTCTATTGCAGCTTTGTAGGAAGCTTTCTCTCTGACATATTCTTCAATTATAAACGGTTTTCTTCTTGGATTGGCATTTCTAATTCGGCTGCGGATCCGTTTAAGCTGCTTCCTTTTTTCGGTGAGTTCAGCCGTCCACCATTTGGACTTTTTTATAGGTTTTAGTAGCGGTATGTATGGTATGGATTCGTCGCACGCCTGCGTGATAGCTCGAGTATACCTCACAACCAAGTCCTCCAAGCAATTGGGGCTAGCCGTTTTGTAAATGTTATCAACGTTTAGAGATTCTTCTACCAATTTCGTTCTTAGAGTTGTTTCAAAACATTTCCAATTTGCTTTCCGGGTATTGTAAATACGAGTTGTAGGCCTTGAGCTGTCATCTTTGTCGGGCGTAAGCTCAATATTAAATAATATTCTACGATGATCAGATAAGTTTGAAGAGTCCGTGTCAACCCGCCAATTGGTCACCAAATTAAGAATTGAGTTCGAACAAACAGTTACATCCACAATGCTCGTAAAGAGTGTCGTATTTCTGTAAGTATAAAAAGTTGGAATGTTACCAATGTTGAGTATATTTAAATCAGATTGAGCTACGAAATCAACGTAAACTTTCCCCCTATTATCGTTTGCCTCGCAACCCCACCAGGTACTCTTCGCATTTATATCCCCACCAATGACTATATCATTTGTATTCAGCTTATTAATAACATTTTCTAGATTTCTAATGCATGTGTCCATGTCATGACTTCTCTCAAAATAAACAGATACAATACCAATTTCTCTATTACCTACAACAATTTTGAAACCAACTATAGTGTCAGTAAGTAAGTTAGGGTCTACTTCAATCTTTAAATTAGGATTTAGGATGACAACTGCCGCCTTCACTGGTGATTCTCTTGTGGAATTAGCTTTTTGAATAACACGATATTTTTTAGTTGTTAATGTACCCAATGAACCCACGTATGGTTCTTGTAGCAGAAGAATGGAAGTTTCTTCCTTAGCTGCTTGAGTGATACACAAATTGGTCGCCGCGTATCCTCTGCCCAAGTTTGCTTGTATTACTTTGTACTTACAGCAGACCGTGGCATTACCGTTGCTGATTGTGCCTGTAGGTATTGTGAAGTTAGCCGAGGAACCTGAAGGTACTATTAAAGCGTCCGGTTCGAAGCCCTTAGCAGTACGTCACAGCCGCTCTTGCAATTCTATCCCACTTTTGCTTCTCGGGACACTTTGCACTGTAAGCAGGGTGCTGCATTGGCCCATTGGAACTGAGGCAATTGCAGCACTTGGGGGCCCCATTTCTGTTTGGGCATTCACGAGTGTCATGTGAATCAGCACAATAGCCGCAGCTTATCTCATTGGTGCATTCGTGGGCTCTATGGGAAAACTTCAGGCATTTGAAGCACTGCAGCAATGGCGACTGGTCCAGCGCTGTGACAACTTGGTATCCTATACGTAATTTCTGATTTACCAATAAGCCCCATAGAGGGGGGCTTACTTCCACAATGGCATTGGTAGTTTGGTCTGTGCGACCTCTTGTTCTTTTTATTACTTTTGCGGTTTTTGATTCGTCGGTAACTGCAGAGATAAGCTTTGAGTTTTGCTTAAAAATTGCGTCTTCCAGCTTAGTGTCACTAAGGTCCTTTATAACACCAACTAGTTTTATAAGAGGATTTCTGCGCGAAGGTTTGGTCACTGTCAGCTTCTCCGTTGAGCTATTTATTGCCTCTTGCAGCTTGTTCCTATCTTCCTCGGAATCGCAACAAATTGCTACCTTTGAATTCCGTAGCTTCCGAACCGAATTTATACCAATCCCTAAGTCTACTACGCTCACTTTGTCCTTTATTTGCTCAATTATGTTCTCACTACAATGTCTTGGGTCCACGGACTCTATTATAACTGGGTATTTCGGGTTAATTGCTCGAGTCTCCCGTTGCAAGCGTGGCTGTGATGCTGCCTCGGCATATGAGCGCTTTTTGACTCCCATATCCGCCTCCATCGTTCCTTTTCCTTTTTTAAGAGCCTCAGTGAGTTCTCTCCTTACTTCCGATACTTCTTCCCGTAAGCTGGACAAGTCAGGGAAAGCAACAGGCGTCTGTCTGGTCGATTCCATGCCAGTGACCTTATCAATTTTAGCTGAAAGCGAATCTACCCATTTCGCTTGGGTTTTGCAATGAGTGTCGATTTCGTATGCCAGCCATCTGGTGGATTCTGCTTCCTTGAAAGTAAGTTTTATGTTCTCTAATATTTCATTTAAGCTGTCCTGATGTGCTTGTTGTATCTTTTCGAGCGAGGCAACATGCCTGGCCTCCTGTTTAAGTAGTTGCTGTTCATACCAACCTTTTGCTTTTTCTTTTTCGATGATGTGCCGGGTTCTTGAGTCAGCTAACCTTAGAATCATTTCATAGAGGTCGTGGAGGCCTCCACAGACTGCATCTCGTACCTCTTTACTGAGGTTGCGGGATTCCTCGAGTTTCAGCTTGGTTTTTTGCAACAGTGCATCTGCAAGGCGAGGCATATCGTGCATCGCACCCCCGGCAAACAGGGATGTATCAGATGCAGTTGATTCTATCTCCTTGCATTAGATTTTAAATTGTTGCCTAGCACAACAATTTAAAATCTAATCTTATTTTTTCTTTAGTAGGTGTAATACTCACGTGTTATGTTTATCAAAAAACATTTACTCTACCCACGTGTCATACAATAAAAAATAAGTATCCATATCAATTATCAAGCCTACATAAATTAAACTATGTTAACAAACAATAGGTGTCGGATCACACCTGTGTAAATTACGACGCCGAAAGGCACAATACGCTCGCAATGTTTTTCAAGCAATCAAGTGGTGCTAAGTTGCTAACATTGATAGGTTTATCAGGAGTCGTCTGGAAGGTAACTTTTAGGCGATTGTGTAGGAAGATGTCTCAGGGTAATGAGCGCAGTGCAGTACATCGTATCACGTAGGTATGATATTGCAATGCAAGACGTGAGGCGTATCACTTAACAGGAGCTAAATTTCTTGCTTTTCTCATCATTCTTTCGGATGCAAACAACTTAGAGCCTTCTGTCAAGTGGCTATTTACGCACGCATTTAAAACAACACAACCACATATTATACGTGTAGCGACACAACATTCGTCGACGTCCTTCGTCGTAACAGAAAGATTAGATCGAATTGCAGGTGTGTCCCAACACTAATATTGACGAAATATATCTGTCTGTGTGTCTATTTGAAACAAAAGCATTGTATAGCTATTATGACACTGTAGCTAGTCTTTAAAAATTTGAGTTTCAAATTGTTTAATTTTTATAATAAGTTGAAACGGATATGAGTTTTTAAAGAGTTCTATTTAACATTGGTACTTTTATCCCGGGAAAACAAATAATTAAATAATGACCTCATTCACATTTGTTTTTCGCGGGCAAGACCTAATAATAATCGTTTCATAGGTGTACAAAAAACTACACCAACATTACTAATTAGGATACAATAAAATAATTAACACTAATGAATGCGAGATGTGATATGGATTTTGACAGATGGCCCGCCATATTGAAATCAAGATGGCGCAGTTGTTTGGCGGATGCGTGGGCGCAACAGGTGTTGTCAAGTCGATGATGGGGATTTTTTTTAAACTTTTTTTATACCCTGCGATCCGGCGGTGATAGCTATGCTATTTGAGAGGCGGTGGGAAAGATTTTTGGAGATCATTTTTGCCATGAGATATTTTAGTTCAATTATTTCATAAATGGTCAAGCGAAACACTTGTTTAGTGCCTAACCATGAACTGTTGTGAGTATTGTGTCCTTCATTGAATTAATTAAGGACTTGCATACACTTACACGGACAAACGTAAAATAAGATTTTGGATTATTCATCCAAATCAAAACCTACCATAATAAGTAAATAAATAATATTTTTGGAGTTCTGTATTTTCTTAATACACTACAAGTTAATGAGTATTTGACTGCGTTCTCGCCTGATTACTCTTGATGGTAGGTGACGATGCAGTCGAAGACGTTATCGTACCTACGAACTTGGAAAGGGGTAAGGAAGGAGCAACCCCTAACGATTTCTACACAGCATCGTGCCGTAATGCTAAATCGCTTGGCGTTGCGTCTTTGCTGGTAGGATGGTAACTAGCTACGGCCGAAGCCGCTAGGACTTGCTAGAAATTTGCATTGCCACACGATTAACTGCACTAAACTGGTCATTCTTAGTTATGTAAAATAAAATTACCAGTAAAATTACCAGTTAAATAACTGTACTATTACCACTGTACCTAATATATTAATAACTGAAACTATACTGATACGGTATAACCTATTTGGCTAGAATCTACAAGAATTTAAAAAAAATCAAGTTCCCTATTCAGTACTTAAGTTATCAAACTTTCTGTCACCTAACTTGGCACCTATTTAGATCTCAACAGTGGCGTAAGGCGTAACTATATCATCTCAACTGCTCTTATCGTCGAAACTTACAATTCTATTCTCTCTCTTCTGTAATACAAATAAGCCGAAGCGACATTTCTACTCATTTTTATGCACCAAGATAAGCTTTTCATTACCATTACCATCCGACACTTAAATAATACCCACTTTGCGAGATTAACTTGGTCTTAAAAATTCTTGCAACTTATTATTACTCTAAAATCTCTGTGACGCACACTCACACAAGCAGATTCGTCTCGAGGTTGTGCGCGTGTGTGCGTTAATGCGCAGACGCAGCTATGCGTGCTGTTCTCACCCCCGCTAATTTAGCTAGCGCGGACTGGTTTGATACTTGCTGAGATAAAGAATCCTACTTTAAAATCTATTTATTGATATGGAAACTTTTATAGGTGCGTTGGGTAATTTTGGGATGGGGAAAGACTATTGAACTTTTTACCGTAACGTAACCGACACCTCACATTGTTACTGTTACCGTAACCACACTTTTCACTTGCGTCGGCCTTTCCTGAGGCTTTTTTCTTTACAAGATTATTCCTATGATCAGCCATGAACCAACTACTTCTATTTCACAGCATCGTCTGCATGGAAATTGGTTTTTTTGAAGCGTCTCGTAAAACTGAGTCTCTTTAGCCCAAGGCAGAAAAGATTCGCGGCGAAAAGTTTAAGCAGTAAGTTTATTTTGCTCTCTAGACTTTAAATTGTATCTGTTATCTCTATATATGTGTGTGTGTGTGTACTTTTTAAAATAAATAAACGTTTTTTCTTTCTTTCTTCTTCTTCCTTTCTTGTGTTTCTCCACAGATAGAAAACTTGTAAATTCAAATGTCAATTTGTTTTTTTTTTATACTATATAGGCTTAGCGCTTGACTGTGATCACACCTGATGGAAAGTGATGATACAGTCTAAGGTGGAACGTGCTTGCCTAGAAGATGCCTATTCACTCTTGATTTGAAGGCACCCGGGTTGTAAGTGGCAGGAAAGACACTGCCTGGGAGGGTATTCCAGGCCTTTGCAGTGCGTATCAGGAACGAGGAATCAAACCGCTTCGTACGCGTCATTGGTACGTCGACTATGTATGGGTGGAAGCCTTTACGAAGCTGTGAAGGTGGAAGCTGTTTCACGGAATTACGCTACAAAATACGCTATTCGCTAGCAACAAACTTTAGTTACAGATGCAAAAAAAAAAATATTAAATTAAAAACCTATTTAACTTCTGCAAGCAATTTTGCATGCGCTTAACCAATATAGGACACACGCATTAAAAATTTGCAGAATCTAAGACGATGGCAGTCTAGTATCAACACTTATCGAGTCCGTTACACTAGTAACAAATCGTAGGCGTACAAAGAGGGTGGGTCGCATAAAAGAACCTTTTTTTTCTAACATCCACCAAAGATTTTTTCTACCTGCGAACCCGAATTTCTACCTGAGTCAGTGCTCGCGCGCAGATTCTGACAAAATTTAACATCGGCTAGAAAAAAAATAAAAATTCTACACGCGCTTATATTGTTATAGGGGGCTTTTTGCTAGAGTTTTTACTGCAATTTCACTTGCCGCTAACATTTTGGTGGTTTTTGTACTGTGTTTACAAGTTTTTCTACGTGTTTTGACCACTGGAAAAAGGTGTTAATTATTGTATGGTATTATTGATATGATTTTTTTGTTTGATCTTTTTTTGTCCTGCACCGATCAAGGGGTTAAGGTTTATTTTTCTTTTTCTGTTTATATTCTAGTAAGGTACTTTTCTGACTATACCTCAGAATTTTGCAGACTACGATACTTGAAGCTATAGGTTCTATTTACAACTAATTTTCGCCACTCCATGCCAATTGCCGCAATTGATTCAAACTGAATTTTGGCCAGTCTTTACATTATCTCGTAAGTCGTATCCCATACACGTAGTTCTTACTAATATTAATCTTATAAGTAAGTAAGAATGACCACAAAGATTGCTGAAAATTTGCAACAAACTTCCAAAAAAGTTTTTTTAGCTAAGTGTGATTTTAGCTAAGTGAAATTTTGCTAAGCGTACCTAAAATATATCAAGGACATATTTTTTTAATCCAAGAATTTATTATCACCAGGCAAGGAACTTCGTTGTTACCCACGAAATATGGAAAAAGTTACAAAACGTGAAACAGATTTCAAACATGTGGTTTTATGAAAATTCGGTTTGCCGGGTTTTAAGTATATGCACCTTTTTTTTATTTTAAAAAATGAAGACCCAAGAATTTCCATACAGCTTACGGAGCAAAGGGCTGGGACTACATTAAGATCTGTCTCTCGCTGAGGATTTAAATGTGTCCAGGCTACAGGACCATCCAGGCGATGACCACATTCATGTGCCTCTTGCCCCCACTTGGCTGGCAATTTGGAACACTCTTGTTTGGAACACTCTTGTTTGGAAAACTCTTTGGAACCTGACGTTCGGCGTAAAGCGTGGCCTATTCAGTTTCATTACGTATTCTGTATCCAAGATAGATTCGGCTAAACTACCTATATAAAATTAAAATAAGTCTTTGATTGAGATTAGTAAGTAGGAATAATAATGCTACTGATGATCTTATTTATCTACGTTTTAACTTGACGACGCAATCGGCATCTGACGATATACCTGGTAGGTATACGGTAGGTATTGTGGGTACTTAATAAGTGTTAGTATGTATATGTAGATACTGGGCATTGGCCATGACTTTCAAAAACACAAACTAGTTGTGAGCACCTACTTATTGGTAATATTAGGTAAGTAAGTATATCTATGTAGACACTGCTCGAAAATACTGGCAATGTTACTAGGTACATATACCAATAGAAGGTATTAATTTAGTGTACAAATGGAATAAACCTCCGTTTCTGGGCCCGCACAGGTTAGCGAAGAAAATGATATCTTTCAGTGAAGTACTGAAAAGTAACCAAATTGTGCAATTTTCAAACGATTTCTTTCATACCACTCTTGATCTGAATTACACATTAAAAAATAAATTTTACCTTCCCTTAGTATTACGTAGTTTAAATTACTACATAATAATGTTTAAATGTTTCAAGTATGTTACTACCTAACTTAACTATAGAACTGAATTTACCTACTGAACAGTCCAGAGATTCACGCGAGCGAATCCGCGGGCAAAAGTAGTACCTACCTAGTTTTATTAAAGTCCGTTCGATATGCGAATGCATTTTTAGTAAACAAAGATTAACTGTCACGACTTCTGACTTTTGCTTACGAAATTTTCACTGTTGCATACAACATACCACTCACAAATATCTTTTTTCACGAAGTTAAATCTATAAACTTTGTTTTACACACAAAAGCAATTCATTTTTAACAGTATTCGTAGATATTATAACAAAAATCTAGCTACGATTGCAAAATAAAAACACAGACTAATAGCCTACGATGGAGTTTGACATAAAGATCCTAGTGCTGGAAACCATAGAGTGAATGATAAGAATGAGTGGTTACGAATTTAGTCGATTGTGTAATTCGGATAAAATCGGAATTCATTTTTAATACCGTCTGTAAAATAGCTTCGGTGTTTGTAATTCGTCAAATAATGACAAATCAATGAAGTGGTATGTTGTATGTGGCCACTGAACATGCGCGAGCTTCCCATAGTTCGACGTCAAACAAGTCTTTAATGTCAAATATTGGGTAGGTACGTAGGTAGATATAAGTAGCTATACTTAAAGTTACTTGTTATAATATTTTTCACTGTTTGACATTGAACTATAACGCTAGGTCAATGGTATTTTAATGCAGCAAACTAATTCTAGCATGACTAGCTAGGTAGGTAAAATGTTAGAATTTTTTGTTTTAACATAGGTGTTGCCTTTTTGACCATATAGGCCAGCGCTTAACTGCTACCACACCTTATAAAAAAGTGATACAGTCTCCAAAATTGCTCATCAGCTCATTTGCGACAGAGCAATGTTATGCCTGTATTTACTAGACAGGGTCCCCAACATACAGATCAGGAAGAGAACAGGCGTAACCGACATTGCAAAAAGGGTCTCTCTTAGAGTGAAAGTGGGTCGTAGGGAAGACGGACGTTGGAGCAAGGCGTTACTGGAATGGCAACCGCGACCTTCAAAAAGAAGCATCGGCCGACCTGCAGTCCTGCACGATGGCGAGATGATATCGTTCCGGCAGCGGGAAGACAGTGGTTACAGCAAACTAAAATTAAATGGCTTTGGAATGGAAATTAGCTGATGATGAATGATACAGTCTAAGGTATAAAGCACGCTTAGGCTTTCCTAGGAAATGCATATTCACTCTTGATTGGAAGGCACCCAAGTTGTAGATAGTGGAACACGGAGGCCGGATCTGCAGTGCTTAAATCTAATGGCAGAAGACAGCCTATTGAAAAAGCTTGTGCCATGCCAATTTGCCAATGGGAATTTTCCTTTCATTTCATTCTCCTTTCAGAATCCCTACCAGCAAAGACGCACCGCCAAGCGATTTAGCGTTCCGGTGCGATGCTTGTAGAAACCGTTAGGGTAATAAATTTACTTACCCTTCCAAGTTAGTACAATAAAATCTTAGGCTGCATCATCACTTACCATCAGGTGAGATCGCAGTCAAGAGCTTACTTGTACCTAATGAGTAAAAAAAAAGGATTAGGTCCACCATGGTCGTATACGTAATAGCAGACTTCATCAGCCCAGCTGTGGGATAAAAATCGGCTGGGATGATGATCTCACAATCCAGAAACCTCCTTGTATGTGTAACAATGGTAAAGTGTCATTAACTCGTTTCAACATTAGGAAGGCTTTAGAGGTAGGCATCCAATACTAAGCTTACAGGAGCGGAAGGATATGCTATCATCGACTTGCAATTTTTTTCGTATAGGGTCCGCAAATTTTCAGTTTGAGTTAAATTAGACTAGTGCAGTCCTTTTAACATCTTTAGTCATGTTACATGTCGATTCACTTTCTCTGATCGTAACACGTCCACTAAAGTTTCACAAAGTGACATTTTTTTGTTTTCAGTGTTTAATGCAGTAGCTATATATAGCCTTGCATGTCCAATCGGATGGGTAGATTCGGTATACGGGTTTTTTTACTATGGAAACAAAGGATAACAATTTGAGGGTAATTAGTAATTACTACTGAGGTAAGAGACTAGAAAGAATTTCGTCATGGTAGACTGTAAAGGGATAGACTTGTCTTTCCCACTCCTATTTCCCGAGCTAAATACTCAATGTCTGCAGGCATGGTACACACACTAACACAACAAACACTACACTGAACACTTGTGGATCTCAAAGACTATTGAACAAGACAAGAACTCGCTACCCGGATGTGGGAAGCTGTGAGGTAAGACGATAAATTGCGCGCTCAAATTATATACACGAGTTGTATTTTGGTGGTCATACCTATCAAGCCAAGTACCCCATTATGATTTAGATGGTTTTAATTATAGATCGTTATTCGTTTTGCTCGAAAACATCATTATTATTTCCGTGCTAGGTTTAGGTTAGTGAAGTTCATCCATCGAATATTATTATGGTCTCGATAGCACGGAACGTCTCGGAAACGTTTTTCTTCCACGTTTCCGATACATACCACGGTGTGGGACGCTCTTCCAAACTCCTTGTTCCCGACTAAGTACAATCTGGGTGCCTTAATTGAAAAGCGCGCTCTAACGGCTCCAACCTAGACCTCATCATTGCACTACAATTAAAACAAAAATTTGAGCATAACATGGTTCTCCTCTCTGAATGAGAAGAATAGTATAACTTATACCACACTTGCTAGTACGGGTTAACAGGCTTCACGTAACTTTCTGAGCATTATTGAGAATTTTAAGACATGTTCACGATGCTTTCCTTCGCCTATACTAAAATGATATTCAGACAAGTTCACTTAAAGCAGTGAACTAAACAAACATGGAAGTATTATAAATATAAGACTAGTCCACACAGTTGACATAAGTCAGCCAATCATGGCTGATGCTCAGAACGTACTAACTAATAATTTATTTATTTTTATTTTTATTATTTATGCACCAACAACATATAAGAAAACAGACTTAAAGGAAAAATAAATGCATAATGAAACTTGTGATTAAAGTTTCATACGTGTGACGTAAGTACACAAACCTCGAAGAAAAATTTATAAGAAACGATGGCCTCTACCTAAAGTAACAATTTATCGTTGATTTATTGAAATAGATAATTCGAGGACAGAAATTCTAACAGTAAAAAAATCCAAAGTCGAAATTGAAATAATTTTGACATTTTTTACCAACACCGACAATAGAATAGAATTAAATTTTATCTGTAGAGAGGTAAAAGAAACCATAGAAAAGAAATCGCGAGTACACTACATATTTGTCGCTAGTGACCTAATAAAAAGCGCGAAATAATATTACAATAAAAGAAATAATCCAAGAAAATAAATCTCATAGCCAACAAAAGAATAACAATGTTTAATCAGGGGCTATAAAAATAGTAAAAGGGCATGAAAAAGGGAATGAAAAAACTGCATTGCGCGTCGTGGGAGATTTTTTTGTTGAAAACTTCTTTTTTAGTGAAAAGGGGACGTCTTTTGTTATCACTCAGGTGGTTGCCGCTGAATGGAGCAAATTCTGTAGTGCACCGTCGTTTGATGTAAGAGAATTGCAGTGCTGATGATTCTGTTGTGCATCTATGAATATAACAATCTCAGTTTAATGTAGAGACCGCTACTTGTCGCCTTTAATATAGAATGTGGGTACTTTCCATTTGTCTTTTTTGAACATTTTTTGGTTACTATAAATTTTTACGAATCAAAATTTCAACTCGCAGCGGGATTCGAACCCGCGTCTCCTGGATTTCGCGCCCAGGTGCCGTACCGCTTATTTTTTGGTTAGTTTCTGTTATGTTATAAGACTCATTTTGTTCGATGACATCTTACTTAAAATTTGTCAAACTAATTCCTGAGTATGTAATTAGCTTAGATATTTGCCAACTATAAAGTTGGAACCAGCTTCCTAAGGCAGTGTTCTATAAAAACTATGGTGTTATTCGAGGAATGGATAAACAAACTCCCGAAGAGCTTAAGGCTTAAATTGTCAGTTCTACAAATGCTGTAAAATATGTCCTAGATTATGATGAATATTACACATCAGATGACCTGCTTGATTTTTGATTGAAAAATAAACCCACAATAATATTAAACAAACTTTTAAATGAGGATTATACAAAACACCTTCCTCAAACATAGGTAAATAATTATATAAAAACTCAGAATACGGTTTATTCCGTATTCTGAGTATAAAAAATAGATTTTTTAAGATTTTACATATTTGAAAAATAAATTGACTTTTCGTTTAAAAAATATTTATAAGAATAACCTTTCGACTAGGAGAGCATAAATTAAAGCTGCATTATTGACAGATGGGCATCTGTTTGTCCACTGCCTGTGCAGCCCCTTTGTTAAAAGTTCCAAATCACTAAAACCTCCACGCACAGTGCTAATAAATTCCAAAACTACGGGAAACGCACATTTTCATATGCGCCATAGCAAAATTCTATTAGTACAGCTCCTTATATGAAATATTAAAAAAAGACGTAAGCACCGAAAAACCAAATGCAAAATAATCCTTAAGACGAATAGATATAGGTGATAGAATACTTTGCAATTAAAAAGAAATAAGTCATTAAGTAATAGGGGATGGTATTCAAGATGTTGCAGATGATATCAAGAAAATAAAAGATCTAAGTAACAATGGCGATAAAGAAAAATATACGTTAATACCTACAGATAAAGTTTTAAATCGATCGATGGTTTTAAGTGATTTAAGATATATGTCGAAGAGGGATGCGCAGGTAAAGAAATTTGAACATTTGAGGGATGATGAAAAAAACAAGGGTCGTTCTAAGATACAAAAGCTGGCGTTGGCGTCACGCTGCGACGGATGGACTGCGGATACCGTTTTAAGATTTTTCTGTAGATTTCGAATTTCGAAAATTACCTTCGAGATCGTTAATTGAATGTGACCACTTAAAGATTTCCGAGATTTTGCTTTGATTTCTGCATATCCGAATTTCAAAGTAGTTTATCTAGTTCTAGCACTTCGTAAATATCATTTTAAAAGAGCTACCAAAATCATGATCAATATAATAAACTTTGCGTTATGAAACAAATGACAATAGTCCTATTGTATGCTCTTGGTATAATATTTATGTAGGGTACAATAAAGTAATATTATAAGGTAGAGTTTAATAATCAAAAATATGTTATAATAATTTGGCATGTAACTTCCATTAGCTGTATTCTCAAAAATGAAATTTGTAGGTCTTTGTTTTCCCAAGATATGACCAACGTCGTTTAAATCTATATTTTCAAAACAAGGCCCTTCGGGATGCAAGCACACTCGCGAGAGAGAGCTATATGTAAAATTACTGAAAAGTGACTTTTAAACCGTTTATCAATTTTTGTCAGGTGGCAATGTGATGGAAGTAATTTATCTATACGTTTTTTTCTATACGTTTGTTACTGCTAATAAAAATCTCGTCCAAGAACTTTTTTTATACGTAGCTTTTGTGAGTAGGTAGGTATATTTGTTACTTATAACAGGTTTTTTTATGCTCCTCGAGTATAATCGAATCTGATGGTATCTAATACATTATCATTAATAAATCTTAGTAAGAACTATGAAATAATTCGTCAAAAAGTTCCACTGACTTCTGTTTGCCAATCCAACGCCAATAATAACATGTACGGCCTGACTAACTTTAACCTAAGTATTAGCTAGTATCTGGACCAAACATATAGGGGCTTAAAACATGCTATACAAAATGCGAAAAGCCAAGCGAAAAGCCGTTTTCTTTTTTAGCTAGTTATTGAGCTTTTGAGAACTTTGCCAATGCCCAGAAAGGTTGATAATTTTTTTCTCCTTACTTACTTCTAACTTTCTTAATAACAGAGTGTTAAGATTTAAAAGTCTATAGGCCCCGTGCACGAACTATAGATGGCAGCACAAATCGACACAAACGCCACTTGTGGTCAAAAATAGTACTAAGTAGGTTTTCGTGTTGCTACTACATTGTTGCCGTCAAACGTTTGGCGGCAAAAGTTATTTTTTAAATTACTTACTATAAATAAAGATTTTTAATGATAAAAATAATAAAATACGGTTTCCAACCGATCTCTAATGATTGCCAGCGCGGCCAAAATATGACCAAAGGTCAAAAACTTTTTGAGTCCGGGCATGTTATAGAAGTGGAAGAGATAGATAAAGGTCAAAATAATTCAATAATCACGGGCAAAATTGTAGCCCAGACAAAAATATGTAACGTGTATGATGTTATAATAACTGTAAAGTATTTTGGAACTCATTTTTCATCTACATATTTTTTTTATTGTCCATTGTCCATATTATTGTCATCTTTTCAGCTTGACTCCAACAGACATATTGAAAACGCAAGATGCAAATGTAAGGCAGGCCTTTCTGCAAAATGTAAACACATCTGTGCATTGATTTACTACATAAATTCTCCAAACAACGCAATATCAAAAACCAGCGAAGCACAACGGTGGGGTAAACCATCTCACCGACAGTTATTAGGCTATGATAAGGGTGTAAAAATGACAGAATTATTTCCGCCAGCACCAAAAAAACCAAAATTGTTGAATCTTTTACGACATCTAGAATCTCAAGACATTTCCACAAATACTTTAGGACCATCATTAGCCAACACACCTCTATACAAAATTTTACAGTTAGAAGAAAAGAATGAAAAAGAAATTATGGCTGCGGAAACCTTAATCGAGTTAGTTCAAATTACTGAAAGAAAAGAACAAATTGAAAGGGTTAACCAAGTAACCCTAGATATCTTTACATTGCAGTGTACTGGTGATTATTATTCTTCAAAAACATTTATTCCAGGACCTATATTAAAATTTTACAACACTAAAGTTTGCTGTAATGTTGACTCTGGTAGGAATATTTGTTTAGGAACTTTGAATCAAGCCAATAATTCTCAGTGGTATAAGGAAAGAAGGCTACGAATTACTGCAAGTAATGCACATAGGGTTAAGGGTAATCGTTTTAATATAGACAAAGTGATATCAGATTTATTATCGGGGCAAAAAATTCAAACTCCTGCCATGGCCTATGGCAAAAAAATGGAAGATGTGGCCCTCATAGAATATCAAAAGATTTATCACTTTGAAGTGGTGAAGGTAGGTTTAGTTGTAAATCTTTATCAGCCATGGTTAAGCTGCTCTCCAGATGGTATTGTGACTTATGGAAATGATATAGGAGAAAAAGGGCTGCTTGAAATTAAATGTCCAACAAAATGTAAAAATGTACCTGTATTTGAAGAGCATAATGCAGTTATAAATGTACCATATTTACATATTGATGAGAATGGTTTACACTTAAAAAAAAATCACTCAATTTTTACACAGGTGCAAATTCAAATGTATGTGACAAATATATCCATCTGTGATTTATTTATATATTCTCCTAAGGGAAGTCAATTAGTAACTGTTAAAAAAGATAACATGTTCTTATCAAATATAGTTCCTCAATTACAGACATTTTATTTTAATTATTATTTACCTAAGTTATTTTCTAAGCATATTGAAGAACAAAAATAAAAACTTTATCTTATGCATATGTTTGGTTTTATGTTATATTATCATATAATCATCTAAACCTCTTTTTTTTCTTACTGCTGGGCATAGGTCTCCTGACAGAATTCAAAGGGGTTGTCCAAGCATCATGTCTTGAACACAACAGTCACACAACTCTTGAACACTCACACATCTTGAAAAGATTGAACAAATGAACTCTCAGGCGTACAGACAAACTAACTTTGTTTTCTTACATCACAAACCAAGTGATATTTAGTTTTATAAAGAGCACATGACTCCGAAGTCAGGTGCGTGTCTGGGGGTCTACCCCACAACCTTAGTGAGAGGCAGAGATCTGTCAAAGTCAAAAATATTTATTTCACATAGGCCTAACTTACAAGGCACTTGTAAAACGTCAACAATATTTGTTACATAATATTATGTACGGTGATAACTACAAGTCGACTTAAAACTAAGTTACGAGGGTTCCAACGCACCCTGCACTGAGAAGAAGCCCATAACAAACTCAACCATTGCTAACTATCACTGCTTCTGTTACATTTATCTATTATTTACATTATTATCTACTTTTTATATTATATTTGTTTTTTTTCTTAATTAACATATAAACAAGTTACTACAGTTAATACAGATATTATTGACAACTACCTAAAACTTATTTATTAATAATTACAGGAAATGTGCATTGAAAAGAATTTTTTGTGAAATAAATTCTGTACATGAAAATCAAATTCCTAGTTCAAATGGTTCTTAAAAAACACTATTTTATTTTCCTAGAATATTTTGGTTTTGGTTCATGAGAAAACTTGATACCACCTTTGGTCATTGCTCTTGTTATTTATTGTTTAATAATTGGATTTTCGACATTTACTAATGCACAAATAACATATATTATTTCATCCTTGTACTTAAACAAACTTATTGGTAATTTATCAAAAACATGAAATTGTTTGATCCTCTGAATTATTCTTTCTATATGAATCCTCACAGACGCTACTTTATAAGTTTCTTCTACTTCCTCTGGTGAAAATTGTGGTGCATCAAGAAATGGTGGCATAACTAAAATTGCATTCTTATTTTCAACTGACGTTTTGATTGATGGGAACCCTTTGTCTGCTAAAACAGTATCGCCAGGCTCTAATAAATCAATTATTCCGCAATCATTTGTTATGAAACAGTCACTGGATCGGCCTCCGTAACATTTTGATACAAAACTTATGAATCCAGAGGGAGTGCAGCCAACTAAGAATTTAACTGTATAACCATGTTTATAATCAGAGTACATATGAATTCTTTGTTTAACTGTTGAAGGATATTCTGTGTGTACTTCTGTGCAGTCTATTATAACACGTGTATTTGGATAGAGTTTTTTAAAAGATTCTGGCATGCTTGCTTTGATAGTTGCTTTTGAAGGCCATATAATGAATTTTTTCAATGCAGAATGTAACAAAAACAAGTTGGTTTCAAATATTCTACATATTGTTGTCCTGTGGATTTGGAATATTACACTCAACACTGAAAAACGTAATCCTGTCTTAAGTTTCATTAATGTAATAAGGAGCTTTGTTTTTTTATTTATACCTGAGCTCTGGTGATCAGGAAGTAAATTTAAAAGCATATCAAATACTGGAAATGTCACACCTGATAAACTTATTAGATCTCCTTCAGTTTTTAATGAAGATATCCCATGGAATCCTGGGCAAAGCATCATTGAATTTTGTTCAAGAGGGTTACAACTAAAATCCTTCATAACTGTGGTGGCTGTTGGTATATTTACTTCACAATTTTTGTCTGCCATTACTTTAGATACAATGTTAACCTGGACTTCAGCTGTGCAAACACCATTTGAATTTATCAAAGTGCAGAAAAAGTATGGTAATAAAATGTGATTATCATTTTCACTTGATGAACCATTAGCTTGGCAACTGACACTTTGCTTATCTGTTTCTTCAGACTGAATATTTGGTTGGTTTAATTCAATGACAGGTTCTTGCGAGGAATTATTTAAAGTATTTACTTTTACAAGCTCAGGTTGTTCCATTCGACGTTGTAGTCTTTGAAATCTTTGTATTTTTTTTAACATTTTCATTGGGTCATTTTCTTCACCAGGAAAAATTGTAGGTAAATAAGATGGATGAGTAGGATGTTCCGATTTTTTGTTTCCAATAAAATGAGCGCTGCATATGATAGTATGTTTAGATGGGAGCCAGTCACTTTTATTTTTCCTGAAACATGATTTATTTGAGGTTATGTTTACTTACATATTTATTTTTGTCAAAATATAGTATGTATTAAACTAGACAATTAAAACTTAATCATTCTACAAATAGGTACCTACCTGATGTGTTTTTTTACTGCATTTATCCATTTTTGTCGTTTAACACGTAACCATGGAGAGTGAATACTATTCGTGGGAAAGTGATAGAATTTTACATCATTTGACACGCTTCTATTTTTACTAGTAGTATTCGTACATCCAGAGATGCAACAATACATTATAAATTATTTATAATAAATGCTTTGCACTTCTTTTATTAATGTTTATAATTTTATAGTGACTGATCAGTGAAATCTTTGCTTGAAACCAAAGATAAAGATTGACTTAAATCTCAGACTCAAATAAACTGCGTTCACGTAAAACCATTATGTTACCAATTTACACCACCAGCTGGCAGAGCTATCGCCGCGCTCGCTCCCTATAACAAAGGTTTCTTTCAAAAAACGATTCTTTCAAAAACAAATAACTTGATATACCTACCTTCCACGTCTTACGGAGGAGTATGAGATTTGGCATAGTTCAAGTGTATATGGAGAAGGAGTGCAGAGATTCTTGACAGAAATAGACATGGTAATCTGGAAAGCTCAGTTTTTTCTCTATTTTAGTTATGAACAAGGAGACCTATGCCCTGATGCTTATGGCAAGTTCATAGGCCGAACTTGACATTCCTCCCTTACTTATTGGCGGTGGTCTTTTCACGGTAGGAGCAGAAAGATAGACCTTGATAAAACAACATCTGCATAAAACAATCAATCCAAACCAAACATTGCTATAAAATCTCTTATATAAAACACATTGCGTCTATAAGAACACGATAAAAAACCCCCAAAATTTACATCAGGTCCTTTACAACCCTTAATATACCACATGCTAGGGTGTGGAATAGCACAATCATTGACCGAGGCGTTTTTATGAAGCAGTTACAAAAAGCCAGGCGCCCATCTTCCGACCGGCCGGAAGGACGACTTATTTGATTATAATAAACATTAAACATATTTATAAAAAATATCCAAAACCAGGTGCGTGGAAGCTTTGTTTTTTCTAACCAATCAAAAGTCTGTATTGTTTGTTTTGTAATATCCGATCTATGAAACCCTTTGGTTAGTGCCAAAGACGTTTTTCAAACAAAAAACAAAATTTGGGACCACACAATTTTTTCCTCGGTAGCTAAAAAGAAGCTGTTTTTATTGTTACTTCCTATTGTACGCACAAAAAGTCAGTTTTGAAAGAGAAAGTTTTGCTGCGTTTTTTTACTAACTTTTTGTTTCAAATCAAGTGTTTAGAAATTAAAGACAGCCTGTGTCGGCATAAGAATTTTTGTTCTTCCGAATTTTATTTATCCTGTTCTATCAAAATTATAAATATGAAAGTTTGTGTGTTTGTATGTTCGAATATTTGTTAACGCCACAACTATTATACCGATTTGGCGGAAACTAGGAATAGAGATAGATTATATTCTGGATTAACATTGATAGGCTACTTTTTAAAATAAGTTTTTATCTCGGAAATATCCATGGTTTCCGTCAGATTTGTGAAAAACCAAAGTTTGCCATTACAATATTATGTGAAAAAATGAATCAAACATGCCTAATCATACATCCGTCCGGTTTTCTTCTACATTAGAAACATCGCTAATTATGTATTTTAATTTTAAATAACCAGAATTATTTATACTTTTTAATTAGGCAGATAATATATAAACTGATGAATTATTGATTTGGGTATGTAAATTCCTTTCTTTTTAATTAATTAATGCTCGCTATTTTTAGGGTTCAGTATACCATCTCTTATGTGTCAATGTCACCTTATTTGGAGGACTCTTGGGAGTGATAGTGAATTGCACAGAATTTTCTGCATTTTTAGGTTTCAAATTTTCAATAGGTTAATATTGTATTAATACCGAATTAATGTAAAACCAAAAATCAAATTATTTTTTCACATAACTGACTAACTGAAAGGCGCTTATGAAATGTCAGATTTACCGCTACGGTAGGAAAGCACTGAGAAGAACAAACCATAAATTCGGCACATGCTTACAATTTTGTTTATAAAATAAATAATACGTTAGAGAAAATAATATGTATCTTGTGAGCAGACAGAATAGGTATTACATTTATTTCAAAGAGTCTGTCGTTTTATTGTATTGTTTACAACTGTACACCCTGTCTTAGAAGACATTTTTTGACAGATAGTTTGAACCTATTTTAAGGTAGGTCCAAGGTGTAAGACGTACCTCTTCACGCTTTGCTACGATAGTTATACCTACGGAACACTCGGTGTGTGAATCCAGCTCGAACTTGACCAAAATTTCGTACAAATATCTTCCATTACGAATCAGCCAATGTTTTTAATGCCAGTAGCCACTCGTGTGTTAGTATTAATAATCCGGCATTCTTCATCAGGTGCTTAGTTTGAAAATCATATTTTGGCTGCGATGTTGTTCGACGGAATCCGGTTTTGAACATTTGCGTGATGGATGATCGGACACTTGCACGCTGGTTTCGTTAAGCCTCTACAGACGTGCTGATATATTGGCTGCATATAATGTCCCAACTTCCAAAAAAAACATTTTAATTTATTCGGAACAATCTCATAAAAAATAGCATAAAATAAGCAAGTTTCGTGCTCAAATTATTAGCCATTATGAATCTCTCTCATTTTTTTATTTTTTATTTTATCTATAAATAAACCTCGTATCTAACTACTTAGTCGACGTTTCATTTAATTTCATTTATCTTATAACCGATTTCGAAAAACAAAAGAAGTAGGTACTCAATTCGGCACGTATGTTTCTTATAATTGTTTTTTTATTTTCAAATGATTTTTGAAAATTAGCTCAGTAACCTGACTCATTAAATTTATGTTACATAATCCATAATTTATTTAGCTACTTAAAACGAGAATAAAACTTCATGAGGCGAAATACATGAGTCAAAAATTGGACAGTGTGTAGAAGCTCAAACCGCAGTATATTTTTCCAAACTTACTATATTCCGTTTGGTCGCAACCATTGCTGCTCTTTTTCTCTATTTATCTACTTGTTCTTTGATTGGACCAGCAATGTACGAATCTCTAAGGAGATGGGATAAACGCCTGATTCTTTATCACGGTCATTATAATGAGATGTGAGATTGTGTGGATCAAAATGGCGGACCCCCAAAATACAGGTTCCGTGTTGTGAAGGAAATGAGACACGGTGCATAGATACATGTAGATGTAGATACATCTACAATCGACATCAATCTACAAATTATAGATGTAGATAAATTATGATTAAATAATTAGTATTATTATTAGATGTAGGGATAAAATTACTAGCCTTCTATCTAGGCTAGTAATTTTATCCCTGGGAACATTTTTACACATAAGTAGATATAAATATCTGCATTAATATTAATTAATATATTAAGATATTAATTACCAGCTTCAGAGTCGCCTTATGATTTTATGTGATAATATTAAAAAAATTAATCCTCGGAATTTCATCTCTCACCTTCGGTTAATTTTGGTTGTGGAGATTCAAATTTTCAACTGCTTTATTCCTTTTTTGAGCTACTAAAGCAACGTTCAATATACAAGTGATATACACCTAAGTCAGAAGTTAGTTGATGTTTTTCTGTGTAAAAA
Organism: Coenonympha arcania; assembly: GCA_036785405.1. Taxonomy (NCBI): domain Eukaryota; kingdom Metazoa; phylum Arthropoda; class Insecta; order Lepidoptera; family Nymphalidae; genus Coenonympha; species Coenonympha arcania. The sequence goes on from CM072078.1 coordinate 8,976,692, forward strand.
AAATACTTGTGTGTGTGTATGTCACAACGGGTTGTCTTTAACATTGGGATACATTAGAGTTAGCTCTACTTAATACATACTTACTTCATCTTTCCTGTAGGTAAATGAAGTTACTCGAAAACGGCTATATGAGGGATATTTTTAGACCACCGATTAACCAAAAAATCACGTAAAACCAAAGTAAGTAGACTGTACAAATAAAAAAAATGTGTTCACCAAATTAAGATTTTTTTCCATTAGTCAACCATTTTAAGTTTCAGATAATACATATCATAAGTTAAGGAACACTTGCCACTATTATAGTTGCACCTGAATTCAGAATTTCAATAGGAAATCAAGAATTTAATCAACATCCTACTTCCGCACCCCAAAACAGGTGATTTTTTTGATACGAATCTCAACAAAAAGCCTATTCAAGCATTATTGTTGTCAAACCCTTCCTTGCCTTACCGACGACAAATAGACGAAAAACTCCATGAATTATGAATAGGCAGCCAAAAATAGTCATATAAAAAACCATCCAAGGCCGAATGAAATTGAAAATGGAATCTTCAAACGTAACAAACAACCCTTTAAAAAGTTAAAGTATTGTATTAATTTTATTGTTATGACGTCATAACTTAACACTAACTTAACTCTTGATTTTTTCGGCTTACAAGTTACAGACCATAGCATTGGCTGTTTTTTATTTTTGTAATATCTGAGACAATGCTGTCTTTTGTATACATATTATATGTGTGTATTTTGTTTTCAAAGTAACAAAAGTGAAATCGTTGTTCCAAATTGACAAAAATGTTTTCAATTTTTAACTTTTTTTATTGCTTTGAAGTAGGCTCATAACTTATATGTTGGTCAGAAAGCATTTTTAAATCTATTTAATATTCAATGGAATGCAATAAAAATCTAGGCCTAATTTGGTATGCGTATTAAAAGCGTTTTCCATCCTTTTCATATTTTATATAATTAAACAATATCTTATATTTAAGAAAAATAAGCTATGTTGCTACAACGTTTAATCAATATGTTTCTTTGAACATAAGTACAAAAAATACTAAAGATGATATCCAACTTAGGTTTTTTTATACTTTTGCCATGTCACTGTTTTTCATTAGAACCAATACCAATAAAAGTAGCCGTTTGAACGTCATACAGTTTTTATCGAAACGCATTTTTTGTGCGCGCGCGCAACACCGCACGCGTTAAAGTCGTTTGTCTCGAGATCTATCGCATCGAGCTTTTTTACTTGTGTATGTAATAGTTTTTCACACGGTTTTGTCTTATCTTTTTTTTTGATCAGATAATAGGTATAGGATATTGAATGGAAGCAGGCGTTAGTTTGCGGAAATCCATAGTTAGTAGGAAAGATTAATTTGTTTTGCTGTAATCCGCTTTTTGAAAAGATTCTGTAGGGTACAAGCAGGAACACTGCCCACATGAAACACCATACACAATTTTCCAACGCTTTCTTCGACGTACGTTTCGTCCAGACACCGGGACATCCTCAGGAGATGTTGACTTCGCAATGCGAAATCGTAGAGGATAGCCGTTTGATGTCAAAGAAAATATTTCTACACTTCTATACTTATAGACATAGTATACGGACGTAAAATTGCATTGTTTTTGGTTACCTACAGACAAAGCTCTACGACCAAAACACCACCAATTTTTTTGGCAGAGTATGTGCATAAATAATAACCTGTCAAGTGCGAGTCGGACTCGCGCACTGAGGGTTCCGTACTACAACCAGAGGAATAGAACCATAAAAACCACTTTTCTTATCGAACCGCAAAACTAACTTTGTTTTTAGAGGTTTTATTGTAACTATCAAAAAACTACTTATTAGATCTCGTTCAAACCAATTATCGGTGGAAGTTTGCATGGTAATGTACATCATATATTTTTTTTAGTTTTATCATACTCTTATTTTAGAAGTTACAGGGGGGGGGGACACACATTTTACCACTTTAGAAGCGTCTCTCGCGCAAGCTATTCATTTTAGAAAAAAATGATATTAGAAACCTTAGTATCATTTTTGAAGACCTATCCATAGATACCCCACACATATGGGTTTGATGAAAAAATTTTTTTTGAGTTTCAGTTCTAAGTATGGGGCACCCCCAAAATTTATAACTTTTTTTAAAATTTTGTGTGAATACCTTAATGCGGTTCACAGAATACATCTACTTACCAAGTTTCAACAGTATAGCTCTTATAGTTTCGGAAAAAAGTGGCTGTGACATACGGACGGACAGACGGACAGACGGACAGACAGACATGACGAATCTATAAGGGTTCCGTTTTTTGCCATTCGGCTACGGAACCCTAAAAAAGCCTTAGTTGGACCCCAACATGAAGAGGATTTTTTTTTACTTTCCTGGTTAGACTTTAGCTAGACCATAATATTTAGATTTTAAGTACATACATATAAATGTAACTTTTCAGAAAGAATTCGGCGTGTTACGTGTATAATAATGCAAGTCCAAAAAAGGGAGATTGCTATTTAAATAGAGTACATTTATTTATCTGGTATTTAAACTAAAACTTCATAAACAAAAGCACAATGTACTTGTACCATATTTTTACTGTGACTTTGACGGTAGCCATAAAGTCCTATTTTTTATTACTTCAGTTAGTTATTTCAGAGTGTTCCGAAATCGAAAGTTATAGCAAAGCTTCCGCTCTATTATAGTGCAGCTTTCAATGAGGTGCAATTAAACTCAGAACCTCTTTTGTCTCAGTCGGTAAGTATTGGAGGATGCCGACGGGGTCGAAATTACTCCTGTTTCTTTTGAACATAGGTCTTTTCACTTTTTTTTATAACGGATAGCTGGTATCTATTATGGTACCTCAATTTTATCTGCTGCTAGTACCTACTTATTTTTGTACCTATATAACTCACCTACTGATATTTGAATTTGGAATTGTATTCGGCGTAATATCTTGCTTCCCATGGTGCAATAAAATGGGGATACAGGCCGCCTGTTGCACTTACGGATTTTACGGGAGGCTCCGGGTAACAAGGTGCTGTCCTGTTTTCCTATTATATGACCCTGCGGAGAGCGAGACGTTGTGTTGTTAAAGTACATTATTATTTGAAGCGTTGATAGTCCAGTGGTTCAGATGTCTGCCTCCCGATGGTTAGGGGTTCGAATCCCAACCGCTTACATTAGACAAGTATCGTGAACGTAAGCATCGTGTATAAATCTTTGTGACCACTTTCTTTTTGCAGTTCCCTCTTGAAATTTTAGGTTTCTTAATTATTTAGGACAGGTTTATTAAGTAATTAAGTCCTCAATTTTATATATGTTCCGATTAGATTTTTTGTACCTACCTAATCAATCTCTATTTATCGACCATTATAAGTTAAGCATGTCGGTTACTCTGGGTTCTTTAAATGACTCCTCCTCCTGTTTTTTTATTTGAACGTGTAGAGACAAAAACTAGGAAGTAGGAACCTACTATCTCTTTTCCAAAGTTGGTAAAACCTGCCAAGCCGCACTTTAGCAGCGTATTAAGGTAAGAGGAGAACTGGCCCGAATAAAAAAAAACATAAAACTATTGGAATTTATTAAACGTCCCTTCTAGCTATAAAGCCGTCAATATCTAAAGCGGGAGCTCAGAAAAAAAGGGGAAAAAGCAAGTGTTGTCAGTTCCACCGTTGCATACTATTAACAGCCCCTCATTTGCGTCTGGTCAATGGCAGCCCTCTTTTTAATCAATAACTTCTTTTTCGCGCCCCGTCCCGGCCTTGGCTTTTTTTCCCAGGCGGCGGTCTGCGCGCGTTACTTTCAAAAATCATGTGTCAAACGCGTCAATCGACGCACAGTTTTTCACGCTGAACTATTACGTATGACGGGCATCACCCCGTTTCCTCGATTCCGCAAAAAGCTCCGCAAAAAGGCGAAAGCTCGGCCAAAAAATCGTCTACCGAACAGTATCGCGTATCGCCGGCCGTGTAGCCATTTTAATTATTATTTAATACCGAGGGACGAGCACGTGGCGACGCGTCCCCTCTCGCTCGTACTAAGCGGAGACATACGCGGACGAGTAGGGGCGTCTCGCTCGCACGGAGCCCACTTACACACATAAAAATCGTGAATAATAAAAAATGTGTACACATTTTTTTCGCTTAACCGCGTCTTGGCTGTGTGCGTGCGGCCTCATGCCGCTAGATAGAGACGCAGCTAGCGCGTCGAGCGGTGCAGAACGCTCCCCACTCCGATTTTTTAAGCTCCGCTGTCAATGTTGGCGTTCGTGTGATTTTTTTCATTTTATGTGTTAGTGTACCCCTCGCTCGGTGTAGTTCACTTTTTCTACTATAGATCTGAATTTCAGTCTCGTTTTTGCCGCGTCGGTCTAAAGGCGGGCGAGCGGGCGTTTGTACTGCATTTTTGTACGTTCGAGAGTGCCCGTGCGTTTCTCTCGAGGCTGCAAAGGCCGGCTTTTTGTGGGAGCACATGTCCCGGCGTACACCAGTGCCTGCGAGCGGTGCACGCGCAAATCGGCCAGTGTGAGCGGGACGGCACGCAGCCTCACGTGTAGATTACCCACAACTATATCAAAATACAGCACACAAAAATATCGAGCACAAAAAATCTGGCAATTCGGATCCTAGCAACCACGCTCGGCATTCATAATCGTGCCTCAGGGTCAAGAGTACGGCTCCGATGGTTTTTTTACCCGGCTTTTTTAAATGTTTATTTGCCGGGGGCGCGCGGATTTTTTGATATATTTTTTTTTTCACCGAACCTGGGACTGTTGCCTTTCGGACGTGTTGTGACGCCTAGTGTAGTCTCGATTATGTGATATTTTTTAAGTGACGCTTTAGATAGGAACAAACTGTGATTTATAATGGTGATATTGGTGGATCGAAGAGAGCAGAATAGTGAGAACTGAGAGGTACGGAGTACGGATGACTTACCTATATATTTTCTTTTTTTTTAATTAATTTGGAGGCAAAGATCCCCTCGCAGCGCCGGGGGAGGTCCCCCTGCGAGGGAGACGGAATTTTTACGTAACAACTCCCCCTACCGCGACGCTAAAATTGTGGGACGACTGTGTTGCCGTCTGTCAAACGCGGCCTTGAAGCATGCCCGAACTATTATGTATACGGAAGGAATTTTCGTGTCTACTGAATGTATGTCTGTTAAAATTCAAAATCTATCGCTTATTACCAACTCTTAAACGTATAAATAATGCAATTCTTCATCCCTTTCTCGTCTAACATTTGCCTCCAAATTAACATTTTCAAGATTTTTACTTGAATTTTTTAAAGTTAAAAGTGTCTCGAAATGTTGTCCGATTATTATGTAATAATTATGAGTTATTTAATATATTTCCGCAATTTCTAGTCACGAGATAACCTATCTTAATATCCAGCCTTTGGCACACGATACTCACAAGTTAGCAAAAACATTAAACAAAAGCCCACTGATAACAGAATTAGGTCAATTTTTATCTATCTCAAAGGCGTAAGACAGAAAAGAAGCTAATTTTTTATAACTCACAAATTAACGTTAGGTGAGACATCAATTTTTGTAATTTATAAAGTAAGATCTCGTAATTAAATTTAATAATGTACCTAATTACCTACTTGCTTTTAATCAACTCAAATCACAACATCGAAATAGATAAATTAATGACAAAATGAATTCCAGCTATACAATTCAAATATTAAGTTGCCATAAAACTACGACAAAAACAAATATTGAAAAACCTTCTAATAATCGCTTTAGTTGCTGCCAAACAATTTGGCAATTCCCAATTTACAACTAAGCTAAAAATCGAACTGGCTTCTACTATTGCAAAAGTAATACAAGAAGAAAAACAGATATCACAAGAAGAATCACAAGATAAAAATCTTTCTAGCGGTGTGAGGTCCCGACTGTGATTCCCGTATTCAATTCCCGGTATAGGTTAATTTAGGATTTTATGATTGCTAAATGCCTCAGGCTCTGGTTATGGTCAAGGTTAGAAACTATCTTACCTGTGGAAATAACCGCTTAACGATTTGGCAATCTAGTGTTGTCTATAACCAACTTCTTTAAAACATTTTCGTTTGAAAATCTAACGTGTGTTGATTAACATCTTCACCAAATGAATAGTATTCTTGAGTCCTCAGCTTTTACACCATTTACAATTAGACGAGATCGCAGCAAAGTCCTAGCTTGTAGTCATCTTATTAAAAAAGCTACAAACTATGGATTGATACTTATTAAGAATAGAAATAAGTAATAAAAATATGCGATTGATAATAAAAATGACTAATGAGATCCAAATATATAAATGAATAATGATTCGTCAATTAAGTAATAATCATGAAAACAATGTCTAAGTAAAAGTTGATAATCCAAAAACTTAAGATTTAAAATGAAGAATGCAAAAACATTAAAGTGTAGGACTAGGTATTAAGTAAAAACAAAATTGTTAATTCTTAGGTATATGTATATCTATCACAAAAATATTGAACATACGTAAGTAATAGTATTAAATACTCTTTGAAATGTTGTTTGAAACAACGTAATTAAATTCCCTAAGTCACTTCCCTATTTTAAAACTAGTAATGATTACAAATCTTGAACTTGATCGACCGTGGGGCCCAAGTGCCTAAGCATCACAAAGTGATTTTTACACACGATAACCTTAACATTGATGATAATGAACCGTAAACTCAAGGCGATAGAGATCAAGGTCCCGCAACACGTTGCAGCGAGCAGTAAAGTATATTGGTCGTGTATTTGGTACGCGCAATTATTATCTTTGACAGCTGTGTATGGCCACAGGTACACTTCCACAGACAAATGTATATCTTACGTAACCGGAGTAATAACTTTGGTATAATGTTATATTCGGTAACATAATATGCATATTCCTATAGAGGAATATACAAGTGTTGTACATATTTTGTATTCCAAAGTGCTTATTGTATACGATGAATAAAACAATCGATGATTTGAATCATTAGGTACCTTCTTGTTTCGTAAAAGTCAAATTCAAATTTTTCTTATGTGAGATCATCTGGATTGTTCCTAGTTGTAGTTTCTATGAAAAAAGGACATCTGTAAAAGATTAAAATTAAAATAATCCAAATGACAAAAGATGGGAAACAATGGAAATATTGAACAACTTGAAAAATTCTATTAAATTAAAAATAAATACATATTTCATTAAATGCCTTAGTTTTTTAAATTGATCAGGGACCTATTTTTTACCAACAAACTAAATGATAGATAACGACATAGACAAACGACCTGCAAAAGTAACGAAAGATTTAAAAGCAAACAAGAAAATGAAAAATCCAGTAGTTTAACAAAAGAAGGCGAAGGACGAATCATCATTAATATACATTGTAGACACGGTTGTACAAATCGCGTGATTATAGAAGCCTTATTCTCTGCGGTGCGGCATGTGGGCTAGGGGCTAGATCATTGACACGACCTACGCGGCCGCTCGTCACCTGCTAGAAAAAAGGCTAGTTTTTTACACGACGAATCTAGTTTTAAATACATGTACAGTGTACACAAATGTCTAAGCTGCGTTAGTTATAAATAAACAGGCAGAAATTATTGTACAGGTGTAATTCATAAAATTAAAAAAAAATCAAATATATAGCTTTTTTCAGACTTTAATGTCCTTTTTATAATCGAACTTGGAGCATTAGGAGAACACATTTTCTGAAAATAAAACAACACTTGTTGTTTTAGCCAGTAGCACTGTTATTAATGAAAAGTCTAAGATTTAAGGTGTTTTACGTAAAATTGTATGTAGCTTCACCCTATTTCATAATTTGCCAATTAAGATAGGAAGACTTACTTTATCTACGACAGGTTCTAGGAATGGGTGGAAGAAGTAGGTGTTAGCTATAATATTCGGACAACATTCTTGACCTAAAAGTTCTTTGACCTAGAAATTATTTAGATCCAATTTTTTCCAGATAAAAAGAACGAAGGATCTCGAGAAATTCCATGACACATACAGCAAAATATACCAAGGAAACAATAAAACAGACGACGTATATTTTTATATGATAGTGCCAAATACAATTTTAGACAAATATAATTAAATAAGAGTTTATTTTGAAACTTAGATAGGATATACACAATTTAAAAAAAAAACTATCAAGATGATGGAAGGAAGGACGATCGATTACCGACCAGACGGCGGTGGGCTCGATTACCATAACTCTCCGTTAATGGCGGAGATACCTGTAGACAACTACTCCCATATCCATAGAAGTATAGAGCATCTGAGATCGATAGGAGTTGCCCCACCTCTCGATCACCATAGACATCTGGCAGCAAACCTGACAGACTTGAGAAGGTACGAGCATCCAGATGATATGCCAGAAATAAAGCCGTCCGTACTTAGATTATCCGAATTCAAGAGTGGTCTCCAAGAAATAAGGGTGCATAACGATCAGGAGAATGATATACAGCGACAAATGACTCCTCATGACGATGGGAAAGGATACAGCGCTCCGTCGACTCCTCTGTCAGAAAATGGCGGGCAAAGCATCCACGAAGAGAAGGTCAGCTATCTTTTTAGTATATCAGTTAAAATTTTCAATACCACAATCGTTAAAGATTGAACTTGACATGCGAATGATTTGTTTGTATCCTCATTCTTTGAGTTTGACATACTGAAATATTACGCCTTAAGCTTTAGGCACTTTGTATTGAAGAAAGTTCACATTCTTTTTCTGTTTTATTTTTCATGTTACATTGCAAACTAAAATTACAGCAATTATTACATACTATTGTTGTCACAGAGCACATAATAATGTTGTTGTTTAAGTACTTATGTTCTGACTTCTGTGATAGTAAATAACCGATAATTCCAAACTGAGATTAATGTACTACTGTTTCAAATGGTTTGGTGGTTTCGCTAGAACCTTGGAAAAACTCCTAAATGACAATCACTTCGAGAACGTAACTTACATATGAACATGATGAATATTATATTTCAAAATAACGATGTCTACTGGTGGTAGGACTCTTCTTGCAGAGTTCGTCTGGGTACAACCGCGGTGTCAGTTATTCAACCGGGAAGCAGTATTACTGTCTTTCGCTTTGAAAGGCTCTGTAAGGCGACGTGATTCGTGACGTCTAAATGAGACTTAGTAACTGATGTCTGAGAGTGTGAACGCAGTGCGTCTGCAATTGCAAATTGCAAGTTTCAGGACGCAGTGTCAGTATCTGAGGAGGATAACTTAACATCAGATCTCGTCTTTAAATAAAGTTTAATTTATCATTATTCTTTATCCTTGAAGTCCATCGGAAGTTTTCGTGCTCTGACGTCACTGTTGGCAGCATTCGGTTAAACAGTGTTCGTTATTATAATCATCATTGTGTGGAATCACGATGCAAGCTGGTTCCGCGTACTACACCATTAATCTTTTGATGATCTTCTATTTTTGGCAGCCGAATTTCCTAATTTGCTTGAGTACTAAACCTTCCGCGTTCACGTCGGTTTAACTTGAGTTTGTTACACAGGTTCTATTCAACTATTAACGGATGACCTCATAAGAACGAACATTTAATATTGCAATTTGTAACTTGTACGCTAAGTTTTTTTTTATTTATTGAAGATAGGCTTGCGCTTGACGACAATCATGCCTGATGGAAAGCAATGATGAGGTCTAGGTTGGATCACGCTTGCCTAGAAAATGCCTATTCACTCTTCTCTTGAAGGCACCCAGATTGTACTTGGCTGGAAATACGGAGGCTAGAAGGGCGATCCACACCTTAGCGGTTCGTATCAGAAACGTGGAAACGTGGAAAACGTGGAAGTTGTTATACTTTGTTCTCTATACCTCGTGTGAATGGTCATTTATTTTATTTTCTGAGCGCGTTTCTTTCCAACCTATAGTCTTCATATTGCTTGCCATCAAGGATGTCTGTCGCCAAAACTTATATTCGACTTGAAGCCAATTAGAAAAAAATATTAGAATTATTAACAACTATAGAAGGTATCTTATTGGTACGATTTCTTACTAGATTGAAATAATTATATTGAATCTAAATGGTAATTGTTTTTTAAATCTTAAAGGACACACTTTTGAGCAATCATTATTATTTTTTTGCTATAATTCGCTAAGAGCCTGAAACAATCTGTAATCTGTATGGTCGCACGTTTCATCCCGACACCGGGACATCCTTAAGATATGTTACTTACTTCAAAATGCAAGATTGTATTGGATTGCAAAGATTTTCATATAAACGTGTGAAGATGATGTGCCATTTCACTGTCATAAATCTACAGAGTATTACCTATTTGTAGTATGTGCTCGCGATACGTTGAACGAATCAATTTGAAAATCGACGAAGCTTTTCATTCCGTGACTGTACTTCTTGACATTAAAATTTGAAGTAAGCAAGATTAGTAAATGTTACATTAAACATATTATTTTACATTAACCATTTATTCTACGTCTGATATGTATTTTAAGTAAACCTACCTATAGGTTTACTTAAAATACATATACGACGTAGTTAAAATAATAATTATAATAACCGATACAAAATTGATACCTATTAATATTAGTCACTCCCAAGCAAAAAAGTCAAAGAGTTATAAGCACGTAGGTTGCAGGTACTAGGTACCTATTAAAAAAAAGTAGCAGAGAAGGTATAGTGGTAAAAGTACCTATATTGTATGTTAAAAGCTTTTCATTTTCCAATAGGTACTTAATTGTATTTTTTTTAATCTCTCTTATTCGATATTTTTCTGTAAAATAATAAAACTTTAGAAGATTTATTGTTTAACATGTGCTTTAAGTCTAGCGATTCATTTGAGGATTGTATACCTACCTGTAAGCTTTCATACAAAAAGCGTTCATCTAACGTTTTCCTACCCTAAAATATTATGTAGTCCGATTTTCACAATTTCCGGATATGTTGCAGATACTATAAAGTACTGCTCGTACGTTTTACTCTTTAAGAAATATTGCTTATATTAAAAGTTATTTGAGTCTAAATATCCACATTTTTGGCCTTAAAACTTGCTCGAGTATTTTGTTTTTATTTAAATAAACTAAAATACTAAAAAAATAAAACGTACGAGCCTAGACTAAGGTGTACTAAATTTAATGACACCAAAATTGTCACCTAAATGTTTTTGGGGTAAAAACGTTATGACCTAAAGCCATTTTTCAAGAATAACATGTACGCCTAGCTCTGGACTTGCAACTCTCACTATACGGGCATAGATATCATTTTTGAAAACACTTAACCTAACCTAACCTTCAAAGAACTTATAAGTAAGCTCGTTTTCGTTCATGTCCATCCAATTCATTCCTAAATCAAATCATTCTTATTGCCCATTGGCTATTTGAATTTTGATCTCTTAATTACCCATGGAAGCGATTTCTTCGCTACCAACGACCATTTAGTGTTCACCTACCCACCAAATTGGCATTTATTGCTCGAAAGTTAAGCTCCAAAATTGTTTGGATCGTGTTTTCTTGGTTCTATTACACTTGATGAGCCCGGATATGCCTTGACGCACAAGGTCAGGCGCACACAGGTCGTATAGAGGTTGTAAAGGACACTATATACAGTCTCATGCGATAGATAAGAGTTTTTGGTTTGGTTTGGAGATAATAACGTCTGGCAGTTGGCGAATTAGATTCAGTGGTTGTGGTGTGACGGAGTAACGAATATCTAAGATTTTCACGTTATTTTTGGGGTTCCGTACCTCAAATTTTAATAAACGGAAACCTTACTTAATTGTTACTGAAATAAAGATCTTATACTTAGATCACTTTTGCTGTCTGTATGTCTGTCACGACCCTTTATTTCAGTAACTATTAAAGATATCGACATGTTTGGAACTTTATTTCCGACACATTAAAACCAAAATTGTTTTAAAACTGGGTCACTAAAAATCGACAACAGATAGCTACACCTGTATAGGTACTGGCTGGCCGATATGCAAGGCATCTAGTTTGCAAATGCCAAATTCCAAATGGACTTTTGACTGTATATAGTAACCGTATCTACATCGTCAATTATTAACGTTACCATCATATGCCGAGACGGATCTGGGGTTTTTAATTTTTCGGCAATTTTCGAACCGAGCGTGCTGGTTTATGTTAATTTAGGATATTTTATACACAATTAAATTCTTCCTTATCTTCATAAGACCATGGACAAATTAAACACATTGTAATTACTTTACTTCCAGAGTAAGGACGTAACAAATAACGAATTAAAATAAATCTTGATTTATTTATTGGAAACTACAACGGATGTAATTGTTGTTTTTGTTTTCATAGGTATGTCGGAAATATTCAAAAACGCTGAGAATAGATCTTGATGGCTTAGTTTTTTATTAGGTAATACGTCGTTTTTCTCTTGTATAGTTATTAATAAACGGCGTATAAGTTGAACACTGCAAAGTTGTTAACTGATATTCGGTAGCGCCGCAAGGGGAAGCACGTGGAGATGTACCTGCGCAGACGGCCACCATTTTGGGTCAGCTTAATTGCCGGATTCTATACGGATATCAAAAAACATAACACGTGATAAGAAGTGACCCAATGCCCAAACGTTACAAGGCCGGCGATAACGTCGATAAAAGTTTTTCTTCTACGTTTCTGAATTCTGATACGAACCGCTAAGGTGTGGAACGCCCTTCTAGCATCCGTGTTCCCAGCCGAGTACAATCTGAGTGCCTTCAAGAGAAGAGTGAATAGGCTTTTCTAGTCTAGGTCTCTTCCAACCTAGACCTCATCATTGCTTATCATCAGGCATGATTGTCGTCAAGCTCCAGCCTGTCTATAATAATTAAAAACCGGCCAAAAGAGTAAAACGTGTAGAACTGGACGACTGAATGGCGCAGCGGTAGTGGTCGTAGGTTCGATTCCCGCAACTGTAACATATTTGTGTGATGAGCACGAATGTTTTCCAATTTTTTTCCTGTCCATAACACAAGCGATTTTGAATGTCCTATATTATGTTTATTTATTAAAAAGCTAAAAAAAACTTTGTTTAGTTTATGATTAATTATAATTTGTAAAAAGTTTATGATTAATTTGAAAAAAATTATGCTAGTTAGACCGCTCGTTTAAGTTTTACTTACATTTTAATCATAATTATTGTCTCCAAAAGAGTTCTTAAAATCCTATATTTTCTCAAATATTTTTGCTCAAATTTTTGATTAAAGAAAGAAGTACCTATTTGTAAAGCTAAAGAAGTATTTTTTTTAGTTTTTCGCTCAACAAACTAACTCTATGCCAGATAGTACTTATTCGGATCGAATCAAAATTTCAAATTGAAGAAACACAATAAAACATGCTTTGGCATTTATATTGATAAAAAACTATATAGGTATCATTCAAGATAAACTATGACCTTATTTTTTATAACATAGCAACAAAATAAGCTTAAAAACATTGCAAACCGGAATCTAGGCAGCTCTTGCAAAACATCCTAACTTCCTAAGCAATAAAAACTAAGATATATTTCGTTTTAAACACTATTCCTTGTTATGCATAGCTAATTCAAGGTTAGACTGGGTCCTATTAAAATTTTATGGCAGCCATCCGATTCGCCATCGAGACGTTAATAAAATTAGCAACAATTAAAACTCATGATAATTAAGTCGGCAAAGTTGACCTACCAAAATTAGTATCTTTCTTTTAACATAATTCATTTATTTCTATGTAAAATATAAATACCTTCTTTCATACCTCTATTTTTCGTTACTAATGTAGAATGTTTGATAAGTTTTGATACTTGACTACAAAAACAACATGACCAAAAATATTATTTTTGTCTATTTAAAATAGGTGTAGCTGACTTTGTAAATTTTGATTGTTGCCGCTAAATATACTGGCGTCTTAACTCTACAGAGTTGTGGCTTTGGGTTACCTGCCATAAATAGAATACCAAAAGATGGCGCTGTTCCCGATTTTTAGCATTATATTAATGCTACAATAAATGATAATTATCTTGAACTCGGACGAAGGGAAAACGATAAATTTTCAAACACATCTCAAAGTAGGTACATACAATATCTACTTTAGTCTCTAGATACTACCACAGTGTTAAAATATCCTACTACGATATCTTTAAACTGTGATACTACTTTGAAAGTCGTATTGTATTGTAAAATCACACATCATTATGTGATTTGTTAAAAATACTGAAAACAAATGAGATATTTATGCGCCAGTGGCCAAAACTGACACCTAAAATCCATGAATATTTCGTTATCTTGACCCAAACAGCGCCAATCTGAATTTCATGTACCAGGAATAACCTTGGCTTTTTGTTTTATATTAGCACACATTTAAATCCTTCCCGAATTGTAAGGTTGCATTTAAATTTTCGTATATTTGAGGATGTTTATGCGCAATTCAAAAATATAAATCACAAGTGCTTATACGCATATCGAGGGTTCCTTACTGCTATTTTCGAAACCTCACATTCGCGTGTATGGCAAAACTTACATAGGTACTTGAAAGATAATTACTAAAAAAACTTATGTCGGCGCATTAGGATTTTTTTGATAAGGGAAAAATTCGTTACCGACTTCAGTTTATTAGTTTTTTTATTGATAAAATATTTTTTAGTATCATATTTTTTTATTTACTTTTCTCGGCGCTCTTAGTGCCACGTCAAGTCAAACTTACTACTTTTGGAAGACATCTTATTAATTGCAATGATGATAGGTACCCATGCAACTAAAAATATATTTTTTATGTATATAGCATATTAAAAATAAAATTTAAATATAGTATTTTATAAGTATAAAATAAGTGCAGTGCTATGTAGATATGCTAACAAATTGCCACCTGGTTAAACAAAGATAAGTACATAAAGGTACTTTTATAATCTGATGTAGATTTTGTACCCACCCAGTGTCGCAGTTTAACTCGTCGTGATACGTTTGGTAATCTATTCTGCACGTCTAATCTATCTATCGATTATAAAAAACCTGATCGGTTTCCCGCGCAATTCGCGCTCGGGCGTCCGTCGAGAAACCGAATTCAAGGCCGCATTCCAATTTCAATCCATTGTCAATGTCGCCACTGTCACTGCGGATGACGGATGTTTTCTTTGGCTATCTACATTAAAGCACTTTTAAAAATTGGAACAGACACCAACCGACGAGGTAGAGAAATTGGCGGGAATTCAACGAAAAAAAATGGCTGTATTTTTTTTTGTTTTATTTATAGCTGACTAGGTATTCACTCGATAAATCTTTACTGACTGACGTATAGCTCACAGTTTAAAGTTAAACCAATGGGTGTTGCTGTAGCAGAATGAAATTTTGCAAAAGGCTTATTTTTTCATACTTAAGTGTTTTCGTAGATTAATAAACTCAGAAAATGCGTCAACAAAGCCTCACAATGGTTCAAAAAGTTTTCAACTTTTTTTTTAATCATTACAATTTTTTTTAATGCAACAACTGTATTGTATCTAATAAAAACATGTATATAAATAAGTAATAGAATATGTTATAATATGAATAATCAATTCTGGTAGTCGTTGACGCGACGCGGTGCGGCGGTGCGCAAAGAAACTTGATTCGGGTTTAGATATTTCGTTTTATCTATGACCGCGCTCCCAACGGTCAATGTCAGTACAGCCTGCACCACTGACTTGTCATTTGAATATTTTTTGCATATTATGTATCAATTATTCTAACATAATTAATAAACAACTTTTTATTTGGGTTCATTGACTTCACCAAGGATATAAAAATGATTTGGCGGTGGCCAATTCATTAGTCATTATTTTATGATCCTTTTAATGTAATTCGATTTCAATAATAAACACATAAAATACTATTTACTTGGAAGTCGTATTGTATATGTAAATAGGTAAAATTTTGTTTGTATATTAATAAGATACTTAAACTTAATACTTATTTCATTTTTAGGAAACAAAATAAGTAATATTAAATGTTAGGCAGCTCGCTACGTCTTGATCGTTGATCCACGCTATTTCTTGGAACATAATATACCAAGTACTACCAAAATCTTTTCGTCTTTAATCTCAAGAAATCGTATCTCGATTTTAATTTCCTGGGACGTAAGGTTGATATTGACATGGCAAATAATTTCCACGGGCGCATATCAACAAATTTACACTGTAATTTTGATTGACACCAACCATTACTGGCGAGTTAGAAGTTGCGTCATCAGCAACTACGGACATACGTAGCTTAATTTTTCGGCTGCAGCAACTTTAAATGTGTTGTTGATTTTCTTATTTTCACTTGATATTGAACTTTAAGTCTTTAGTGTTAAAGTCAAGGTTAAGTTACTGTCTGTTTTTGTTATGTTTGCTTGCCTACAGCTATTAGTGATCTCTTGGCGTGTATACCATTAGGTATATTGTAGTCATTTATTTTGGCGTATTCAATTTTATAAATATAAAATACAATAAATACTTCTGTGATTTCAAACAGTTTATTAATAAAAATATGTTTGTAGTATATTATTTTATGCTAGCATATTCAGTCTGTAAAATTAAAAGTTAAAGACATCTATAACAGTATACACATTCTGTGACACGCATAAACGCAACTCTGAACACAGTCCATGATCCTTCCGTAGTCTATGGATTACTCTGTGTTCCCATTTTCCCTCCACGGCAAGTGTCAAGTGATCGGAAGTTTGGTAAGATATTTTAAAGTGTTTATTGAAATATGTGAGTCGTTTTCATAAATGTCTTAGTAACACGTGATTGATATTTTATGTGTTACTTTTCAAGGTTGTACATACTACCTTCTAAATAGTAAATAACGAGTAAAATAATAATCCATTTAGAGTCTAACGAAATTACACTAATCACGGTGCGGTCACGCGATTCGACTATCTTTATCTCCCTTATGATATAATTATTTTGACGGTTCTGCCGGAGGCCAACTCGGCATTCTTTGTGTCTGTTGTTCACAATTTTGGGCTATTTGATGTGGGATATATTATTCCAGTGATCCACTTGTATACGGATCAAACTAGGTGTCATAAAAAGTTACTATTATGCCTTATATTATCTCTATTGTAACTACTAACTACATAACGGACAGAACTTCTCTTTCCAGTTAATTTTCAAACACTAATAGTACTGCACTACATTAAAATATACCTATATAGAAAACCTGACTTATTGACTCTTCGTCGTCCTCGTCACTGAAAACTTTGAGACCTGACTTTTCCTTGGATCTAAAAAGCTGAAGTTGTACTCTTTTACACTGAAGACATAAAGACGGATTTTGAAAAAAAGGACTATATTCAAAAGGGATCTAGCTAGTCATTTTTTATTGAAGGTCATTAATAAATACATACGTCTACGTCAGCTTTAACAACAATCTGTATATTTTATAATTATTCACACTAACCATTTTTGTCGATATTCAAATAAGTTTTGATATCCATAAAATTATGTTAATTAATTCAATCTAATCGAACAATGGTTTTAATTACAAAGTTATTAAGACAAAATCTATTGATTGAATACGCATCAGAAACGCTACAAATCGAACTTCATCAATGACTGGAAAATTACTTCAGTCTGAAGGAAAGCTAATGTCCAAGTAAATTGTTTTATTTATGGTCAACCTATCAAGCAAGAAACATCTCGAGTCGTTAAGGTATAAGTAATAAGTACACGTCTGAGAATATTACTTCCTTCAAAGTCACCTCATTAAACGAAACTATATCTAAATATAAGCTTGAAAATATAAGACATATAATCCTAAGGGCTGATTTTTCAATCGCCAGATAAACGTGAACTAAGAAATAAATTTGTCGTTTTGACAGTTTTGATGGCATGAATGTTTCAAATTTTTTCCTCAGATTGTTTATCTATCGATTCAAAAATCGGCCCTAAGTTTAAACAAAAACATTAAATTTTAATAATAGCAATTTCACATACCTAAACACTTATTAATGTATATATTAAAAGAGTATAATTAAAACTAATAAAAGCGCTATCAAATTAAAATGGACTATTTAAATCAATACAAATACGAAGTTTTTTGTGTCCCACGAGTTTTTTTTTTTTTTTTTTGAAAATTCGGTGTCCCCTTTCATAAAAAGAGATCTTTCCTATCAGATTAATTTTATCAATAAATGTTCAATAATATAAAATAATAATATACTAACATACATGAAACAATAATATACAATGATATATATACATACAATTAAATAATAAATAATTAACTGTCGAACGAGTCCCACGAGATTGGTAAAATACCGAAAACCCCAAAATGACGAAGTATCAGTAGTGCTGCTATTGGTTCTAGACCAAACATTTGTAGCTACGTAAGACCAGTTTAAATATAATTTGGTTAACTGAACATAACTTCATAAGGGTTTAATGTTACAATCTTGTGGTTAGACTCTCACGTTATTGGAATACCGAGACTTGACTAACATAACTACCATTATAATCTTTAATAATTAAATAAATTCTCTCTCATTTAATATATTAATTTTGTGTAATTAATTAACCACTTACTTACTACATACGAAAAGTAACTTGAGCTTAGTAAGTATTTAGTAAAGTAAGTAATTAGTATTTAAAGCTTCCTTTTTCATTCATAATAGGTACCTAATACCTTTCCACCTAATAATAAATATGAAAATAACTTTAATAATCAGACATTGTTGCGAAATGAATAATGTTTAAAGGCACATAATATTTATCATGTCAAAAAAAAACAAGCTACAACAATAACTCAAATAGAAAATATCACACGAAAGCTACAAATAAAAGGCACACCCACTACGCGGCTTGGCTGCGCAGACGCACGCGTGACGTCACCCGGCGTATTTAGCGTGACCTTGGACCGGCTCAATGCCAAGCAGAAATTAGGCAGCCCGCACAGCCGAGCGCATCCATACCATTCTTACGTCAATTCGAAATATATTTTTTCGTTACGTAATTTATTTATGTAAACATTAGAGAGTACACTTTTGAGTTAATGATAAGTGATAAATCAATGAGTGATAAACACTATCCTACTCGTACATAAAGCTATCTACTTTTTTCATTTTGTCTTTTGAAATTGTCTTTCTTTAGTCTCCGGTTACTCAACAAGGATAGGTTAGGTTAGGTTAGGTTTATCCTATATATTTAACCTATTATAAGTCAACAAAAACATTAATGAAATATGTACTCTCAATAATTCATAAAAATTATCACTGACTCATCACTGTCCAATCAAGTCTTTAAAAATATGAAATTACGCACAATGGAGACAACGCAAGATCAAACTAACAAGCAAGGATGGATCAGCTAGTTGTTCATAAAATACATTAATTTTCACACAAATTTATTTTGGATTTTATATGATTTCTTTATTTCTGTGTGTAAAGTAACTAACTCAGACGCGAGTCAAGTTAGTGTGAAAAATTAATATTCATATTATTCAAGCTTAATACCGGCGTTTCCGTATTCGAATTGTTAAGGTCCCTTAGGTTAATTAATTACTGTTTCGGAATTGTATTTTTATTTGAATAATGAACGTTAAAATATAATGTAACTTTGCCCCACTGGTATTGCGGTAACGAATTTGGTTGTGGATCTAAGTCTCGTGGGGGTAAGTAAGATCTCTATAAATATACTAAGAAAATATAACATAATAACAAATTATTTAATTACGGTCAGTAAAATGTTTTTCAATTCCGGGCAAACGTTTTTTTGCCGTTAACCGACTTATCCTAACACCTACCAAATGTATACAAAAAAATCGGTCGAGCCGTTTCGGAGTAGTTTAGTTACAAATACCTACTGTAATACGAGAATTTTATATGTATATTAGAAAATTTATAACTTTACAAAACTATGGTTACTCAAGTAAGTAAAACGTGCCCGGAAAATACAATTCCAACTATTAGGGTAATGGTCACATCGATCCGAATAGTTATATTCAACCCTTTATCATAATTTATGGTTGCTAACCCCTCGCACAATTAATTTAACCCTTAGCAAGTGCAGGTCGAATTTAAACCGCGCTCAAAACCGCTAGTCATCACTCAAGGGCCCAAGTAACCCCATCTAAACTTTGATTTTAGCAAATGAACGAATTTGGGAAAATAATTTCGAACTACATACTATCAAGATTGATTGAGCCAACTACTTTTTGTTTTTTAGCTACCACAAACTTATGAGAACAAAACATTTTCATTGTGCTACCGAGATTACTTAAACCTTTTTAAACTTTTGATTTTTAACTTTTTCATTGGAAGCAGAATACCTACTAAGCAGTCAACACATATATTCTTTTAATCGGGGCCTATCAAAGAATGATAGCCACTGACTGGCGTACGTTTTTTATCCCTTGAAGGTTTGCTACGACAATGTTATTTTTGTTTAATAGCAATACTTCAATGGATAGAAAATATAATATGCTATTAAACTATCATTATTTGATTAGCACTCAGTTACGGAATACGTGTCAGGTATGATTTTGAACTAGCATCAATACCGTTTGATTCAACCATATTTTTCCTTTTTATTTTTACAGTTTATTTTTTTTTTTAATTTTAGTTCACACTTCACACACTAGTCGATTTATGGTTTTCACTATTGCATAGGTATATTAATAGTTATATTTAATTCTTATCAGGGACTTCAGTCACTACCTAAAGCTATCCCCAAGATAGAGGTAGATTATAGAACTAAGGGCAGGGTCACACGAACCTACAAATAAATTATGAACCCTTATTCCTCAAATTAGCATAGATAAGGAAGTGGTCACATCCTAAGATGCTTGAGGTATGTACCTACTTTAGAATTTATTATGTATCTTAAATTATACACACAAGTATACTAATAGCAAGAAAATGAATTTAGGACTTGAACTTAATGGATCATCCGTCAAATATTAATCTCGTTTTTGGTTTTAAGAAAAGACCCGCTACCAGTTAAATTGTTTATGTTAGCAATAATCAGTTATTTATAAACCGAAACATAAACTGTCAATTATCGAGTATTAAATAATTGTCTATAAATCATCGTAGTGATATTTAAAGACAAAGGGCGTTTGTAACGAGTATCACGAGTAAAGATTTCCTTGTTAGATAAAGAGACTAGTACAAAACCGTACCTAGAAACAGTATGGGGGTTTAGTAAGATGTGTATACACACGCTGCTTAAAACGTATATATTAATGCCCTTACAAATAAAAGTGGAATAAAGATAACAGAGAAATTGTTGACAAGTACCTAATGCCTGATGGACAAAGAATGAATAAAACTTTTAAAAATAAAATTAAGACTTTTAAGCTGATTATTCAATCCAATTAAGTAAATTATGGAATAGAAAATACTTTATTTCATGTATTCCAAGCATGCAGAGGCTCTAAATATGACAAGTCATTTTATTATACATTTTATACTTTATTAGTTTACAAATTGCGACAAAACCAGCAATTTCGATTACTTAATCACGTAGAAGATTGTCAAAATAATACTCAAAATTTATCAAAGCATGTTTGAGAATATTAACTTTTTTTATGTTTATGTTGTATTAATTATGTACCTATATCAAAATTTACTATCTTACGATTTTTTAATATGGTCTATGTTCGTCTGTTCTACCTTGATTTTTAATTTGTGGAAGAATACCTGGAATCTAATATATAAAACCTTAAATCCAATATATAAATCGCGCAATTTTTGTTACCAAACTTTTTTGAAACGGCTCGACCGATTGATATGAAATTTAGAGTCTTAGAGTAGGTCGTAAGCTATTTTTTATATCCCTAATGGCAAAATAAAGTTTGCCGGGTCAGCTAGTATGATGCAAAATGTTTGCGGTTTTCACTTTTAATCATTTTTTCGATCGTGACATAGATTTTCTATACATCTGTCCCATACTCCCAACAGACTTCTTATACAGTAAATCTAGACGGGCTTGGATACACCAGGGCTTCGTTAACACCTGGTGAGCTGAAATCAAGTGCGGGTCATATGGTCACTGAGACCACCCCGCGTCGCTGATTACATGGGAGAGCGGTCAATGTTTACAGGGTTGACGTCTCAAGTCGATGTGGTATGGCTTCCCATGGTGTCATGTGCTTAGTGTTGATCTCTTTTAGTAATATGCTTTGTTATTACTCCAAAAACTTCTTGATTATATTATAATACTAGCTTTTGCCCGCGGATCCGCCCGCGTTAAATTCGATTTTTTACTAATCTTGAGAAAAAATTGAATTTCCTTTTCAATGACCTTTACACCTACTTTCAGGACAGATTGTCAAAGTAATCTACCTATAGCTGTAGCTATAGATTACTGTTGAAAATTAGGGTTTTTTAAATATCCCATGGGAAATATGGATTTTCCCGGGACAAAAAGTGTTTTACTATTGACTATGTTTTAATCCAGGTTATAAGCTATCTATGTTTCAAATTTCAGCCAAATCGGTTCAGTAGTTGCGGCGTGAAGGAGTAACAAACATACACACTTACACACACACTTTCGCCATTATAATATTAGTGTGACTAGCTGACCGGGCAAACATCGTTTTGCCGTTTAAGGACATCAAATATAGAAAACAACCCGCTCCCGGACCCAGAGATCACACCTGAAAATTTCATAACGATCGGTCCAGCCGTTAGGGAGGAGTTTGGTTACAAAGAAAATCGAGAGAATTTTATATATTAGAAAGAAGATACATAAATCGTCTTAATCGTCTTTGGGGTATAGTGGTGTTGCTGTTACGGTAACTTCATACTAGAGATGCAACTAATATTCGGCATACAGTCGGTATTCGGCCTATTGGGCCAATTTTTCAGTATTCGGTAATACTAATTACAATTCTACTTAAAATACCAAACATTTATATAAGAAACAATCATTAATTGAGAAAACAAAAATATTGGATGAAACGGTATTCGTTTACAAAATGTACTATTTTGAGATGTAATAAGGATCTGCGTACGGTTTAAATAAGCACTTCTTCCAATAAAATTCATTTAGTTTCCCGACTTCCCAGCACAAATAGTCCCCTCGATTTACATAAAATATTATAATAGGTCGGTAATAAGTAAAACACCATTCAGCGAACACATAAATGCCATAATATAATATTCCAAAATACACCCATATTGAGAATTCCCATGAAATCAACCCAAAACTGCGCAAATTCAAACAGGATGCATCGTGCAACTTAAGAGGGATGCTTACGACCTGTCCCACGACCCTGCAGGTGACGGCCCACATGTCTCTAACCATGAATATAGATAGCCTATAATCACCTTTAAATCTATCGTATTAGGGTCTAAAAGAACTGCATAACTTAACTTTGTTTGCATCATCCCCATATGTCTTCAACTTCGAGATAAGAATAGATTCAATCAATTATAACCTCTGCTACTTTAGATTAAGGTCTATATGAGCAGCTAAGTTAACTTTGTCTTTGCATCTGTGGGAACAGGGTTTCCGTAGTATTGGATTCTTGGATACTGTCATTTCCTTTGTAAAATTCTTTGTTGCGCAGTGATTTATCAGGATCTAATATTTGGTTTCGTTAATGCGTCCTTTCAGTCAAATTTTTACGTTTGGATGTTTCTGTGCATCTGTTTAGGGGCGTTTATGCATTATTTTTGATCTATGGGAATAGATATAATGCAGTGTGGGGTCCATTCTATGGTCGATGGTATTAACTTTTAGTGCATTATTGATGGACACTGTACCTACAGAACTTTAACTAAAAATTCAAATCTCCTTAATCGTATTATTTTTCTATAAACATTTTTTTAACACACAAAAAATATCTCTATAAAACATCATTTTGTGAAAATGATGTTTTATAGAGATATTTTTTGTTTATAGTATAAGTTTACATTTACACGTATTTTGCATACGTTGCGAAATACAAATCCTATACCTTTAAGCGAGCAATTCTTGTATATATATAAATATATATATTTCTATATAATCCGAATCTCGGAAACGGCTCGAACGATTTTCATGAAATTTAGTATACAAGGGGTTTTGTGGGCGATAAATTGATCTAGCTAGGATTCATTTTTAGAAAATGTCATATTTGCCAAAAAAATATATACATCTATACCTACCTGACATGTATTGGCGATAAAGTAAAACTATTAAGTACAGTGAACTATTGGTAAGTAGCTGTAATACTACCGAGCAAAGCTCGGTCACTCAACTAGTATACCATTTTCTAAGAACCGATTTTAATATAAAATTCAAAAAGTATTAACAATAATTAATTTATCATGCACTTAATAAGATTTTACAATATTATGTTGGATATTAGAGTATTTTTGTAAATCCGGATTCTAAAGGAATGAGAGTTTCTAGGTTTATAAAGTTACATTTTAATATCCATTTATGTCAATAAGTAGATAAGTTATACAATCTTATACGTAAAATTTTGGTGTTTTATTATGTTTTTTTTTACATTCGCCATACAAAAAGAAATCTCCCAAAAAAAAAGAATGCACCAAACACCAAGTTACGAGTCAAAAACGCATCAAAACAACGCATTCCCGAGATGCAGTGGAACACAAAAATTAACATAACAAAAGGATGCGTAACGGTCATCTCCGTATGCAGCCGACCCTCTTTCCATGCTGTGGGGTATTATTGACCCACTGCCCGAATTTAGGGGTTGAATCTGAGGGATGTATTGACAATGCATGACAATGATCGATTTGTAGTTTTCTATTTAATATGATACTAGCCCGGGAAAAAAATCATGGGTGAATTAAAAGATTTATTGAAACTTGTTGCCGCTTCCGTATTACCTAAGTAGTAAGTACCTACTTTACAAAACTTACTTCGTATAAACCTCTTTTAAACCTCTTTTTTTGGGCGGGTCTCTTCTCAGGGTGTTTAGTCATAGATCACGTTGTCCAAGTGCGGGTTGGCAGGCTTCCAACAACTTCACCTTCTTCCTTAACCGCTAAGCATGATATTTAGTTTCCCTTAAACGCTCGTAACTCCGAAAAGTCTAAACTTTTCTTCACACTTAGTTTCGCTCCGACATCGGAACATCATCAGGAGGTATTGACATGAGAAAATGTATCTGCTAACATAGGATATTTAGTCGAATCTACACCTGAATCCTGAAGGAACTCCGCTACCTATTTGTTATAATTTATGCGCATTTGGCATGCCTTGATAAAAAGAATTAAATCCAACAAGTCAGAGAACATACCTACCTAAGTATGGAGCAAATGCAAAACTATTTTAGAATTTTTGCGATACTAAAATATTTTTTGGAATACGCGAAATAATTTGATTTGTAAATTAATTTTATCTACCAACTTCCGCAAAGTACATACCACCTGGCAATGCAAGACTTTCATATTGGTTGTCAAGCGAAATTAGTCCTTCTGTCAAAATGGTCAAAATAACGATACTTATAAATAATATTTATGAGGTGAAATTTCCGATCACCTGTTGTACATTGCATCACGTATTACCAGTAGGTACTACCATAGATAGTTGTATGTCTAGACAAGGCACAATATTAATTGTTCGCTAATGTTAAAATGCAGAAGTATTCTAATTTTACGAAAAGGCTCTATAGAGAGTGTTTTTAAGTGAGACGGTATAGGGAAGACCTAATTGAACCTACTTAGGAAGCATGAGATCTCTTCCTTTGAGAAAGCAATTTTGGCATACATATTTCATTTGTTGGTCGAACCATATCAAACGCAGTAAAGTTGATTATTTTTTTATTGCTCATCAACTCAGTTTCATAAAAGTTGTGATAGAAGTGTGAACTAGTTAGAAGACACTGTGTTAGAAGACAGAAATCCTGACAGCGGGTATTGGTCAAATTAAAATAGATACATTAGTGTTTTAAACTTCAGTAGTCAGCTAGATTTTGTCAGCGTAATGACTAAGAACCCTTAGAAAATTAATAGTGCATTCTATTAAGAATACCAAAATTTTAATTTAAAATTTAAATCCAGATTACTTAACGGCCTACAAGCCGTATTTAGGTGATTTTGAATGAAGTTTTATGCAAAAACTATAAAGACAATTACTTTCAAATTTACACGTCATGTATTTTGGGTCTTTAATCTAAAATCGCTTAGAAGCAGAAACACGATTGGATAATATTTTCTCGATAGGAAGTTCTTCCAAAAGTTGCTCCAAAATCTCAGTTTTTCTATGTTTTATCGGAAACTACAATGGACGTAATTGTAATTTTTGTTTTAATGTATCGGTAATAATAATATCCTAAAACGCTTAGAACAGATTTTTGATAACTGGCTTAGTTTTTGAGTAATTAGGTAAAACGTCGTTTTTCTGCTATATTCTTCCGCGACGCTGCATGTCGCACCTACCAAATCTCCGTGAGAGTGAGAAAGACAAAAATAAATTCAATAAATCCCCTTAAGTATAAGTTAAAAATCTATAGTAATGATTTTATTGTCAAGGGTTTTACCAGTTACCAGTGAATTGATCAGATAAAAAAGTTAAAATAACTCTCATTTTCGTACAAATAACCATATTAGGCTATTTCAACTCCTTAAATGAATGTATTCTAAGAAATACCTATTTAAAATAATATCTTTCGCAAACATCTATAGCATGGTCTTGGTCAGTAATTTTATGACCGCCAAAACAGGAATCGTGAAAGAGATGGGTGATAGCTTTACAATACGACAGAAAGGGACACAAGATGGATGTATGGATATCCTGCGTGTTATTGATCACGTTTTTCTTGAATTTTGTCACGTACATAGAATTACTTTTAATTGCTGTTAAGTATGACCTCAAATATTTTGATAATTATTTCGTCCTTTGAGTTTTTTCTTTATTTTTGATTGTTTGTACCAATATGGGTGTCTGAACGTGGGTGAATTTTTAGATTATTTCTTTGATTAAGAAACTTTAAACGTTTGTCAAATTCTTGTCTCCTTTAGTTAGACTTTCGTGAGTGGAAGTGATATTAGTACCTATATTATTAATGTATCCTTTTACTGGATAATAATCTATATCCAAAAATACGGCCTATATGAAATAAATAAATCATTTGAGCATTGAGTAGTATCTGTTATGATAATTTTTTATAAGGGTATCAAGGCGCCTAAATATCAACTTCAAAATTATGTCTAAAACTCTAACTTTCACTTAAATGTGAAGGCTAATATCAAATGAACCTAAAATGCAATAGTTTCATCAATAGCCGTAACCTATATAAAATATGTGAAATTTCATATCCATGAGACCGGAATATCTTATACAAAATATTACAGATTTCTAAAGATACCATGTATAGTGGTAAATCAATACCATTATCTTGAAACCACTATAAAAATGAGTGATACCAAACAACGCGAGCACTTTTCTGCGAAACAATCCAAAAGGTCAAAGAATTTATAACTCAAGAATCTAACTGCCAAGATTCAAAGTCGCTTGGCGATCATAAGCTCTCCTTGAAATACAATTATCTGTATTATGTCAAACGAGATTGAACCATAATGCATAGAACATTAAATCAGTATTGTAATAATATACTTGCAAACGAAATTTGAACTACCTACAATTTAAAGTCAACCCTATGAATAAGGTATAAAGTTTATATTTTCACGAATTTTGTTGCTAAATTAGGACCTTTTGTGGTTGGTTGTGGAATGTGCTCCCGCGCATCTCACGGCAGCGGGCGGAAATCTTAATGGATCCTGGAACCTGACTAACTACGGGCTCCATCGATCCGATATTGTGGTGTTAGTAATAATGGGTTTTTGATCTTTATTTTATGTTTTTGAAAAATTGATTTTGGAGTAAATTTTTATATTTTGGCAAAATTTTTGATTATGTAAAAATAAATTTTACCATAAAATAAAACATCTAAATAAGTAAGGGTAAATATTGACATGGATGAGGTAAGAGTAAAAATTGATCACGACTGAAAAAAGAAGTAGTAAGAAAAGAGAATTGATAATATTAACAAAAATAATATATGAAAGCTGTTACATATACGTTTTTCTAAAAGTGTTGGAAGTTGAAGTAAAAAAAAATAGTAAACAACAAAGAAATTCGTTGATCATAACAATTAACAATAGATCGTTTATGTATTAACTTAGCACTGGAATTAAATAAAATTACAATAATACAGAAACAGTGAAATCGAACGCTAAGTGAATATTTAGACTGAAATTCAATTTCTCATATAGATGAGGACAATCTTATAAAAACTCAGTTCAAGCTGTTGATCTGTTTGGCATGATTAAATGATAAATATTATTTTTGCATTTTTAGTAAAAAAATACCTAATAATAGTATGAATAGATGTCTTAAAATAGATTAAACAAAAACCACATTACACACGCCAACCGAACAAATGCCAGGATATGCTAATATAATTAAATAGGTATACATATATCATGTAAAGATTATGTTTAGAAACATTCTAATCAAGTATTTAAATGTAAATGGACTAATAATACGAAATCTTCATAAATAATTCATTCGAGATCGGAAGAACATCATATTATTTGCCAAAATAATGATTTATTTTCTATGGTCACTTCTAATAATGTAAATGCTCTACGAGTGGTGCCGCATTATGCAGTTCAAAATGTTTATTTAATAATAAATACAATACTAATTTATGATTTAATCGATGCATTTTAGATGTTATGGATAGCATAAAAAAATACGTATAATTTATGGTCAGCTTTGCATACCAAACATCAAAACGCGTGCAAAGGCAATAAAAACAGAAATGAATACTAAATTCTGTAATAAACATACATAAAACTTTTTTTTCTATTGCCAAGTCTTATATTTGATGTGGAACATTTTAAAGCTGCTGTAATCTTTTGATTATGGTCTGCAATTGTTTTTTTTAAGAATAAATTCTTAGCAGCCTTACGTTAGTTTAATAATTATATTCGTTGTGTGTTAAGTGCTCCTACTGTGCTACTAAGAAGTAAGAACCACTTTTCAATCCACAGTCATCTACCAATTTAAGACTATCGTCTGGTGACCAAGCGCGACGTGAATATGTGTTTTCAAATATGCTATCTATGCTCGTACAGAGAGTCGCAAGTCCAGAGAAAGCCTACATTTTATTCTTGAAATATTGCTTCGGGTGTTATCGTTTTCATCCCCCCAAATTTTTACACCAAATTGAACAATTTTGGTCTTTTTAGATTCAGTATACCTTAAGCTTTCAACAAGCCTACATTTTATTCTTGAAATATTGCTTCGGGTGTTATCGTTTTCATCCCCCCAAATTTTTACACCAAATTGAACAATTTTGGTCTTTTTAGATTCAGTATACCTTAAGATTCAGCTCCTACGTTTCATTTTACGGTATTTTAGTTTAAATGAATTAAAAAAAATCGAGGAAATATTTAGGTCTAAACAAAGTATGTATATTTAGACGCTAATAAGTTTTGACATAAGCAATATTTCTTAAAAATAAAACGTACGAGCATTGTTCTTCTTTGTATCTGAAACATTTCTAATAATTATAAAACGTACGAGCATTGTTCTTCTTTGTATCTGAAACATTTCTAATAATTATAAAACGTACGAGCATTGTTCTTCTTTGTATCTGAAACATTTCTAATAATTATGAAAATCGGACCACATTTATCGTATTGGTATGAAAGCTTACAGCTAGACGATCCTCTTAAGTACAGTGAATAGACGCTATCTAACACCTCATTGCTTTCTAAAAAGGGATGATTGTGGTCAAGCGCTAATTTATTTTGTACAAACAAAAAAAATGCTCAAATCGTGCATATTACTTCTTTCCTAAAATTTCGCCATCACAACAGCGTCCAAATAACGGTACTTAGCTCTTTACAAACTCGCGACAAATTAAAACGTTTGAAAACCAATTTTCCACGCCCAAATCCGTCACCTTCAATGCCAATATTAAACGGTTTTTTTCTACAGAAGCACGATTTCCAACTTTTTTACCACCGACTCTTAGGTGACAAAAGCCCTGAAAAAAAAACTATCGCACTTCTGATAATAATTACGAACAAGCTTCAAACTTATGACCATCGTATTAGAATTGATTTTCGTTTGTGCTCTTGAGATTATTTTGAATAAAATCAAAAATATTGATGACAAATCAATTTGAATCTTGTCATATAAATCATTACGTTCATATTTATTTGGTTAACTATTTGCCGCTAACAATGCGAAATATGAAAAAACTTAAGATCTTCGGCTCTTTACGCCAATGCATCGAAAAACGGTTATTTGGAAATGAGTTTTTAGAGGCACGTGCCATTCTCGCGGTTCCTGAATAAATAAATAAACTACGATATTTTTTTTTCTTAAAATCACTTCTTTTTCTGTCGGTTAAAATACAGGTTTCCATTTAATAGTAGTAAGGGCTGATTTTTCAATCGTCAGATAAAAGTTAACTGGGGAATAAAAATGACGTTTTGACAGATTTTGTATGGCATATTATGTTTCAGTTAGTTTATGTGGCGATTGTTATAATCTTTCATACTTTGAAATCTTGTATTTTAACAATGACATTTTAGAAAAGAGCAAGTGCCGAGTTTCTTACCAGTTCTTCTCGGTGCAAACCTGCTTTCCGAACCTGGCGGTAGAGTTTTGACTTTTCATAAGAGCCTGTTATTTAGGCCTATGTGAAAAAAAATATTTTTATTTTCATTTTAATTGAAAAATCGGCCCTAACTATTAATTGCATCCGGAACAAAAATAGCCCAGTGCAAGGCAAGATTGTTGCACAAAAATGCAAACAGTAAAGTTTAGATATGTCCAAAATGAAAATGTCACAATAATAATTTATGTTTAGTATGCATTAATAATATTATTACTAATAATGTTTTCATTATGAACAATTAATTAATAATATTGATATTTTTTTCGCAGTAAGGACATTACGTGATTTGTCATTTTCACACAGTCCCGTCACATTTGCATATTAATATTTATTTTATTATGTTTGTAAGCTTTGAAATTATTAATAGGTGCATTGCATCCGTCTTTTGTAGTTTGGAAAAGTACTGGAAAGCTGAATTACTTAAGAGTAATTTTTTTTTAAATAAATAAATATATACAGGACATTTGACACATCGCAATCTAGCCCCAAAGTAAGTGATAGTTGTGTTATGGGTACTAGATGACTGATAATATACATAAATATAATATATTGAAAAACACCCAGACACTGGAAAATATTCATGCTCATCACATAAATATTTACCAGTAGTGGGAATCGAACCCACGACCTCCGGCGCAGACGGCAGGTTCGCTACCACTACGCCATTCGGTCGTCGTAAGTTTACCTATTGTAGCATAGAGTTAGTAACTCCTGGTGGACGCGGGACGGAGGCCGCTCAACCAATCAGCTATTGTAGTGCTATTATCTCGCTGCAGACTCGGTCATAAATCATTCCAGTGTTTCGCTTTTCTTGTTCTGCAGTAATGCACAACACAACAAAAAACAACAAAAGCGAAACACTCGAATGATTTATGACCGAGTCTGCAGCGAGATAATAACACTACTATAGTCTGTCGCTGTTGGCAGCGCTGGCGTATCATTATAGCCAATCGCATCACTCGCCCCGCGTCCCGCAGACCATCAGGAGGGTCAAGTTTATAGCGGTTTACCTATTTGAATTCTTGGAATGATAGGGATATTATATTTCCATCTCCTCACGAGATATCTTAAAAATTATGTAATAATTTTATGCTATTATTTAAGAAATTGTATATAATAACATTTTTTTGAAAAGAGCAAGTGCCGAGTTTCTTGCCAGTTCTTCTCGGTGCAAACCTGCTTTCCGAACCTGGCGGTAGAGTTTTGACTTTTCATAAGAGCCTATTAATTGGGCCTATGTGAAAATAAAGATTTTTCAGATTTTTCATTTTCATTTTCATTTTCTATAGCCGCGGTCGAAATGCCCTTTACAGGAGCATAGGTTATTTTACTCAAATCAAAATATTGATTTATTTAACTCATTTTTGAAACAATATTCGATAATAAAAAAAATTAGACATAAAAACAAATGAAATGGAGCAAATAACGAAAAAGTTATAAGCAATTTAAAAATCCTGATTAGACAGAGATAGCTATATCGGATAGTGACGTCACTATCAACTACAAGTTTTCGAAAGGCGGGAAAGGGATAGAAGAAAAATTCAAATGTTTGTAACTTTTGATTTCCTTGTCGGTTAGGAATTTTGTTTTCAATGGATGTCAGTATTTCTAACCTAGTTTACAACGGACCAGACTTGAGCCGGTGGGATGCTCAGGTACTTATGTACTACCCTACCGGCAAAGATGATAAAAAAAAAATCAAGAGTTAATTCTAAAGAGCCATTTACACGAGGCTTTTTACCGCAATTCAACAAAAGGCCTTTATTGGTCAACTTTGAAATGATAATAGTTTCCACTCTACTTCTCTTATTCGAAGTTGTCTGTACTCAGTCGTACTCAGAGTTGTCTGCGAGTAGTCATTTTCTGAACAGACGTTTTTGGAGCAAGTGTAAATGGCTCTTAAGTTTTGTGAATATTCCAACTGTATAAAAACGTGTAAGTTACCTTACCAAAACAATTTAAAATTCCATGAAATTAATTACCTCCTCTTGAAAATGAAGTGTTTGTTTGTATTTGTGTGCATGTCTGTCAGTGACAATGTATCTCCCAAATAAGGATCTTTTAGGGGAAAAAATCGAAGTATTTTAAAATAGTTTATTACGCCATGCTTATAATTATGTAATATTTTACGTTTTCGAGGGTTGAAATAATGCTATACGTTTTAATTTAAAATCCTTATATTTTTTGCATTAATGTACTAATTCAATTTTACTGCAAATATGAGTTCCATTTTTTGATATTTAATTGAACTTACCTACTCATTTAGAAATTAATAGTTCCTGTGGAGACGAAATTACTTATGTAGTTAATCTTATTAAATTGAAAACAAGCGGATACTGTAAGTAATCAGACGATTTAAATTGGCAATTACTATGTCAAATAAATTATGCATAATATTAATAATTTTAGATAAAAGGAAAAGGATCTGGTTGAGAAACTGTATTCGCTAAAAGTTAGGACCTTATAAAGTAAAAAAGCGTATTCAATTTATAATTGTAACGGGCATCAAATTCGGTGTCCTGCAGGGCGATTCAGAACCCTTCGATAACTAACCGAATCGATTCGGTTAGGTATCGATCTCGAATCGAAGATTTTTTGTCGAGCAATTCAGAACGTTCGGCTTACGGATTCGATTCGCTATCGATTACGAAATCGGTAACGACAAAAAACATTGAGGTTACGTCATGAGCATTTACAAAGTTTGTTTTATACTTAAATTTTACTTGTTTTAAATTCATATTAAGCAAGCAAAATATATTTTTCATAATTCGGAAGGCAATTCAAGCCATCATTTAAAATGGTAACTGACTGTAACTGAATAATTACAACAATAACTGAAGTAATTTGATTTCGAGAGAATTTAAAACCAAAAATTTTAAAATGCTCACAGTTGTCAAATAAAAACTGTGGATGTGATTATTTCCGAGTTTAGAGTTATTTCCCTAGTGTAAGTTATATATATATATATATGGTATGTCTATGGTGAATTTGTTGATTTGTCGTTTTTGCTTTTAGAAAACTTACAGTACCTACGTATCTACAACTTACTATTTAAAAATAAAATATTATTATGCAACATTGTGTTACGAAGAATGAATACCTACATATACGAATCAAATAAATTGTTAGGTATAGGTATTTCAGTATAATCGCCAAATATAATGCCAACTCTGAAGAAATGCGATGTTCTCCTATTAAGGTTAAGGGTTACACCCAGGCGCGAAAATTCAAATTTCGTTGAGTTCTTTGTCAAGTAGTGGGTTAATAATACATTGTAGGCATTGTAGAAAATGAGTTTTGCGAGCATAAAGTTGAGGCATCTTGTTCATGTTCTTAATAAAAACTGCTCAAAAATACAAATTTATTTCACATATTGGTTCCAAATAACTTCAAATCCGGGAAACTGCAGAAAATAATCTATAAAAAAAAAAACTATAAAAAATCGAAAAACTGCAGAAAGAGAACGGATATGGGGTGACTGAGAATTATTGAGCAATGTTTTTGAGAAAAGGAAATAGATGGGTAAATGTTATGCTCGAAAAACTCATTGCCACAACGCCACAACGTTACAATGTGTATAGTTAGTCTAATATTTGCAAAAAACTAAATATAATTTGAAGTTCACGGGTTAGTTTAGCCGAACCACCATAAAACATTTCGATATCGAATGACCTGTAGCTTTCGATAAGAAACCGTAAATAATTATCGAACGTTCGGCAAATATTATCGAAACCGATTGTTGTGAATAGCGTTTGACAGGCGTAATCGTACGATATCTACGTCAGATCGATTGGGTTTCGGTTTCGACAACTTCCCGATCGATTCGGTTATTCTGAATTGAAAATATTTCTTATCGAACCGAATCGTACGATAACAACGTTATCGAATGGTTCTGAATCGCCCGGCAGATTGGCTGAGAAGAAAATGTGAACAGCGAAGCATAATTTTTCGTCAGTTAATACGAAATCTATTTTTGCTGATATTGACAGTGATTGTTTTCTTTAAACTACCGTAAATGTTATTATTTTCTAGATATTGATCCCAATAGTAAAGGGGATTTATTGAATTTATTTTTGTCTTTCTCACTCTCACGGATACGTTGGTAAGTGCGACATGCGGAAGAATATACCAGAAAAACGACCTTTTACCTAATTACTCAAAAACTAAGCCAGTTATCAAAAATCTTTTTCTCAGCGTTTTTGGACATCATTATTACCGACACTTTAAAACAAAAATTACAATTACATCCAATGTAGTTTCCGATAAAAAGTAGAAAAACTGAGATTTTGGAGCAACTTTGGGAGAACTTTCTATCAAGAAAATTTTATCCAATTGTGTTCCTGCTTCTAAGCAATTTTAAATTAAAGACCCAAAATACACGACGTGTTAATTTGAAAGTAAATGTCTTTATAGTTTTTGAATAAAACTTCATTCCAAATCGCTTAAATACGGCTTCTACGCCGTTAAGATAAAATATCCATTATAGTATAGAGCCTCTAGAGTCTAGACTCTGTAGTTCTAAATGAATGAGCCCGTATGAAAACTAAACAGTTCCTTTCAAAGTAACTTTTTCAAGTAAAAGCGCATTCTCCTACATCCTTAATAAAAATTAAGAGTCGTGACAGACAGACGGACAACAAAGTGATCTTATAAGGGTTCCGTTTTTTTCTTTTGAGGTACGGAACCCTAAAAACAGATAAGACATCAGCTGAGATTGTAGTCAAGCGGTAATCAATAAGTACTGAACCTACGTGATTGATAAAAAGGAACCTTGAATTTTTCACTCCACCGCCTCGGATGATTCATAGAGTTTTCCCGACCTCACAAAAAGCGTTGTTATCAATGACGCAGTAGTCAGTACCTAATGCACTATACACTAATACAGGGTTATTTAAAAAATACCACATCGCTCTCGGCTTGTAGTAAACAACTTTTGTTCTACGACTTTTTTTTGACTCGATATTTTGAGAAATATCAAATATTCAATATCTAGCGGAGATACTCTAATTGTTACTACTCTGTGACGGCGGCAGCGCGCAAACTCGCGGCACGAGACCGCGGCTTGGTTTCACAGTGTAATGTCACTTTACAGAAATAAAATGAAATAAATATTTTTTCGTATGTAATAAATTAATACTAATTTGAAAAGTCGTAGAACAAAAGTTGTTAGTTTTAAAGTAAACAACTACAGGCCGAGAGCGATTTGGTGTTTTTTATATGACCCTGTACAAGCTAGAGACCATTCTGGTAGTTACAGAGTAAGTTCGTAGACATAACTTCAGCCATTATGGTGATAAAAAAATTCAGCGACCTTTGCTATATATATTTATATATATTCTAGATATTAAGGTGTCTGAAAAACTGGCAAAACGAAACGTTTTTCTCGACAATAGTAGGTAAGTATATTAAATTAATACAATTATTTCATTTCATTTATTATATTTATTGCGAAACTTGGTGTACCTACATAGATCTTAAGTAGATTTTAAACAAGTTACGGCATGCAATAATAGGTTACAATTAATCTTATAACACCTTACAACTATCTATTACTATAATATTATTTAATTAAAGGAGAACAATATGCAGTGAACTTTTAATTAATACAGAAGGGAGAAAAAGTAAAATCAATCCTATAGGTACATATTATTGTGCATCTTATTCATAATACTATATCAATATCAATTTAGTATATCAGTATTTTTTGTTGAGATTAGAGTTGAGAGTTAGCGTTGAAAGATTTTTTATGGTTTAACCAATTTTATTTATTTTTAACAAAATAAACTGCGTATAGACGTACGGCGTTATTTTCTATATTTGTGTATATTTAAGTTAGCCTTCAATTACTCACTCCATTGGCGCAGTCAACTTAGACTTATCCCAAAGCCATTTATTATATCATAGAAAAATATCAATCGAAGGCGACCTCTTTATTTTGGCGGCAAAAACATCAATGTCAAAGGCGTCCATGCGTTAAGTATTGGCACAACGATTGAAAAAAAACAGATAATTTAGGTAAATAACAAGAAATCAACAGTTTCTTAACTCGACGAATCGAAATGATCGAGATCATAGTTATTTTTTTAGTTATGCTATTCATAATTTTCGATCCGAACGATTTGCGATTATTTATTAACAGTGAAACCGAGGTTAATGATTTTTTTTCATCATGGGGTCGTCGTAAAATAGATTATTTTTCTTCTTAGAAGCGGTTGTGTAAGGTGTGGAAATTGCAACGATTTTAAAAGGTAGTGTAAATCAAGGCGAACTTAAGCCAAATTGAAACTACTGAATAATATTTAATTAAAAGTTTACTACTTATCGGTATACCAATTTTCATGATAAATATATAGGACACACATCGCAATCTAGCCCCAAAGTAAGCGATAGCTTGTGTTATGGGTACTAAATAACTGATAAATATACATAAATATAATATACAGAAAAACACCCAGACACTGGAAATCATTCATGCTCATCACACAAACAATTACCAATTGTGGGAATCGAACCCACGAGTCACACCCTCCGACGCAAACGGTAGGTTCGCTACCGCTACGCCAGTCGGTCGTCAAGTTAAAAGTTTGTTTGTTTGGTTGAGCGCGCTGATCTCAGTAACTTGCTGTTCGAATTAAATTTTTTTTTTTTTGTGTTGGATAGGTCATTTATTGAGGAAGGTTATAGGGCTTATATTATAACATCACACATGACACAAAGATCAATAAGAGGGCATCAATGAAAAATTGTGTAAAAAAATGGTTTATTTTGAGAGATTCCGTTTTGTAACTGCACTGGGTTGAGTGTACGCTTCTACAGTTTGATCCCGAAGTATGTTTTGGATTTACCTTTGCACAGGTTTAAAGACACTGTCAAAAAACATTGAATAAATCATGGTTACTATACCATTGAAGAAGATTATTAGAATGTTAGGAATATGCTTCCATGTCCTCACGAGATATCTTAAAAATATGTAATAATTCTTAATAAGAAATCTTGTATTATAATAATTACATTTTTCAAAAGAGCAAGTGCCGAGTTTCTTGCCAATTCTTCTCGGTGCAGACCTGCTTTCCGAACCTGACGGTACAGTTTTGACTTTTCATAAGAGCCATTTATTTAGGTCTATGTGAATAAATATTTTCATTTTCATAAACGGTTAAAATTACTCAAAAAGTATGACGAAGTTGTTGTTCGTTAAACGTTCTATTTCTTTCGTTCGGGACAGCTAGTATTAAAATAAAGCATGGATGAAATCTACACCTGATCCTGCGATTTAAGAGAGTGTTTGTAAATCCTTGTTTTCCGCTTTTCAAACCCTGCTCATGAGTTAATACTGTGACAGATATCGGTACATATTATGTTTCAAGTAGATACACAACTGACTTGTATAATGCAGGCAAAAAATAAGAAACGATATTACTAAAGTCCCACGGGATCTCTCGAGAAAACCATGGGTGGATTAGCTAATAGATAAAGATTTGTCATCAAAGAGCAAAAAAACAATATGAAGTCCTGTCTACCGATATGAAACACGAGGATATGGACATCCGAACGATTTACGTAAACCATTTTCGCAGTAAGCATACAGTAGCTCCATCTGTCAGAATTCTATATGTGGCTGCTGAGCGAACGCCTTACTGTTGGTGTCAAAACAAGCATTTTTGGCACCAGTAACCTGGCGACATTTTTACGCGCGGTCCGCCTTATCCAGGGTATATGTCAATTCATTATCAGGGTCTGCCATGAATACTCGTGGCCTAATAGGCAGAGCACCCAGCCACGATAGCTGGAAGACGTGGGTTCAAGCTTCAAATCCCGCCTAGTATTTTTTTTAATTTCACCTATAATTTTTACAAGTGTTCACCGATCAGGAACCTGAAGATATGGTCATCAGAACATTTTACGCAAACCTTCTTCATACAAGAAAATAGTAGAGCCGTCTGTCAAAATTTCCCACTATTCTCCGCGCGGCGAACCATGATCCCTATGACAGTTCGTTTAGTGATGGGTCGTGTCTTTGGTCGAGTCGATAATTTTTTTTTTTTAGAGAAAGGCGTGGCTTGCACTTAAGCCACGTTGGTAAACATGTTTTAAAAAATATTACATATTGTGTTTTTAATGTCCATTTTCTTGTTGTTGTATTAATTTAAGATTTTTGGCATAGATTAAGTAGGTAAGTGAAACGAAAGTTTCCAACCTTGTTATTTTCTAATAATGCTTAACCCGGTAAACACGTTTTTGCTATATAAGTATATATTTTATCATGAAAATGAATGCTCCCCATTTATTTATTTTGTCTGAAAAATTGTGCACTCGTTTCCATTACCGACATTTTTTTATCGATACTTGCCGCCCTAGTCGATAAACGTCACATGACGTAAGTTTTGGAGGACGTAAACATAAATTCAGATTGACATAACTTCTTGTAAATGTTAAGAATTGTTAAAAATATCAACGGAATATCATTACTAATGGTATAAAGCTATGTAAAATTTATAAATGGCATTTTTAGACGCCCCCAATATTATCCCGATTTAATGGTGACGCCACTACAATGTTATATGGTGACATTAGCTGTCAGTGTCATAGGGATCACGGTTCGCTGCGCCGAGAATAGCATGCCACAATATGGAGTAAACCGTCTCCATGGAAACGTGTGAGCAGACTTTTGACCAGGTAGTGATCTGTGGCGGGGACCGCAGCCTATAGACAGTACTGCTGTTGGCTTACTGTTGACGTTGTCGGAGTCAAAACAAACATCTTTGGCACCGGTAAACTTGCGACACTTTTTCTCGTGCTCCGCCGCCTGTAGGTCTATTCGAGTATTATAATTTGTAGGAAAAAGCGTTAGTTAAAAATATGCGAACAACGCATTGGAACAACGTCTAGAATAAAACAAAAGTGATAACAAAATGGCAGGATCTAGATGTCAGTTACGTGAAACCAGTTTATTTTAAACGTGTATCGTGTCGGAAACAGGTGTGTTTGTGTGTTATTACATTTATCTATGAAACATTAATAATACTATTTATTTACTACTTCGATATTGACAGTTCGACTTCTGCGTGTGGTACTTTTTTGATACTGTACTAATTGTACTAGTAGTTCAGAAGTGGGATCACAAAATGGCGGCCATACTTATACATTTGTTTTTACACTCTACAAGTTACGGCGATCTCACCTGGTAACTGATGATGCAGTCTAAGATGTTCTCGTAGTAACTTGAAAGAGATAAGTAAACTCACCCGTAACGGTGTCTACACAACATCGCGCCGGAACGCTAAATCGCTTGGCGGTACGTCTTTGCTGGCAAGGTGGTAATTAACCATGGCCAAAGCCTCCTGACCAATCCTGAGCCAATTTCGAAATTTAAAAAATCTAATATCTCTCGAATCCGAGCGAGCGCTACTTAGTGTCAAAAACAAAATTAAAATATTTTAAAAAAACGCTATTGATTTTCAATATTTCATCTCCATA
Source organism: Coenonympha arcania (assembly GCA_036785405.1). Lineage (NCBI taxonomy): Eukaryota > Metazoa > Arthropoda > Insecta > Lepidoptera > Nymphalidae > Coenonympha > Coenonympha arcania. The sequence continues at coordinate 9,016,718 of CM072078.1, forward strand.
TTTATACCTTCTAATCTTACAACATTCCATATTAAATTGCTACTGAGCTCAATATTATTGTTTTTCTATTACATATTAATTAAGCCCACTAGCGTCAACTTGGGATAGCGTTAAAACCACTACATATAAAATATTACTCGGGCGGCGTGAGTAAGTTCTGGGGTAACTTGAAAATGTCAACATTTAAACCGCTGTTAGACATGAATAGGTCAGTAAATTAGTAGCTGTTCGTGACTTAGGTACCTACTATTTATTATACTTGTACTTCAGTTCAATATCTAAGCTAATTAGAAAAGGGGCATCTGAAGGAAATTTTATATAGTTGATGATACTTCGCAATATATAATATATAATACATAATACATGACATATATATATATATGTATATATATATTCATTATCACTTATCTTTTAATTAAAACATTTACATAAAAACCTCATTATTATACAGTAGTATAGATGTACTTGTAAATGATGATTTTATCTATAATATATAAAATTCTCGTGTCACGTGTGTGTTTGTAACGAAACTCATCCAAAACGGCATTTTTATGAAATGTTTTGTATATATTCGGTAGGTCTCAGAATAAGGTGGTAAGCTATTTTGCATAACCCTATTTGGTCACTGTCCTATTGCATGTGGTAATTTCCATCCTGTGCATTGATTTTTTTTAAATAAATAAATACTTAAATATATACGGGACAGAAGTGATAGCTTGTGTTATGGATACTAGATAACTGATAAATGTATATGTACATAGTAATATACATAAATATAATATATTGAAAAACACCCAGACACTGGAAAACATTCACATTTACCAGTAGTGGAAATCGAACCCATGACTTCCGACGCAGACTGCAAGTTCGCTTCCACTACGCCATTCGGTCGTCTAATATTGATAAGTCTTTAGTCTTTTCTAGAAATGAAACTTTAAAGTTTAAATCATATCGTATCATTATAATTAAAATATTAATGTACTTATGCATTATTCCTAAGCATATCCAAATTACTTTGTTTTTTCTTGCGGCAAGTGTAAAATGGTTCTGCCAGATTAGGACGAACAAAAAAGCTCCTTATTAGAGGGAAGAGGGATTCCCTCAGACCCCAGTATCCTGAGATAAACAGACGGGATGTATGTCCACGATTAATAATAATTTTAAGGACGCCATAAACTGTCCTGTTGGACTTTTTGCGCAACTTTTTGCGAACGGAGGGCCCTCAAGGAAATTAGTTCGGAGGCTTTTGAGCTATGTCCGGAGATTTTTGCGGTTGAAGTATTTTGTTTGTCGGTTTTTTGTAGTTTTAAAATTTAGAAATTTCGCTTGGTTACTATGCCTGTCTGTAAAGAACACAGTTTATTTTGTTCTTACGTGTCATAAAGGTGTACCTTTAGGCTTTATCATAGAGCACTGGAATTCGTAATTCGTAAATTCGTATGATTTCGACAGTAAAACTTGCCTTATCAAAAAATATTATTGTTATGGTACACGAAATTCAAAATTAACTAAGTATCAGAAGTGTCTTCTGTGATTTCAAAATTATTTACTTTGATCTAAGCTCCTCTGCAGCCATATAGATTTATCTACGTTCCAGAATGAGAATGACAGTCTCCGATAAGTCACATGATTAATTTATCGATCGTATATGTCATTCCAATACTTATATTTTAAAATTTCGACTATAGAAGGTAGTATCATTATGTCGCTGCAAACTCGGTCATAAATCATTCGAATGTTTCGCTTTTGTAGTTCTTTGTTGAGTTGTGCATTACTGCAGAACAACAAAAGCGAAACACTGGAATGATTTATGACCGAGTCTGCAGCGAGATAATAACACTACTATAGGTTTTTATATCATCAAGGCAAGCTATTCTCCCGAAATTTTGGAACAAAAATGCAACCAATGAACTAAATCGCGAGCGAGAAAATTACATACGAGTATTGAGTATAGAAGTATAGTAGAGTATAGAATATGTTATTTTATACGAAGAATTGTTAGACATAAGTTGGAAACTTCATCCCATGCTACGTCGCAGCATGACGTGGTAATCTGTGGCTCTGAGGGTACAGAGTGCTTTGATTTGAGGAGAGATTGTTTCCCCCAAAGAAGGGTAGCGGTGGGGTCAAAGGATTAATGTCCTTATTAGGGACCAGACACATTATGACACGTTTTAAACTGACCCTTGAAATGCGGAAAAATTGCACCTTCAGGCGAATTTGGGACATTTTAAGCTCAGTAACGTTAAACGTATTGTGTGTGGAACAGTGATATCTTAGCTGTAAGGTTTCAGTGTTGGTAGTTATAATATAATTATTTACGATGTCATAATTATTTATTCTTATTTGGGTATGTCGTGTATCATGACTCATGATAGCCATCTGCATGATAAATGGTCCTTCGGCTTTTTCAGAAGAGACCGAGAGCTTATTAATACTTTACCCTGTAGTGTTGTAGAGAGAATAATACTATAAGTAGGTAGCGTTATTATCTCGCTGCAGACTCGGTCATAAATAATTCGAGTGTTTCGCTTTTGTTGTTCTTTGTTGAGTTGTAAATTACTGCAGAACAACAACAGCGAAACACTCAAATGATTTATGACCGAGTCTGCAGCGAGATAATAACATTACTATAGGTATTTATTATTTGATAGACCTTCTAATCATTCCATCTCCTCATGATATCTTAAAAATTATGTAATATATTTTTTATATTATTTAAGAAATTGCATATATATTATGATGACATTTTTGAAAAGAGCAAGTGCCTAGTTTCTTGCCAGTTCTTCTCGGTGCATTCCGAACCTGGCGGTAGAGTTTTGACTTTTCATAAGAGCCTATTATTTGGGCCTATGTGAAAAATAAAGATTTTCATTGTCATTCATACTTCTATACCATTTCAATTTTCAGTCTATCTATTTTTAGTTTATGGTAGGTACCTAGTATGCAAGGGTCTACCCGCCAAATGCAAATTTTATTGGGTTTTTGTAATTTGGGACGGTAAAATTGCGAGAGTATACGCAGAGTTTTTCGGATGTAGGTATACAAGCTCATATCTAAATCTTAGCGTAAAATCTTGGAGAATTATAAATAAACAAAATAAAGTAATAAATATCATTTTGATGTGTTAGAAACTTAGAATCCCAGGTACTAACAACAATTAATGAAGTGCAAAGGAAAACTTCCTTCTTAGTCGTTCACTCTTGACAGAGTGGTCGTGGTTATACTTTAACGATGTGCAATGATGAGCCACTGCTGCTTTAGCGATAGTTCTCCAACGGCTCCTGTTGGCGGCATTGCGAGAGCACTCAATAATAGAGGAACCTGTAGCACTCCGGATCTGGGGGCCTACCACCAACGCTTAAAGTAATATTATTGTAATATTGTTTTAAAATTTCCATACTGACATTGTATGAAAATGTCAAAACAATATTACAATAATACTACTTTAAGCCTTGGTGGTAGGGCCCCAGATCTGTCCACCTCGTTGGGGATCGACCACGTGGACGCGTGTCTTCCACTCGCCCTTGAACCACCAGATGTTCGATGGTATCTGCCCTTCTTGATATGTGGCCAAAAAACTTGAGGATTCGCAATTAATTGTACATGCGACGAAAGCCTCTGGTCAATTTTCAACTCCTTGAAGATGGAGACGTTTGTGCGATGTGCTGTCCACTTTATACATAATAGACGTCTCCAACACCACATTTCTAGGGCGTCTATTTTTCTTCTGTCAGACAGTCTTAAAGTCCACGTTTCAACTGCATATAAAAAGATAGGAAGGAAAGAAAGGAAAACTGCATGGCTAGTTTTCCCCAAACAGGCCATCGTGTGGGCCTTTTCGAACTCTTCTTTATTTGACATGAGACGCAGGCCCGTTGCCCAACTGTGGGCAAACTATGAATGAGATGATGCGTTTCGTATACAAACACTACTTCACCTCAAATGACATAATTGCCTTTGAAGATGTTTTTGTTTGTCAATTTGTTTTATTTATTACGGGTTTTTGTTTGAGCATTTTTTCCTCAGTGTTCTTTTGGAGCTTTTTCACTTGGTTTTTTGTATCTGTGTTTCAATTAAGCGATTCAATGTGTAACCATAAATCATTAATACGATTAGTTCGTACAAATTGCTCGCTTTTTTGCGTTTGTAATGTCGTGTCGTTATTGTTTTACGTAAATAATGTTATTTGAATGTGATTTATACTTATTCCAAAGAAACCATTGGAGACATTTTTAAGCTTTAGGAATCTGTGATTATACTTAGGTACTAGGCTAGTAGTATAGTAATTTCTTGCAATTTTGAAAATATATATTTAAGATTAATACTTGTTATTCCTATTAGTATAAACAACTAAAGGTTAAAAGCTTAATAAGTTATATTACACTGTGTTTGCATTTAATGGACAATAAAATAAATTTTTAAAATTTTAATTACCGACCAGTTTATTGGTTCAGTGTATTTTCTAAATAAAGACCCATATTGTGGTGGATTCTGTTGTGCAAAATCTCTAAACTAAACTAAAATAGAGCCATCGTTTTCCATCGGGAGCAGTTTGAAAAGAATAGCACTATTTTGATGTATAATGTACCTATATCAGCAAATAAATAAATTGAAATTGAAATTGAAATTGAAATTGAAATTGAATTAGTTTAGAGATTTTGCACAACGATATCGATCACAATATACATTTTCTCCTGATTCAAATAAATTCATTATTATATCTTCTATTAGTTATAAGTAGTACAAATAATAACTTGAGGGACGCCTATAATATTATTAGATGTCCAGATCTTCTCTCTCTATTAGTGAATTTCTGTTCTTCTGAACATAGCAATGCAAAATCTACTCTATAGAATGGAATAACTTTTTAGCGTTTACTATACTCACAATAATAAGGAAAAAGAAGCTGTTCTACATAGCCTAAACAATGTAAAACTAAGCGGAAGGTACCAATTCACCACAGATTCCTCTCTCGAATCAATCCTCCACGAAGTCCTATTAAAAGTCATCCTCCACCTCGAATCCACAGCCTCACGCCATTAACTAGTGCTCCAAACTTTAATTATCTTCAGGCTGTGACCAATCGGGATCGTGTTTGCGTTTTCTGACAAGTCATGCAGCGTGCTACCGTATAACCCCAGCAACCTAAGTAACCTTAACATAACCAACTGATGCTCTACAAATTTCAACTTTACTACTTCAGCTTTTGAGATAAGTTTAGCTTGTGGGTTCACCAGCTTCAGGAGGCTTTTAAATTTCATTCATTGTAAAGCAGTTTTCGACAATACAAGTCGTTGATGGGTGACGTAATTTGAACCCTATTTGTTGGGGCTAAGATTAATATCTCGGCGATTGGCTCCCCAATAAGTTTTATAGGAGAGTTGAAATTGAGTCGTGCTTGAATAGAATCCGGTGCCCGTAGGAACGTGGCCCATAGACAAAAGTTTAAGAGCGGTTAATATTATTGTAAAGGTGCTTAATAAACTGAAAATATTTATTAATTGACGATACGAGTATAAATGCAACAATACCCATGCTTTTTAAGTTTTTCATTTATAGTATTTATGTACCTACCTATTTCATACATTTTTCCTCAAAGAATATGTGTTACTTTTGGTAAACAAATTTTGCATAGGAGCTGTCATTCACGAGCCAAGAATATTATATAAGTATTTTTTTTTCATCCACATGAAGTGGATATAACTTCTAAATATAAATAGTAATACTTATCCAACATTGATTATGACGTTGTCTCGATAATCCATACTAATTAATATAAACTTTTAAGCCTTAATGTTTCGAAATTAAAAATAAGATACTAAGAAGTTTCAGAAAGGGAAAAACTCATATTATGTAACACGACTATATTTAATATATAATGTGAAGTTTACGTAGTTATAGGAAAGAACTTTGAACTGAAAAAACTCAGCCTTTATCAAGCACCGTCTGAAAACCCTCCACGAGCTCTTACACTATAATTGTCGGACATCGAACACTACGTCTCGGTACGATGACGCGCGTATTTGGGCTCGGAAACTAATTTGGGGTCCACAATGAGTGTCGATGGTGCCGAAACAGCCTTTTGAGAAGAGCACCGCCGTTCCATTATGGCGCGTACTTATACTTGGCACGCGTTTGTTACTATGCCACTTAGGTTTAGCAACATCATGATATTTCAATAATTGGAATATTCCATTATCAGGGACCCCTTTTTATGTTCTTTTGCCGAAAAGGAGGAGATGACCTTCCTCTCAACAGTAGATTTGACCATAATCTTTCCATTATCAATGACCCCTTTTTGGTGGAAAAGAGGAGATGACCTTCCTCTCAAGATAGGATTTGACCATACTCCACTGCGCTGGCCAAATGAGGTTTGGCGGTTTCGCTAATGCCGGCAATACACCATCCTTACTATCGTCAAATCGGCATGACGCTGCCGATTGAATCAGTTGGCTGATTTTGTATCGATCACTTTGTTAGTTGGTTACTAGGTTGGTAACTAAGAAAACGAAGGCAAAAATCATATTATTTAAAAAAAAAATTCACAAGTTAGCAACTAGTATGGTGACATGATACCATACCAACCTAACTTCTGCAAAAAGAATGCACATGGATTTTTGCATATATTTTCTTAGTTAATAACCCAGTAAGGGTTACTAACTTACAAACTGAACGATACAGAATCAGAACACAGATCAGTTGGCATGATTGAACGTGTGTGGACGTGGATTGGCATGAGATTGAGAGGTATACTGGTATAACTGTCATGCCAATTCACAATAGAAAGGATGGTGTATGGCCGACATAAGCATCGTGACATGTTGAACTTGCAAGATTGGTTAAAAAACTCCAATTTGACGCGCTTGGAGCCGTGGGCAAAAAAAACACTTCAATATATTAATATAATTCGTATAAAATTTAATATAATAAGTCATATAATAATTATTTTCAGTATAATAGGCGCTCTGTCGATGTTTATAATTACGGAGATCGACCAACAGATTAACTTTGAGGAAGGCATCTGACCAAGACGCGTGAAAACCCGTGAAGGTGGCATCCTGCCTTTAGTGCCGTGTTAGGCTACGTTCACAATGCTAAATTTTTCCTTTACACGAAATATACTGCTATACATAGCCTATTAATTTTGTATCAACCATCAATAAATAGCGAGAAAGGAGAGGCATCGTGAGTCATCGGATAGGAAAGAATCCCTAACTTTACTTATTTTTATAATAATTACATAGTAAACACATACCTGTATAGTTATTTAAAAACATTGCAAGCGAAATTAAATCGAAAAATCTAATTTTAATTTTTTTTTTTAAACTATATAGGCTAGCGCTTGACTGTGATCACACCTGATGGAAAGTGATGATACAGTCTAAGGTGGAACGCGCTTGCCTAGAAGATGCCTATTCACTCTTGATTTGAAGGCACCCGGGTTGTAAGTGGCAGGAAAGACACTGCCTGGGAGGGTATTCCAGGCCTTTGCAGTGCGTATCAGGAACGAGGAATCAAACCGCTTCGTACGCGTCATTGGTACGTCGACTATGTGTGGGCCTTAACGATGCCTTGCCGTTCTATGGTAGAAAGGGGGGGACAAATTAAAAAGTTCCTAAGCACACTCTCCGAAATATATTTTACAGAATACCGACAGACAGACAACCTTACGACGATGTTCAAGGCTTTGGAGTTTTTTGTGGACCAATGTCGGGTTGATGATGATTTTAAAATTGGTAAAGTTATGAAAAAAGCGAAGTCTAAAAGTCGTAAAAGTACCTATACTATTATTGGTATACTGTTATTAGTATGTTCCAAAAGGCTGCTCATAACCGAGATAGTATACCTACCTAAGTTCAAAAATTCTAATTGAGATCAAACGTATTCATAAACTTAACTTAGGTAAGTATATAAATCCTATTTAACTGAACTTATTTCTTACGTTGATGGGAATGGTTATAATACTAGGCATGTGGGAGTAAGCAAGTGATTGATCTTAAAAACAGAGAAAATGTAAGAAATGTCCACTCCTTTAAATGAATTTATTTTATCATAAGTTAACTACACTTTTGAATAGCAATTGTTCAATTCGTAATTGGCGTTTTCTGACAATCTCGTAATGAACGCAGCTTTAGTTTCTTGAGCAAATAAAAACTCCGATGTTTCGCTCAAACTGAGAACAATTAGTTCCGGCTGCCTGCGGATGTCGTCCAAGGGCAAACTCAAAACTAAAAACTCACTTTCGATACAACTTATACAAGCCGCCGATGAGTTATGTAGTTTAACTGAACACAATTAATGCTGCTTGATGAACAAGGGCATTGTTTTATCTACCTACTAGAAACAACCGGCGAAAAGTTTCCAATAGATAGAGGTGTGAGGCAAGGTGATCCGCTATCCCCAAAACTTTTCTTTGCATTTTTAGGAAGCGTATCAGAGATCTCAAGTGGTATAATTTTGGCATTAATATCAACGGCGTGCAATTTAATCATTTAAGATATTTTGGCTGATCTTAATACTGATTATAGTATCGTTTCCTAATGTTGTACAGATTTGATAATTTAGCATCATGAACAATATTAGCATTATGAACAAAAGCAGTTTTCTGTGGGTTCTACTTGAGGATAATTCTTAATTTAGTCCAACTTGTATAACTTGTATCGATAATTAGAAGAGTAGGTATTGATGCTGAATATAACTAACGTCACGTTTTGCTCTTTCCAGGTGTTCGGCTCCAAAGCGGACCTGCAGCTGCACACGCAGATCCACCTGCGCGAGGCGAAGCCCTACCGCTGCACGCAGTGCCCGAAGGCCTTCGCCAACTCCTCATACCTGGCGCAGCATTCGCGCATCCACCTGGGCATCAAGCCCTACCGCTGCGAGATCTGCCAGCGCAAGTTCACCCAGCTGTCCCACCTGCAGCAGCACATCCGCACGCACACAGGTGACAAGCCCTACCGCTGCACCCAGATCGGCTGCACCAAGGCCTTCTCGCAGCTGTCCAACCTGCAGAGCCACAGCCGCTGCCACCAGACCGACAAGCCGTTCAAGTGCAACTCCTGCTACAAGTGCTTCACCCACGAGAAGGACCTGCTCGAGCACATTCCGAAACACAAAGAGTCCAAGCACCTGAAGACGCACATCTGCCAGTACTGCGGCAAGAGCTACACCCAGGAGACGTACTTGAGCAAACACATGAACAAGCACGCTGAGAGAGCGGATAAGAGGCCGCCGATTTCTGCGCTGGGACTGAGCGGGCTGAACAGGTCCTTAGCTGCAGCCGCTCCGACGGCCGCGCCGTTTGCGGATCACCCGTACTGGCCGAAAGTCAGTCCGGATTCAGCCGCGCACATGTCCGATGAGGGTGGATACCACCAGCAGCGAGAAAACGACGACCACCACGAGCACCAGCTCCAACAGCAGAGGGCGCTGTTCGCGCAACACGAGAGTCAAGACGATCGCATCCAGCCGCCCGTCTCGTCGGCTGCGAATTCCGCGTTCACGCCTATAAATTCCATGGCGCCGCACTTGAACGGACTGTCCCATCACAGCGCGCTGCCCACGCGACCTTATCTCTACGACCCCCTACACTTCCAGCAGGGCAAACAGCAACCAAACTCTTTCCCCAATCAGCTGATATCTCTCCACCAAATTCGAAACTACGCGCATCAACCGTCCGCTCTTCTGCCCGCGGAGCACATTCTCCCCCACTCCCTCTCTCACAAAGACAAGCAGTAACCCCCTTGCCGTATCCTGTAGGTGCACTTACTTTAGAACTTATGATGGTATTATTAGTCTATAAAGAAAAAAGTAACGGAAAATTATTCAAAATGTTTAGAATCTCGTTCTCTAAGACAGATTTCGGTGGTATTAAAAATATAGTTAGGCATGTATGAAATACGAAATTCGTTTGTCATTTAGTGATGCGGAGTTCACGTTTTTAGACTTATATCGATATTCTGTATAAAAATTCTGAATTTTGTGGAAAGATGTGTAAACAAAATACTACATATGTAATATTATCGGGTACGAAATGTGATTTCAGATGTTGTGAGGTCAATTTTTGAATTTGTCGCTTATTGATTAGTTTTCATTAAAGCATGAGTATCGCCAAACGCATCAAATTACATACTTTATTATAAGATTCAAATTCAGTTATTTTAATATCACTTTACTAAAACCTTGTCAAAATTTTGATTACTTTTGATTATATTTTACTTTCTTGATAATGTGGTCGATTCTGTTGTGCAAAATCTCTAAACTAAACTAATTTAAAGTAGTGCTTTCCTTTTTAAACTGCTTCCAATGGAAAAGGATAGCACTATTTTAAATTAGTTTAGTTAAGAGATTTTGCACAACAGAATCGACCACAGTATTTTACTACTGCCTTGAAGAAAACTAATCTTTAAAATGGGATGTCAAGCAATAATGACAGAAGTTTGGTCTGAAATAAAGTAAGAAATTTTTAATACAAATGCATAATAATCAAAAGGCTTTACAGGCATTTTTAGGCATAATAATATCTCTCTCTATGAATGTTTATTTTTCTGTAAATGTTATCACATTTTTAACTCTGAAAATTCTAAATGTTAATAAATGTTATTTTAATTGTAAAATAGACTATTATAATGATTTCAAAGACACACTTTATGGAAAAGATTATTTCAAAGACGTACCAACCATAGACTATATTTTTTATTTTGAACGTGAAATATGCAGTACATAATGTGTTGATCGAATATATTTAATAAAAACCAGAGTTCCTGATTGATCGATGAGTTACAATATCGATAGAATATAAAATCAAAATCCTCCTGAAATCTGATATTTCTATAATCTGTTGCATTTTAATTGTATACGTTAAGAATTACTAAACATAACAGATCTCTTAAACCATCACATTTGCACTCAGTTCCTACTTAGATCGATTAAATTCTTTAGCTTTACTCTTCATTATCTAATATCTATTATTCTACGAACATTATAAACCGATTAGAAAATGTGGTCTTCCTTCAGATTTGTACATTATCGGAATGGTGGTCACTAATTTGAATTTGTAGGGTTTTTATATTTTCATGGTTTGAGTAAATCGCTGTTACTCGTAATATAAGAGGTTGTGATAGTGTTCTGTACTTATGGGCAGCTCTGTACATTTATCGTAAGAAAAACTTAAATATATTAAATAAAATGTTATATTTGTTTTGTCAAATAAATATATGATGGCAGTTCATAAGTAATTATAAAAACACCTTAATTTTCTATTACTCAATAATATTATAATTTAGATGTATCCTTTTATACACTGAAAATTAATATAAATGACAATCTTGAAGGCTGAAAACATTTTCTATTTGTATGTACAATATTGTCTTTTGTAATATAAAAATATCGACAGGTGGCCAAAATCGCTTTCTCTCATCTATCGATAAAAGCGCACTTTTGTAAATATTTTGTAAATAATGAATACACATTTTTTGAGAAACCTTCAACTTTATTAAAAATATTTTTTTTCTTTTAAGTCTAAAATGCTTATGCTCAATTAAATTAGACGTAAGATGCCGTTTGTTAATGGTTACATCGCTGGTGTTTTTCGATGGCTCTTGAGTTTGTCAAAATATCTGAACAAATTGAGTGTCAGTCAAATGCAGATCAAGTTGGCAAGAATCCACACCTCTGTTTCATGTTTTGGATTGTACTTAACAGTTATATTAAGTCACTATCCAATTTTATCGTTACTGAAAATTAGACAATTGGTTGAGACACATCACTCGAGTCTTTTATTTATTGTTGGGTATCGAGCTAAAATTGCATAATATTTTTTTTAGTTAACGTTCTTCCATTTTGACACGTTAAAGTTATTTTGAAAATCAATTGTCTAATGTTTCCAGTAGGTCTAGTATTAACTTTTATTTAGAATTTCGACTCTTAAGAGCTGAACTGAAATGTTACTGCGACTTAACTATAGTATGTTTAAGTAAAAAACATTTAAAAAGCGAGTACTTAAAACATTTTAAATGACAGCTACTTTTTAAATGAACAAAAATCACAGAAATGTTCTTCTAAAAGCTCAAAATGGAAATTGTTTAATTTAATTATTGAATTCGTATTAATTGTACGACGTATGGTTTAATTTCCTTCCTTAAAACCTTACTTCCTTTAGACAAGTTGAAATGATATTCTTCAAAAGTTGATATTAGACCAAAACTCGACCTAAATTAGTATAATTTTGAGTATATGAAGTGTTGTTGATTTTTCTTTTTTCAAAAAATTGCATAATAAAAATATGTAGTTGTTAAAAAATGTGATAGGAAGCGCAGTGAAGAGAAGAGGTGTATTTTTCGAAAAATCTTTCGTCTAAAAGTTGATTTGCTATTGATCTTTTTTATTAGGTTACGAATTCTTAGGTTGTGGTTAATTGTGATCGGGGCACTGTTCCTAAGGGACTAGTGGTCTAAGAGCAGGTGAAATGTTTCTTCAGTGTTTGATATACAAAATGAGGGTAAAATTTACACCAGTGATTTATCGATATATTTAATTTACAGCCCTATTGCATAAAAAAAATTCAGTATCGTTTTGTTTAATGATGTCATCTCAGTATTTATTTTAAGATGTTGTGTATTAACTTTTTATATGCATTTAAATTTCGATTTTTTTTTAACTCCGAAGCTCAGCAGAAAAACTAAACGCCCAGGAGTCAGGGGTATTGGAAATAATGATCCTTCAGATGATATTATTATAATGTATGGAAAACTATTTCCACCGAATTGTTTTATTGTCATTTCCATGGTAATCGTTTTCCCGGTGTTACATTACAATTTGTAGGTATACGTATTTCTTTTGTGGTATATTTTTATTACGTTAGAATATCTGAAGGGAGGCACTAAAAATGTTTTTATCATGAGACTGTCATAAAACCTCCAAGAAACAGATCACTGGCTCTAAGTCTATAGTGTAATGCCGTCTGTCCGTTCGTCACAAAGTTAGCCAAATGCTAATTTTAAGTTCTTGTACAAATTATTGTTTTTTTTTTGTTAATTAATTATTATTGTATTGTAATGCAATATCGTCTCTTCCGAATTTGTTATAGTGCTTATGCCAGTGTAGATAGATGACATTGAGCCAAGAATCTACCCAAATTTTTTTAAGCTGCGCGCACATTTACCAACACTCCGTACGGTTCCGCACAGGCGGCGTGCGTCGAACGTATCGCATTTTTCAGTATTCAATATACGAGTTATTCGATAAAGGGCCGTTACATAATAATTGTAAAGCCCTCCTCAACTTATAGTTTGGCATCAAGTGGTACAGTTTTGCTATCGAGCAATTTATTTAAAGCTATCAAATAGTAGATTTTTTGTTAGTAATCTTAGTTCAAATGTTAAAAATAATTTAGGTCCAACGGATTCCACTTCGCGTGGACAACAGATAACAAAACTATGAAGGTGCCCTGGGTGATTCATTCTTGCCTAGCCTTGCGTGACATGCGGCGCCATGGTGAACGCCAAGATTTGTTGTCATGTACCGAGTTACTACCCTAGGTCAGGCCAGTCTCACTTATCACGTGACCGTCCCGGCTACAAGCAGGGGTCCGGATGCCAATATTTCAGATGGTTGCCGCTCGCGGGCCGAGTTGCACGCGCTAGTTCTGTACGGTCTATTTTACGCGCCGTCTGACTACGGCAGCCCTAGTACGTCGTAAGAGATAAAGTTAGGCGATAGAAAGAGACCACAACATTGCGTTTGATGCGTGTCGATTTTGAGGGCGGGGCCAGGCGCTATTGCGAACTGAATTGCACTTTATGTATCAGCGCTAGAGTCGCTATTTCTTTAAATCATCGTGCGGAGTAAGCCTTCTGTACCTATTTAGTGTTCCGTGCCTAGGTGACGCCGTCGTCTTACACGACTCTTGACAGATTAAAAAAAGTCTCGCTAATTTTGTACAAAGGGCTGGGTGTGGCCTCACATTATGAAAGTTGCCAAGTTGCAAACTATGTACTTGCTTACAATACAATTTTGGAAACGTAAAGAAAAATAGATATGACAGGTTTTTGTGAGTTAAAAATGCGAGAAATTCGACACGTGCGGTGCGGTGGATGTTGAAATTATGTGCGTTCAGCCGATTTCGGTTGTAAGGGATTAAAAAGGTCGCCAATATCTCTCTATTGTAAGTAGAAATGTGATATTGTAATGATTTTTTTAGTTAGTTAAGTGTAAACTTATTTCTATGATTAAATACGATATTTTTGTAAGTATTTTTTTTTCGTTCTATGAATAGTTTTCGCTTCGTCTAGCGTATCCGTTTAAGATTTTAGATCAAAGTGGACCGTGTCCTTTTTTTGTTACTTAAAATTGATTAAAAATTAATTACAACTATGCCAAGATCTATATTTATTTTTATTTTTACACCCTCCTTTACCTTTAAATAACAGAAGCAGAACAAGTAAAAGCAGAGCAAGTAAAAGTTCTTCTTGGGTTAGTATGCTTTTAATGAATTCAAAATTTTGTTTTGTTGTCACATATTCTGAAGTAGGTACTTACAAAAAGGCGCTTAGAAAATATCCTTCAAGTTTTCTCATCGTGAAAACATAAAGATATTTCGATCTCATTGTGATTTGTGATGAAAACTCAGGATTCATTCCTACAATTCATTAATTCCTTCATTCTAACCTTATAGAAGCCTGCCGATCGCTCATTCTATAACTATATGAACAGAAGTTAAAAAAAATATACGAGTTTTTCGACATGTCATGTAATCGATCCCTAGATCGGAAAATATGTCATTCCCATAGACTTTAAATTTCGTTATATTTAGACACGGCATGAGCAATCGACAGGAAGCTATGACAAACTTATGGATAAGTCATATAATCGCTAAGTGCGAGGGTTATCTTTTATAAGATAAAACAAATCAGCTTAAAGCTCCAACCGCGAAAATACAGATTTTATTTAGTTTTTTGCAAATAGTGAACTAATTATACATAGTCAGCTTACGGTTGAATTTTGCGAGCAAAACGATAATGCATCTACATTCTACATGTGTATCATGAAAATTTTGCTCAAAAATGTATTCACCTCATATATTGCTTCCCGAAAGATTATTTTCTGCAGTTTCCCAGATTTGGAGCTATATTTAGAGTGATATAATTACTTAACTATTTGCGAAAAACTAAACAAAATTTATGAGCTATGGAGAGGGCTATGCTGGGTGTTTCTCTGAAGGATAGAATCCGCAACGAGGACATCCGTAGGAGAACCAAGGTAACCGACATATCCCACGGATTAGCAAGCTGAAGTGGCAGTGGGCGGGCCATATCTGTCGCAGAACCGACGGCCGTTGGAGCAGACGTGTTCTGGGGTGGAGACCGCGTACTGGTAAGCGCAGCGTAGGACGACCTTCTGCCCGCTGGAACGATGACCTAAAGAAGGTCGCTGGTAGCGGGTGGATGAGGAAGGCGGAGGACCGTGTGTGGTGGCGCGCTCTCGGAAAGGCCTATGTCCAGCAGTGGACGTCTATAGGCTGATTAACTAAACAAATTTGAATTTTCGCATCCGGGTGTTACCCAAAGTCAAACCTTATACCTGTGCCTTATACCTACAGGTATACCTTAAACAGGGAATAAAATATATCATTATCTACACTAGGTACCATGATCAAAAAATTTTGATATAAAAAAGGGTTTGAAATCAAAAATCAGTTTTGAACTTTTCTTCTTTATTTAGTAAACAGTCGCAAATTATTAAAATAAGGTACTTAAAATAGGTATTTACAATACAAAGGGGTTGTTCTACCTACGTAGGTAAAATTCATACAGGCACAAACCATTCAAAATTAGAAAGCAAAGTACCTATACCTAAAGATAAAAACTGTAAGGTGTAATTTGTATTGCAAGGGTAAATCAAAGATACAGATTTTGAGATAAATGTTAGTAATATTAAAAACGGACATAAAAAAAATCTGTAGTCTTTAGTCTACCTATAGA